>CM062816.1:369442008-370042008 GCA_031772625.1 Pinus tabuliformis
AAACGCCATCCGGATACCCTCGGAGCTGTCAAACACCCGCATCCGGGAGACTAGGTAGGTTATATTGATGAAAGATATTTCACTTTAAATTACTCATTTAGCATAGCATTAGGAATAACTTTGTGGATTAGAAAGGAAAAACCAATTATTGTATTGTCATGAAGGGGGTTGTTGTCAAATGGTAAACCAAGTGAGATTTCTTCACAAAGCCTCAAATTCAATCCCCAATAATATGTTGTTTTATATTAGCCAAATTGTTTTCTTATCTTATGTTATCTCGCAACTCATTCATCCTAAGCAGATTTTACAAGATAGAGATACACAACTAAGTAATGTATTTTAACCAACCCAAAAAAACAATTGTTGCATTACTTTTCACAAAGGCAAAGTGTAAATAAATTGTCAATACAACATGTACCCATAATTTGATTCAAATCCAAAGAATCTGATGTTTCGTATGAGGTCCGACATTGAGAAATACCAATGCTTCAACAAGTAATAGATGCAAAACAAAGAAGTTGAAATACCATAAAACTAAAGAATCAAAGAACAACTTGTAAATATCTTCACAAAAGCTAAGTTTCAAAAGTTTAGGAAGATGCTTGGTGTTAATAAAAAAGGAAATGGTCACTCATAAGGCATTAAAGATGTAACACCCAATTTTTTATTGGGAACCTTGCTCTATTAAAATAGGGAGTACAATTCAATTCGGTTGAATTTGAAGAGCAATGAAAATTTTATAGGAACAACCAATTTGAATTAAGAGTATCCTTTTTTATAGAATAACTTTTATTCTCAATTCTCTGAATTTGTTCAGATTCAAAAATAAAGAAAATTGTACAACATATATCTATATATATATATATATATATATATATATATATATATATATATATTACTATGCAATATCAATATAGTGTGACAATTATATCCTCTTGTTATGCATGTGTGCTATAGAAAACTAATACTCACAACTACAAACAATGTGAGAGTAACTCAAAAGAACATATAGACCAAACAACATTTATATTGCAAAACCCTAACATATGTAAATTGATGACCCACTAAAACTAGTTGGAAGCAACAAATTTAAAATTGATGGCGAATGTGTTAGTTTTTGGTAGCTTGAAAGTACTTTTGCATCGGTAGTCCCTTGCACGCAAAAGTGACCAAGCACATTTCTCTCTTTAGGAACTTTATAAGTTATTTGATGAAGTTGGAAAATGCACCTTTTATATTTAATGACTTAAAAGTGATTTTTTATGAAGTGAGTTTAACTTTATAAATTTTGGATCACTTAAGTGATTTAAGTGGGTCTAATGTGAAATTAAGTCATGATCGTTGATCTTGACATGGCTAGATTGAATCTTAGCCATTGAGATATAGGGTTTTGGATTTTAGTCATTAATGAGAAATCATAGAGGGAGAGTAAAGAGCCACACCATTCTGCATGAGACTTGAAGAGTGAGAAAGGGAGATCTGAAGAAAGTTTTCAAATGAAGTGCATTAAGGAAAAAAAAGTTGGGCATGTATATCTAAAAGAGGTTGGCATAGTTCCCAAGGCACTTTCAGCAAACATTTAATAGTCCATATGACACATTTAATGTTGGTTGTACAATGAAATTTGAGCACATTTTTTGAGGTAGGTGGCACAAAAATCGAGGATTTTTTTCTAGTCTATTGGTACAATTCGTACAACAATGTTACAATAGTTGGGCATGATTTTCTAGGAGGTCGTATGCTATCAAACTATAACTGATTTAGCATAGAAATAGAGGGACTTCTTGCATGTTTTCTTAGGTTTTTTGCACAAAAATAGAGGCCAGACTCATTGAGATAAGTTGGCTATTAATTGTTGGAATTTTTTTTGTATTTCTATATAAATTTTCTGTGAGCCCAATAAAATCTCTCTTGTAGATTGATTTTCCTTTCGGGTTTTTGTAGGGTCTTTGGACCAAAAATACCCTAATGTTAAATTTGTGGGTTGTTTGTGATATTCTTAGAAAAAGTGAGTAATGTAGTTTCATATGTTTTAAGTTTGAAAATATTCATGTTTATGACAACAACATAAAACACGTTCTCTTGGACATTAAAATTGACGTGACTTCATGGACTTGAAATCAAGTCAAGCTTTAACTCAATTTTCTACATGGTATTAGAGCCAAAAAGGCAAATTCTCTAAGAACAATGATTAAATAACAATTATAAGATAAATTAAATAGGGTTTTGTGGTTGAGAGGGAGCTTGTGTTTACCTTTGGAGAAAATATGAGTTTTTCTTGTGTTAGTTTGTTGAGGTCAATGGAAATGGGGTTGAGGGTGGAGGATAGGCTAAGTGGGCTAAAAAATTTAGCCATGGAAGGAGAGCTTTGAATTGGTGCTTCAGGAGTTTGAACTATGGGATATTGTTAAGAACGTAGTAGTTCTGCCCACTCATCCAATACATTTGGTTGACTTTAGCAAGAGGAATGTTAAAGCCAAGATGCTTCTTTTAGATGCTATTAAAGACTATCTTATTCCCCATTTCGGGGAAGAATTATGCCTTTGAGAAGTGGGAATCGTTAATCAAACTTTTCCAAAGCACTAATGAGAACATAAAGATGGTGTTGTGAGAAAAACTAAGGCAAACCAAGATGACCAAAACCAACATTGTATCTTCACACCTCACCAAGGCCACTCAAATGAGAGATGAGTTGGTAGTAATAGGAGAAATCATCTCTGATGAGCATCTGGTTAGATCTACCATGAGTGATTTTACCAAGATTTGGGATGCCTTCATTGATGGGATAGTAGCCTGTGAAAAACTTCCAAGTTAGGGAAGGATGTGAGGTGATTTCCATCCAGAGGCGATAAGGCGAAATGCCAAAAGTGGTCTGTAACATGGTGGGGGAGATGAGGAGAATGTTTCTCTTGCAACAAAGGGAAAATCTAAGGTAAAGGGAAGTGAGAGATTTGCTTCTATGAAGGACATGAGCAAAGTGAAATGCTTTGCATGTCATAATACTAGTCATTAGGTGAGCCAAAGTCCATACAAGAAGACGAAGAAGAGGAACAGGTAGCAACAATAGCTTCATTTGAGATTGACGATTTCGTTGAGAAATTTGGGAAAGAGTTTTCTTTTGTTATCTATATTTTGGACAATAATATTGTTGTGTATGAGGATGGTGGATTATTACTAGTGGACAATAGAGCATCTAGTTACATGACGAGGACGAAGTCAGTGTTCCACAATATTTTAGAGACAGACTCAAATTGCCATGTGAGTTGTGAAGCTAGCACCACACATGCAGTAAAGGGGGTTGAATGTGTTAGATTCCAACTAGATTCAAGAGGATCTCTGGAGGTGATAGGGATTCTATTTATTCCAGGGTTGATGGTACACTTGCTCTCATATCAACCTTGGAGGATGATGGATATAAAGTTTTATTATGGGATGAACAAGTGTTTTTACGTTCAAAGGGGGTGACCTTTGATGCATTAGTAGTGCTTGGCATTAGACAAGGGTGGTCATATAGGTTGTTGGGACAACCTTGGGTGTATCTGAGGGGACCTTGGATACAAGATCAGTGTCAGTTATTGAGAGGGGACAAGTGAATAAGAAAAGTAATTCTTCAGGTACCACCAAGAGACTCAATGGGTATGATATGACATTGATAGATGCTCAAGAGTGTGATGGGACTCCTTGGAGCATGGTTAGTTCTAGCAGGGTTTCAGCTCATGTTTTAGGGCAGGTAGCACGACATGCTTCAGGTTCAAAGGGAGTAGCGATAGATGATGAGATGGGTTTGGAGATAGATCTACGTGGTGGAGGTGCCAGAAGAACCTCCCTTGCTGAAAGTGAGTGTTAGTTTTTGGTAGATTGGGGGTACTGCAATGGCAGTCCCTGACATGGAGAAGTGACCAAGCACATTTATTTCTTTGGACACTTTACTTTATAAAGTTGGAAAGTGTATTTTTTATGTTTAATGACTAAAAAGTTGTTGGGAAAAACACTAAGAGGGTGGGTGAATCAGTGTTCTCAAATCAATAACTTTTTACATTTCATATTCATATTTCTATATGCGACTTTACTAAAAGGAACCTGCATGTGTACGTGACTGTTCTTAGGACAATTAGTGTATATCCAGTGAGCTTATGATTCAGTTAATTCATTATATGTTTGTCTTCAGCCACTGCATCAGTACTTTATTAAATATTATATAAACAGTAACCATATGTTGTAATAAATAAACCATCACACATCAGCAACACACATGAACACCAAGATTTAAGGTGGAAACTCAATGCAGGAGAAAACCACCTGCTGTTGTTGTCTCTATCTTTTTTTTAATATAAAGAAAAAATTGTTTACAATTTTGTACTAGCGCAGACTCATACCAATACGCAGACACTCACCTGTAGAAGGCTACAACCTTCACTTGTTCTCCAGTTTCTACTGGAAGGGAGCTACAACCCCCTAGCTCTTGTACTGACTGATATGTTTACCAGTACGTAGGCGTCGGCCTACAGAAGGCTACAACCTTCACTCATTCTCCAACTTCTACTGGAAGAGAGCTGCAACCCCTAGCTCTTGTACTAGCTGATATATTTGCCAATACGTAGGTGTCAGCGTACAGAAGGCTACAACCTTCACTTGTTCTCCAACTGCTACTGGAAGGGAGCTACAACCCCCTGATCTGATCACCAGCTACTATTGGCAGGAAGCTTCAACTTCCTCACTGAAGGCTCCAACCCTCAACATCCTCCATGGACCATAGTTCATCAAATTTTCAGACTAGATCCACTTGCTTCAATACATCATAACTTGTAGGCCACGTTTCATCAAATTTTCATACTGAACCCATTATCAACACTTAAGCTCAACATCAAAAATCAAACTGTAACTCATCATTGTAACATTGTCATTAATCTATGACACATCTGAATCAATCAATCACTAAAACTCAATCATCAATCTCTAACATAACTGAAACCCAATCATCTATTTCTAAATCAACCAATCATTGAAACTTCTGACACAATTGAATCAACCAATCACTGAAACCTCTGACACAACTGAATCACCCAATCATCAACAACTGAATCAACCATTCACTCAAAACCCAATCAACCGATACTTAATCAAAATTCAACCAATCAATCGGAACAGTCAGATCACTATAACCAATACATAGAACTGAACTCAGAACACTGCATCAACAACCAGAACCAACTACAACCTTAAAAATCATATGTCATAATGTTTACGCTACTTCAATGAGGACAACCTATGTGTATACGCTACTTTCCATAACTCAACCTGCATATACCTCTAAATATACTGAATCATAAATCTTCTGAACCAAAAATTGTACCAACCAAAGACATTCTGAAGGTCTACTGTATATTATAGAGTTCTAAACGGATAGCAACAAAGATCACCCTTCTTACTCAATCAATTAGTGAGTCAGACTCATTTTTCTTATACAATTAGTTTAACTTCAGATCTAATGAAGACATCATTGACAAATAGTAGTAAAACAACAACACTGATCAGATAGATCAGTCATTTCTGAACAACATGCCCTTCCTCTGCATACGCTACTTGGAAGTGTTGAATCTGCATGTATATGTGCTTTCACTGAGGCAAACCTGCATATAGATCTGCAAATGATGACTTATAACTTCGCAACTTTTCAAAACTTTAGATATACCCAGATCATAGTATTTAAAGGATAAAACATGCATTAGCACTTAGATCTAGCCTATCTATTATCAGATCATACAATGATAAGTCATTTCAGGTCTCATAATCGTGATCCAACATTGTGCATAATTATTTCAAATCTATTAGATCTCATCGATCATCAAACACTCAAGTGCATGCTTACTTCAGATCAAGCAAAGCATCAAAAACCCATAACATGCATATTTGCTTTTGATCTAACTCTTCATAAGATTTTCATCACTTGCACGTCTAGCCCTTTCATTTTATCCTCCTTATATACTCCTTATATACTTAGAGCCTTTGTCAATACCATGCACCAAAACAACACTTCGAACCT
Organism: Pinus tabuliformis; assembly: GCA_031772625.1. Lineage (NCBI taxonomy): Eukaryota > Viridiplantae > Streptophyta > Pinopsida > Pinales > Pinaceae > Pinus > Pinus tabuliformis. The sequence goes on from CM062816.1 coordinate 369,448,052, forward strand.
ATGGTATTCTTAGACAGGATCAAGTAACCATTATTTCGTTCAATATTGTGGGTTAATACCATGGTATGGACCCTCGATATTCTTTAACCTTAATTTTCCATCCCATACGCATTTATTTTTTCTGTGAAACTGCGTGCATACGCATACACGCATTTTATTTTGTGTACCCGCGTGTATACGCAACTTGGACTAGGTTAAACATCGTATACAACTTAAAGCATTCTCTTTCCTCAATTTCTTGATTCTAATCTACAATCCTTTGTCCCATCATCTTGTTCTTCTATGCCATTACTCTGTTACCTCTGAATTGACTTGTTATAATGTGAGTTGCCATCACTTTATCATTTCTGAACTAATTCCTCTTAACTACCTTGCGTTTTGTCACATCTGTAAACAAAACTGCCATGCACTCTGTCACATCTTGTTTATATCTTTATCAAGTAGTCCATTCATCAAATAGGTTGTCATCAAGGACAACTCATCAAGTAGGTTGCCATCAAGGACAACACCTAATTTCCGTATCAAGCTTCTGATTCCAATCCGTAAACCTTTGACCCATTATTCTGTTCCATCATTCTATCACCTCTGATCTGACCTGTAGATTCGTTTAGTTACCATATATTTGCTCTGTTACAAGTGAGTTGTCATCAAGGACAACACATGCATCATAATGCCAACAAAAGTAACATTTTATAAAGTGAATTTAACTTTATTAAGTTTGGGTCACTAAAGTGATTTAAGTGGGCCCAATGTGAAATTAAGTCATGACCGTTGATCTTGAGATGGCCAAATTGAACTTAGTCATTGAGATCTAGGGTTATGGATTTTAGTCATTGAGATCTAGGGTTATGGATTTTAGTCATTAATAAGAAATTAGAGGGGGAGAGTGGAGACACGATTCTTCATGAGACTTGAAGAGTGGGAGAGAAAGGGAGAGCTAGAGAAAGTTTTGGGAGGAGAACGAGCAACCAAGAAAGGAGAGTTGGGCACAAATATCTAAGAGAGATTGGCATAATTTTCATGACACTTTCAGCAAAAAAATTAGCAATTTGTACAATGCATTTAATGTCACTTGTACAATGAAATATGGGCACATTTTTTGAGGCATAGGGCGCATAAATCAAGGTAGCAATTTTTTGGTCTGCTACTATAGTTTGTACAATAGTGGTAGAATAGTTGGGTGAGTTTTTAGGAGGTCATACACTATCAAACTGGCACTGATTTGGCACAAAATTCAGGGGATTTTTGGCATGTTTTCCTAGGGTGTTTGGCACAAAAATCGAGCGCAAACTCAATAAGATAAGTTGGCTATTAATTTAAAAAACAAAAATGTGTATTTCTCTATAAATTTTCCTTGAGCTCAATAAAATCTATTTCTCTTATTTTCCCTTTGGTGTTTTTCCAGGGTCTTTGAACCAAAAATCACCTGAAAAATCACCTGTGGTTTTTTGTGAGGTAAACACCCAAGGTGGGATTTGAACCTTGAATCTCACAATCTACATAGTACTTCACAACAAGGTCATCGCTGATTAAACTACCCCCATGGGAAAAAGTCTCGTGTTAAATTTGTGGGTCACTTGTGTTATTCTCAACAAAAATGAGTAGAGTAGGTTCATGTGTTTTAACTTTGAAAATATCATATTTATGATAGTAGCATGAAACATGTTGGATTAGGCATTAAACTTATGTGACTTCATGAACTTGAAACCCATTGGGCTTACAGTGAAATTTTCTACATAGTGCAACTAGTTGGAAATAGTGGAAATAGTATGAAAACTTAAGTGTGGTGCAAAATACTTCAGTTAATATTATGGTTGGTCATCCCTAATATTGTTTGATATGAATCAAATTTGTTTGGTGCCGTCCTCGTTAAGATAACTAAAATCAAGGATTCATTCATCATTCCCCTCTTTGCTAATCGGAAGTGTGACATCACATGCAATATTCATTATCTATACCATATTCCACATCAATAAATTCCATTCATAAGAACTAATTCTTAAAACCTGTATTCTAGCCAATGCATAATTTGTCATCCTCGGCAAAGGCACGGATGGTTTGACATATTTGATAGGAAAGGACATGTAAAACTGCGACGGTGGGAGTGTTGAAAGCTGTCTCCTCAACTACACGTGGCATGGTGCAATTCAACCGAGGCATTTTAAAACAGGTCCTAATATACCGATCGTGGTCACCGTGGCCAACAAGATTGCTGCTGTGTTCACATCGTAAATCACTTTTACTTTCTCATCATTAATAGATTTTCTTTTTCATTTCGAAAATGGCCTTTATTTTTTATTATAAATCCAGTAAAAAGGTACAGGCTGCTATATGCCGTGGTTGTTCCACGTTTTATCTGGATATTTTGTTTTGTTATTGGCATTCATTTGTCAGGCATCATGATCCATATTGGAATCGGACAAAGGCCAGACATGAGGTCTCCTGCAGTCATCAGCATATTGTCAGAAAACAGTGCTTCCAGAACTTACCAGAAAAGTAAGCTGCCGTATGCGAACACCTTATGAGAGTTGCCAAGGCCTAAACAGAGCAAATCCCAACTGAGATATAATTAAAAACAATACCGTACGAAAGTTGCCAAGGCCTAAATAGAAGAGCAAATCCTAACTGACATACAAATGGAAAGAACCAAATGACTCGTTAATTTTTGCTCCATGCCATAGTGAAGCAAATCATTGGACATCATTTGTTGAGCAAAGAAAAATATTCAAGGCCTTTTTCTTCGAGAACTTCCTTAATAGTGATTGATTGGCCAGTTTCTATGGAAAGCTGCGCTGCTACACCCATGGCTACTGATATGAGACCTTCTTGCAAGCTGGCAGTTGATACTTGATTCCTCTTTTTCCTAATAGCAGCTAGAAATTCAAGGTGTTCCAAGTAACTAGATCCATGATGCAGACCTGCATACCTGTAAAAACCAGCAAAAGCTTTGATGATGATCTTCAAGAAATAATCTTCTAAAAGGAAGCATTTATAGATGGCCCTAGAGATCCAATAATGTCAATAAAAGCGCTCAGTGAAATGCACCCAGTTCCCAATGGAATGTGTCTAACTTTAGAATAATTAACTATATTTTCACCAATGTGCAAGGTTCAATTCACCTTAGGGTTTTTGCTGGAGCCAGAATCACCTTAAGATATTGGTCAAATGTGTGGTTGCACTTAGAGAGATTATATTAAATGATCTTATCACCTCTGTGACATAAGTGGATGAAAGCCCACTCCCATTTCCTTCAAATCTAAGCCCCAAGGGTTAGCTGAAGTGATCATGAATCACATGTGACATCTCTCCCCCAAGTTGAGGAGGTCATGGGTTAGACTTCCTTGATCTCATTGGGGTTAGATGCTTGGAACTTGGGCACAAATGGTTTACCCCATTTATCATCCATGGATCACAAGTACGTACCCAAAGGGCTTTCAGTGAGGTTTTCCTTGTGGGAAAAAGAATAATTAGCCATAAAACTAGGATTGAGACCCGATTATCTCCTTGTTACATCTTGTAGACAATAGATGGTGATTCTTGCTCTGGATTACAGACATAGAATTTACTAAGTGGCAGGAATTTTAGTACATTCTAAACTCTTATAATACAAAACGCTTCATGATTCTTAAAATTGATATGCTTAATTGAATTTGACATGTTTTGAAAAATTCAACACAACATCCAAAAGAAATATTTCACTTACTTTACTCTTTTATCATGGACCTCTGTAGTCTGGACGCCTTCTCGTCCACCAACCCTGGTTCCAATACGTACAATACTCTCTGGCACAAATGCCTCACCCTGTAAACTGAAATCTGAGATATTTGCTATGAAGATTTGGTAATAGCATTCAACAGTAAGTGTATATCTCATCGTTATCTAGGAATCTTCAATACCATAAAACTAGCATTTTTGTGCAATCTCCTCAAAGCAACGATTTTAGGGGATTTAATAAGAATTATTACCTTCCCAATGTCACCAACCACGCAAACCTCCTGCTCATTTTTACCACCCTCAGCAAACATACAAAGGTCGAGCATAGCACGAGATCCATTGTCATATTCCACAATTACGTATGCATTATCAAGGATATCTGGTATCTAATTTGTAATTCCAAGGACGAGAGAGTAAATATTAGATAATCTACTTTGGCCATTCAATAACAAACATTCAGAAGGACTACTTGCAGTAATAATTTCCATTTAAGGAGGATAAAGATAAAGGAAGTCTAAAATCATGGTCTTAACAAACTAAAAAGGACAAAAATAGCAAGTGTTCTTTTTGTGAATTGTTTTCATGGGAATATCCAAATGAAAAAAACCATTACAATACAAAACATATAAAGAAACTTTTGATGATAGTAAATTATCAGCACAGAGGCAAAGTGCTAAAAATATCAATTTTCTCTTTATCAAAAGGAGAAACAGTAAGTACATGTAAATTGTTTAGTATCTTCCTTAAACACGGTAAGCTTGTGCATCAACTTAAACCACTCCTGAGGAAAGGCCGAAAGATAATGATGTTTGTCTAAATATGAACCCAAATACCATCGAAAAACATTTGGAAAATTCATTAGAGAACAGAACGAGATACTAAGGTGCACTTGCTGCTCTTTACATGACCTGGAAATTATCATCAATGTCCATCTGAGCCTCCGCTAAGGAGGAAGATCTTTTATTTCATGCTCACATTTTAGGTTTTAGAGCGAAGAGTACGATTGAGCAGTTTATTCTACAAGTCACAGCAGCTGATTTACCCCACAATGTTTGCTCTTCCTACATGGTGTCTTCCAATTATGGTCTGGTCTCCTACCAGTTCCTTTTGTCATTATTTTTCCAATTATCACAGGAAAGCATATGACAATATTAGTTGTATTATGTTAATGCCAACAATTTCTAACCTTTGCAAAGCAGATCTCCATTTGATTTGCTGTCATGCATAGTGTTGCCGCCTTAATCCACACCAGGGATCATCGTGGAGAAAGTCCTTAACTCCACTTGGTGTGGCCTTGGGGGCCAAGTTTCAAGTTGAGGCTATTACTCAATTCTCAACTCCTCACTCCAGGCTTACTCCTAGCAAAGCCAAGGGGAAGTGGACCCTAAGTTGTCTAAGGTTCAGCTAGCATCAAGCTAGCAAATTAGTTTGCTTAGGAGTTAATTACAAAATTGATACACTTCAAGATATAACAACCAAGTAAATGTACAAGTTCAATGAGCACATTAATCAATATAGATTCACAAGTATTGAAATGAGACTAGTGCCAAGGAGTAAATGTTTTGCTAAAGATTCCAAGTAAAGATACAACTTTGCAAAACAACTTGGAAAGTAGACAAAAAACCACAAGATAGATGCTTTCCAAGATAATGCTGGAAAATAACAACTTTAGCGAATGCAACAAATAAATGCAACAAATGAAACAAGTGTTCATCAACTCAAAAGAAATATTTGAATGATAAATAAAATGCTTGCGAATGAATAAGATCTATCCAAGTTAAAAGCCCAATTCCAAATATGAACACGTGAAACCAAACTTAGATGATGCTACCTTGAAATGTACCTGCTTTGTGATGTGTGATGAGATTATCTTGGTTAATTTTAGTTTAAATTAGGTTATCACTTGGAATTAGATTGATTCAAGGTCACAACATGCAAATTTAGTAAATTTCAAGTCAACTTTCCCTTCCATCATTATCCTCGTTGTGTTAAGGAAAGATGCAAGGAGGTCCAAAGGAGGAAAAGCTAAGGTTCTGCATACAACCCGTATTCTCACATGCACCCTATTTGCGAGAAGATCCAACATTGGGTGACCCAACGTGATTTAGCAAGTCAATTGTTTACCATTCCCCCAATCCCAGAATAAGAAGGCATAGGAGGGAGAAGATCCCTAACTTAAACTACAACCAACTTATATTGGAGGTAGATTGTTAAGACTGCAGTGATTGCTATGAAAGAGATGCTTGCAAAGTAAATGCCGAAATCAACAATGCTAATTATTGAAATTGTAGCAATTGAACAAAATGAGATTTGCAAAGATGATATGGAGACAAGTTAATCCTATAACTTAAAGAAAGAAAACAATTGCAAGATGAATGAGACAAATAGATTGATCAAATGAAATCAGGCAAAACCATTCAACCATTCAATATGCATAACATGTAAGATGAGATTTAGAGAAACTAAAGGTGCATGAAAATCAAGGGACAAGTGAGCCACTCAAGCAATCATTCAGAAGACACCTTCCCCAGTTGGGGAAAAGGGATGCCAAGCGGAAAATCCCCAAACTCCCAAAAGAAAAATCAATCTGTTATTAGAGTTAGGATCACTCTCATAAAATGAGGGATGAAAAATGGAGTTGGAGAAAGGCTAGAGAAAGACTTAAATGAAATCTTCTGTAAGGATAAAATGTCTTCTCCAAATCCCTAGTGTCTCACAATTAGCAAGTAACAACTAGCCACATCTTTTTTTAAGGAATCGAATGAGTTGAAGAATCAATTACAACTAAGAACAAGTTACAAGACAATATTGGATAATTCCAAGAGGTCAATTCCTCCAATGAAATCGTAAGTGAACCCTCCTCGAGGATTACAAATCTCTCCCAAAGAAGCAAGAACCTTTCCCCTTCAAGTCTGCCCGAAGGGACACTTGAAGTTTGCCCAAAAGTTACAAGTCTGGCAGAGAATCCCGTATTTCATGACAAGTCCAAGCATATTGAGATCAAATATCATTATATATGAGACATGGTGCAGAGAGGTGCAGTGAGGCTGCATCATATTTTCTTTTACGAGCAAATAGTGGATATACTCACCAAGGTTTTGCCGAAAGGAAAGTTCTAGGTCTTCAAAGAGCAACTTGGATTGATGGATGTTACCCTCTTAAGTAAGGGTCCTGACTGATCGAGGACCCTGAGCCATGCTCTTTCCCCTGTCTGAGTTCCCATGGTGAGGAATTAAGTCCTAGAGCTATTGGGGTTGAGGGAACTCTGGACAATAGTATATTTTGTGTTCCTTACCTCTTGGTAAGTTGTATCCTACCTATTGTCGAGCAATAGGATAGTCTATGATCCTTACCTCTTGGTAAGTTATATCCTGCCTATTGTCTATCTTTGGTGTTGACAGAGTATACCCCAATTGGCATCCTAACCACAAGTTCGGCTTATTGGGATAGTTTTTCCACCCATGTGGCCAATTGGTGTTGGCTACTTGAGTTAGGTGCGATCCTTGCCATTTATGGTAAGTAGTATCCAGCTCAAGTTATGGAATGTAGATGTTCTACCACTTGATTCTTAAGAGTCAAGCTGGGAAGATCAACAGAGACAATAGGATAGGTGTGATCCTTACCATTTATTGTAAGTGGTATCCTTCCTCTTGTCGCCAAGTAGTGGGATAGGCGCGATCCTTACCTTTTATGGTAAGTGGCATCCCTCCTATTGTTTGTGATCCGAAATTGAAAAAGGTATTACAGACTATGTGTGAAGTTGCTTATGCTACTTAGTGCAATGGATCGAAAAGATTATGAATAACACAGACACCTAAACAATTATAAAACACAATCAAAACACATCAACACAACCAAAATTGATAAAGAAGTTCACCAAACTTCCTGGCTACGTCTCCTGGTCCTAGCTTCCAGTGCTGACCTCTTTATTATGTCTTCAAAATGATTGTTACAGGTGTGAACTCAAAAACAGAGTCTCAACATGAATATGGATCTCACCGTTGAGTTCCGCTCGAATCTTCGAGTCGAAACGAGTATACACTCGATCGTATTGGTCACTCTGACCTCCAGACCCCCTGGAACGGTTCACAATACACTCCCCTGTCAACTTTTTTGTGTTATGGTGTTTATATAAAATTTGTATACAAATTGCAATAAACGTGGAACAATATGTTTATAATAGAAACAGACTATAAACGAAAGGACCGGTGGGCGCGGGGTGGACCCTGACCGTCCGGCCTTTCCCCAGCGTTAATCTCGAGAACAGACCATCTGACGGTTATCACGTCCCGCTCATCAAATGATCTGGACGTTTCGCACCGTTGATCTGTCCTGTGGGATCCAACAACTGTCGCGTGGTCTCGCACTCCAACTAGCACGTTTACTAATTCTCCGAAGGCACGCGAAAAAGTGGTTTTCAGGATGCTACATGTCGCCCGCTGAGTGGAATCGCGTGCTCTTGGTCGAAAACCGCTTCCTGCCTTGAAGGCACACGATAAACCATTTACCACTCTCCTGTCGGAACTCAAAGAGTTTAGCTTCTTTTTCATAACTTTATTGCGTTTGTTTTCCAGGATAACCTGCCTGCATGTTTCGGCGTGATATGTGTCGATCTCCTTGATCGGGCGATCTCTGCTCTTGATCGCTGATCCCCATCGCCTATTGTATGAACCAATCGCACACTACCACATCACCTTCTGCGCTGACATCATCAAGAACCTGTGACTCTTTCCCGGGTTGCCACATGTCCTGCTGACGTAGGCATTGACTTTTGGGCCTAAATCTTTAATTGGCTCTATTTTCCTTATCCGAACTCGGATTTGCATGATGTTTGCACCGTTGGCTTCGTATTCACGAGCACTTCAACATTATTCCATTTTCACCTGTATTTGAAGACTTTTGATGTGGAGGCTTTACTAAATCCATTTTAGATCACTCCTCCCCACTGGAAGCTTTTGGTCCACCAAAAGTTGGTTTTTAGCTATCAAGTAAGTGAGGATAAAGTTCCTTCACTTTTCCAATCTCTATCCATTGTGCTTTACTTGGATTTGTACCTTTGAGTCCAACTCGAAGATACTCAACATTCCCTCGTCACGAAGTTCTTATCCTCCTGTCAAGAACTGTGTCCTCTTGTAACTCATTGAGATACTCGAGCAACAGATCCTCAATGGAAGGTAGCTGACCTTGCTCTTCGGGATCTTCAATCAATGAAGGTTCATACAACCTCAAGTTTTCAACATTAATGACTGAATAGATTTGCATATAAGCTGGTAGATCAAGGCAGAAAGCATTTTCACCAATTTTATCAAGTATTTTGAAAGGACGATATCTAATTGGTTTGAACTTTTTACCTTCCCCTTGCAGTCTTGCTTTGCTAATGTACAACCAGACTTGATCACCAACTTGAAAACTATGCTCAACTCGATGCTTGTCATGTCGCGCCTTATACTTTGCTTGGCTTCTTTCCAGCTGTTCCTGTACTGCCTAGTGAATTTCCTGGATTTTTTCAATGAACTTGGTTTCTTTGTCCACATCATTGTGTCCATCAACTGCTATGTCTTTACCAAAGACAAAATCCAAGGGAGACTTGGGTATAAAACCAAAACAAGTCTCAAAAAGAGATCTCTAAGTAGAAGAATTTTTGCACAGTTGTACGCATGCTGCACATAACACAAATGCTCATCCCAAAGTTTGGGATGCTTGCTGCAATATTCTCGAAGCAATTGTATCACTGTCATGTTGACCACTTATGTCTGACCATCTGTTTGTGGATGAAATGTTGTGCTCTTCTTTAACTTGGTGTCCATTAACACCCATATACTTGACCAAAATTTCCCAACAAATCGAGAATCTCGATCAGATACAATAGAAATAGGTAACCCAAAATGAACCCATACATTTTGAAAGAACAACTTTACAATTTGTTCAGTTGTGACCTGTTTATTACATGGTATCAAAATACACATCTTACTGAACCTATCCACAACTACATACAAATAATCATGACCTTTTCTAGACTTTGGAAATCCCCCAACAAATTCCATGGAGACACTTTTCCAAGGACGAGAAGGAATTGGAAGTGGAGTATACAAGCCTAATTTTCTATTACTTGGCTTGCTTGTAGCACACATAGTACATCCTTTAATATATCTAGAAACTGTCTCATTCATTCATGGCCAATAACAAAACCTTTGTAATTGTGCAACTGTTTTACTTACACCAATATGACCTGATATAAGAGAAGTATGTGCTTCTCGAATTATGTTAACTCTTTCAGTTTGTGGAATGCATAACTTTCCCAAATGATATAAGAGTTTGTCCTTTATGTAATAATCCAATTCTTCTACCTGCTTTCCATGACTTAAAGTTGCATATACATCCTTAAAATATGTCTTAAGCATATTGTTCAATGTAACTTTCATGAATTACTGAATTATGCTTAAGTATTGTGGATGCATTTATAATTGGTCTTGATAACATGTCTGCAACCTTATTATGTATTCCCTTCTTATATCTGATAAGAAGATGAAATTGTTGTAGAAAACCCATCCACCTGTAATGTCTTGATTGTTGCAATTTAGTTTGTGAGTGTAAATATTGAAGTGGTTGATGATCTGTGTGTATGATTGTTTCTTTAACCATTATGTAATGTTTCCACTTTTTAACACTCTGAACTAATGCATACAATTCTTTATCAAATGTAGGATAGTTAATTACTGTTGATGCAAATGTCTCAGAATGAAATCATATAGGCTTTTGGTGCTGCATCAACACTGCTCCCATGGCATATTCACTTGCATCTGTCTCGATCTCAAATGGACGCTGAAGATCTGGTAGTGCTAGTATTGGCATTGTACTGATCCTTTCTTTCAATGTGTCGAAGGCTTTCTGTTGTTTGCCTCCCCATTGAAACACCTATTTCACACTTATCAAAGCATGTAAAGGCGCTGCAATCAATGAAAAGTTAGCAATAAACTTCCTCCAATATTGTGTTGCCCCTGAGAAACTTCTAACTTCTGTAGCAGTATTGGGTTTAGGCCAGTTTACAATGACTTCAACCTTATAGGGATCTATCTTCAATTCACCACCCCCTACAATATAACCCAAATAATTTAAAGATGTTCTACCAAATTCACATTTTGACAGTTTCACATAGAGATTTTCCCTTTTTAAAAAGTCTAAAATCTGCTTTACATGCTTTATATGTTCATCCCATGTCTTACTAAAAACAAGAATATCATCTAAATAGACTATTACAAAATCATCAATAAATAGTCTAAATACATCATTCATGACTCACATAAACATAGCAGGAGCGTTAGTTAAGCCAAAAGGCATAACCAACCATTCATAAAGTCCTTGCTTCGTCTTGAAAGCAGTTTTCCATACATCCTGTTCTGCAACTCTGATCTGATGGTAGTCGCTTCGCAAGTCTAATTTAGAAAAGTAAACTGCATCTTTTAATTGATCTAATAAATCATCAATACGAGGAAGAGGATAACGATTCTTTATTGTGATTTTATTTAGTGCTCTAAAATCAATGCACATTCTCCACGAACCGTCTTTCTTTCGCACCAACACAATAGGTGATCCGCACGGTGATGTGCTTGGTCGAATAAACCCTTTATCGAGCAACTCCTATACCTGCTTCTTTATCTCTGCATTCTCTAGAGCTAATAACCTATACATTCCAATGTTAGGTAGTGGAGCATCTTGCTGCAAATAAATTTCATGTGCTATCTCTCGCTTGGGTGGAAGCCCTTTAGGCTCTTGAAACAGAATATCATAATCGGAAACAACTTTAACTAGATCTACTTTCTATTTAGGATTACAGCCTTGGAATGCATTGGATTTATCAAGATCCTTTGCTTTTACAATCATTAGTAAAAATTGCTTACTTGAATTTACAATTCTTTTCATCTGTCCTGAATTTATGAGAGCGAAGTTATCTTTGAGTTTATGAGCCCTTACAATATATTCAATTCCATCCTTAGTGAGTTGATACTTATTTTCAGCTCGATAGAAGACATTTTTTCTATCGTACAAATATGGACTTCCTAATACAATTCCACATATGTCCAATGAAACTATATCTAACTCAACCTCATCTACAAATGTTGACCCAATAGAAAACCGAAGTTTACATTGTCTCGTAACTTGTAGCTTTGTTTTATCACACACCCAACCTAATGGATATGGCTTTTTATGAGGTTTTGTTTCTAGACCCAACTTCTTTACAATTGTTTCAAAAATCAAATTAACTTGTGACCCACTATCAAATAAAGTATCAATTTTAGTGTGCTTGGAAATGACTCTAATATGAAATAGCTCATTTCTTTTCCTCTCATTACTTTCATTATCAACAGAATGCGAAGAATTACTTGTAGATGCTTCAGAATCTTTACCTTTTATACCTGTAGCTGTAACCATTGTTTCGTCACCTGAGTCTGATCCCAAGTCCTTTTGAATAGCAGCAGCATTCTTTCGCTCTTTACTCCTGAACTTCTTAGGCTTCAATTCTGGATGCAAAGACCAGCAGTGTGCCTCATCGTGTCCTTCCTTCTTACAATGAGTGCATGAAGGTTTATCCTTCTTCACAATGTTTGTTTTCCTCTCCTTCCATTTCAGTTTCTTCTTGCCTTTATTCTTGTTCTCAATAGATTTGGATGACTTCCCAACATCTGGGTTTACATTTTTACCTCTAGCCTCTAGATGAGTTGCTTGGACTGATACATCATCTAAGCTAGTGGGATTAAACATAAGTATAGTATGCTTCAAATAACTATGAAGACCACCTATATATTTTAACAATGTTTCTGGTGAGTCCAATGATATGCCTAATGTTAAAGCTTTCTTACGAAAATCTTGAGTATAACTCTGAACACTTTGACCCTTAAATTAATGTAGTGTTTGCCAACTCATCATTGCTTGTTGCATATAAGCCAAAGGATAAAATTGTTTTTTAATGGCATAAACAAATTCATTCCAAGTTGAAATGATTTTACCATGTTTTTGGAGATTTGCTTGTGTCTTGCCTTCCCACCACACAAGTTCGATTCCTCCAAGTCGAAGGCTAGCCAGCTGGATCTTCTTCCTTTCTGAATCAACTTTTTTCACCCTGCAATATACATCAATTTGCCTTATCCAATTATCAAGCTTTTTTGCATTAAGTTCTCCATCATAAATTGGCAAGCTTTCTTTTTCTTCTTTTTAGAAGAACTAGTTTTATGAGAAGAAGACGATGATGATGACGATGATGGAGGAGATGGAGGAGGCTTTTCTCCTTTTCCTTTATCTTCTTTCTCTGGAGAGCCAAAAAGAAAAGGTTCCTCTGCTCCTTTGTCTGGTTTAGGTGATGAAGTGCCTTCACCTTTACCCTTTTTGAACTCATTATACATTTCTTCCACCATGGCACATATTGTCATGAAACTATCCAAAAAATGGGATTCTGACCCAAGTGGGGTTTCGTCTGCCATCCTTCTTCGTGAAAAGACCCTTCCAATCTCTGGATTTGCCTCAACAAGTTCACCTTGACCTCGTCCGAGCCTCAACCTAGTAAGCATTCAAATCTCCACACAAACTTGTTAAACCTCGAAAACCTTAAAAACCTTAAGCTCTAATACCACTTGATCCGAAATTGAAAAAGGTATTACAGACTATGTGTGAAGTTGCTTATGTTACTTAGTGCAATGGATCGAAAAGATTGTGAATAACACAAACACTTAAACAATTATAAAACACAATCAAAACACATCAATACAACCAAAATTGATAAAGGATTTCACCAGACTTCCTGGATACGTCTCCTAGTCCTAGCTTCCAGTGCTGACCTCTTTATTATGTCTTCAAAATGGTTGTTACAGGTGTGAGCTCAAAAATAGAGTCTCAACATGAATATGGATCTCACCGCTGTGTTCCGCTCGAATCTTCGAGTTGAAACGAGTATACACTCAACCGTACTAGTCACTCTGACCTCCAGACCCCCTGGAACGGTTCACAATACACTCCCCTATCAACTTTTCTGTGTTATGGTGTTTATATAACACGTTTAATTACAAATTGCAATAAACGTGGAACAATATGTTTATAATAGAAACAGACTATAAACGAAAGGACCGGTAGGCGTGAGGTGGACCCCAACCGTCCGGCCTTTCCCCAGCGCTGATCTCAAGAACAGACCATCTGACGGCTATCACGTCCTGCTCATTAACTGATCTGGACGTTCCGCACTGTTGATCTGTCCTGTGGAATCTGACAGCTGTCGCGTGGTCTCGCACTCCAACTAGCATGTTTACTAATTCTCCGAAGGCATGCGAGAAGGTGGTTTCCGGGATGCTACATGTCGCCCGTTGAGTGGAATCGCGTGCTCTTGGTTGAAAACCACTTCCTGCCTTGAAAGCCTATGATAAACCATTTACCGCTCTCTTGTCGAAACTCAAAGAGTTTAGCTTCTTTTTCCTAACTTTATCATGTCTGTTTTCCAGGACAACCTGCCTGCATGTTTCGACGCGATATGCGTCAATCTCCTTTGATCGAACAATCTCTGCTCTTGATCGTTGATCCCCATTGCCTGTGGTATGAACCAATTGTAGACTGCCACATCACCTTCTGCGCTGACATCATCAAGAACCTATGACTCTTTCCCGGGTTGCCACCTGTCCTGCTGACGTAGGCATTGACTTTTGGGCCTAAATCTTTAAGTGGCTCTATTTTCCTTATCCGAACTTGAATTTTCATGTTGTTTGCACCGTTGGCTTCGTATTCATGAACACTTCAACATTATTCCATTTTCACCTGTATTTGAAGACTTTTGATCTAGAGGCTTTACTGAATCCATTTTGGATCAGTTTGTAGATTCCAGGTGGTAGCAGAGCCTCCTCGATGGTGATTCTTCCGAATGGTAGCAGAGGCTCCCTGATGATGATTCTTCTGAGTAGTGGTTTCTTAGCCTCATTGGCTGAGCAGTTGATTTCATAGCCCCTTGGCTAAGCAGATGCAAATTCTTAGCCTTATGGATTAGATTTTTGGTATTGGATAGAGGATGGTAGCTTTAGCTTCCCTATGATGTCAAATTCTTCTTCTTTTAGTTTTGAGAGTGTTCAACAAAGATGAGCAGAGATGAGTAGTGCTGACATTTGATTTCATGTCAAATTCTTCTTCTTTTAGTTTCGAGAGTGTTCAACAAAGATGAGCAGAGATGAGTAGTGCTGACATTTGATTTCATGATGACGAGATATTTGAGATGGGACATATGTTGCAGTCAGTAATTTCTCCCTAGCTGAGAGGGATTGTTAATTTCGTAGCTCAGGGACAAATTCCCTCCTTTTGACAACCTTCCTCATCAAGAAAGACCCCTCCTAGCCCTTGGAAGAATTTAATTTCGTTAAGGGAAAAATGTATTTTTAAGGAGAAAACCCACATGTGCACAAAAGTACAGGTCAGCTTTAATGATCCAAAATGGATTTTGGATAGACTCCTAAGTCTAGGTGTTCCTCACAAAGGAAAAATGAAAGTCCAAGGAAGTTCCTGGAACTAGCCCCATTGCAGAGATCGTCTCATTCTGAATTTTCTGCAACTTGAATGGGCAAAAATGGACTTAGAATGCAGAAGTTATCGTTCAAAGAAGATGCCCTTTATTCCTTAGAAAAAGAGGCAAAATCCTTTAAAAATGGCCTAAAAGGCTTTATGAAGAAAATCGCATCGGAGGAGGTCCAAGGAAGACTTAAGTGAAAAGGGGAAGCACCCCCGATGGCCGATCCCCGACATATCGGGTCAGAGGCAGGCTTGTGTGTATATAACATAAGGACCGGGCCGACCGACATGCCGATCACCGATATCGATGAATCAGCATCAGTGGTAGAAAGGGCTTGAGGTGGGACCCCACGCCGAGCGATATCACGATCGCTGATATCGGCGATGCCATATGGAAAGACCCCGGGTCCATGCAATACGCAATTGCAATCAATTGCATCGCAATATCGTGTCGGAGTCATACGACGGAGCGGGGCCACATATATATATGCGCCGATGCAATCGACCAGACCCGAAAGGATTATAGATTTCGCTACATAGGTATTTGACGTCCACCATAAAGCCCTTCGTCGGATTTTCAAAGGTTTTAATGTATTTTTCAAATACAAAGCGAAAACCACGGAACGGGCATTTGCGACATGCAATAGTGGTTTAAAAGGCGGATCCGATGAAATATAACGCGGGATTCTATAATTTTTGAAGTCCGGGAATTTTATTTTTTCAATGTATTTCCCGTCTATTGGGAATTTAGCCCATATGCTTAAGCGATGCGATATTACACCTAATGTCGAACCCGAGAGGGTTATAGGGGTGATTTAATGGATTTTCAAGTCCAGAAATCATGCCCGATAATGCATTTTTCATAATTTCTCTGTGTAACGGGATTCTCCCAATTCTCGCGTTTTTGCCAGAGAAACGGCCACGATCCCTTTGTAACAGCTCCTAATCATCATACCACGTTGCAAGCAAGCGTTCTACAGGGAATGATGCATTCTACAGCCACAGAGCCGCAGAGCCAGGTGGCCAATCTAACTGACATGAAGCAGAAAAGCCGCAGAGCCGCAGAGGGAAGATGATACGCAGAGAAATGGCAGGGAAGCTGAAAAGCCAAAATAATGCCTCAAAGAAAGCAAAGTAAGAAGCAGGGAGGCAGAGAGAGCTCAATTGAGCAAAGGGAACGAAAACAAGCGGCACAGAAAGCAAAAGCTGAAGCGCAGAGCAACCAAGGGAGTCACTTGGAGTTCAAGTGGAGAACCAGAGAGTTGTACATTGTTGAGAGACAAAGAAGCCAGAGCTAAAGAGCCAGCGCCAGAGCCAGAGCCAAGAGCCAGAGCCAGAGCCGAGAGCCAGAAAGTCGAGAGCTTCAAGAGTCGGGGATAAAATGGTGTCTAAACCCATTGTTTTTGTGTAAAACCAATGGAGTTGAGCCAGGGAGCTTGTAAAAGGACTTTACCATAATCCCAGAGAGCCTAGTCGAGTTGACTAGAGCTCACGGAGACGTAGCCCAAGAGTTTTGGGTGAACTCCAAATTAATATTGTTGTTCTGTGTGTGTTATTGCTGCATTGTCTCTGCTGCTTTATTTACTATTATATGTATTTATATATTAGTTTGAGCACATTAAATTATAGCACATAAACAATTTTAATAAACAACACCAGCATACACCTTTTGTTCAAGCACATATTTAATTCTACACTGGTTAATCATAAAGACTTGGGAATAATTTAAGCTTTGGGAGTGGGAGAGGTTCTTGTAAGTTAGACAAGAAGCCTAAGTGCCCCATTTTCAGATCAGGTGGTATCGGAGCCTGAGACTGATTAACCTTAGCTTCAAAGAAGGTTATATCAGAATGCTTGATTGACAGAACAAACATTGCTTCTCTAAAAGGTGTTTAAACAGTCAGACGTTGATTGTATGCTTGTTTTGCAGACTGACTATTTTCTGAGTTTGCAGAGATAAAGGGAAAGCTATTGATAGCTCAGTCTAGGAAGGACAAGAAGGAAAGAGAGTTGAAGGCACTCTTCTTATCCCCAAGGACCTCAAGGCAATCCTTGGAGCACAAGAGGTTTGTTGCAAAAGGTTGTTAAATAAGCTCTTTATTTATCTCGTTGAAGTTTTTTTTTGTTCATTGGCATAATGACAACTTCTACAAGTGGGTCCTCAAATTTTGCATTCTTCACAAGATTCTTTGATGAAGACATGAAGCAAGAATTGTCCACCATGATGGATATGGTAAGAGAAATGTATGAGGCTAAGTTGCACGAAACGGGGAAACGGAAACGAGTTTCCGAAACGGGAAGCGATACGAAACGCGACCTCCCAAAATTTTAGAAACGGGGAAACGCAAATATATATATATATATATATATATATTAAAAATATTTAAAAATTATTATTATATATATGTGCAATCATAAAGCATTAATGATACATTATAATTTATTACATTTAAACATTAAGACTAAGATTTGGCTGTAGCTGAGCCAAATCTGCTGCTACTGAAATCTCCTGCTGAAATCTCTTTCTCTTGCTGTTGAAATCTCTCTCCTGCTACTGAAATCTACTTTTCTCACTGCTCAAAACACCCTAGCTGAAACAACTGCCAGTCTCCAAGAGAAACGACTTGCTGAATAGTGTGATGAGAGAATGAGACAAACTTCTCTTTTATAAGTTTAGAATAGGCTTCTAGAATTTACTGGAAACCTAAAAAAAAATTAAAAACAAATTAAAAAAAAAAAAAAAAAAAAAAAAACACATTACAACTGGGAAACGTGGCTTGTACGGCCGGGAAACGCGTTTCCGGCCGTACTGCCACATTTCCATTTCGGGAAACGTGGCAGTACGGCCGGAAACGCGTTTCCTGGCCGTACCAAACGTGTTTCCGCGTTTCGTACCGGTTTCCAGCCGGAAACGGGCCCCCCCCCCACGTTTCCTGCAACATAGGTATGAGGATGGAAGGAAAAGCAGCATGCTTAGAGAGCAGTTGAATTTCGTGGAGGAAGAGAAGCAGTTGCTTTCTGACAAACTGCAGGAAATGGAGAGGCAACTTCATATTGCAAATATGAACCTGAAAAGGATGCATGAGTTGGAGACAGCTCTTTGTTGCCCAAGAAGCCTTAGTCAAGTATCAGCTTGAAGAAGAGGTAAACCATTCCAGTTTGTCTTCAAATTCCTCTGATGCTTATATTGGTTCTTTTGAAAAACATACTAGAGGCATAGGTTCCAAGCTAATGTCCAAGATCGGCTATGAAGGAAAAGGCTTGGGTAGACATGCACAAGGTATTGTTGAGCCAATAATGATTGAGGAGAGGCCTAAGTATTTGGGTCTTGGCTATGGACAAGCTTATGGAGAAAGTTCCAAGGCTGCCATGAAGGCCATTGAAATAGCGCCAAGAAGGAGTTGCATTACAGAGTGTAAAGATTGTATTCAGGAGCTTGAAACATCATTTGCAGGATGCAGGTGTTCAGAAGCACACACTTGAACCAAAGAGTTGGGGAGACTCCAACAGCCTTGAAGAGATTAATGGTGTTCCAAAGGGAGCCACTTCTTCATTTGATTCACCTCCTCATGAAGGCAATAAAGGTGAAAAAGAAAGGTATAAATCTGGTTCTAAACATTTTCCTTTTGATTGTGCAAAGCATGATAAATTTCCACATATGAATGGGAAAAGAATTGCATGTTCCTTTTGTGGTTTAGATAACCATAATGTTTCTAGATGTTGGAAGAGAATGGCCACATACAGGAAACTTTTGAAGGAAAAGAAGCAAGAAGCCAAAGGTCCATTGGAAAAGGAAAATCATGTTGTCAAGAGGGTGCACATGCAGTGCACTTAATGCCATAAGCAAGGACATCTTGCTGCAAAATGTTGGACTCTGAATCCAACAATGCTTCCACAAAAGCTGAAGAAAGTGGAAAGAGAAGATGGCAGGAATGGAAAGGAAGATTCCATGAATGATGTGTCTCAGGATGATTCACATGATGATGTTGATGTGCAGACAAAGGTAGTACCTTTGAAGAGGATTGGTAAGAAACGGCTAGAGTTCTTATCCGATTAAGATTGCATGTCTATTGATGCATCTGCATTTTATTTCATTTCAACTTCGAAAGTACAATGTGCTTAAGTGAAAGTTGAAATATGAAATGCATGCATGAGCAGGAGATGCATGAACACAGGGATGTTGATGATTTCCTTGTTTTTGAACATGTATGTGTAATTAACTTGCAGGGTTGATTGCTTTGACATGCATGTGATGCCATGTTGACTTGGGAGAAGTTAACTTGGTCTCCAAATGGAGATAATGATGAAGTGTTTCATCTTTTGAAAAAGAGTCCTAATGGTCTTTTTCTACATGCTTGACTTGAAGAGTCATTTGTTTAAAGGCATGTTTTGTGGGCTTGTTATCTAGTCCATCATTTGTATGCAGATATAAGACATGGAGGTGTTCACAAGATGTGAAAATCTGTTTCTTTTGTTGAAGCAGGAGTTTAGGCCATCCAGTTGTTGTCTGTGTTTCTGTTGTTGTTAACAGTTGTTGTTGACAGCTTTTCAAACAGGTACAAATGAAAATTTTGTGGAGCAGATGTACTTGAGATTTGTTTGAGCCACCTTGGATCAATGATCAAGGCAGAAGAGTTCAAACTACCTTCTATGACCATCTCAGCAAAAGCTCTGTAGGAAGGCAAGGAGGAAGACAGTTCTTCCCAGGAAGACCAACCCATCCAAGATGGGAAGTGGTTAGAGACTTTGGTTCAGGGGCACTATGCAAGGCAAGTGTGTGGAGGCTGAAAGAGGAGGGTGAGACACTCTCATTTGTTGTTCAGATCAGTATATCAATCTTTTGGAGACCAAAAGTTATTTTAGTGGGAAAGCGTGAGCCAAAATGGATTTTGGATAAACTCCTAAGTCTAAGTGTTCCTCACAAAGGAAAAATGGAACTCCAAGGAAGTTCCTAGAACTAGCCCCATTGCAGAGATCGTCTCATTCTGAATCTGCTGCAACTTGAATGAACAAAAATGGACTTAGGATGCATAAGTTATCGCTCAAAGAAGATGCCCTTTGTTCCTTAGAAAAAGAGGCAAAATCCTTTAAAAATGGCCTAGAAGGCTTTATGAAGAAAATTGCATCAGAGGAGGTCCAAGGCAGACTTAAGTGAAAAGGGGAAGCACCCTCGATGGCCGATCCCCGACATATCAGGTCGGAGGCAGGCTTGTGTGTATATAACATAAGGACCGGGCCGAGCAATATGTCGATTGTCGATATCGGCGGATCGACATCGGCGGTAGAAAGGGCTTGAGACAGGACCCTACACTGAGCGATATCGCGATCGCCGATATTAGCGGATCACAATCGGTGATGCCATATGGAAAGACTCTGGGTCCATGCAATACGCAATTGCGATCAATCGCATCGCAATATCGCGTCGGAGTCATACAACGGAGCGGGACCACATATATATATGTGTGTGTGTGTGTGTGCTGATGCGATGTGATCGGACCCAAAAGGGTTATAGATTTCGCTACATAGGTATTTGAAGTCCACCATAAAGCCCTTCGTCGGATTTTCAAAGGTTTTAATATATTTTTCAAATACAAAGGGAAAACCACGGAACGTGCATTTGCGACATGCAATAGCGATTTAATAGGCAGACCCGATGAAATATACGGTGGGATTCTATAATTTTTGAAGTCCGGGAATTTGATTTTTCAATGTATTTCCCGTGTATTGGGAATTTAGCCCATATGCTTAAGTGATGCGATATTACGCCTAATGGCGGACCCGAGAGGGTTATAGAGGCGATTTAATGGATTTTCAGGTTTGAAAATCATGCTCGATATTGCATTTTTCAAAAATTCTCTGTGTAATGGGATTTTCCTAATTCTTGGGTTTTTGCCAGAGAAACGGCTACGATCCCTTTGTAACAGCTCCTAATCATCATACCACACTACAAGCAAGCATTCTACAGGCAATGATGCATTCTACAGCCACAGAGCCAGGTGGCCAGTCTAACTGACGAGAAACAAAAAATCCGCAGAGCCGCAGAGGGAAGATGATACGCAAAGAAACAACAGGGAAGCTGAAAAACCAAAATAATGCCTCAAAGAAAGCAAAGCAAGAAGCAGGGAGGCAGAGAGAGCTCAATTGAGCAAAGGGAATGAAAACAAGCGGCGCAGAAAGCAAAAGCTGAAGCGCAAAGCAGCAAAGGGAGTCACTTGGAGTTCAAGTGGAGAACCAAAGACATCACTGAGAGCTGAAGAGCTAGTGCCAAAGCTAGAGCCAAGAGCCAAAGCCAAGAGGCAGAGCGAGAGCCGAGAGCCAGAAAGCCGAGAGCTTCAAGAGTCGGGGATAAAATGGTGTCTAAACCCATTGTTTCTGTGTAAAACTAATGGAGTTGGGCCAAGGAGCTTGTAAAAGGACTCTACCATAATCCCAGAGAGCCTAGTCGAGTTGACTAGAGCTCACGGAGATGTAGCCCAAGAGTTTTGGGTGAACTCAAAATCAATATTGTTGGTCTATGTGTGTTATTGATGCATTGTCTTTGTTGCTTTATTTACTGTTATATGTATTTATATATCAGTTTGAGCACATTAAATTACAACAAAAACAGTTTTAATAAACAACACTAGCATACACCTTCTGTTCAAGCACATATTTAATCCTGCACTATTTAATCATAAAGACTTGGGAATAATTTAAGCTTTGGGAGTGGGAGAGGTTCTTGTAAGTTAGACAAGAAGCCTAAGTGCTCCATTTTCAGATCATTTAAAGAGAAATTGGGCACCCTTGGAAGCATATAAATACAAGTCAATTCAACCTCATTTGGATATCATCATCAAGCATCTTCTTCTCTCTCTTCTTTGGATTGGTTCATACAAGCCTGAAATTGGTTCGTACAAGTCTGATATTGTAGATTCCGAGCTCACATGTGCAAAAATCAGAAATTGATTTGGAGCCGCAGGGTTTGAACGAGGAAATCTCAACTACAGTCGCTCGCTTGATAGAATGCTCCCTATGGCTAGTACAACCGCACTGATGGTCATTAGCTCCCTGTGGTTGTGACCTGAGATATTTTTGACTATTGACCGTAGACTTGGATCAGTTTTGGTGACTTTGATCAGATTTGTCTGTTGGGTTCATCTCTTGGATATTGTTTGTTTGGTTTTGCTGGATAGTCAAAGGATTGACTTTAACTTTTGATTGGTGAATTGGAACTTTGTACTCTCTTTGTTGAACATTTTATGACAATCTAATAAGAAAAAGAATTTGAAAGGGTTTTCCCCCTTGTGGGGTTTTTCCCTAGTCTTTAACTAATCCTGGTCTCTCTTGTTAGTGCTCTTGATTTGTCTTCTACTGTCATTGTATTTATTGTTCTATCTACAATTGTTGTTGACCATTGGAATATTGAATTGTTTTTTAAAGACTTCTAATTAAATATAAGAATTGGGCTAAAGTGATTGTAACAACATAGAACAATGGAAAATTATCAATGCACCCTCCCAACCAATAAACCACATGATCATCATCATAATGGTGAATTTGTTAAAATCAAGGTTGTGGGGGAGCACCTCCCTCCCCCCTCGATCCCGCTCCCAATCTGCGCTCCAGTCGAAAGCAACTCAGGAGCGGGTCAGGAGCGCAAAACGCTCCTTGGTTTTTTTGGGATCAATGGAGGGAGCATCACTCCAGTTGCTCCAGGAACGATTTTTCCAACCGAGAAGCGATCGCTCCCGACCACTCCCCGGTTGGAAAAATCGCTCCCGACCGGTGGACAGCGACACCCTCGTGGCCGAGAGAGAGGCGACAACGGCGTGGAGAGAGGGAGGGGGGGAATAAATAAACCCTCTCCCTCTCATTATTCACTTCATCCTAAGTGAGAGAGAACAAGAGAGTTTGGAGAGCAAGAGAGAGTTTGGAGCAAGGAAAGGAGCTTGGTGAGAGAGGAGCTTGAAGGAGTTTGAAGAGCTTGCAAGGGGAGATTGGAAGCCAAAGATGTAGGATCTACACTCTAATCTAGCAACTTTTTTATGTTCATTCCTAAATAAATAAATAAATTTTTCCTCTATTTCCCATTCCATTTTTTTGCAGATTCAAAACTTCAAATTTCAAACATCATGGTTATATTGCTTGCCATTTTCTTCTTCTTGGTTCCTTTTTTTTACTATTATAGTGTTGGAGAGTAGAAAAAGGAGGGTTGAACATGAAGAAGGGTTATAGTGGATTTGATGAAAACCCGGAGAAGAGTACCTTGGTGAGGAGGAGTTGGAGGAGAGTGAACATGATTCAGCACAAAAAACTAAACAAGACCAAACTCCATTGTGGAAATATGTTACTAGGCTTGAAGCACGGAAAGTGGGTGGAACCACTAAACTCATTGCCCTCGTTGCAACAAAAGTTACTCAGGTTCATACACACATGCCAGAAAGCACCTCTGTGGGAAAAGGCCATGGGATGGAGATAAACAAATAGGAATCAAAACTTGTACTGGTGTGTCAGCAGTAGAGAGAGCCAAATACATAAGGGAAGAGGAGGAAGCCCAATACAAATCTAATAGATCAAAGGGTTTCTTTGAACCAAGCTCACAATCACATGCACAAAGAACTACTTCAGCATCCTCCTATGGCAGTGGATATGGAGGCACAAGGTCACCAAACATCTCTTTAAGGCGTAGAACCATATCAGATTTCCTTGATGAAGGGTGTAGGAATGATGTGGATTCAAAAGTTTACCGGTTTCTCTATGCATGTGGGATACCATTCAATGTTCTTCGCTCCCTTATTGGCATGAAATGGTTTTTGCCATAAATGATGCCCCTAAAGGATACAAAAGCCCTGGGTATGACAAGGCTCGAACCGTTGGACTTGACCATGAAAAAGCAAAAATATCACATTCTTTGAGTAGAATGACAAATTCATGGATTGAGCATGGGGTGTCCATTGTATCTGATGGATGGACAAATGTAAAAGGCAAGACATTGATAAGTGTTCTTGTTGTGTCTATATTAGTGGTGCCATCTTTCTTTCAGCATATGATTACTCCGACAAGTTCAAGACCGACATCAACATTGCAGAACCATTACTTGAAACAATTGAACGTATTGGGCCATACAATGTCATCCAAGTCATCATTGATAATGTTGTTAATTGTAAGGCAGGCGGAGCAATTATTGAGGATAAATAGCCCAACATATTTTAGTCTGGGTGTTTGGTTCACACAATGAGCCTTTTGATGCATGATATTATTAAGAAAAAAAACCATCAATACAAATGAATTGGTAATTTGTACAAGAGAGGCAAACAAATGATAAAATTTATTACAAATCATAGCAATACCCATGGGTTTTTCCACAGTCACTCAAGATTGGAGTTGTTGAAGATTGCGAAGACTAGATTTGCTAGCTATTACCTCACCTTCAGGCACCTTTTGAAGGTAAGAGAGTCATTGGCTAGCATGGTATCAAGTCCACACTGGCAGGTATTAATGGAAAGGGCTACAAATGCAGCTGACAAGCAAGGTTTTGAACAGGTGGAGGAGACCGCTCTTGATGGTCAGTTTTGGCCCTTGGGCACATGTGAGGCAAGTATTGGAATTCACCAAGCCCATTTATCGCATGATTTGTTTTGCAAATACAGATAAACTAGTGATTGGGGAGGTGTATGAACAGATGGATACCATGTTGGGGCAAATAAAAGATATTGTTCAGAAAGACGATCCCTACTTGTATACACTGATTCACAATTGTGTGTGTACACGGTGGAATAAACTTAAAGTTACACTACATGCCTTAGCATATATCCTTATGCCAAAATACCACTCTCCAACCTGGTTGGGCCAACCTACACCTGGGGATGGGGTTAGGGTCAAACCCCATATGGATCCAAAGGTAGCTACATGATATATGGAAGCATTAGAAAAGTTGGTACCTGATAGGGAGGAATGCGCTAATTTGTGTCTTGAATTACGCATATACTTCAGTTGCACTAGTTTTTTTGGTTCTTTGCATGCAACGGAAGATAGAGACAAATTTGATGCTCTCACATGGTGGGAAGCATATGGCGGCATGGGACTTTTGCCAACATTGGCAAAAAAAAGTTCTCTCACAAGTTGTAAATACTTCTTCTGCAGAGAGGTGTTGGAGCACCTACAACTTCATACATAATGTGAGAAGAATCAAACTCAATGAAATTGGGCAGAAAGCTTGGTTTATGTGCATTACAACTTGAGGTTGTTGAGTCATTACTATGATCGGGCTTATGAGGATCCAACATATAAAATTTGGGACAACCACACAGAGGACGATAATTTGGAGGATGGCACTATACATCTTGAAGAACTGGAAGCAGAACTTATGAGAGAGGAAGATGAAGCAACAACCATGCCACCCCCACCATCTAGTAACAGTGCTCGAGTTCCAAGTCTTGCTCCTTTGTTGTTGCTGCCTCCATGTACATCCTCACGTGGAGAGCATGTGCCTTTTGGTTTTGGTTGTGGGACTGTGCAGGAGGAGACTCCTAGAAGACCACCACGACCTGCTTAAAAATTAGACATTATTTGTGGTGGCAAGAGGAAGATGTAGATGATAGATTTACTTGTCTTTTCTAGTTTCTAGTAGTTTTTATAATTGTTGACTCTTTCATATTTATTATGATATTTTTTGTAAACAATATATGACAATTTAAGTTTGAAGTTGGCAATTATAACTCATTGGTAATGAATTATGAATATGATGCTTCATGAAAGTTGAAAGTTTTTTCATTTCATTTCATTTTATAACATTTCACTTCATGTTAGATATTATTTGTTGTAATGGTTACACTTAGCTTACAAGTACAACTTTGGTGATCAATGATGATAAATGCTATATATTGAATTTTGAAAGCTTGAAACTTTAAGATTGATGAATCATGATTCATGAGACTCAATATGTTGTATGTTACTAACTTGTGGACATGGTTGATGAAGATTATAACTTCTAGATGATTGTTGTTATATGATTCAACAGTGTTGCGGGGGAGCGCCCCCCCCCCCCTTCGAACCCGCTCCCGAAGCGTGCTCCGGGCGGGAGCGGCTCGGGAGCGGGTTGGGAAAGCGCTCCCAAAATCGCTCCCAGACGGAAGCGATTTTCGGGAGCGCGCTCTCGTAAAAAAATTTGCGCTCCCTGGTCTGTGAGGGAGCGATTCAGGGAGCGATCGCTCCCGGAGCGTTTTTTAATGCCCGGGAGCGATCGGGGAGCAATCGCTCCCTGATCGCTCTCGGTCATTAAAAAACGCTCCGGGAGCGATTTTAAACGGGCTGGGAGCGGTTCGGCGGAAAAAAAATCCGCCGGACCCGAAATTTATAAAAATTTTAGAATTTTTTTATTTATTTTATAAGCCCAATGGGCCAAAAAAATTTCATTTCAACTTCATTGAGCAAGAGATTGAGAGCTGAGCAAGAGCAAAGGAGCAAGGAGCAAGAGCTGAGGAGCAAGGAGCCAGAGCTGAGGAGCGAGGAGCAAGTGCCAAGGAGCGAGGAGCAAGCCTGCAGAGGTAAGTAACTTAATCATTTAGTTAGTTTAGCTGGTTAGGTAGTTAATTTGGTTAGTTTAATTTACCTGTTTGAGTTTAAAGATCATGTATTTAAATTAAATTAATAAATTAAATGAATTAATCCCAATAAACTAAATTAATTTGCAGATTCAAGACTCAAACCCTACAAACATCAAACACCATGGACCTGGGGATATTTATTGGCATTTTCCTCTTCCTTGTCCCTTTTATGGTTATTATGGTGGTGGAGAGTAGGAAACGGAGGGGGCCTGAAACTGAAGAGGTGGATGAAGAAGCCGGAGGAAGTCAAATGGGTGAAAACCCCAGTGAGGAGGAGGTGGAGGAGGGTGAACATGAGGGTCAAAAAACTAAACAAGACCAAACTCCATTGTGGAAATATGTTCACAGGGCTGAAACAGGGAGAGGGGGTGGAACCACTAAATTTCATTGCCCCCATTGCAACACTGATTACACAGGCTCATACACCCGTGCTAGAAGACACCTCTGCGGGAAAAGGCCATGGGATGGAGACAAACAAATAGGAATCAAAACTTGTGCAGCGGTGTCAACAGCAGATAGAGCCAAATACATAAAGGAAGAGGAGGACGCCCAATACAGAACAAAAAGATCAAGGGGTTTCTTTGAACCAATCTCACCATCACAAAGAACTCCTTCAGCATCCTCCCAAGGCAGTGGATATGGACATGGAGGCACAGGGTCATCATCTTTAAGGCGTAGAACCATATCAGATTTCCTTGATGAGGGGTGCAGGAATGATGTGGATTCAAAAGTTTACAGGTTCCTCTATGCATGTGGGATACCATTCAATGTTCTACGCTCACCTTATTGGCACGAAATAGTTTCTGCCATAAATGATGCCCCTAAAGGATACAAGAGCCCTGGGTATGACAAGGCAAGAATTGTTGGCCTTGATCATGAAAAAGAAAAAATATCACATTCTTTGAATAAAATGACAAGTTCTTGGACTGACAATGGGGTGTCCATTGTATCTGATGGATGGACAAATGTGAAAGGCAAGCCATTGATAAGTGTTCTTGCTGTGTCCCGAAGTGGTCCCATCTTTCTAGCTGCACATGATTACTCAGACAAGTTCAAGACCGCTATCAACATTGCAGAAGCATTGCTTGAAACAATTGAGCGTATTGGCCCATATAATGTCATCCAAGTCATCACTGATAATGCTCCTAATTGTAAGGCAGCGGGAGCAATTATTGAGGATAAATACCCGAACATATTTTGGTTTGGATGTTTGGTTCACACATTGAACCTTCTGTTGCATGATATTGTCAAAAACAAAAATGAACAATACCGATGGATTGGTGATTTGTACAAGAAAGGAAAAAAAATGATAAAATTTATTACAAATCATAGCAATACCCATGGCCTTTTCCGCAGTCACTCGAGATTGGAGTTGCTGAAGATTGCGAGGACTAGATTTGGTAGCTATTACCTCACCTTCAGGCGCCTTTTGAAGGTAAGAGAGGTATTAGCTAGCATGGTATCAAGTCCACATTGGCAGGTGTTAAAGGAAAGGGCTACAAATGTAGCTGACATGGCAGGTTTTGAAACGGTGGAGGAGGCCGCTCTTGATGGGCAGTTTTGGACAACTGTGAGACAGGTATTGGATTTCACCAAGCCAATTTATAACATGATTCAGTTTGCAGATACAGACAAACCAGTGATTGGCGAGGTGTATGAGCAAATGGATACCATGTTGGAGGAAATAAAAGACATTGTTCATAATAAAGATCCCAACTTGTACAAACTGATTCATGATTGTGTGTGTGAACGGTGGAATAGGCTTAACCTTCCACTACATTGCTTGGCGTATATCCTTACGCCAAAATACTACTCAGAATCTTGGTTGGGCAAACCTATAGCAGGGGGTGGTGTTAGGACCAAACCCCATTTAGATCAAGAGGTAACTAGAGGATATCTGGAAGCATTAGAAAAGTTGGTGCCTGACAGGGAGGAATGTGCAGCTGTGCGCCTTGAAATAGGCAGATACTTCAGTGGCAGTGGTTTGTATGGTAACTTCCATGCAATGGACGACAAAGATAAATTTGATTCTCTCACATGGTGGGAAACATATGGCGGCCACGGACTTTTGCCAAAATTGGCAAAAAAAGTTCTTTCACAGGTTGTAAATTCTTCTTCTGCAGAGAGGTGTTGGAGCACCTACAGTTATATACATAATGTGAAAAGAAACAGGCTCAACGAAAACCGAGCAGAAAGCTTGGTTTATGTGCACTACAACTTGAGGTTGTTGAGCCATTACTGTGATCGGGCTAATGAAGATCCCACATATAAAATTTGGGACAATCACCCTGAGGACGACAATTTGGAGGATGGCATTGTACATATGGAAGAACTAGAAGAGGAGCTTGTACGGGATGAAAATGAAGCAGCTGCAGCAGCCATGCCACCTCCACCTCCACCATCCAGTAGCAGTTCTCGGGGCCCGAGTCTTGTTCCATTGCTGTCGCCACCTCCATCGACACCCTCGCGTGGAGGCTCTAGTTCTGGTCGTCGGTCTGTGCGGGAGACTCCTAGAAGACCACCACGACCTACTTATACTCCTGGAGACTCTCGTGGCAAGGGCCACTTGTAGATTTACAGTTTACTTGTCTTTTTTAGTTTCTATTAGACTTTAGTTTTCATAACTGTTGAGTTTTGAGTCCTTGACTCTTGACTCTTGACTCTTTCATATCATTATGACATTATGATATTTTTTGTAAACATTATATCACTGTGACAATGAAAATTTGAAGTTTGAAGTTGGGCCTTGGCAATTATAACTCATTGGTAATGATTGTGAATTATGAATATGATGCTTTGTGAAAGACTAAAGTTGTTTCATTTCATCTCATTATTCATGTTTCATTTTATAAATTTTTAACATTTCATATCATGTTAACAGTTAGAAGTTAGGACTTAGAAATATCTTTGATATTACTTCTTGTAATGGTTAAACTTGGCTTACAAGTACAACTTGTTACTTTGGTGATCAATGATGATAAATGTTATTGAATTTTCAATTCTGAAAGCTTGAAGTTGAAACTTTAATATTGAATTTGATGAATCATGATTTATAAGACTCAACATGTTGCAGTTGTAATATGTATTTTACTAACTTGTGGACATGGTTGATGACGATTATAATTTCTAGATGATTGATGTGATATGGTTCAATGATCAATTTATGTTTTTTTATGTTTTTTATGTCTATTTCATCATTCTACATGTTTTTGTTGACATATATGTATCAAAAATTAAAAAATATAAAAAATATATATATATTTAAAAAATCGCTCCCCGATTCGCTCCCAAACCGGGAGCTTCTGAAAATGGTCGCTCCCGCTCCCGCTTCCGCTCCCGCTCCCCGCTCCCGCTCCCGCTCCCGCTCCCGCTCCCAAGTAACATTGATTCAATCTATGTTTTTTATGTTTTTTATATCTAATTCATCATTCTACGTGTTTTTGTTGACATATATGCATCAAAATATAAAAAATATATATTTTATATAAAAAGCGCCCCGGGATTTGCTCCCAAACCGGGAGCTTCCTAAAATGTCGCTCCCACTCCCAGGTAACCTTGGTTAAAACATGAAGGGACATGAGCTAGTCACTTTGCACTAGACACTTTTCTCTAAAGATCACAGCAGCCACTGTTGAACAGAGGTCAGTTCTTGGGGAACCACGAGTAATGCTAGAAAACATGTGTGCTTCCATAACATGTTCCTAGATAATATCAATCAACCATCTAGAACACTTGTAAGTATCTGCCACTGCTAACAAAGTGCTCAAGATCATGCTCATGCATCATACAGCGTAACAGATGAACTATCATATTGAGCTATTTGGTCTTAGAGGATAGTAATAAAACTCATTTCAAATATAATTTGCAGTCTACAGACTTCTTCAAGCAGAAGATACTATTTGACAAGATTGTCATACAAAATCCAAAATCCTTTAACATCAGATGGATAAATGAACAAGCGCATAGGAAGGTTTGTAATGTGTATCAAATTTCAACCCTTACCAGCTATGCCAATTCAAACTTCCACCAACAACTTTTAGTTTACTTCCACTAAAGTTTAGTTTCATATCTAAAAGAAAAGCAAGATTGTTTTTTCTGGAAAAACAGAGCTAAAATGGAAGGTAGAAGAAGAAAACCTTTCCATCATATTCTTCATCCTTATGATTGACATCGTGTGAACCAGAAGCTATGACCCGAACAGGATTCGCTGCAATTATCAGATTCATGAGGTCAAAGAAGTGGCAACACTTCTCAACTAAGGTGCCCCCTGTATTGGTATTGAACCGGTTCCAATTGTTAACCTGCACAAGAGAAAAGGATAATTCATCAAATTAAGTTGCAAGTATATGAGGAAAAACCACTGTAACATAAAAAAATTCCAAAACAATATCTCTTTAAACAAGTTGAACGTTAAATATTTTATTTTTCCTTTAGCACAAAGGGTATTGATTTTGTATGTTCTAGACTTGTATTTTCCAAATCATAAACAGAACTGGACCAACTAGATTTCATGGCTTGTAGTTTTATACACCTTTACAAGGAATGGAAATCGATGCTCTCTAATTGCTACCATCCGCACTCGCCCAAGCACCTCACTCTTGATCTCCTTGATCAATTTTGCTATGGGTGGCATGTATCTGTATTCCAATCCAACTTGTACTAATATATCAGGTCTTTCCTTAGCTGCTTCTATAACCTGTGCAAGTATAATTTCAAGCATTTGATCAAAACCCAAAAAACAGTATTATGCAATGGTTTCCTCAAATTCACAAGAAACCACACACACACATAGTTTATGACTATGGAATAGAATGTTGTACTCTGTAATTTCTTGTTCTTGCCTACAGCAGGGACATTGAATTGGAATTAAAATCATTGCCCTATTTTGCTGTTAAGATGCTTCATATTGACTCTTATATTACAACCACAAAAGCAATATTTGATCAAGAATTCAAAATCATGAAATGATTGTTCATTAATTTAGCTAAGTTTTAGTACGAATGGATCTGAATTATGCATTTAATATTCTCTTAATTGGTATTATATTCCTTAATAGCTATATTAGTATACCCTATTCTTATTAAATGCATGTGCGTAGTTAAAGGATGAAGAATAATCCTTTTCTTGGTTAGCTTCTATATTGTAGAGTATGAAATCTATTTAAGTGAAGTTAAGAATTATCATCATTTTGAGAATTCCATATTTCTATAAAAGAGCAATTGCTACCAACTTTTGTCTTAGTGAGTCACGGGGATTGAAGGAAAATAATACCTCAAGCTTGTTGTCCAAGAGTGACTCTTCCACCATGAGACTTTTGGAAATTTATTACAAGCTATGTACTCTAAAAACCCATCGTTTTGCCCACGGGGCTTTGGATTGATGGTGAATGGGTGCATTGTTAAGGCACTCCTTGCGATAGGTCACTGGTTCAAATCCCCCGTGGGTACTTAGGTTAGTCTTAACTTAGAAAAAAAAAAAAACCCATCGTTTTGATTGGAATTCTTTTATTTAATATTTCGTTGTAGTGATTGCAACACAATATTGCAAATATTGTTCCAGGGAACACATTACCATCCAAAAAAACATTTATAGGAAATGTCAAGAAAATTATCATGAAATATCCACAAGAATAAACTTGGACCTGAAAAACTTCGAAAAATCTTAGAAATATTGCCTACTAAAAAATTACGGAAAAAGATTGGAGATATAGGGAGAATTATAGATATTAGCAACAACTATTACAATAATGCTCTCTTCCTCTCAGTGTGTCAACATCATGGCCCATGCAAATCAATTCCTTGTTCAAGATTCATCATCCATGGAAGTGATTATAATTATTAGGAATAAAATCACAGAGCAATAAAATCAAAATGAATGCAAAAATAAAATATAGAATGAAACAATACAAAGGAGACACCGATATGCATGGTTCACATGATTTGGGCATCATCTATGGAGAAATAGTCAATCCTTACTTTTATTTATCCAACAAAATGAAGGGATTACAACTTGTTACCCCACAATCTAGCAGGGCCCTAAAGGGGGAAAACCTTTGGGACAACTACTAGACTAAGCGGCAACAATGGAACAATGGCCCACTATCACCAGAACCAAGGTCCCCTTCTCTTTACAGACTTTCACCAATGGGCGGAGTCCTGGTATGATTGTGATCACCTATAATAGATATTCTTGTTTTGAAGGTTCAAGGTGATGAGCAGGCTCAATAAAGGTACAAGGCTTCAAAGAAGCAAACCGCTCTCTAAGAAAAACCCTAGAAAAGAAAGCACAAGACCTAGGGTTTTGAGGTTTCTCGATGGTAATAGGTATTCATGAGGATTTTGGAGGAGACTTATCATGTTTGCAGGATTCTGGCTAGTATATATCTTTTTCAGCTTCAATTATCCCTCTTCCAAAATTGATCGTATGAAATGGTACCTGAATATATATGTTTAGTCTTAGAATGAAAAATTGAGTTCTTTGCAAGATGAATGACACTCTTGCTTTCACTATACAACCTTCTATTCTCCTGCTTCTTTCCCAATTCCTCCACGGACCTCTATAACCAAATAATCTCTTTACTAGCCTCTCTAGCAGCAACATATTATGTTTCTATTGTTGAAAGTGCAACAACCCTTTGCAATTTTGAAATCCAAATTACTATTGTTCCACCTATAGTAAAAACTATACTATGTGGTGCTCCTCCTACTATCTATATCCCCAACCATATTTGAGTCAACATATCCCTATAGAATAGTGATTAAACATCCAAAGCATATATCATGCATAGTAGTACCTTTCAAATACCTAAGAATCCACTTTATTGCCATCCAATGCTCTTTACTTGGATTGTTCGTATGTATGCTCACAATTCCTACTGTGTGTGCAATATTTGGCCTTGCCCACACCATGGCATACATCAAACTACCAATTGGTAATGAATATGGAACCTTGCATATGTATTCTATCTCCTCTTATGTCTTGGGACACATTTCCTTAGTAAATTTGAAATGGTAATCCAAAGGTGTACTAAAAGGGTTTTCATCTTTCATTTTAAATCTTTCCAACTCCTTTTCTATGTACTCAATCTGAGACAATTTCAATTTATGATTTTTCTCGTCTCTTGTTATTCTCATAGCAAGGATTTTGCTTTGCAACATCCAAATCCTTCATAGCAAATGAATTAGTTAATTTTCTTTTGAGTACATTTATATCTTGTGCGTTAGACCCTACAACAAGTATGTCATCTACATACAATAACAGGATAATATAGCTACCATTATCTAGTCTCTTAAAATAAACACAGTGGTCATACTAACATCTACAATAACCTTGTTCTATCATAGACCTATCAAACTTCAAATACCATTGTCTTGGAGTTTACTTTAAGACATACAAGCTCTTCTTTAGTTTGCATACTAAGTTTTCCTTCTCTTTGACCTCGTATCTCCGTGGTTGTTACATATAAATCTCTTCCTCCAAGTCCCCATGGAGAAAAGTTGTCGTTACATCTAAATGCTCAAATTGCAAATCTTCTACTACCACTTAAAATAGTTCTAATTGAAGTCATTTTGACAATAGGATTATTTTTTTATTAAAATTTGTAGTTTTCTTCTATGCAAACAATAACTCTAACCTTGTACCTATTTTTGCCTCCATCTTCTTCCTTCAACCTATAAACCCCCTTATTCTGCAATGCTCTTTTACCTGCAAACAACAAGACCAAGTCTTAAGTCTGGTTATGTACCAAAAAGTCCATTTCTTCTTTCATGCCTTTCTCCCATTTCTTTTTAGTTTCTACTTGCATTAGTTCTTCATATCTTTCCGGTTCACCAAAATCAATCAACAATACATAATACAATGAAGAAGAGTATCATTCAGGGGGTCTATTTAAATTAGTTGATCTTTTAACAACACTTGTAGGAGTTTGAGATACCTGTTACTGTTGTTGTTGTTGAAAATTTTGATTTTCTAACACCTTTGGAATTTTTTCTTTTTTTTGTGATTTCATCAAGCCCTATGTATTGTATTTTCCTTTTCTTGTTTCTTTCTCTACAATTGATCTTTGTAAATGACTTTCTTATTGAATACCACATCTCTCCTAATGATTTTGTGATTTTCATAATCCCATAAGCGATATCCAAAATCAATTACAATTAATACTTGTACATGACCTTCTCATTGAATACCACATCTCTACTCCTAATAATTTTGTGATTTTCATAATCTTATACATGATAGCCAAAATAATTTTCAATTGATCTCTGTACATGACCTTCTCACTGAATACCACATCTTTACTCCTAATGATTTTTGTGATTTTCATAATCCCATAAGCAATAGCCAAAATCATTAACTCCATATCCAATAAAAGTACACTTCTTGGATTTTGCCTCAAGCTTTGTCGTATTTTTTCTATCCATATGGACAAATGCTTCACATCCAAAAGCCTTTAGAAATGATGTAATGTTCCAAATGTAAACTTTGCAGATGCTTAGAAATTTAAGTCGTTAATCCTTTAAACACTTTACACAAATGGAGCCACAAATTTAATGGCCAAAAACTGAAAATATAAACTGCCACTGAAGAATACACAAGATACGCATGCAACAAAACTCAGCTTTATTTTATTAATATGTAATATGTTGATACAAGAAACTGGAAATGGTTGAGATGATGGCCTCAAAAGATCTATAATAATGTTGCAACTGACCTCCAAAATAAACTAAAAATCAATAAGCTGCAACCTGTGAATTCTGAATGAATTTACCAAGGGGAGAGATGAGTACTCGCCCAGTCTCATTGAATCACCTGAGGGTTTGGGTCCTAGGGCTACTGGAGTAGAGAACTAGTTTCTCAAACCTCTCACACAAAGGCACTGCAGAAATCCAAGATATCCCAAATGGTTAGCTCTCCCTCCTTTTAAAGAATGGATGGAACTCTCTCTAGCCTTCTAAAAGCATTTAATTTTATTATTTTATTCCTTTTCTAGAAGCCTCTCCCTTTTTCTTTATTTTAAGTGACTTTTTATTTTCTAAGTCACTTTTCCCCTTTTAATTAATTAAGTGACTAATTAAAGTCACTTTTAATCCATGAAAATGGTAAATTTGCCTTCACGGTTTCTCCAGTCATCGAAGGTCACATTCCACCATCCCATTTTGTAGATCTCTACATTTTGGTTCCAATGAGCTATTACACTAAGGTGTTTCTCCAAAATATCCCACTCCCAACAACACCCTTAGTGCATATAATTAAAATATGTGAAAAATAACTTTGTTTTATGGGAGTCGTCGTAATGCAACGGAACCACGAATGAATTGTGCAAAACTACTCCCAATGGTGAAATACAATAGGTGAGCTCCAATGGATCCCATAAATCTCCTCCAAAATCCTATAGGTCCTTGGATGATACAATATTGCTCCTGTAAACTAGCTTCCATCAACTCCGAAATTCCATACTGACTGCATCATAAAGGAAACTAAAAATGGGGATATTACAAATCCTCCCACCCCAAGATTGCTTGCCCTCGAGCAATCCGCATCTGTCCACTGTAGAGGCATCTATATACCAGGATCCCATACAAACCACTGGTCCACATCCTACCTCCATGCTAACCAAACTTGAATGGATCCCTATGTTGTTTTTCCACGATACTGGAGTCTAGGATAGTCTTAAATGACTAATGCTACCAATCCAAGTATCACAACAAGACTACTTTGCACAACAGAATATATACAACAGTAAATCTACTAGTGCACTCGTACCAGGGATAATGGCCCTCGTACATCCACTAGTACAAGAATACAAGAACAAGATCCATTGACGATTTAATTGATGTAGAGCTCAATCACATCTTC
Organism: Pinus tabuliformis; assembly: GCA_031772625.1. NCBI lineage: Eukaryota > Viridiplantae > Streptophyta > Pinopsida > Pinales > Pinaceae > Pinus > Pinus tabuliformis. Next base: position 369,484,738 of record CM062816.1, read on the forward strand.
TTCATTGTATCCTGAACACACTAAGGGTCCTTCGTTTTCGTTCTGCAGCACTGCCTCTATCAATGCACCAACTCTTTTAGGCCACTGAAATCGGCTCTCCAATCTTCCCTCTAACTAATCATAAGTCCATCTACAACCAGCACATAGGGTCTTCACGCTCACTAGCTGCTCCTTCGTCCTTGAAGGCCACAACACTTAGAGACTTTTGCCCACTACTGCTCCTCATCTCTTTTCGAACTTCTTCCCTCTAATGCCTTATTACACTGCTCCAATGATGACAAACTTTGGGTAGGAGGGCTGCCACCTATCACTGTCAAATGTCCCTTCTCCAACAATGAATTTGGGATACAAATTGCTCCTCTACGATGTCCTTCTTTAGACCTTCAAAGATCGGTCAATGAGCTCATCAACTCTGCCTCTCCTAACACCTCATTTGATCCAGGTGGATGTTGGTGGCCACCCACCTATTCCATTTGGACCCCCACGACTGTCTCTTTCAGTTTTTCAGTTTCCGTAATTGTAGCACAATTTACTACTTTTAGCAGTTTTTTGGGTCCTGAACTTTCAAAGCTGTTTTGAGGCCCTAAACGACGCTTTTTGGGAAATCTAGGAACAACATGGGTCTATGGACCAATGTTGCTCTTCCCAAAGTTATAGTTCTCGGATAGATCTTTCTAACGAGCTATTGTATGCATCAAATGGAGATCGAGTGCCAAAGTTACAACTCCGGGAAATTGATGTACCAATTTACCCAAACGGGGCCCACAATTTGGCATTTCATCTTCTAGGTTAGGTTTTGGGATGTTAAGGGTTTTCCATTGTTTCTCAACAACAAATAGACCTTCGAGCCTCATTGTAACACAGTTCAGAGGCATGTAGCCGCCACATCTCTTCTCAGAGATAAGCTACCATTGCCCTAACTGGTTTATTTCCATTTCCGTTTGTAAGCATATTTCAATATTTTACATTAATGAAATGAAGTATTATTTCCGCTCCATCTTTGTGTATATGGTTATCTCTGTATTTTGTTGCGTTCCTGTTTAAATCTGAATCATCATTAGTCCTTCAATGATTTGCACTTAGGGCACACTTGGTCAACTCTCTCACTGCCCTCCAACAAGCTACAAATGTCCAATCCCAATGTCCTCTTCTAGGACCTCTACATCCAATAGCAATCAACTATCAACAAGAGGTCACCACTGCAACACTGTTGCTCCCTCTTGTCCTTGATTTTTGTGCTTCTTGAACTCTTATTAGAGCACACCAGCAACCCTAAACTACTGCTCCAAACATGTGTTTCCTTATCCAACTAGGCTGCTCCCTTCGTTGTCCACTTTAGGCTTCTCAAGCACTATTTTAGGCCTTGGAGAAATTTCACAAGACACCCTACATTAAGTTGTCTTCTACAGCAATGAGAAATCGACCCAAACTGAAGGAGAATACCCCTATTCAAGTTGCGGCCTCCTTCTAGTGACTACGACTCAGTGATAAGGGCCAAGGCCCTTACAAGGCCTCACAGCCCTCCAAATACTCCTCCCACACATTGTTGTAGCAGCACTTCTCCTACGGCTTGAACAGAGATACAAATACACATAAAAACAAGCATGGAAAACTCCCTCACTCAGCTCAGACTTGCGGCCCTATCTTGCAAGAGATTCGCTCCACAAATTGTCCAAGAACTCGTCCTCCAAGCTCCTCGTTGGCTGCCTCAGACTCATTGTTTCAGAGGTGGTCATTCTTGATGTGATTGCACTTAGGATGTGAGTGCAATCACATCACCCACTCACCTTTATTTATACTCTCACATGTGGTGTCGTCACACTTTACCTTGGGCACATATTAACCCTAAGCTGACCTGCTTAATGTGCCAAATTAACCACTAGCAATACATAAAAATTAATATCTCATGATAGAGACCTCTGATTTGAGTGATTTTCGCTTCCCCTTTCTCCTCTAAGGGTCCTCTAACACCTCCATGTGTCAAATCACTCAACCTCCTCGTGGTTTTGGCCCAACACCGATGGGTACAAAACCCCAAGCTTGGGTTCCAAGCTCACAAAGAACTTTTGTGGCGCTCCAACCTCCAAACCCCGAACCCTAGGCCTTGGAGTACCTCCCAAACTACCAAATCTCAACACTCCCTCTTAGCAAGGGAGGTACTTCCAAGACTAGGACGTAATTCATCATCATCATTGTCACTGCTCGCTCGCAACACTCACCCAACTTCTGCCATCCATAATTGGAGCAAACCCTATATCATGGACTACGCCTCTCTCAGAAGTGTCACCATCACTAGAAGCCCCCTGTTTTTTCTTCTCCTGAAATTTCTTCCAGTATTTCTATGATTCCCTCTTGCCAGATGTAGAAGCAACCTTGCTCCCCATTGACCACACACTCTTCTTGGGTTGCATAATCTCCCTCTAAACCTGAAAACTCCCTCTAGAACTCAATTCCCTCTGAGCCCCTAGAACCTGGACCTTCTTCTTGGAACCTCTACCTGCTCCTCTGAAACCTGCACCTGCTTTTGTGGAACCTGAACCTGGTTCTACTTCTTCTTCCTCTCATGATCTATAGGCTTTTCTATCAGCCTGTATAGACCATGCTCTCTAACTTCAATCACGACACCTGTAGAGAAAGAGCCTCTAGGCATGAGTCTCTCCTTCCCACTCTAGAACAAGACCTCAACCCCTTCTGCTCGATCGCTAAGACAAACATCACATTGTATCTGGTCACATCACCTAACCTGACTCCATCCTGAATGGCACGACCCCTGATCCTCTGATCTCTTTCCGACTCTTGTTGCCTAACACCATGTGCAATTTTGAGTCCCACTCAGCTAGAGTCTCGAACACCTCTTGTGACCCTATCATATGATTCGATGCACCACTGTCCACGTACCATCCAGACTCATCGATGGCACCCTGCGAGAAATGAGAGATCAAAGCAAAGTCCTCCTTTTCCAACCTCCTGGAGAGATCATCTATCTCAGCAGAAGTGGTGACACATGTGACCTGCTTCCCTTTCTTCTTCTCGCCATCTCCCTTCTTCTTCATCAAACACCTCGTCTAAAAATGACCCATCTCGCCATAGTTGAAACACTTGATCTTACTCAAGTCCTTCATTTGCTTGCCCTTCATTCACGCTGCAAGTGCCACGTCATCATATAAAGCCTTCTTGTTCGGACAAAGATCCTTGTCTCACAACTTTTCCTAAATGAAGTCAACTTTTCCTGAATGAAGTCATCCCATAGCCTATTCCAATCTGGCAGCTTGTCCTTGGCAACGATCCTCTTGATGAACAACTTCCACTCGAGAGTAAACCCCTTCAAGACAATCCTTACCATCTCAGAATCTGCAATAGTCACATCGATGATGGCAAGCTCATCTCGAACTTGAGACAACCTCATCAGATATAAAGTCACCCCTTCACCCTGTATCATCTTGGTGGCCTTCAACTTATCCTCCAATAGCAATACCCGGTTCTCGTTCTTATTCTGGAACAAATTCTAAAGAGCCTCCCACATCTCATGGGTAGTGTTCTTCCCAGACAAATGAGGTATTAAGGAATCCTTGACACCATCTAGGATGATCAACTTCGCCTTCGTATCCAACTCTTCGTACACTTCCAGCTCCTTAGGGTCAGTCAGCTGCTTGATTGCTTTCTTGGCAAAGTCCCAAATCTTGCTCACCATCACAACCAACTTGATCTATTCCTTCCACGAACTATAGTTTGACAATCCTTCCAACTTGTCCTCATACCGGAGACCAACCTGCAACTTCGACATTATATGAGCCCTTCAACAACAATGTGACCAAATCCCTCTTAAATTGTACTTCGTTGTGCATACTCTAATTCATTGGTGCTTCAAAGTAGCTCTGATACCATGTTGTTTTTCCACAATACTGGAGTCTAGGATAGAATCTTAAATCACTAACGCTACCAATCCAAGTATCACAACAAGACTACTTTGCATAGCAGAATAATATACAACAGTAAATCTACTAGTGCACAAAATATACACAATTTTTTACAAATTTTACAACAACCCAACTTCGTTATATTAATCAAACTAATAATACAATAGTCTAGGGCTCTCGTACCAGGGATAATGGCCCTAATACATCCAATAGTACAAGAATATAATAACAAGATACACTGACGATCTAGCTTATGTAGAGCTCAATCAAAGCTTCTTTGTCATATCCTAAAAACACTATGGGTCCTTCGCTTTCATTCTGCAACACTGCCTCTATCAATGCACCGAATCCTTTAGGCCACTTAACTCAACTCTCCAATATTCCCTCTAGTTGATCATAAGTCCATCTACAACCAACACATAGGGTCTTCACGCTCACTAGCTACTCCTTCATCCTTCAAGGCCACAACACTTTGAGACTTTTGCCCACTGCTGCTCCTCAGCTCTTTTGGGATTTCTTCCCTCTAATGCCTTCCTGCACTGCTCCAATGAAGACAAATTTTGGGCAGGAGGGTTGCCACCTATCACTGTCAAATGTCCCTTCTCCAATAATAAACTTGGGCTACAAACTGCTCCTCTATGATGTCCCTATTTAGTTCTTCATAGATCAATCCAATGAGCTCATCAACTCTGCCTCTCCTAACAACGCATTAGTCCTTCAATGATCTGCACTTAGGGCACACTTGCTCCACTCTCTTGCTGCCCTCCAACAACCTACAAATGTCCAACCCAATGTCCACTTCTAAGACCTCTACATCCACTAGCAATCAACCATCAACAAGAGCACCACTGCAACACTACTGCTCCCTCTTGTCCTCGATTTTTGTGCTTCTTGAACTCTGACTAAAGCACACCAGCAACCCACTCTAGGCTTCTCAAGCATTGTTTTAGGCCTTGGAGAAACTTCCCAAGACACCCTACAGTAAGTTGCCTGCTACAGCAATGAGAAATTTGCCCAAACTCAAGGAAAAGACCCCTATGCAAGTTGCGGCCTCCTTCTAGTGACTGTGGCTCGGTGAGAAGGCCTCACAATGCCTCACGACACTCCAAATACTCCTCCCACACGTTGTTGTAGCAACACCTCTCATGCAGCCTGAACAAAGATACAAATAAACATAAAAACAAGCACAAAAAATTCCCTAACTCACCTCAAACCTGCAACCATATCCTACAAGATATTTGCTCCACAAATTGTCCAAGAAGCTCCACAAATTGTCCAAGAACTTGTCCTCCAAGCTCCTTGTTGGCTGTCTCAAACTCATTGTTTCAGAGGTGGTTATTCTTGATGTGATTGCACTTAGGATATAAGTGAAATGCCTCTCCACTCACCTTTATTTATACTCTCACATGTGGTTTCATCACACTTTAACTTGGGCACATATAAACCCTAATTCGACCTACTCAATGTGCCAAATTAACACCAGCAATACATAAAAATTAATATCTCATGATAGAGACCTCCGATTTGAGTGATTTTCACTGCCCCTTTCTCCTCGAAGGGTCCACTAACACCTCCATGTATCAAATCACTCAACCTCTTCATGGTTTTGGCCCCACATTGATGGGTACAAAACCCGAAGTTGGGTTCCAAGCCCACAAAGCACTTTTGTGGCGCTCCAACCTCCAAACCTTGAACCCTAGGGCTTGGAGTACCTCCCAAGCTACCAAATCTCAACACCCTCAATACCTGGATTCCAAAGCCACCCCTGACTCAATCTGTCATCCATAGATCAACCTGGATCCCAATGCCACATAAGTCCTGGGACTTGTGGGTTATGACACCATCTTGACCCTCCATCATTGTCCTTGCCTAAGGGCTCATGTTGTGTTATGCCCTTGGCTAAGAGTATCCTCCTAAGAATCATCCCATGAATAGAGTACTAACTCATCACTTGTCTCCAATCTATCCCCTAAGAGAGATCAAATTCCCAGACACCTGTATGTGGAACTAGTCCCCTCTGCAAATGTTGCTCCATGCTCGAATCCTGTCACTTCATCTAGTCAACCAATAACGAAGACTTTGTCTCTCTCTCTCAAATGGATAAAGGAGGGAAAGCAGTGTCGCAAGCCCTATCTATGTACTCCTGGAGAGGGTTGTTTGAAAACACCACAACTCTACTAGTTGTCACTACATCCATCTGCCCCTCATCAATAGATGGTAGGTCATCCTCCTCCATCATGGGCTCAACATGAGCCTCTAGCTGCCCCTCCATAGATGGCTCCTCATGCATAATATCCTCATCTAACTTATGTGCATCTATTTGATTTGCTTGTTGGATCATCACTAATAGCTCATTATCAGCATCTCCACACAACTGCTCATGCTCCTCAAAGGTGTCCCTATGAAAATCAATAGAAAAAAGAATCCTCACCAGAAGGGTCAGATGGGATCCCCTCCTATTCTACCTCTGTCATCTCCTTTGTGTGACTTGAGCATGAGTGGTTAGGCCCCCAAGGTTCCTTGCAGATGAAGCAAAAACCCCTCCTTCTCAACTCATTCTTGCTACATGTTTGGATCCTTGCATCCTCTTCTTTCCCCCAGCTCACATCTCCATCAATTCTTCCTTGGTCAGCTACCTTCTGAACAACCTCATGTTTTTCTCAACCACCCCTTTGGCTAGCTCATATGCGGCTAGTGCCACAACCTATTCCTTCCTCAATTTGAGAAATCTATAGGGCAATAGTTAGAATTATTTCTCTTATACTTGATAACCTTTTGTGATGTCTTTTTACTTTTTCTTACTTATTAGCTTCTTCTCTTGTTATTATGTTGTTCTTATGATCAAACAACTACCAAAACAAGAAGATCAACAGTATGCAAGAACACAAGATATAGGTTGCAAGAAAGGGCCAAAACCTCTCCACTTGAGATGACAACTCACAAATCTCTTCTCTTCTTTAAAGATTCTTCAATTGACGAATTCCAAGACCTCTAGACCAAGACCAGCACCCTTCCAAGACCAAGTCCAACCTTCTTGATGATGTGCTTCCTTTTCCCGAGTCAAACCAGTCAAATCTCTTCTAGCAACACAACTTTGACCTAATGAGCCTTCCTTCAACCTTCTTTCTGCACTTCTCCAAGTTTGATCTTGCAGTAGGAAAACCCTAACCCTAACCCAACAACAGGAAACCCTAGTCTCCTTCCATCGCACGTGTGAAGAGAGAGAGATAACCCAATCACTTGGTCTTCTTCCTTCGCTAGCCTTTTTCTACTTCTCCTTCGCTTGCTTGATGAGAGAATAAATTATATCCATAAGAGGTTGAGTTCCCTCCTATACATAGGCTTCCAAGGTGGACGAATTACCCCAAATTAGGCCAACTTCTTAGCTAGCAGACCAACTTGGTCTTGGAGGGTATTTTAACATTTTTAAATACAAAAATAATTATTTTTACAAGTTACAATGTACCCGATGGGGTCTTCCTCATATGACAATGACTCTTTTGACTTCTTGACCAGGACAAACCCTAGAAGCACTCAATGGGTGCTTGAATTATAAAATAAAAGACCTTGAGCATGAAACCCATGCTTCAAAAAAATAACAATAATAATTTTTCTTTTATTTTGCAATATACAAGACTCAAAAGTACATTTCATATTTATGAAGACCGAACCTAGTTACACATTTTTCAACACCTCCAAATGGCCAACAAGTTTGACCGCAACTACTTGCCAACGACACCACCTTCAACTAGCAATGACGACAAGATAACTTGCATGTTGACCTTTACCTCCTCAAGGTGATTCTCTCTAATGTTGGTGAAGAAGAATTGACACATTTGAAGGATCAGATCATCATGTCTTAGATCAAGCATGACTACATAAGACATGACTTTGGCCATGATCTCTAGGATCGCGAGCCTTTGACCAAAGGTCAAGCTCTGGTTGTCATGCAAACCCTAATAACACTTCACGGTCAACTGGAAAACCTTCCCCATGATCTCATTATTGTAGGGAGGTAAGGGAGCTGCTATCCTCAAAATCTCACTAAAACAGGGGGCAATTATAGAATTGACTCTTTCACCCGAATGCTCCAAGAATCTGGTTTGTATTAAGGTAAGCATGGTCGGCTTCAGAGTCAAATTCAAACTCCAATGTGATTGATCCACCTTGGAAAGATAGGATTCTAGCCTTTCCAATCTGGGAAGGACATCTTTTGATCTTACAATCTTCAAGTCTAACCCAAGTGCGAAAAGCCAATTCCCCACTTCTTTTTCCTTTAGTAAGTCCATAGGATGCATTTGTTGGAGCATATTATTGATCCGAATTGGATCCATAGAAGACTGTCAAAGAACCATGACTGTGTCAGGGCGGGACAAATCTCTAAAGAAATCCCAAAAATAGCGATCAAAAACACCCTGAACCAGTGGCAATGGCAGCCAACGTGGAACGACGAGGACCTCGGTCAAAGCGCGTTGACCGAGGCCCATGGAGACCGCACAAGAGGTCAAAGTAGCCCCTGGGAACCCCAGATCGAGAAACAGAGGTGGTTTTTGATGCTAATCGTACATCGCTGGACGAACAAGGCCGTGAAGGAAAAGCCCGAGCACTCGGTCGCGTGGGGGAACCGGAGAACCGCGGGCGGAAAAGGAAAAAGTGCTAAAAGTACAAGGCAGGACCTGCGATCTGGAAAACCGGCGGTATCAATCGAGGTGCCCTCAAACAGTAAGAGGTTTTGGACGAGAGCGGAGCGATTCCATACACCGATTGACGCGTGGCAAGCAGAGGTGAGAGAAAACCGCCGTTGATCGCGCGCTATCAGTGGAGCAAGTCAACCACGCAAAACGTGCATATGGTGTCAGATCTGGAGGCCCCATATCGGACGACTGAGATCGCGCCCGATGGAGGAAGCGGAATCGACGAAGGAATACACCACGTTTTAGGAGGATTTGGAATCCGTTTGACCGCCACAGTGGAGGAAGAACTCAGCCACGACGTAACTAAAGAAATGAACCGACGAAGCATGCTGGCATCGTTTAGAGGAGGACAAGTGGCCACTCCCTTAGCATTCATGATGACGCCGAGCAGGGAACTCCAAGCACAGCTGCAGAAGGAAAATTGACAAAGGCGAAAGAGGAACCGAACAGGCATTGGAATGAATCGCTAAAAGCCATGAACAGAGACAGTCGAATCAGAGAGAGACAAAGAAGTGGAACAGTGAACCCAGAAAGGAGGACTCAACACAGAGAATAGTAAAGTAAAGCAAAAGAGACAGAGGGCCGAGCTGACCAGAGGCAGCGTCGAACACCAGAGAGCTCGAAGATTCGAGCCATCCCATAGAGGATCTATCCAGGCTGAGCACCGCATTGGGCTCTTGCCATTGTAGACCAGAGGGTCACAGAGCTGGTAGGAAGAAGAAGAGTTTGTGCACTCCTATGGCTTGGGGGATCCAAGAACCACCCTGCCAAGCAAAACCTGCTTTAGGTGAAGTCACATTGAATCCCTGTATTGTAATTCTCTGCTTAAAGGCACAATAAAACAAGGCCACCACTGAAAGTTGGACCGGAGATGTAGCCCTGGAGAATAGGGTGAACTCCTTATTAAATTTCTTATGTCTTTGTGTTGCTTACTGTATTTCTCTGTTGTCTTTCCATTTTATTGTCTGTGTATTGGCAATCTAATCGATCTGTTGCTTCAATAACACAGAACACACACTAGCACATGAGTCTATAATACCTTTAAACAATAAATCTTTAATTGATGTCACTCATAGGGTGAATATCAGATCAAGTGGTATGAGAGCTCTAGGCTGTAAGGTTAGACAAGCTTGTGTTGGTTTAGCTGTGAATGCTCACAAGATCAAAAGCTCAAATTAGGAGAAGGAGAGTTGGTGGAAACTAATCCTGAAATTGAGAGAGTCTATTCTCGAAAGACAATGTCAGAGGAAGGTTCTGTAGGGTCAGACCCTCAATTCATAGAGAGTTTCCTAGCTATAAAGTCTATGGTAGAAGAAATGTACAGAGAGTTTAGAAAGCAAAAGGTTGAAGATTCATCAGGTTCTAAACAAGATAAAGGAGAAGATGAGTTTCACTTCCATGACCACTCCAAAGGAAAGGGGAAAGAGGAAAGCTTTATCACACCTCCAATAGCCTTGTGCATAATAAGAAAGCATCTTTGATTAAGCTAGATGTTAAATTTGATTTGCCTATATATGATGGAGAGCTAAATGCTGAAACGTTGGACAATTAGATTAGACAAATTGATGTGTATTGCAGGGTACAGAACATAGACTCAAACAAGAGTAAGATTCAGCTGGCAAACCTACACCTAGAAGGCACTGCCTTGGTTTGGTGGAAAGGCAGAACCCAAGCTGATATGAAAAGACATGGTAAGACCATCTCTGTCTGGAGTGAATTTGTTGCTGCAATCAAGAAGCAGTTCTATCCATTGGCCTACATGCAACAAGCCATGATGAGTTGGCAAAATCTTCGACAGTTGAAAGGGCAAAGTGTGCAAGGGTATACTCAAGAATTCAGAAAGAGAGTATTGATATTGGGTATCTCATTAGACTCACCAAAGACTCTTTTGAAGTACATTGGTGGTCTACACAGCTACATGAGACATAACATCCTCATGTTTAATACCACTAGTATAGATGAGGTATCTGTACAAGCTACTCATCTAGAAGTTAGAGGAAAGAATGGAAATCCAGAAGTTGGGGGACCATCCCAACCCACTATAAGCAAGAGCAAGGAGAAAAGAAAACAGAAGTGGAAATCAAGGAAGGCTAACACTGCACAGAAAGCCAAAGCTTCATGCACTCACTGTAAAAAGGAGGGGCATGATGATGAGCGTTGTTGGATTCTGCATCCAGAGCTGAGACCTAAGAAGTCTGAGGGCAAGAAGAAGAAGACAGTTGCAGCTATTCAGAAAGATTTGGGGTCAGACTCAGGAGATGAAACAACTATAGCAACCACAGGTATAAAAGGTAAGAATTCTGAAGCATCTACTAGTAATTCTGCTCAATCTCTTATTGATGAAGAAAATGACAGAAAAACACATGAGCTTTTCCATATTCGAGTTATTTCCAAAAATCAAAAGATTGATACTTTGTTTGATAGCGACTCACAAGTAAATCCAATTTCTGAAGCAATTGTAAAGAAATTGGGATTAGCAACTACACCTCACAAGAAACCATACCCATTAGGATGGTTGAATGATAAAGCACAGCTACAAGTGACTAGACAATGCCAACTCAAGTTTTCTTTTGGGTCAGCATTTGTAGATGAGGTTGAGTTAGACATAATTCCTTTGGATATATGTGGAATTGTTTTAGGAAGTCCTTACTTGTATGATAGAAAGGCTATTTTCTATAGAGTTGAGAACAAGTATCTACTTGTTAAAGATGGAATCAAATACTTCATAAGAGCTCATAAGCTCAAGAATAATTATACTCTCATAAACTCAGGTCAGATGAAAAGAATGATAAATTCATGCAAACAATTCTTATTGATGATTGTAAAGGAAAAGTAACCTGATAAAACCAATTTATTTGAGGGTTGTAATGTTGAACAACACGCTGATATAGAAAAGGTTGTTTCAGAGTATGATGTCTTGTTTCAAGAACCTAAAGGTTTGCCACCCAAAAAGGGAATAGTACATGATATTATTTTGCAGCAAGATGTTCCATTGCCTAGCATTGGGATGTACAGGTTGTCTGCTTTAGAGAATGCTGAAATCAAGAAACAGGTGCAGGAGTTGCTTGAGAAGGGCTTCATCAGGCCTAGCACATCACCATGTGGGTCACCAATCATTTTGGTGAGAAATGGAGAATGTGCATTGACTACCGAGCACGGAATAAGATAACAATAAAAAATCGTTATCCCCTTCCTCGCATAGAAGATCTTTTAAATCAATTGAAAGAAGCTGTTTATTTCACCAAGCTGGATTTGCACAGTGGATACCATCAGGTCAAAGTTACAGAGCAAGCTGCATGGAAAACTGCTTTCAAAACAAAGCAGGGATTGTATGAATGGCTGGTTATGCCTTTTGGCTTAACTAATGCTCCTGCTACTTTCATGAGATTAATGAATGATGTACTCAGACCTTTTCTTGATGATTTTGGTATTGTCTATATGGATGAAAATCTGATTTTTAGTAAAACGTGGGAAGAACTTTTAAAGCATGTTAAGCAGACATTAATTGTTTTGAAAAGAGAAAAACTTTATGTTAAACTCTCAAAATGTGAATTTGGCAGAACATCTCTAAACTACTTGGGTCATATAGTAGGGGGAGGTGAATTGAAAATAGGTCCCTCTAAAGTGGCAGTCATTGTGAACTGGCCTAAACCCATGTCTGCTACAGAAGTGAGAAGCTTCTTAGGAGCAGCACAATATTGGAAGAAGCTCATTTCTAACTTCTCCTCGATTGCAACTCCCTTACATGCTTTAACGGGATTGAATAAGATGTTTCAGTGGGGAGGCAGACATCAGAAAGCCTTCGACACCTTGAAAGAGAAAATTAGTACAGCACCTGTATTAGCACTGCCAGATCTACAAAGACCATTTGAGATCCAAACTGATGCCAGTGACTATGCCATGTGAGCAGTGTTGACACAGCGCGGGAAACCCATATGTTATCATTCTGAGACTTTTAATCCTGCAGTAGTTAACTATCCTACATATGATAAAGAATTGTATGCATTAGTTCAGAGAGTGAAAAAGTGGAAACATTACTTAATGGGCAAAGAGACAGTAATACATACTGATCATCAACCACTTCAATATCTACACTCCCAAAATAAGTTGCAGCAATCAAGACATTACAAATGGATGGGCTTTCTACAACAGTGTCATTTAGTCATCAGATATAAAAAGGGCATACATAACAAGGTTGCAGACATGTTATCTAGACCCATTATAAATGCATCTACCATACTTAAGCATAATTCTGTGCTACATGAAAGCTACATAGAACAATATGCTCAGGTTATGGATTTTAAAGATGTATATGCAACTTTGAGTCAAGGCAAAAGAGTAGAAGAATTGGACTATCATGTGAAGGACCGACTCTTATACCATTGTGGGAAACTTTGCATTCCACAAACTGAGAGGATAAAGATAATTAAGGAAGCACACACTTCTCTGACATCAGGTCACTTTGGGGTAAGTAAAACAGTTGCACAGCTGCAAAGATTCTGCTATTGGCTGAAAATGAATGAGACAGTTTCTAGATATGTAAGAGGGTGTGCCATGTGCACTAAAAGCAAACCTAGCAATAGAAAACTAAGCTTGTATACTCCATTGCCAGTTCCTTCTCACCCTTGGGAAAGTGTTTCCATGGATTTTGTTGGAGAACTGCCTAAATCTAGGAAGGTCATGATTATCTATATGTTTTTGTGGATAGGTTCAGCAAAATGTATATTTTGATACCTTGTAGTAAACAGATTACAGCTGAACAAACTGAAAGATTGTTCTTTGAACATGTATGGGTTCATTTTGAATTACCCACTTCCATTGTATCTGATCGAGACACCCAATTTGTGGGGAAGTTTTGGTCAAGTCTGTGGGAACTGATGGACACCAAGTTGAAGAAAAGCACAGCTTTTCATCCACAAACAGATGGCCAGACAGAAGTAGTAAACAGGACAGTGATCCAGTCACTGAGAGGATATTGCAGCAAACATCCTAAGCTTTGGGATGAACATTTGTGTTATGTGAGTGTTAGTGTCAGCCTTGTCAGCCTTCCTACAGTGATCAAATATGCTCTTACAAAGTGGTCTCAGAGTGTCAAGGTCAAATTTTGTCATTTCAGTGAGTCTTCAAGCAAAATTTCGTCACTAGGCATTAGGTCTAGGGTTTGCTCTCACTGTTTTCAAAGTTGCCCAAATGTCAATCTATGTCATCATTCAGCTGAGTGTGTCATCATTTAGAGGGTTTTCATTATCATGTCAGTGTCGAATGAGTCATTTCACACCTTGTTCATGCTTCAGTTGTGCCTAGGCAAGCTCATTTCCCTCTCCTAGGGTTTTGAAGCCAATTTCTCTTGGACGGTCAAATCATTGGCAAAACTTGTTTCCAGATGTTCATACACCTTCCCCTATCCTTAAAGTACCTTATAAAACACTTCCCATCCCCTAGATCCGCCAAATTCCTCATTTTTGCACAAACCCTAGTTTCTAGCTACAACTTGGCAATTTTCTAGGTTGGGCATGTGTTTTTCCCTTTTGGACCCCTTCCCCTCACTCAATCTCTGAGATTCCACTTTTCCCTGCTTCCTAACATCCCTCCCCACTCCCAAAAATTTCCCCAACAATTTAGAAGCCCTCTATCCCCTTCATTCCGCTTCATTTCGACAAAATTCCTTGTTTCACACATCAGGACAAGTTTCACTCAAAAGCTGTTTCTGAGCAATCAAAGATGAATTTTTCAAAACCGAGAGAGGTTTTTGTCCAAAACATGCCAAGGAAGAAAAACCTCCTTCACTTTTTACACAGGTGTCATGGTTTGAGAGAAATGTCAAAAATACCGGCGAGAACGAAGGTGCTCCAAGGACGGTTGGGCAAAGCACAAAAACGAAGGAAAACGCCCGATCCACTCCAAATTTTGGCCAAAGCCTCTTTGACTGAGCATGGTACTTGATTGGGGACTCCCGGCCCAAATTTTAAGAAATTTGGAGAAAATTTTGTCATTTGTGAATTTTTTGGGAAATTGACAGGTTTTGGCCTTTTAACGTGCAGCGCCCCGTGCGCTACGCTACATGGGGGCAACTCAGAACGGGAAAAACTCAGCATTTTTGGAATTTTCATGCAAAGTTACACCTACCTATGGATGGACTTCAGTTTTTATGGAGATTTGGGCCTCCAAAAGGTCAAAACACATGCAAATTTTGACTTTCTGCCCCTATTTTGAGTTGCAGAAAGCTGTCTTGGGAGAATTGAGTTTTGAGGGGTCAAATGAACTCCAAATTCAAAAATTCCGGTGGGGTTGGAAAATAGACTCGCAGACCTTTCCAATGAGCTATCTTGCACCTGATTTGGACACCGGGAAGGCCCTCAAACAGGCCTCTCAATGTGCGCTACGTGTCAGGCACATGTGCGCTGCATGTCAGGGAATTTTGCCTATTTTGACCAGTTCGGCCAGAAAAACACTGTTTTCACTTGGTTTAATGTTTTGGGCATGTAAATCATGGATTTTTATGTAACTTTCATGGCTCTAAGATACTTTTACTCTCCTTGATCACTTCTAGAAGATTCTTGAATGTAAATGGTAAATATTTAATGCATGGATAGGTTTCCTAAGTTTTAGAGGCAAGTTGTTTTGACTGCCTATTATCTAGTGCTTAGTTTGGAATTAGTTGAAACAGCTCCTAGGAAGCTGAGCTCGACCCCTAGAGGTGGGGAAAAGAGTTAGATCATCTATATTATGCCTTCTCTTGCTCATTTTCATGGTTGGACTCTTGAGGGAGAAGCTCCTATTGTATATTTTACTTGTATCTCTGCAATTTGAGTAAAGGGAAGACCAGGGTTTTGCAGACATCATTGGGATTCTTGTGGACTCTTGTGTTGATGGTGTGTTCTCTTATTGTAATTGTAAGTGTGTTTATGTGTTCCATCTCTTTCTTTACTGCATCTTATTAAACAAATGAAGTGATAAAGTTTGAATTCATGCTTGCCATGCTCAGCTTTCAAATTTGTTTAATGTTTATGTTTTCCACTGTCTAGAGAGGATTCAAAGTCATTGTTTGCCCTCTTTAGCTTCTCCTTTTTCTTCCTTGATCATCCATCTCAGCTAAAGGCATCAGCACAAACTCCTACCTTGCCCCAAAGACCCACCTGCAAAAACTGAGCTCAATCCCCGCACCCTGAATTGCACTCCCTCTAATTGCCACCAAAAACTTTAAATCAACCCTCCTTATCTGTTTACTAGCCTAATATCAGTGTTCCTAATTGGGTCAGCTCATCCTATTGAAAGATCTACCGAGTTTGACCGGAGAGAGCCTTCTCATACCCCGTAGGGCTAGCTACGAGGTGAAATGGTTTGATGTTGCCTTGAAGGTTTACCTTCCTCAGCCTAGGGTGAAATCTCAAGCGCTAACATAGTGGCGACCATACTGGGGAGAACAAATTTGTTTGTGGGTTGATGTGTTTGTTTCATAAGTCTTAGACGGAGCCTGAAGTTACGCCAGGAAGCCTTCGAAAACGCTCTTGTTTTACATCAGCGCAAGTAGATAAACGCTGCTTCAGTCCATCTCCGTGAGCTTGTGAATACAACACTTCATTTGCATTTACCCCAGTACATGTATCAAGTTCAGATCTGATTGTTGATGGTGAACAACGATCAGACACTTGAAAGGCTGAAATCATTCACTGGCGACTCCTTTCACTGAAGAATCCAGCAATCAGTGTTTCATGGTGACTTCACTGCAGAGAGATCAGTAGCTTTGAGCTTTTCAAGATGGATCGGATCGCAAGAAGATATGCTCCCTTGAGCCGAGATCACATCCCCGGTTTTCCAAATAAGATTCCCAAGGTAGATTGGTCAAGGAATCTGCCTATATTTAAAGATGATGGTAAGAAGGATGCTGCTCTACATCTAGTTAGATTTCATATGCATATTCGCAAATTCAAGATCAATTTTCCTGAAGATTGCTTGATGAAGATATTTTTGGCCACTCTGGAAGGTAAAGCCCAAGCATGGTATGAAAGTTTGTCGCCTGCTTGTATTTACTGTTTAAAGGATTTTCATGCTATGTTCATTGAAAGATATAAGGACTCTTATCCATCATTAAATTTAGTTCAGAACTGTTGTAGCCATGTACATAATTTTATTGAAAGCCTTGAGAAGTTTTATGAAGATGATAATTTCATGGATGAAGAGATCATGGAAGCCTTGTATGAAAATCCATTTCAGCATACTTGTCAAGATGATCAGGAAATTTTGCAGCAGAATCAAGATCAGCAGGCTGAAGATGGTCATATGGCTGAAAATCATGAAAGGGAGAACAACATTTCAGATCTGCCCATAGAAGACAGCAGCATGCAAGTAAGTCCAGTGCTGATTGTAGAGTGTGATAATGTCCAGTCAGCTACTTCAGAACTACATTCAGATTGTGATGACCAAGCATACCTTGTGCCGAATCCTGAAAAAGAGAGCTCTGCTGTTGAGATCATAGACAGAGTTTTGGATTCAGATGTTTATGAACAGCAAGGTGAGATCTTTGTGCAAGTAAGTGATGAATCTCCTTTCAATAACTCAGTAATAAATGATAGTTTGAATGCCTTGTCATATGAAGATAATTATTGTTTAAGCAGAAGAAAACAAAAGGCATTGTCTCTTTTGTCTGAAGAGGAAATAGATCAGCTTTTGAAAGGTCTTGTTACAGCCCAAGCTACAGCAGATTTGCAATGCACACATAGTCAGGAAAATGTTGGGGAAATTTCTTCCTCTCTTGAAAAAGATGACTGTCTTATAATCAGTTTTGTAGACCAGCAAAAATATAATGTTTTCCTTCACAAAAATGATAATTCGGCTGTCATATCATATGAAGATCACTTACCATATTGTCTGACTACCGAAGATCAGAGCATACAGGATTCCCTTTCAGATTCTTCATATGTTTCATGTGCTGAAGTGTTTTTTCAAGAAGAGATCTGCTCATCCATTCGTTCGGAATTTTTTGAGGCTTATGAGCATACTTCTACTGAAGCACATGATGAAGGTAGATCAGAATTTGAAGCAAAGGAAACCTTGTTCTTTCCGCAGGAGGTGGCAGTGGCAAATCTTTATGTTTTTCATGATCCTCTAGCAAGTTTGTTGCAGCCAGCAGTGATAGTGTTTATTGCAGTGTTCAGTGATGAAGGAGATCATGGTCAGCTATGTTTTTGGATGCCCAGTTACCACTATCTATTGTTGATCATGAGATCTGATCAGGAGAATCAATCAAGAAGGCATCTGCTTGATTGGTTGCATTGGCATTTTGATATAGCTTGATGTATATTGTCTTGTAAGAAACACAGGTGGTTGTCATCATGATTTCACATCTTGATGGACTGCTGCCCTTCTCTTGTTTTAAGTCAAGTCATGAGTCATTTGTGTTTGGTCTGTTGAGTGAGTTTTTCAAGTCATTTCAATTTTCAGTCAAGTTTTAATTCAATAAATGTGTCAAAGTTTTGTGTCAAAGGTGTAAATAATGACTCCATCGCCCAATGATTGTAAGGCACTGGTCTGCTCTCCCAGAGGTCTAAGGTTCTTGGCACCTCCAAGGAGCTACCATCCCCATTGGAGCCAATGTTAGTGTCAGCCTTGTCAGCCTTCCTACAGTGATCATATATGCTCTTACAAAGTGGTCTCAGAGTGTCAAGGTCAAATTTTGTCATTTCAGTGAGTCTTCAAGCAAAATTTCGTCACTAGGCATTAGGTCTAGGGTTTGCTCTCACTGTTTTCAAAGTTGCCCAAATGTCAATCTATGTCATCATTCAGCTGAGTGTGTCATCATTTAGAGGGTTTTCATTATCATGTCAGTGTCGAATGAGTCATTTCACACCTTGTTCATGCTTCAGTTGTGCCTAGGCAAGCTCATTTCCCTCTCCTAGGGTTTTGAAGCCAATTTCTCTTGGACGGTCAAATCATTGGCAAAACTTGTTTCCAGATGTTCATACACCTTCCCCTATCCTTAAAGTACCTTATAAAACACTTCCCATCCCCTAGATCCGCCAAATTCCTCATTTTTGCACAAACCCTAGTTTCTAGCTACAACCTGGCAATTTTCTAGGTTGGGCCTGTGTTTTGCCCTTTTGGACCCCTTCCCCTCACTCAATCTCTGAGATTCCACTTTCCCCTGCTTCCTAACATCCCTCCCCACTCCCAAAAATTTCCCCAAGAATTTAGAAGCCCTCTATCCCCTTCATTCCGCTTCATTTCGACAAAATTCCTTGTTTCACACATCGGGACAAGTTTCACTCAAAAGCTGTTTCTGAGCAATCAAAGATGAATTTTTCAAAACTGAGAGAGGTTTTTGTCCAAAACATGCCAAGGAAGAAAAACCTCCTTCACTTTTTACACAGGTGTCATGGTTTGAGAGAAATGTCAAAAATACCGGCGAGAACGAAGGTGCTCCAAGGACGGTTGGCCAAAGCACAAAAACGAAGGAAAACGCCCGATCCACTCCAAATTTTGGCCAAAGCCTCTTTGACTGAGCATGGTACTTGATTGGGGACTCCCAGCCCAAATTTCAAGAAATTTGGAGAAAATTTTGTCATTTGTGAATTTTTTGGGAAATTGACAGGTTTTGGCCTTTTAACGTGCAGCGCCCCGTGCGCTACGCTACATGGGGGCAACTCAGAACGGGAAAAACTCAGCATTTTTGGAATTTTCATGCAAAGTTACACCTACCTATGGATGGACTTCAGTTTTTATGGAGAATTGGGCCTCCAAAAGGTCAAAACACATGCAAATTTTGACTTTCTGCCTCTATTTTGAGTTGCAGAAAGCTGTCTTGGGAGAATTGAGTTTTGAGGGGTCAAATGAACTCCAAATTCAAAAATTCCGGTGGGGTTGGAAAATAGACTCGCAAACCTTTCCAATGAGCTATCTTGCACCTGATTTGGATACCGGGAAGGCCCTCAAACAGGCCTCTCAATGTGCGCTACGTGTCAGGCACATGTGCGCTGCATGTCAGGGAATTTTGCCTATTTTGACCAGTTCGGCCAGAAAAACACTGTTTTCACTTGGTTTAATGTTTTGGGCATGTAAATCATGGATTTTTATGTAACTTTTATGGCTCTAAGATACTTTTACTCTCCTTGATCACTTCTAGAAGATTCTTGAATGTAAATGGTAAATATTTAATGCATGGATAGGTTTCCTAAGTTTTAGAGGCAAGTTGTTTTGACTGCCTATTATCTAGTGCTTAGTTTGGAATTAGTTGAAACAGCTCCTAGGAAGCTGAGCTCGACCCCTAGAGGTGGGGAAAGGAGTTAGATCATCTATATTATGCCTTCTCTTGCTCATTTTCATGGTTGGACTGTTGAGGGAGAAGCTCCTATTGTATATTTTACTTGTATCTCTGCAATTTGAGTAAAGGGAAGACCAGGGTTTTGCAGACATCATTGGGATTCTTGTGGACTCTTGTGTTGATGGTGTGTTCTCTTATTGTAATTGTAAGTGTGTTTATGTGTTCCATCTCTTTCTTTACTGCATCTTATTAAACAAATGAAGTGATAAAGTTTGAATTCATGCTTGCCATGCTCAGCTTTCAAATTTGTTTAATGTTTATGTTTTCCACTGTCTAGAGAGGATTCAAAGTCATTGTTTGCCCTCTTTAGCTTCTCCTTTTTCTTCCTTGATCATCCATCTCAGCTAAAGGCATTAGCACAAACTCCTACCTTGCCCCAAAGACCCACCTGCAAAAACTGAGCTCAATCCCCGCACCCTGAATTGCACTCCCTCCAATTGCCACCAAAAACTTTAAATCAACCCTCCTTATCTGTTTACTAGCCTAATATCAGTGTTCCTAATTGGGTCAGCTCATCCTATTGAAAGATCTACCGAGTTTGACCGGAGAGAGCCTTCTCATACCCCGTAGGGCTAGCTACGAGGTGAAATGGTTTGATGTTGCCTTGAAGGTTTACCTTCCTCAGCCTAGGGTGAAATCTCAAGCGCTAACATGCAGCACGCTTACAACAGAGCCAAACACTCTTCTACATAGAGATCTCCTTTTGAGACCTGTTTTGGTTTCACACCAAAGTCTCCTTTGGATTTTGTCTTTGGTAAAGATACCATGGTTGATGGACACAGTGATGTGGACAAGGCAACTAGGTTCATTGAATAGATCCAGGAAATCCATCAGGCAGTACAGGAACAGCTAGAAAAGAGCCAGGCCAAGTATAAGGCTAGGCATGATAAGCATCAGATGGAGCATAGTTTTCAAGTTGGAGACCAAGTCTGGCTGTATATCAGCAAGGACAGGATGCAAGGTGAAGGTAAAAAGCTAAAGCCTATTAGGTATGGACCTTTTAGGATACTTGAGAAGATTGGTGAAAATGCTTTTTGCCTTGATTTACCAGCTTACATGCACATCTACTCAGTCGTAAATGCAGATTGCTTGAGATTGTTTGAACCTTCAATGCTTGAGGACCCTGAAGAGCGGAGTCAATTGCCTTCTATTGATGACCTGCTACCTGAATACCTTAATGAATTGTAAGAAAACACAGTGTTGGATAGGAAGGTTAGGACAACGCGCAGGGGAGATGTTAAGTACCTCCAGATTGGGCTCAAAGGTTTGAAGCAAAGCAGTGTAAAGTGGATTGAGATTGGACAAGTGAGAAAACAATACCCTCACTTAGTCGATGCTTGAAAACCAACTTTTGGTGGTCCAAAATCTTTTTCAGTGGGAAAGCCGTGATCCGAATTGGATCCATAGAAGACTGTCAAAGAACATGACTGTATCAAGTCGGGACAAATCTCTAAAGAAATCCAAAAAACAACGATCAAAAACACCCTGAACCAGTGGCAATGGCAGCCAACGTGGAATGACGAGGACCTCGGTCAAAGCGTGCTGACCGAGACCCATGGAGACCACGCAGGAGGTCAAAGTAGCCCCTGGGAGCCCCAGATCGGGAAACAGAGGTGGTTTTTGATGCTAATTTCACATCGCTGGACGAACAGGGTCATGAAGGAAAATCCCGAGCACTCAGTCACGTGGGGGAACCGGAGAACCGTGGGCGGAAAAGGAAAAAGCGCTGAAAGTACAAGGCAGGACCCGCGCTCTGGAAAACCGGCAGTATTGATCGGGGCGCCCTCAAACGGTAAGAGGTTTTGGACGAGAGCGGAGCGATTCCATACATCGATCGACGCGTGGCAAGCGGAGGTGAGAGAAAACCACCGTTGATCGCGCGCTATCGGTCGAGCAAGTCAACCACGCGAAATGTGCGTATGGCATCGGATCTGGAGGCCCCAGATCGAACGACTGAGATCGCGCCCGATGGAGGAAGAGGAATCGACGAAGGAATACGCCACATTTTAGGAGGATTTGGAATCCGTTTGACCGCCACGATGGAGGAAGAACTCAGCCACGACGTAACTGAAGAAATGAACCGACGAAGCATGCTGGCGCCGTTTAGAGGAGGACAAGTGGCCACTCCCTGAGCGTTCATGATGATGTCGAGCAAGGAACTCCAAGCGCAGCTATAGGAGAATCGACAGAGGCGGAAGAGGAACCGAACAGAGATTGGAATGAATGTCTAAAAGCCATGAACAGAGACAGTCGAATCAAAGAGAGACGAAGAAGTGCAACAGTGAACCCAGAAAGAAGGACTGAACACAGAGAACAGTAAAGCAAAGAAGAAGAGACAGAGGGCCGAGCTGACCAGAGGCAGCGTCAAGCACCAGAGAGCTCGAAGATTCGAGCCATCGCATAGAGGATCTGTCCAGGCTGAGCACCACATTGGGCTCTTGCCATTGTAGACTAGAGGGCCACAGAGCTGGTAGGAAGAAGAAGAGTCTGTGCACTCCTATGGCTTGGGGGATCCAAGAACCACCCTGCCAAGCAGAACCTGCTTCAGGAAAACTCACATTGAGTCTTTGTATTGTAATTCTCTGCTTAAAGGCACAATAAAACAAGGCCACCACTGATCGCTGGACCAGAGATGTAGACCTGGAGAATAGGGTGAACTCCTTATTAAATTTCTTGTGTCTTTGTGTTGTTTACTGTATTTCTCTGTTGTCTTTCCATTTTATTGTCTGTGTAATGGCAATCTGATCGACTTGTTACTTCAATAACACAGAACACACAGCAGCACATGAGTCTGTAATACCTTTAGACAATAAATCTTTAACTGATGTCACTCATAGGGCGAATATCAAATCAATTATAGACCTCTCTGGTGAAAGGTCTGTTGTTCCTCCTGGGTTTTTGGTCCATATTATAGTCCATTGAGGTATTGTTGCGCTGATTTCTGAGGCGTTTTAAATTCTCCATACTGCAACTAACTCACTCAACAAGATGTCAGATTCATATCTCAACACAAATTCTGTTCTTGGTCATACAATTTAGTGGCTTATGATAGTGATACATCTAACCAACTTGGTTACCATTTAGACTCAAGACTCTAACCCATCCTCAAGACTCTATCAACCAAACTCTGACATGCAAGACAATCTCCCCTCAAAGGATGACAGCAAAATGGTTTCAACCTACTAGAATACCCCCTTTTTTTAATGTGCCTAGGATTTTCATGTAATGTCAAGACATACACTTATGAGAACACTTCAGGACATTAACTTGACATCAAACAACTCTCAGCTTCTCAATTACTATAGTGACCATGGATATAAGCAGAACTACTTGACATACTCTAGCAAGACCTTTTTTTTCCTCAAATCTGACAGAAACACTGGCAGTGGACTCTCTATAATACTTCAGCCCTAGATAATCGGATTCGTCCTATAGGCCCCATGAATCCCGAATCCATCGTGTTCGACACGATTCTCTCGAGATTCGTGTCCAAAAACCGTGACACGTCGTGTCCTATTTTGACACGTCGAATCCAATTGCATGTCACGATTTTGGCAGCGTGTCCTGTTTTCCAGGACTCATTAGGTGGCAAAAGTGACCTGCACGGGTATGAAAAGGCCGCATTTGGTCATTACAGCCACGCATATTTTCATTTGGCAAGCGTTTTGGCAGCTTAATGATCAATTCTAGGCCCTAGTATTGATATGCTATTCATGGTAATGTTAAATTCTTAAAGTAAAAGGATGAAAATGAAGATTAAGGATGTTTGAGAGTGGTTCCGGCCTCATTGGATTTCATATGGAGAAAGTAGAATTTTAGATTTCATTCAAAATCCAGCAGACTTGTCATTTTTTCAGGATTTTAGGATTGGGGGATTGCAATGTTTCCATTGAATTTTGTCATGTATTAGGGTATGGAACTCGTATTTAATCAAGAGCACCAATCCCTCTATGTACCTTGATGTTAGTGACATTGGTTGTCGAACTCCTGTATCATGACCCTCCTAAAAATGTACGCATCACTTAAACAAAATCTTGACTTGACATGTTATGCTTGTTCTATCTTATGTTAATGCTTAAAGGGTGATATTAATGACAAAGATCCCTATATAGATACAGAGGTAATGACAAAGATACCTCTGGATATTAATGCTTAGAGGGTGATATTAATGACAAAGATCCTAATTTTCCAACAAGACTAAAAAATTAGACATTTCTCGTGGTGGCAAGAGGGCCAAGCATAAGAAATAGATAACAGATTGACATGTATTTGAATTTTGTATGTACTATGCATGCTAATAGCTATAGATGAAAATCTATATTTGAAATCAATAAATTTGTATCATTAATTAAAATTTGTGTAAGAAATATCTAATTTTTAATATATATATATATATATATATATATATATATAAAATAATATATAACAAATCCTACGTGTCCTGTTCCGGGGGGTCAACATGTCTGAATCTGACACCACGAATCCCGAATCCCCGTGTCAGGTGACTTAGCTTCAGCCCATACAACTAAGACTGATAACTCAATCAGACCCTGACAACAAGACGTATAACCAACCCACAGTCATTACAGGGATTTTAATAAATACTACCAGCAGATACAATAGTTATATAAAGTACCAACAACACATATGATAATTGCTCTCACCATGCTCCTAGCAGTATGCTAACAATTCACTGACAAAATCCTCAGTCAAGACTATTTGGAACTGATGCCAACATCCTCAATACACTGCTACTTGATCTCTCCAAAAATATTGTTGGACCATGGTCACAGTCTTGCAAATATACCCATGTTCTGTCAATAATTTCAGAGTGCGTTTGATATATTTTCATTGAAGAATTTAGTCAAACAATTAGGTGGAAAACATGTTGTAGGTGATTTCTATCATTTTAGTTTCCAGAGCATTTTATACAGTGCTCAACATATTCTCAACAGACTTGAAAAATAAACACATATGATTCATATCAAATGCAGAAATTAGCATACAACGGATATATATAACACCAGCATAGACAGTCCTTTTCCACTCTTGAAAATGAATGTACAGTGAGCAAATAAGAGTGATATAACCTAGGAAATTATATAACACCAGCATAGACAGTCCTTTTCCACTCTTGAAAATGAATGTCTGAGCAAATAAGAGTGATATAACCTAGGAAATAGACCAGCAAGGTGTCCTTCAGTACAATGATCAAGTTCAGGGTAGTTTTTGCAGTGCGTTCCAGGTAGGTGCCTCCCACTATACCATATAAACTACCAATTGTTGCAGCCTTCAATCTGGTCCAGAATACATGCGTAGAAGCAAAGAAAACTCATGAGGCTTCAAGCAAATAGGCAGGGATTCTCCACACTTATTTCAGGCGCTAACTAGTCCCCACAGAAACAAGACTCCCACTATGCCCATGCTCCACTGTAAATGACACACGGCCCTAGTAACAAGCAATGTTGACCATCTGTAGATGAATAATACACTCACAACATGCCCCTCTCCGGTATATACTCTATGCAGTAGCTTCAACACTGATTTCACTCTCCTATTTAGGGTAGCTCAACTTCTTTAATGGCAGAACTCGTCTAGGAATAAAGCTTGATGGTACATGCCTCTTTTAAGAAGAAACACGCCTTCCTTTCTTCAATGAGAACCTCGTCCTTCAAGTAGAATATTGTTCAGCTAATAAGGTAAACACCCAGGGCAATCAATTGTTGAAGATGACTTTCGGACCTCTGCAACAATAATACCAAGTTAATTCTCTATTGATTGAGGAATTCGCCGTTCCCAAATGATGCCTCTGCCACTTCAGAAATTGATCTGCAAACAAGAAAGAGAGCAGCCTTATACAATTAACAATGTCCTCTGAACTCATCCCTCTCTATGAAGCACAAATAAATCGGCCTTCTTTCCTGTATAACACTATCTCCTAGAAAATTCATGGATCAATGGCACTTAAACCCTCAAAGAAATGCGGCCTCACTACTATAGGAATTTTTCTCCAACTGGGTTTGTTACCCACCACCTAGGGGTAGTGTATATAGGAAATTTTTTGTCTCCTAAATGGTCCTCAGTCGGCAGCCAGCAGCCCCTTGTAGTCACCAGATAGCTCGATGTGCCACTATCTCCGCCGCCTGAGCCAGCCATGTGGTCCTTCGCCCATTTGTTATGATTGTATGTTTGAAGATGGGCCTCCCAACCTCAAAGGTAATGGCTTTTCATTAATATAGTTGAGTAATTTTCCTTGTCATGGGCACTTTTGGATATGAATTGGTGGGGGCATTCGACGGAAAGAGTGGGCCCGGTCAGTACTCTTGTCTCCACAACCCAATTCCGTGGTTAACCTTGTATCCTACCATGGAATCTCCTTTATTAGCCATTAGCATTAGGGTTGACACTACATGAGTAATCTTGATTTTGGTTGTGTGGTCCCGCTTCTCGATACCATATACATCACTCCCTTCCACTCATTTTAGCCTCATTCATCTCTTTTCCCATCCGAGTCCACATGTGTCCATTGGGTCCACATAGGGTTAGCCTCCCCCTCCCCGTATCCACACCTTGGGTCAGGCCTAGAATGATGCCCAGAGGTTGATGCAACGAAAAAGAAAAGAAAAAGCATAATTTAGACACTCTCAACAAGAAATGTACCACAAAATGAAAAAGATGGCCGGGACATACAAATTTAGCACATGGGAAAAAGCCAAACATGAGTTCCACACCTTATCCATGGCAACTACCTTGGTTCCTATGGGCCCTAGATGAGCCCCCTCTATCATTAAGGAACCCATAATTGTCCCAACCCCTGGTAGGTAATGAAATGCCCCACCTCAAAAAGGGGTACCTACTGCTTCATCCTACACATCATGCTCTCATCCTTTGGAGCCCCGAGTCGTTGTGAAGAAAAATCAATCAAAGGCAAAAGGCATATGAAGAAGGGTGAAAAAAACAAAGGTTGGGGTAACTCACATACCACGATTTTCTCCCTCCTACATTCATATACCCAGGTGTGGGATTCCCTTATTATAGCTACCCTTGTATCATGGCATGTGGCCTGGAGTTTTCCCCTGATCCCTACTATGTTCCATCACTATATCATTTGCCACATACCACTTGATGGATGTACCATGGACATGTCACCTCCTTTAAAGGTTGAAACCACCTAATAGGGTCTGTTGACCTCTACTGGTCAACTACCCATGCAGTACACCCCCCTTTTCTTTGCAAAAAGGGGCAGCACCTGACCAGCGTGTCCGTGCCATCCTGCAGTCATCAGCAGCTTAATCATTTTGATTGTAAACCCAGTCTGCATGTATAAATTGTAAATAATCTTAGCAGACATGAGTCGTGTATGTGAATTGCCTAGGTGGACCTAACTTTCTAGTGGTAATCTACGTCCCGGAAGGTTTTTCGTCTCACCGATCCATGGATCGGCAGAGTTTTCCTTCAAACCTGACCCCAAAGCCGGGATGGATTTTATCATTAGAATTTTAGGAGAATCCTAGTGTTTTGATCTGCTAGATTATAAGTGTGTCGCAGAGCTGGGTGATTTGTGAGGGTCTGTATTAAGTGGGTTTATCCCCTTGGGATGTAAATTGTAAGAAATCATGATGTAATGTGTCTTGAGGGTTGAAAAATGTTTTAAATCCCTTCATGAGTCCTAAGTCCTAGGTCCTAGGTGATGTTTCCGAAGGCTTAGTTCGATGATCCATTTTAAAATGAATTAAAAAATAAAAAATAATAATAATAAAATAAATAAATAAATAAATAAAAATTAAATAATTAAAAAATGAAATAAATAAATTAAAAAATTAAAAATTAAAAAATAAAGCAAAAACCCTAACTAATAAAATAATAATATTTTAAGTGAATGCATGCAAAATATTATTTTTTAATAAATCGACGGATGAGATCAAGAGATGTCTTGATCCTCATCGACAGTCGAGATCATTTCAACATGGATCACTCGAACTAGCTGTTGGAGTCATTTCCTTTAAGTAGGGTCCTAGGGGTCAGTTCAGTATATTGGATCTGAGTCTGATACTGAAGAAGCTCTCTTGTAAATCTGTTTCTGGTTAATAAAAGAAGACTTTGGGGTCCATATCTTGCTGGTGTTACTCTCTTGAAATGCTGTGAGATTGTTTAGTTTTCTGCATATTTTCTTTTCAGCCATTAATAATAGCTTTTTGTAGAGTATTGTGAGCACAGGTATCTTGTTCACTTGCTAGGTTTTGAGTGCTGTTAGGGTTTCTGAAGTAATGGCAGGTATCTCCATTACTTTTTGAGATCTAGCAGCATTTTTGCCCTCTTTACTGATGGTTGTTTCCGAGTTGTGCAGAAAAACTCTTATTGAAGAAGATTTGGTGGGCGTTAGGGGAAGTTCTCGGCTGAACCAGCCAACTCCCACAAGCATTTTTTGCTGAGCCCAGTTGGATTTGATCCTGGGTCTATCATTCGGTTTATTTTTCTAATTTGCATGAGAGATTTTCTGAAGTTCTTCACAGTGAAAACCTTAAAATTTTTATTCTTAAAATGTTTTCTGTGCTTATTGATGAATCTGGCTGTTAAGGGGCCATATCTGTAAATTAATCAACTGTTTTTGGGTTTCAAATTTTTTTTCTTTATGCAGTTTTGATTAGGGTTTTGTCGTTTTTGTAATTGCAGGACTGCTGTCAAGGTTGATACGCTGACACACTGTGCACAAGCAGCAGCAATAACCGTCAGCCTCATTGGTTTCACGCGATCAGGACGCTTCATGGCTTGAACCACAGTTACGCGGATCCACGCACCTGCAATGCGAAAGGTATAAATCGGACGCGTCATCATAATTGATCAGATCATGCTCCAATCCTCACGTACACACGGTAGCAGGTAAAAGTTCTTCATGTTTCAGGTAAGCTCCTCCACAGGCCATCACGCAGGCGGTATTCGTAAAACGCTTCTCTATTTTCTGAAAGTCTCTGCGTGGATGCTTTTGGTTTGCGTTAGACTTCAAAACTGAATAGAAAATAAATCGAATTTTTGCTCTCCGTGGTTATATGCGTAGCTGAGGGTTAGGGTATTATTTTTTAAAGGCTGTATGCGTTCAGTAGCTTGTAAATCGAGATTCATGTTAACGTATAGCTTCTATTAGCACCGTAATCACGCCAGCAGCTCCAGCGTTTCATAATCCACGTCATCTTCTGCAATTTTTGAATGCTCAGAGGTTATACGTTAGCAGGCCGGTTGTTTTGGATCAGAAAGAAGTTATGGTAAGGAAGCATCCCCCTTCTGTCCATCGAAAATCTGCATAAGTTTCATTTGTCGGCCGTCCGGAACTGGAAAACGCAGGTAAAAGACAACCCATTACCGCCGGCTCAGTGCTTCATAATCCATTCGTATGCGGGTTTCCTGCGTTTCAATCTTCCTCACCGGTCGGGCTTTCCTCATTTACGCAGACGGAAAAGGTAATCAAAACTCCTTTCGTGGTCATATAATACGTATTCGATTTTCTGTATGTTACGTAGTCTTAGATTTAGGGCTTTTTTTGTTTATAATTTCGTTTTATTTCCTTTAGATTGGTTTAATTGTATTTTAAATAAAATGAAAAGGGGTTAAGCGTAGTTAAATTTTGATTTAAATTTTGTTTCAATTAGACTCTAAGTTTAAAATTTCATAATTTTTAGATTTCCTTTTTTGTATAATATAAAAAATAAAATAAAAAAGATTTATTTATGAATTTTTTTTTAGTTTTATATATTTAGAGTTCGATTGGTTTTAATTACTTTTTTGTTTTAAATTTAAATTTTTTAGTTTAGATTTTTATTAAAAAAAAAAAAATCAAAAAAATATAAAAATTTTGTGGAAAATTATTTTTGCCAGATTCAGTTGTTTTCCTGTTATATCTTTCATGCTGAGATCTAAATTTTCAAGTCGGGATACGAAACATGATATCTGGTTAATGGTTTATGACTCGTGGTGTTTTAAGGCTTTCATCTTTTCAAAATTTTCAGTTGCTGGATATCGTTTTGGTCATGTGATTTAGCTGATACCTTTCGATGACAAATGATTGTTGTTCACGATTTACGTTTCTATATCATCTAACAAGTAATCATCTTAACCATAATCTCTTAAGGCACTGGTCTGCTAAATTAATTAAATCTTTTTAGTGCTTATCTTAATCGTATCTCGTGTCTCCCAACCAACTGGTCGACAGTTGGCCTCATCATCTCACAGGGACTACCCCCCTTAGCCGCGGGAGACAGGCTTAAACGGAGGGATCGGGGATCAGAGTGACAGCCCCCGGTCTGAGGGTTGTCGTGTCAATCTATGTGACAACATGGTCCTCGATTAACCCCCTTATTGAGCTTGGAGACACTTGTACATGCCAAAACCCACTATGGAAGGGCATACCACCATGAAGTGCCCCATTGGTTCCATGAAATGTAAGCTCTTTTACTTGATTATTCTGATGATTTGTTGTATTGGAGAGCAAGGAGACACATTGGATCTTATGCAATATTGCAGGCGGGTCTCCATTTGTGACTTGTCTCCCTATACAAGGTCCTAACCTTCCAAATGGCCACATTAGTACTAAGAGCCATGGGTCTCCACCATAGTAGAGATTACTTCATGGATCCCCAACACCACTCATTGATTGCTTGTGTTCCACCTTTTGGATGAGGATGATGCACCTGGTTCACCATGTCCAGCCGACTCCACACTTGCACCATACACTTGGTAGATGTTCTAAGGTCCAGATGAGGACGTGTCTCATTGCAAAAGACAAAGGGATTATGTCATCATCCTAGCCCTTACAGATGGTATACAGGCATTTTTTATCCACTTTGAGACCCATGAGGATGTCCTTGTGCCCCCACATCCACTTGGGAGCACCATAGGGATTTTTTTAGAAAAAAAGGGGTCAACCCCTTGTCCACTATGTTTGAGGTCCATTCTCATATCATGGCACACTTTGGACTTCATCAGGCCTTCTCAATGGCCCAACGACTCATTATGTTGTGATCATTGCACATTATCATCATTATTATTATTATTATTATTATTATTATTATTATTGCACATTATTTTATAATTTGTGGCTTAATTAGGCCAAATTAGGCAAATCTAACTCATTAGAGATTTGTATAAATAGAGGTGAGGTGATTCATTTTGATCATCATCACTTGGATTGAATTCTTAGCTCTTGTGACAATTTCGCATTCCCTTTGGAGGATGAGTTTGGTTTCATGGAACGAGTTTTGATGTTTGGATTCTATATTCTTGGTCTTGGAGCTTCATTATTGGCATAATTTGATGATTAGATATACTCATTTGTACATGTAAGTGATATTTTTCATGCTTACTCTTCTTATTTACTTTGTCACATGAATGTTTTTGGGATTTTCGCTATATAGGTCTAAAATTCACTACGATTCCATGCGAAATTGTGGAAATTTGAGTCTTTTGAAGCATTGCATCATTGCATGTGTCATGTATGAATGGGTGAATATTCCTAGAGGTTATCTTTATTGGAAATACTTTGATAAGTCACCAATTATTACATATTGCAGTATAAAATCTTCTGATAGTTGCTTTCATGCCCTAATTGCCATGCGAAGTTGTCTAGAGGTCTCCTTGATTGGGTATAGTCTCTCCAAATCACAAGTTCATCTTGACTCCATCTCTCCCAAAGGCAAGGCACTAATCCATCCACTAGTGGTCACCTAAACGCTTATTTTTCTTGCCTCTCCTCTCTCTTTCTAGGCCTAGCCACCATAGGTCACCTAGGGCATCAAATAAATCTCATTGTAGCCATCAAAACACCTCGATTTTTGGTCCATAATTGTGCTAGGGTTTCCTCTAGAGGCCCTCCAAATTAAAAGCAATTCGACGATGTGATCCCGAGATATAACAAGCCCTAGCTCGAGGACCATTTCTTGCCCTTGGTTTCCCTTGGCTAGAGTCCTCATCTGGATCATTGCAGTTTAATCCTCAAAGAAAAATTTGTCCTTTGATCCTCTTCTCTTCCCTAATCAAGTCAAGCCCCTCCTTGGTTGATCAACTCCATATCCTTGACCTAATTCTAGATCCACTTGGTCCTTTGTTGTCCCGAAACTTTATAACTTTGATTTCACAAAGATCACATAAAGACCAATTCTCTATAAGGATTTTCCAACCTAGGAATTATCTTTACAACATTTATTCCCAAACCCTAGCCTCAAGAATCCTCTTATCCCTTCCTAGAGAGCCCATCACCTTGCTTTCAAAGCAAGCAAGTTTTCTAGTTGAGCCTCTCTTGTGAATAGACCTTAGGAATCACTCTTTATCCCCTTATTGATCCATTCATCTAGTGATTTCCCTTATACCGAGTCTCCTCCCATCAGTGAAAGTCCGTAAAGAGCAGGGAGCCTTAGCTAAGGTGACAGTGGGTTATTGTTCCATCGTTGCCCCTTGACCTAGTAATCGCTCTATAGGATCCCATCCTAGGAACCCTGCTAGTTTGAGCGGTAACAGGTTTAACAACTTCAACTTCAATTCTAGATGGAGCTTGTTCTCACAAATGTATCCTCCTTGACACCAAGCTACGAGACTTGTCCTCCTTTGCTAAACAAACTCCAAATAAAAATTAAAAAAAGGAAAATTTGACCCACAAGTATAATTTTTGCACACAACTATATGTTGCACAGGAGCGTGGCATTGTCATACAAAACTGCATGACATATACGCATAGAAGCGCTGGTATTTTGTTCAAAATCACATTGGGGTAGTCGATCCAACGTGCTCTGCTACCAGGTGAATCCACAAACTTCCTCAACGTCTAATTGCACTTGTTGTCTAGCCATAATAAACCCACCCTCCCAACTACGTAGTGGTCAAACTATTCGATCTTTGGGTAAAAGAAATATTGATCTTTCAAATCTTCAAGTGAACAAAATTAATGTGGCCCCTTCATCTCCATAATAATGTTCACGGCCCAATTTCGACTTTGCCAAAATAATGGTTAGATAAAAAAATTTAACACGACTTTCCTTAAATTATAAACTATGGGCCTATAATCTTAAAAAAAAAAAACTTGACTCAATAATATTATGTGGCCTTCGTATACAATTTTAATTCTGCCAAATAAATATTTGGCTTCTTTACCCTAGGCCCTTTGAATTAATTATTCCAAACAATGAACTTTGGCCTATATATTAATTTAGCCAAGCACTAAACTAATTTGGCCAAAATAATTTCCTCTGCAGCTTTGATAATTTTGGTTGTCTTCAATTGAAGAATTTGACTTTCAAGGATCTGGTATATGATAGATTTGGCCACAATAAGAACTTGGCCCCACAACTACAAAAAAATAACCCTCGAACTTGGCCTTTCAAAATCCTGCTCGAAACTGATCTGCCATAAAAACCCTCACGCTGGTAAGAACATCGACTCTCATACCACTGTAATGTTCCAAATGTAAATTTTGCATAAAATTTGCATAGAAATTTAATTCGTTAATCCCTTAAACCATTTGCATAAATTGAGCCACAAATTTAACGACCAAACACTAAAAATATAAACTACAACTGAAGAATAGACAAGATACACATGCAACAAAATTCAGCCTTATTTTATTAATATGTATATGTTGATACAAGAAATTGGAAATGGTCAAGGTGATGGCCTCAAAATATCTACAATAATGTTGCAATTGGCCTCCAAAATAAACTAAAAATCAATAAGCTGCAACCTGTGACTTTTGAATGAATTCACCAAGGGGAGAGATGGGTACTCACCTACACTTGTTGAATCACCAGAGGGTTTCCATTGTGGGGCTACTAGAGTAAGGAACTAGGTTCTCAAACCTCCCACACAGTAAATGCACAAATCCAAAATATCTCAAATGGTTAGCTCTCCCTCCTTTTAAAGATTAGATGGAACTCTCTCTGACCTTCTCGAATCATTTAATTTTATTATTTTATTCCTTTTCTAGAAGCCTATCCCTTTTTCTTTATTTTAAGTGACTTTTTATTTCTAAGTCACTTTTCCCCTTTTTAATTAATTAAACAAGGTCGCATAACTAGCATTCCCTGCTGCTTAGTTTAGTTATTGAATTTTAAAAGGTATAAAATAACTGACACATTTTAATAAGGGCTACATTGTAGATGCTCTTGAAGAAAAACAAGGACATGGGGGTGGGCTTTGGTCCACTTATGTGTACACGGGTCATGAAATCATTTACTATGGTCTCTATTGGTGCAACCACATGTTCGACAACTACCTCAAGGTGCCCCGTGGCTCCAAAAAAATCTTCATAAAAATTAAAGCTTGCCCAATGATGAAAAACTCCTCACTTTTTACCAATAGATCCAACCCCTTTGAGTCCATTACTAATAAATTATATACCATTTAATATAAATAATTAACTTAGCTTTATACTTAACCTGCATTATCCATATAAGGCAACCATGATGGGATGAGGCATGTAATTTTTAATTTTTCATTTCCCACATCAACTCATCATCATCACGAGTATTCATAAAACCCTTTAACATTGTCAACCTTTTGTAAAGAAATTTTAGTGGATACATGGTATCAAAAAGTTGGTTCATGGATAAGGGGTGGGTGTGATTTACCGTTCACATTGTAAATTTTTAAAAACTAACCATGGATTGAATTTCGTGACAAACTATGTGTACAAACATAAAAGATATATTCAAACTATCATAAAATTTTGAAATTGATTATGAAATAAATTTAATAACAAATAACGTATAAAATGGTAAAATAATATGAATCCGAAGCTAGTCAAATTTTGTATACTAAGTTCCTCGGCATTGCAATTACCCAGGCTCAACATTCATTCAAACCATACACTGTTAAAGGTGAAATGTGAGACACCAAACAACAATTTCTTCCCACAATCCAACATTAAATGAAGAATAAGAAGTGAATGAAATTGTATATTAACTTCCTCACATTGGAATCACCCGGGCTCAATATTCATTCAACAATCACAGATAAATGTGATGTGAGATCCCCGGGCAGGTATTTCTCCTCTTATATTTATGATATTTCTATTGTGATCTGGGTATCCTCAATGTTAGTGCATAACTCATTAAATGGGCTTCTTTCTGATGAGTAGCAATGTCGTTGAGATCACCCTGGGATTAGGAAATGGCAGAAGGAAAGAATGCCAACAGCATTAAAGAGAAGAAATGAAATGTTACGTGGAAAAATTAATGCGGAATTATCATTTATACAGAGGCATAAATAAAAACGAGAGCACACTAATTACAGTGACTGGCATCCACGGATGAATTGACACACTAGTCGTCGTACCCGTCCTATCAATCCAATTGGCGGCGCGGAAGCATAATTACACAATAAGAGCTCAAGAGAGATAACCAATCAGAAGCTTAGGAAAGAAATTTAAAATAATAATTTTTTTTTTAATAAAGTTAACATTATAACATGATTGTTTAATTTTTGGTTAGCCCTCCAACTAATTGAATTTCAACGCATAATCAAATGCGTATATCCACTGCCGTGACAAGGATAATAACTAATTAAAGTCACTTTTAATCCATGAAAATGATAAATTTTCCTTCACAGTTTCTTTGGTCACCGAAGGTCATCTTCCACCATCCCAGTTTGTAGATCTCTACATTTCAGTTCCAATGAGCTATTACATTAAGGTTTTTCTCCAAAATATCCCACTCCCAACAACACCTTAGTGCATATAATTAAAATATACTGAAAATAACTCCATTTTACGGGAGTCATTGTAATGCAACGGAACCACAAACGAATTGTGCAAAACTGCTCCCGATGATGAAATACAATAGGCAAGCTCCAATGGACCCCATAAATCTCCTCCAAAATCCTCCAAGTCCTTGAATGATGCAATATTGCTCCTATAAACTAGCTGCCATCAACTTCGAAAGTCCATCCTAACTACATCATAAAGGAAACTAAAAATGGGGATAATACAAATGAGTAGTTTAC
The DNA here is from genome assembly GCA_031772625.1 of Pinus tabuliformis. Taxonomy (NCBI): domain Eukaryota; kingdom Viridiplantae; phylum Streptophyta; class Pinopsida; order Pinales; family Pinaceae; genus Pinus; species Pinus tabuliformis. The sequence continues at coordinate 369,520,644 of CM062816.1, forward strand.
ATTTTTAGCTATTCATGCCTCATCTAAAATGGCACCATCCAAAGAACTTGAAGGCCCACTATTTATTAGTAAACAAAAATATTGACAACATCTACCCTAAATTGTATGGGAAATCTTGCATGCAATCTGATACTCCTTACATGTTTCATGGTTTTCTTGTTCATCTTTTTTTACACCATTTTCTTGTGGCGTTCTTGGAACTGTCTTGTCTCGATTAATCCCATGGTGTGAACAGTAACTATCAAACTCCTTGCTTTAATATTTGCCTCCATTATCTAATCTGAGATAGTTTGAATCATTTCCTGTCTCATTCTCAACCAAAGATTTCCATTTCTTAAAAGCTAAGCTACATGACATGTTTGCAACCCCCCCCATGTCACGAATCCTTCACGTCGAACACACCTCCATGACACATTCCCGACACGAGTTTGACTCGTGTCATAGGCACAGGAAATGAGTCAAACTTGTGTCGATCATGTCTCAATTTCATGACACATCCCCCCAAAAAATCCCTCAATGTGGTTTATAACTCGCTTTTGGCTCAATTTTGCACTAAGACATTATTTGTTTTGGAGTTGTGGAAGCATTTGGACTATAAGTAACAAAGAGAAACAAGTTTTAGAGGAGATTCGAAGTGCAGGCATTAGAGGAAATTTTACCCTAAAAGTGGCCTCCTACAGAAAAATAATAAAATAATAGTTAAAATAATAAAATAAAAGATGAATTTTGGAGGGAAAAGAAAAAAACTACTTTTTAATTGTATTTTTTGCTTATCTCCTTGTATATTTACTCAAATTTCAATTGTAGACACTCATTGGATGTGGAATTAAATTCCACATCTGACAAGTACCTATTATGCATACTTCTGAGAAGCCGCACATTGATAAAAATTAAAGATAGATTAAAAAAGTTGAAATCACTTTTTTAATGTATCTTCAATTTTTATTAATGTGGATCTTTTCAGGAGTATACATAATGGGTACTTGTCGGATGTAGAATTTAGTTCCGCATCCAACGAGTGTCTACACTTGAAATTGAGTAAACCTATATATTTACTCAAATTTCAATTGTAGACACTCGTTGGATGTGGAATTTAATTCCACATCCGACAAGTACCTATTATGCATACTTCTGAGAAGCCGCACATTGATAAAAATTAAAGATAGATTAAAAAAGTTGAAATCACTTTTTTAATGTATCTTCAATTTTTATTGATGTGGGTCTTTTCAGGAGTATACATAATGGGTACTTGTCGGATGTAGAATTTAACCGCATCCAACGAGTGTTTACACTTGAAATTTGAGTAAACCTATAAGGAGATAAGCCAAAAATACAATTAAAAAAATAGTTTTCCTATTTTCCCTACTGTTGACCCCTACTGGTCAACTACCCATGCAGTGCACCCCGTTTTTCTTGACAGAGAGAAGCAGCACCTGATCAGCATGACCGTGCCATCCTGCCATCATCAGCAGCTTGATCATTTTTATTGTAAACCCAGTCTGCATGTATTAACTGTAAATAATCTTAGCAGACATGAAGTCATGTATGTAATTTGCCTAGGTGGACCTAACTTTCTGATGATAATCTACGTCCCGGAAGGTTTTTTGTCTCACCGATCCACGGATCAGCAGAGTTTTCCTTCAAACCTGACCCCAAAGCCGGGATTGATTTTGTCATTTGAACTTTAGGAGAATCCTAGTGTGTTGATCTGCTAGATTATCGTTGTGTCGCAGAGCTGGGTGTTTTGTGAGGGTCTGTATTAAATGGGTTTGTCCCTTAAGATGTAATTTTGTAAAAGTCATGATGTAATGTGTCCTGAGGGTCGAGAAATGTTTTAAATCCCCTCATGAGTCCTAAGTCCTAGGTCCTAGGTGATGTTTCCGAAGGTTTAGTTCAGTGATCCATTTTAAAATGAATTACAAAATTAAAAAATGAATGAAAATAAAAATAATGAAAAATAATAAAAAATTAAAAAATCAAGCAAAAACCCTAACTAATAAAATAATAATATTTTAAGTGAATAAATCGACGGATGAGATCAAGAGATGTCTTGATCCTCATCAACGGTCGAGATCATTTCCACATGGATCACTCGAACTAGCCGTTAGGATCATTTCCTTTATATAGGGTCTTAGGGGGTCATTTCAATCAATCTGATCTGTGAGTCTGTACTGAAAAGCTCTCTTGTAATCTGATTTTTTGTTAATAAAAAGACTTTGGGGTTCAAATCGTGTTGGTGTTACTCTCTGGAATTGCTGTGAGATCTTTAATTTTCTGCATATTTCAGTTTTCAGCCATTAATCATAGCTTGTTTTTTTTGAGTAGTGTGAGCACAGGTATCTTGTTCACCTGCTAGGGTTTGAGGGCTGCTAGGGTTTCTGAAATAATGGCAGGTATCTTCATTATTTCCTGAGATCTAGCAGCTTTCTCTCTCTCTTTGCTGATGGTTGCTTGAGATGTGCAGGAAAACATTTTTTGAAGGAAATTTTGTGGGCGTTCGGGGAAGTTCTCGGCTGAACCAGCCAACTCCCACAGGCTTTTCTGTGCAGAGCCCAGCTGATTGTGCCCTGGGTTAATCATTAAGAGTTTCTTTTCTGTTTTACATTGAGAGATTTTCTTTCTGTTCACAGTGAAGTTCAAAATTTCTAATATATTGAAAAATGTTTCTGCTCTTATTGTTAAATCTGGCTGTGTAGGGGCCAAAATCTGTACATTAATTAGCTGTTCTAGGGTTTCAAGTTTATTGTTTTGGCAGTTTTCATTAGGGTTTCGGCTGAAGATTTGATTAGGGTTTTGATTTCAGTTTTATGTACATATTATTCTTTGGGTGATTTCACCATTCCAGGTGGCAGGCATCAGAGAAGAAAAGGATAAACGTTTGTGCATCCACCAGCGTATCCTCAGAAAAGCTCAGGAAATATCAAGGAAATAAAATTGCAGCTGTGGAGGTTTCTCTGTCCGCTGTCAAAGATTTCAAGCCAAATTCGCCGTCACGCAGGCAGAGCCATCTGTGCATCTGGGCATCGTATGAGTTTAAAGTGATAGCTAAACGCTGCAGCTCCAAATCATAATCCATCACTGTTGTCGAGAGTCCCACCACCGGCTCAGATTTTACGAACCTGCTCAGGTAAACGCGGAAAATGATTTAAGCTTTCAGATCACAATGTCCGGCGCGAAGGATTCTCAGGTATATCGTAGCGTTCTCCCTTGTGTTATATACGGTGAATTTGCGTGAGACTGTTGCGTGGTTTCTTCGGCCTGAAATTTTATTTGCAAACAAGTGAAATCGTATTTTGGTTTACCTGGTTATTTTACAGTTGTTCAATGCATGATTCATTTAAGGTAAAACACTGTTTCATTGCCGCCGTCATACACAGGCTTAAATCGATTTTTGGGTCGCCGCATCTCACATTTTCAGACTTACATTTCTGCCTTCGTGAGCTGTATAGCGTTTATGCACAGTGGATCACTTGATTACGTTCTGGTTATGTAGGGTTATGCTTCTGCCTCCGGTTGCTGAGACGTTCAGCATTTTTGATTCTCGGTTTCTCGATTTTTCTTCTTTTGACTGCGTTGTATCTTCTGATTTTTGGCATCATGTATAGTCTTCACATCATTATTAAAGGGTTAACGTAGTTATATTTTCCTTTAGCCATAGTTTCGATCCTCTAAATGCTTTTAATTTTCTTTGTTTTGGTTTCATAAAAATTTTAAAAAATGTTCAAATACGATTTTGTTATATGTACATATTTTAAACTTAGGATTTAGATTTTTTCGAATTTTGTTTCATGTTAATCGTAGGCTTGTTTGGGTTTTATTTTATGTTTTAGTTTTAAATTTAATTAGGCTTTAATTAGATTTTGATTCTTGTTTTATTTTGATAAAAAATAAAAAATATAAAAAAATATAAAAAATATAAAAAATAGAAATAAAAAGGTTTAGGCTTTGTTTTATATTTTTTTTATATAGTTTAGTTTTAAAGTTAATTTATTTTTAGAATTTTAATTTTTAGATTTTTTAATTTCCAAAAAAAAAAAAAAAAATTCGAAAAAATATAAATTTTTCGTGGAAAATTATTTTTTGCCAGTCTCAGTGGTTTTCATGTATATCTTTCATGCTGGGATCTAAGTTTTTTCAAGCCGAGATGCGAAATTGATATCTGGTTAATGGTTATAATTCTCGTGGTATTTTAAGGCATTTATCTTTTAAAATTTTCAGTTGCTGGATATCGTTTTGGTCATTCTAAGAGCATTGTGTTTTAGTTGATGATAGATGATTGCTGTTCATGGTCCATCTTTTTACATCATTTAACAAGTAATCATTTTAATAACTATCTCTTAAGGCACTGGTCTGCTAATTTAATTAATCCATCGAGTGCTTTCCATATCGCGTCTCGTGTCTCCCAACCAACTGGTCGACAGTTGATCTCCATCATCTCACAGGGTCTACCCCCCTTAGCCGCGGGAGACAGGCTTAAACGGAGGGATCGGGGATCAGAGTGACAGCCCCCGGTCCGAGCGTTGTCGTGCCAATCCGCGCGACAACATTTTTGGCGCCGTTGCCGGGGACACTTTGTTCTCGGTGTTTCAAACGACAATCATTCATCTTCTCATCTTTCTCATCTCTCAGTTGAGCTGGCAGATTCAATCTTTTGGCATCTTTTCATCACATATCAGCAGCATCTCTTCGGTGTGTTTTTTGTTTGGGTGGCGACTCCATTTTTTATTTTTTCCCAGACAAGAAGCCTCCCGCATATCTGTTTGTTGGTTACTTCTTGGATCTTAGAATCTGTTTTATTGTTCAAGTGGCGACTCCACTTCTTTCATCTTTTGATTTTCTTGAGCAAAGAGCTAGTTCTATCATCCATCTGATCCCTTATTGTTCATCATGGATTATTTATTTAAACCATGTCATTTTACTGATAATCTCCATGATCTTCCGAAAGAGGCCATTGGTAAATTACTTAAGTTCTCGGGTGATGATTCGGTCGCTGTTAAAAGGCATTTAAACATGTTTACTTGTGTAATGATCTTATACTGTAGATTTCCTCAATATAATAATGAAGATTTCAAGATGCGTCTATTTGTCCGTTCTTTAGAGGGTGATGCCTTGAATTGGTTTAATAACTTTCCTAATGATTTTTTCACTTCTTTACAAGACATTCTCAATGCTTTTAAAGATAGATATGATAGTCCAAACAGCTTGCCTTCTACTTCTAAAATTGTTGAACAGAAAGAAAGTAATTCAGCTGTTGAAGAAAGATTTCAAGGTCAGAATGTGTCATCCACCGGAAATATTGCAGATCATCATAGTGAAAAATCAGGGATAAATGACAATGAAAAGGAGGAGCAAAAGCAAATAATACAAGATTTAAAGATGCTGGTGAAAAATCTGGAAAGCAACCAAACTAATCTTATCAATGATGTTAAAACTTTACGCACCCATCTGGAAAAACGTAATAAGGAGATTGAGGACACGCAAAATCAGCATGCTAAGGAAATTGAGGCCATGAAAACTAAACATGAAACGGAAATTGGAAACATGCAAGCGAATCATGAAGAAGAAATAAATTCCATGCAGCATTGCTTGATGAACATAAAGGAAGAAAATGTTAAAGTAATAAAAGACATGGAAGAACATCATGCCAGACAAATTAGTGCTATAAAGGTTGAACACTCTAGACAGATGGATGCCATTAGAATACAGGTTCAAAAATTTCAGCAATGGGAAAATGAAAGAAAACAGATAACATCAATAGATCAGGAGCCTTCTGATTTGTTGCAACAAGATCCATCTTATTATGAGGAGGTTATTAGTTCAGTTGAAAGATGGTTGATTGAGGATGGACTTAAGAATGATAAAGATCAGATGCGGGCTAAAGAGAGACATATCACGCGTACTTCATCTAATAGTTTCGAGACAGAAAGTTCCAGCTCATTAGTAATTCATCCTGCCAGAAAGAAAAAGCGCAAGAGGAAGAAAATGAGAAGAAGATTTGACGCATCAGACGGCCGCGAGCAGCTTGATTTTCGGATAGGAAGGAGTCCTACCATATGCAAAATGGGACATGGCACATCCGACAAGCAGCCGACAGATTTGCCTGAAAGCAGGCAAATGCTCAGTATGCACTATATTGAAAACATCTGACGCCGTAGGGCATCCTTTGTATCGTATTTCTAACCCTACTCCTTGTTTTTTTCCGCATTTTCGTTTCTGTTTTAGATAGTCAATAAATGAAGAGCTTTTATCTTTATTGTGCTTAACGTATCTGCTGATTTTTGGATGGACGCTACTTATTTTTGTGTTGTATGGATGCAGATTTTGGATTCTCACATTCCTGCAAGCAGCAACGTGTCCCCAAGTAGAGCCAGATGTTGACCCCTACTGGTCAACTACCCTTGCAGTGCACCCCGTTTTTCTTGACAGAGAGAAGCAGCACCTGATCAGCATGACCGTGCCATCCTGCCATCATCAGCAGCTTGATCATTTTTATTGTAAACCCAGTCTGCATGTATTAACTGTAAATAATCTTAGCAGACATGAAGTCATGTATGTAATTTGCCTAGGTGGACCTAACTTTCTGATGATAATCTACGTCCCGGAAGGTTTTTTGTCTCACCGATCCACGGATCGGCAGAGTTTTCCTTCAAACCTGACCCCAAAGCCGGGATTGATTTTGTCATTTGAACTTTAGGAGAATCCTAGTGTGTTGATCTGCTAGATTATCGTTGTGTCGCAGAGCTGGGTGTTTTGTGAGGGTCTGTATTAAATGGGTTTGTCCCTTAAGATGTAATTTTGTAAAAGTCATGATGTAATGTGTCCTGAGGGTCGAGAAATGTTTTAAATCCCCTCATGAGTCCTAAGTCCTAGGTCCTAGGTGATGTTTCCGAAGGTTTAGTTCAGTGATCCATTTTAAAATGAATTAAAAAATTAAAAAATGAATAAAAATAATAAAATAATGAAAAATAATAAAAAATTAAAAAATCAAGCAAAAACCCTAACTAATAAAATAATAATATTTTAAGTGAATAAATCGACGGATGAGATCAAGAGATGTCTTGATCCTCATCAACGGTCGAGATCATTTCCACATGGATCACTCGAACTAGCCGTTAGGATCATTTCCTTTATATAGGGTCTTAGGGGGTCATTTCAATCAATCTGATCTGTGAGTCTGTACTGAAAAGCTCTCTTGTAATCTGATTTTTTGTTAATAAAAAGACTTTGGGGTTCAAATCGTGTTGGTGTTACTCTCTGGAATTGCTGTGAGATCTTTAATTTTCTGCATATTTCAGTTTTCAGCCATTAATCATAGCTTGTTTTTTTTGTAGTGTGAGCACAGGTATCTTGTTCACCTGCTAGGGTTTGAGGGCTGCTAGGGTTTCTGAAATAATGGCAGGTATCTTCATTATTTCCTGAGATCTAGCAGCTTTCTCTCTCTCTTTGCTGATGGTTGCTTGAGATGTGCAGGAAAACATTTTTTGAAGGAAATTTTGTGGGTGTTCGGGGAAGTTCTCGGCTGAACCAGCCAACTCCCACAGGCTTTTCTGTGCAGAGCCCACCTGATTGTGCCCTGGGTTAATCATTAAGAGTTTCTTTTCTGTTTTACATTGAGAGATTTTCTTTCTGTTCACAGTGAAGTTCAAAATTTCTAATATATTGAAAAATATTTCTGCTCTTATTGTTAAATCTGGCTGTGTAGGGGCCAAAATCTGTACATTAATTAGCTGTTCTAGGGTTTCAAGTTTATTGTTTTGGCAGTTTTCATTAGGGTTTCGGCTGAAGATTTGATTAGGGTTTTGATTTCAGTTTTATGTACATATTATTCTTTGGGTGATTTCACCATTCCAGGTGGCAGGCATCAGAGAAGAAAAGGATAAACGTTTGTGCATCCACCAGCGTATCCTCAGAAAAGCTCAGGAAATATCAAGGAAATAAAATTGCAGCTGTGGAGGTTTCTCTGTCCGCTGTCAAAGATTTCAAGCCAAATTCGCCGTCACGCAGGCAGAGCCATCTGTGCATCTGGGCATCGTATGAGTTTAAAGTGATAGCTAAACGCTGCAGCTCCAAATCATAATCCATCACTGTTGTCGAGAGTCCCACCACCGGCTCAGATTTTACGAACCTGCTCAGGTAAACGCGGAAAATGATTTAAGCTTTCAGATCACAATGTCCGGCGCGAAGGATTCTCAGGTATATCGTAGCGTTCTCCCTTGTGTTATATACGGTGAATTTGCGTGAGACTGTTGCGTGGTTTCTTCGGCCTGAAATTTTATTTGCAAACAAGTGAAATCGTATTTTGGTTTACCTGGTTATTTTACAGTTGTTCAATGCATGATTCATTTAAGGTAAAACACTGTTTCATTGCCGCCGTCATACACAGGCTTAAATCGATTTTTGGGTCACCGCATCTCACATTTTCAGACTTACATTTCTGCCTTCGTGAGCTGTATAGCGTTTATGCACAGTGGATCACTTGATTACGTTCTGGTTATGTAGGGTTATGCTTCTGCCTCCGGTTGCTGAGACGTTCAGCATTTTTGATTCTCGGTTTCTCGATTTTTCTTCTTTTGACTGCGTCGTATCTTCTGATTTTTGGCATCATGTATAGTCTTCGCATCATTATTAAAGGGTTAACGTAGTTATATTTTCCTTTAGCCATAGTTTCGATCCTCTAAATGCTTTTAATTTTCTTTGTTTTGGTTTCATAAAAATTTTAAAAAATGTTCAAATACGATTTTGTTATATGTACATATTTTAAACTTAGGATTTAGATTTTTTCGAATTTTGTTTCATGTTAATCGTAGGCTTGTTTGGGTTTTATTTTATGTTTTAGTTTTAAATTTAATTAGGCTTTAATTAGATTTTGATTCTTGTTTTATTTTGATAAAAAATAAAAAATATAAAAAAATATAAAAAATATAAAAAATAGAAATAAAAAGGTTTAGGCTTTGTTTTATATTTTTTTTATATAGTTTAGTTTTAAAGTTAATTTATTTTTAGAATTTTAATTTTTAGATTTTTTAATTTCCAAAAAAAAAAAAAAAAAAATCGAAAAAATATAAATTTTTCGTGGAAAATTATTTTTTGCCAGTCTCAGTGGTTTTCATGTATATCTTTCATGCTGGGATCTAAGTTTTTTCAAGCCGAGATGCGAAATTGATATCTAGTTAATGGTTATAATTCTCGTGGTATTTTAAGGCATTTATCTTTTAAAATTTTCAGTTGCTGAATATCGTTTTGGTCATTCTAAGAGCATTGTGTTTTAGCTGATGATAGATGATTGCTGTTCATGGTCCATCTTTTTACATCATTTAACAAGTAATCATTTTAATAACTCTCTTAAGGCACTGGTCTGCTAATTTAATTAATCCATCGAGTGCTTTTCATATCGCGTCTCGTGTCTCCCAACCAACTGGTCGACAGTTGATCTCCATCATCTCACAGGGTCTACCCCCCTTAGCCGCGGGAGACAGGCTTAAACGGAGGGATCGGGGATCAGAGTGACAGCCCCCAGTCCGAGCGTTGTCGTGCCAATCCGCGCGACAACACCTACAAAATATTTACATGTACCTATTTTTAAATTTAAAGGATTTTGATTGGTTTACATAATTATGACATGGAAATTACATGAAAATTTCATGGACAATTTTAGGATGAAATTTCCTCTAATATAAGTGGATTTGCATTCCAATTTTATTTTATTTTTTGCTACAACAATCTATTTTTCTTCATATCACAACAATCATTGGTCAATCAAGGGCAACTATAACAGGGAAAAAGAAAGGGTGGAATTGTTGATGTTTGTAGCCTGGGCAAGTATTTTTGCACATGCCTAAGTGTCTAGATGTGAAAATGTTGCCCAAAGTATTCTTAAACACTTGCTCTAGTGCGAGCAAGTTGCATATATAACTTACCTTAAGTCTAACTTAGGAAAAACACATAATTATTATGTTGGCTTATTGAGCTAAATAAACATTAGAAAAAGCAAAGTGTTTCCTTTAGTAATAATATTTTAATCTCAACACTCAATCTCAAATGAGGTGATATCTAATCTTGGCCATCAATCAATTTGGAGATTAGGATTAGGGATTTAACTCAACAAAAAGTTGTAAAAGCAAGGCTAAAGACAAAGATAAAATTGGGGTTGCGGGGGAGCATCCCCCCCCCCCGAACTCGCTCTTGATTCGCACTCCGCTCGAGAGCAGATGGGAGTGCACTCCCGAAATTGCTCTCGAAGGGAGTGAATTTCGACAGTGCACTCCCTTAAAAAAAATCCGCTCCCTGATTTTTCGGGAGCGATTTAGGGAGTGGTCCCTCCTTGACCACTCCCTTTCGCTCCGGGAGCGATATTTAAAAGAGGGAGCAGTCGGAGAGCGATCACTCCTGACTGCTCCCTCTTTTAAAATTTCGCTCCTATCAGTGGAGAGGGAGGGTCAGGTAGTGGAAAAAGAGGAGCATGCAAGAGGAGCATGCGGCGGACGAGGAGGAAAGGGAGGGAAGGGGAAGGGGGGAAAAGTTAGAAAAGGTCCTTTCCCCTCCCATTATTTACCATTTGTCTTGTTGGAGAGAGCAAGAGAGAGTTTGGAGCTTGGAGAGAGCAAGGGAGAGGAGCTTGGAGCTTGAGTTGAGGAGGGAGATTGAAGGAGCTTGAGGAGCTTGCAAGGGAGATTGGAGCTTGGGATTGAAGGCCAAAGAGGTAGGATCTACACTCTAATCTAGCATTTTTGTTTTTTATATGTTCATTGCTAAATAAAAACATTTTCTTCTCTATTTCCCATTCTCATTCCTCCATTTTTTTCAAGACTCAAAACTTCAAACATCATGGCTATATGACTCGGCATTTTCTTGTTGTTGGTTCCTTTTTTTTATTATGGTGTGGGAGAGTAGGAGGAGGGTTTATCATGATGAAGAGGATGAAGAAGTGGGTCATAGTGGATTTGATGAAAACCCTGGAGAGGAGTACCTTGGTGAGGAGGAAGAGAGTGGAGATGATGAGGGAACAAAAACTAAACAAGACCAAACCTCATTGTGGAAATACGTTTCTAGGTCTGAAGCAGGGAAAGGGGGTGGAACCACTAAATTTACATGCACCCATTGCAACAACACTTACACAAGTTCATACACCCATGCCAGAAGGCACCTCTGTGGGAAAAGGCCATGGGATGGAGATAAACAAATAGGAATCAAAGCTTGTGTAAGTGTGTCAACAACACAAAGAGCCAAATACATAAGGGAAGAGGAGGAAGCCCAATGCAAATATAAAAAATGAAAGGGTTTCTTTGAACAGAGCTCACAATCACATGCACAAATAACTCCATCAACATCCTCCCATGGCAGTGGATATGGAGGCACAGGAACAAACATCTCTTTAAGGTGTAGAACCATATCATATTTCCTTGACGAAGGGTGTAGGAATGATGTGGATTCAAAAATTTACCGGTTTCTCTATGCATGTGGGATACCATTCAATGTTCTTCACTCACCTTATTGGCATGAAATGGTTTCTGCCATAAATGATGCCCCCAAAGGATACAAGAGCCCTGGGTATGACAAGGCTAGAACCATTGGACTTGATCATGAAAAAGAAAAAATAGCACATTCTTTGAGTAAAATGACAAATTCTTGGAATGAGCATGGGGTGTCCATTGTATCTAATGGATGGACAAATGTAAAAGGAAAGCCATTGATAAGTGTTCTTGTTGTGTCTGTTAGTGGTGCCATCTTCCTTTCAGCATATGATTACTCAAAGAAGTTCAAGACCGACATCAACATTGCAAAACCATTACTTGAAACAATTGAGCGTATTGGGTCATACAATGTCATCCAAGTCATCACTGATAATGCTGCTAATTGTAAGGCAGTGGGGGCAATTATTGAGGATAAATACCCCAACATATTTTGGTTTGGTTGTTTGGTTCACACAATGAACCTTTTGATGCATGATATTGTTAAGAACAAAAACCAACAATACAAATGGACTGGTGATTTGTACAAGAGAGGAAAAAAATGATAAAATTTATTACAAATCATAGCAATACCCATGGGCTTTTCCGCAGTCACTCAAGATTGGAGTTGTTGAAGATTGAGAAAGACTAGATTTGCTAGCTACTACCTCACCTTCAGGCGCTTTTAAAGGTAAGAGATTCATTAGCTAGCATGGTATCAAATCAATACTGACAGGTATTAAAGGGTAGGGTTCCAAATGCAGTTGACAATCAAGGTTTTGAACAAGTGGAGGAGACTGCTCTTGATGGTCTGTTTTGGGCACGTGTGAAGGAAGTATTGCAATTCACCAAGCCCATTTATAGCATGATTCATTTTGCAGATACAGATAAACCAATGATAAGGGAGGTGTATGAGTAAATGGATAGCATGTTGGGGCACACAAAAGATATTGTTCAGGAAAATGATCCCAACTTGTATACAATGATTCACAATTGTGTGTGTGCATGGTGGAGTAAACTTAATGTTCCACTACATGCCTTGGCGTATATCCTTATGCCAAAATACTACTCTCCATCTTGGTTGGGCCAATCTGCACCTGGGGGTGGGGTTAGGATCAAACCCCGTACAACTCTAGAGGTATCTAAAGAGTATATGGAAGCATTAGACAAGTTGGTACCTGACAAGGAGGAGTGTGATAATCTGCGTCTTGAATTAGGCAGATACTTTAGTTGCACTGGTTTGTTTGGTTCTTTGCATGCAATGGAAGATAAATACATATTTGATGCTCTCACATGGCGAGAAACATATGGCAGCATGGGACTTTTTTGCCAAAATTGGCAAAAAAAATCTCTCACAAGTTGTAAATACTTCTTCTGCAGAGAGGTGTTGGAGCACCTACAGCTTCATACATAATGTGAGAAGAAAAAGACTCGATGAAAACCAGGCAAAAAGCTTGGTTTATGTGCACTACAACTTGAGGTTGTTGAGTCATTATTGTGATTGGGCTTATGAGGATCCAATATATAAAATTTGAGACAACCACCCAGAGGACGATAATTTGGAGGATGGCAATATACATCTTGAAGTATTGGAAGCGGGACTTTTGAGAGATGATGATGAAGCAACAACAACCATGTCACCCCAGGCCCCACCATCCAATAGCAGTGCCAGTGCTCGAGTTCCAGCTATTGTTCCTTTGTTGCCGCTACCCCCATCTACATCCTCACGTGGAGAGTATGTGCCTTCTGGTTCTGGTCATGTGACTTTGCGGGAGGAGACTCCTAGAAGACCACCAGTGCCACGACCTGCTCAGAAATTAGACATTTATCACGGCAGCAAGAGGAAGTTGTAGATCATAGATTTACTTGTCTTTTCTAGTTTCTAGTAGTTTTTATAACTATTGACTCTTTCATATTTATTATGATATTTTTTGTAAACAATATATGACAATTTAAGTTTGAAGTTGGCAATTATAACTCATTGGTAATGAATTATGAATATGATGCTTCATGAAAGTTGAAATTTGTTTCATTTCATTTCATTTTATAACATTTCATTTCGTTTTAGATATTCTTTTTTGTAATGGTTACACTTAGCTTACAAGTACAACTTTGGTGATCAATGATGATAAATGGTATATATTGAATTTTGAAAGCTTGAAACTTTAAGATTGATGATATGTTGTATGTTACTAACTTGTGGACGTGGTTGATGAAGATTATAACTTCTAGATGATTGATGTTATATGGTTCAATCTATGTTTTTATGCTTTTTATATCTAATTCATCATTCTACATGCTTTTGTTGACATATATGCATCAAAATATAAAATATATATATATATATATAAATTCGCTCCCAAACCGGGAGCTTCTTAAAATGTCGCTCCCGCTCCCGCTCCCGCTCCCAAGTAACCTTGGATAAGACACATCATACAAGAACATAAGATTGAAAGAATCATCTCAGTGAGGAGTATAATACTTTAGTGTGTTGGGTCCAAAGAAAGGAGCAACAAAGAGATCCAAATCAGCTGAGTACTTGATCAGCTAGATCAGTTCCAGTGTTGTACATGTATTTCCTCGGTTGGGCCACTATCCCATGACAGGAGCCCAAGTAGGTCCTAAATCGATTTAATGATGAACTGATTTGATTGGGAAGAATATGTTGTGTAAAATTTTATAAGATTGGTTATATTTTGCTTCCATTAACTTAACGTTAACAACCTAGTTGTGCATTCATTCAATAGATCTTTAATCTACTAGGGAAATGGATCGTCAAGTGCTAGATTTACAGGAAAGGTGATAGGAATGCCCCCCACTGATAATGTTCCCTCTCCAATTTCATCAGGGTCTGCAAGTCTTCCATATGTTAAAAGTGGGGTTGCAACATTAGCTTCAAATATTGAGAGAAACATTCTTTTAGCAAGACAATAGGCTCAAGAACAGAAATATCCCTTGTGGAAGTATGTCACAAAACATCAAGGTCCTACAAGTTAAAGGGAGGAGGCAATGTTCTTTGGACATGTAGTTTTTGCAACCATCAATTCAAGAGCACCTACTTCCTAGTGAAAGGGAATTTGTTGGGTACATCTTGTTGACTTGGAAGATGTCCAGGAGTGGAGTGAATGCATCCAAACGAAAAGAACCAAAAAAAGAGGTCAATGTTGGCATGGCAATGGTGGTCACATCATCTAAGAAAACTAGGAAAGAGGGTCCTCTTCCATTTTGAGTAAAACCAATTATCCATTTGGGATTTCCAAATGTAGTTCAAGCGACAAAGGAGGGCACTCAATCCAATGGACAAGATATTTAAGTAAGAGAAATGAGAAGAGATTGATCTTACCATTGGTTTTTTTTAATCTCAACTTCATCTCATTTAAAGCTGTGTGATCACCTTTATTTATTGTAATGTGTCGATCTCTACCTCAAGGGGCTTCAGTAGGTCATGTGCCTGTTCAGAGAAGCTTAGAACCACATTGTTGGTTAAGGTAATGAAGGAGGTAGATAAATGTTAGAGCCTATTAAATTAGCATGGCCATCATCTGGAGTTAGTAATGTTTATAATGGATGGATAGATGTAGCACACCATCCACTCATCAACTTCATGGTGTCTTTCTTGAATGGACCTGTTGCCGCAAAATATACCAGGCCTTGGAGAGGGAAACCCTACAAGGTATAAACTAGACGAAGAAGCAACAATGGGGTAGTGGCCCACTATCACCACAGCCAAAATCCCCTACTCTTTATGAACTTTCATCAATGGGAGAGTCCTGGTAGGAAAGAGATCACTTATAATAGATATTCTAGGGTTGAAGTATTAAATGATATTGCTAGGAGATCTTCAAGAAAGACACAATTTTGGTTCAAGGCGTCACAAGGACCCAATTCGCTTTCTATAAAGGTATCTATAAATAAAGGCACAAGACCAAGGGTTTGGTAGATTTGATGAGTATTAGAGCAACTCGTGATCGAGGCGAGGAGAAAAGATTACTTCCAATGCATGTTAGCTTAACCAAGGGTCATGAAACCTTCAATGAAGTCCTTAAGTTGAGGGAAGAAAGACCAGGGTTTCCCTCTTAAGGAAAACACCTAAGGAAAAAGAATTTATGGATCAAATTGGAGTGGATTCCCACCAAAATGATAAGTTTTGTGGCAAACCCTATCCTCTCAATGTTTACGCTCTCCAACCTCCAAAACACATCTTCCCTAGAATTTTACCCTAAGCCCTAGTTCTCTACCCTAGCCTTGAAAGGACCTAAATTTAGAGGGAAGAAAAGCGGATTAAAGTAAGAGATGATTAGCAAACAACTTGACCAGTGGCTTGTCCCTTGGGAGAATGGAGTCAAGGATGATTTAGGACAGTCAAACTTGTTCCTAAGGACGCTGAAATTTGATGTCGTAACAAGCAAATTTCAAGCATTTACCCACTCAATGGAAATATGGATTTTTATGGGAGATCTTCAATGATTTCACCACTAGGAACATTCAATACATGTTATACATGAGTAATGCATGCAATATTCATCTAGATAGCAGCATTAATTAATTTTCAACAAATTAAGGCACAATTTTGCATGACCTAGAATTAATAATTCCATACATTAGACATATAAAAATAGATCTTCAACAAGCTAGGGCACTTTTACAAGACAACATGTAAGAATTCCTTCCATTATGCCAAAGAATATCCAAGATTAACTCCAAATACCAAATGCATCCAAATATTCTAGTTCATCCATAAGAGAGAAGTGTGAGTTCCTCTATGAGGCCGAAATTCCCAGTGTGATGACGACAAGAGATCAAATTAGGTTTCTCCAATATACATGCACTCCAACATAACCTATTTTATCCTACAAGCCCCTCTAGTAATAAAATAATGTGAAAGTAATAGCCTAGGTCACAAGCCAACCAAGTACCTTTTGCAAAATTAATTTTATCTCCATAAATGCTAGCCAAAATGCTGACATCATGCTTGCATGGGCTTCCTCGGCGCTGATGTTGAGAACTTTTGGTGCCATGGCAAGTGTAAAAGGCCTCTAAAATCAAGATCTAGGGGTTGGCCCATGTATCTGGGTGCAAATCATCTTGTGGCCCCCAAATGTGGGTTTGGGGCACAAAATTAGATCTCAAGGGTCTCTAAGTCATAAAATCTTTGTCTCTGCTCCAACGTTGAGGGCACTAAAGATGGTGCTAGCCCTCCCATGTCTCAAGGCATGAGACAAGCCTCATCTAGGCCCTGGATCAATTGCCACGCCATGTATATACTACTAAACTAACTAGGGGCAAACTGGTTCAGGTGCATGATCCCATGAATAATAAGGCAATTGCAGGAACGTTGTGGGTGTTGAAGGTGCCCATGGTTATGAATGATGCTCTACAATGCTCTTGAGTCCCATGGATCTCAATGCATCACCTGTGGGTGTCAATATGTCCCTTTGGAGGACCTGGACTCTAGTTAAGTTGCCCAAACCTATAGATGGAACCACCTGCCAATCACACACAATATTCAGTGTTGCAAATTTCATCGTTAGGTATATTAATCATTATTGCATATAAGTGAACCAAAATTAAAATAAATTGGCATAATAACACTTCATATGTGGCTTCTCTTCCAAAACTGGGACCTTATTCACATAATGGTGTTGCCTACCTGGGTAGGAGTGGTTAATAGACGACCCTAGTAGGTGTTCCCAACCCCCAAAGGGAAGTGCCATGTCCTCAGTCCACCCTTCAATCGATAGGTGCCATGTGAATAATGATGGAACAGAGGGGGAAAGAACTCCATGACCAAAGGGACCAGATATGATGGGATACCTCATCCTGGGTGTATAGAAGTGAGGAGGGAGCAATCGTGTATGCACGAGTTACCTCGACATTTGTTTCTCCACCCCTCTGTATTCCCTTTTAATTCTTCTTGATTTTTCCTTGTATTATTGGTCATTGCTCAAGGAATGAAATCTTGCTTTGTTTTATGTATAGCAGTTATTACCCCCTTTAGGATGGGGTTGTTTATCGCCCATCAGGGGTTTGGATATGCAAGGGTTCCTTGTCTTCTATGAGATAGGGCAACATTGACCCAAGGACCAAGTGATTTCTGTATGATAGAGGTGGAGCTCATACTTGCCTTTTGCCCATGTGATAATTTGTAACTCCCAACCATCTTTTGCATTTTGATTTTTCTTTTGTTTTCCTTGTGGCCATCATATGCCCTTTCTTTTTCTTTTAGCTACATCATCCTCCTAGGGTGCATTCCTAGGCCCTACCTAAGGTATGAGGATGTGTGTACGCCAATGAGCCAGCTGCTAGTGGTCAATTGACCTGAAGAAGGGAGGTGGAATAGGGGCTCATAATGTAAGATGCAAAGTGGTAAGTATAGAATAGGGATAGATGGGGCTATTTTATCTCAATCATGGCTTCCCAAGTAGTGACCCTTCCTAAAGGCATGGGCCATTAGGGGAGGTCCCACTGAACTAGGATTGACAATTAACCCCCCATTTAAGGTGAGGAAACAAGACTACAACCAAGACCCTTCTTTCTTCCAAGCCACCCCATAATTCATGTTAAAATTCACAAATACAAACCAGCATAAGCACTCGATTGCATAACGAATAAAGTACCTTCAGATCAGAAGCCCACCTTCCAACATGTGCTCTTTACAAATGGGCAAGGAGACATATTATTGATGCAATGGCACATGCCATCGACGACAAAGTGGCTCTCAAGGGTTGTTGGCTGCCGACTGGAAGAGATGAATAGGAGAAAAGTTTCTCCTAAGGGTCACCCCCTTATGGTGGGTAACATGACCAATCTTCTTGAAAGCAATGGATGCTCTTAGAATATACAAGGGATGCACAATATATGGGTGAGTTTTTAACTAAATTTATTGAAGATGTAGATGTTGATTCTTATGTGAAAATCATTATAGAGCTCCTGTGACTGCCTACCACTACGCAACTTTGATGCTGCATCTATGCTACTGCTGACCCTGCTGTACTGCTACCAACACTGCATCTGCACTACAACTTTGTTGTTACTATCACTGCGACATCTGCAACTGAAAAGCATCTAAAATATTGAATCAACTGTGTTCAGTATGATGCATCTATCTCCCGAGTCTCTCACTGCTACTAGCATCTGCACAGTCACTAAAGGATCTGCGACGCTGCCAACTCTGCACTGAGCCACCTGCCCTACTGTCAACACTACACTGCGCACCTCAACATCTGACTAGTCTAAAACTATCACTTTGGTACTGACTACATCAACTGCCACTGATCCATCCTACTACCAAATATTGTGGGCCCTTCTAGCAAGGTAATGATCCATGAGGATGAGGTGGACTCCTCAAGGACCCTACCCAATCTTTGTAGCTCTCTGGGTCTACAACACCAAATCACCCCACCTCACTCTAGAGGTATAGTTGGAACATCCTGAAATTTGATCTACTCATACTATTGTTGCTACTACTCTGCTAATGCTTTCGCATTGTTGTTGCAACTATTGCAATAATGAATATGATCTCCATAGATCCTGAAGTACTAGCTTCCATAGGGATGCTCCCTCTGAAACTAGACTCCCTCTGAGTCTCAATCTCCCTTTGGGAAATCTCTTTGCCCCCTCCTGGCAACTCGCATTGTCGTCTTGCACTGAAAACTGGGCTTGTGAAGTTCTGCACCGGGAATCTTCTGGCTAGAACTACACCTGCATACTGCAATTGGGTAATTCGCACTGCCTGTGTCACTGCAACTATCTTTGGAGTACTAACTGCAACTAGATTTGTAGTTTTCATCTGAATGACTGGTTGCATCTGTTTACACTGAACCTGTTACTGTGATACTATGGGCCCCTATAGCAAAGGTGATGGCCTCGTTGCAACAATCTCGAACTGATCTGACTGATCTCCTTGTTGCAACTGCATTGGACCCTGCCCATCTAAGACACTGGAGTTACATACTCCTCTTGGATCTAGTGCCCCACTATCTCCTTTTGAGCCTAGTCCCTAGCTGGGATGCTTCCTTTCTTTGCAACTCGCACTTCAATTGGCAACTAGAAGTCAATCTGCTACCCAGATATGCATTTTGGCTAACTCACACAACCTCTTCTAGCAATCTCATATAGTCATCCCTGCAAAGCTACAAAAATCTAGAAACTCAAAACTGGAAAAAATAACCCTGGAAGCTCCCTCTCTTCCTTGCTCGGCTGCTGCTCTACTACTCGCACTCCCTTCTGGAATGCGCAGATCTACTAGTTGTTACTGCCAATCTACAATGGAAACTCAAACTTCTGAAACTCAAAGTTCCCTCAGAGAAATATTCTCTCTGTTGTGTGTGCTTTTCTCTTCCACCCGACGTT
This sequence comes from Pinus tabuliformis, assembly GCA_031772625.1. Lineage (NCBI taxonomy): Eukaryota > Viridiplantae > Streptophyta > Pinopsida > Pinales > Pinaceae > Pinus > Pinus tabuliformis. The sequence continues at coordinate 369,540,443 of CM062816.1, forward strand.
GATTATGCAACTGCAAACAGCTGCAAAACCCTCTTGTGTCCAACCAAGGAATCTGCTCAGCAAAAACCTGAGTTGTTGTTGCTCCCTCTGCTTGCTAGAATCACTACTCTAGGCAGCCCAAATTTTCTGCAAGCCTGCAACTGAAAATCGAACTCCTGCCCCAGAAATTCAAACAGTCAATCTGGGTACTACGAAGCCTCTGAGGATTTCGATTTGTTGCTCCCTCTAAACTACGAAATTCTCTCCTCCACTTCTGAGCTTGTGAAAATTCCTAAACTAGAATCCTATTGCAGTAACTGGTATTATTTCTTCTAACTGATAAATTAATTATTTAGTTTATTGCTACAGTAACATCAAGATAAACACATTGCAACCTTCACAAATAAAACTGTGAAAAATAAATATCGGTAGAAACTAAGAAAATTCTAGCACACACAATATAAATGACATTGTTATTTTTGGACAAATGTCCCTGGAAAAATTCAACTTGGGAAAATCGATGCAATAGTGAGGTTTTTATTATTAATTTATTATGCAACAATGAAAATCTGAGTACAACCTATGGATGCCCAATTGGCAATCCAAACAGCAAGAAAATCTAGGCAAAATTATTTTAAGGGAAATACCCTTCTTCCACAAGCAATCTCGGCACAACTTCCTTCAGAAAACTCGGCCTCCTAGACCCTCTGCATTAGCCTTTGTGCTGACCCTATGATGTCAAGCCTCCAACCTGCCTCTGATGAAGTTGTTCTACCTGTCTCTGCTGAGGAAATCACCTCTTCGACACTTTGGACCCTCTGTCCAACCTCTGGAACAGAGAACAAATTTATCTCCAGCAAATCGAACTGCCTTTCTGAAGCAACTGTGCAGTCCTCTGCACTGCCTCACTGGGAATAACTCGGCCCTCTTGCTACTGCCTCTCTGGATCTGCAAAACTTCCTCCGGATCACTATCCCTGCCCCTCACTATCTCTGTTGCCTCACTGAAGCTCGGACTCTTCAGCGATTGATTGTTACTACTCTCGAAAATTGAATTCTCCAAGTGACTGGTGCCTTCTCCATCACCACATTGATCCCTTATTATCTTCCTGTTGGGACTCCAACAGCCAATATTAAATCTTAATCGATGACTCAAATGATTTCTAGATTGATCCGGGTGAGTTTCTAGAGAATTCTCACCTTGACTTAATTAATTCTTATTAATTAACCATATTCTCTAACCTAAGTTTAGACTTAGGAAATATTTAAAAATCGGCTAATAATCTAATTAAGCCATCTCTAGGTGGAATTTCCATAAACGATTTCTGCATTTTGGAGATCTCATGTATTCTAGCCTCTCCACCAAATTTTGTGGCTAGAACACATTCGATGCTACAAAAACTAACATCAAGTTCACCTTATTTGGACATCACATCACACACACATCTTCTTCTCTTCTACTGGTTCATACACCTCTGAATTATAGGGTCGAGTTCACAACTGCAAGGAGGAGAGAGAGGTTCTGTTGACTTTCTATTCTTACATCTTTAACCAGAGTTAACTTTTGGGACTTTAAGATTGATTTGACTTGGGATTTTGCATCTATTTTGGAGGCCGAATTCTTTAGCAAAGAGAGTGAAGTTTTCTTAGCACTTTGACCTTGGTTGACCGCAGATCTGAAGCTACTACTTGACCACATAGTTGACTTTGACTTTGACCAATTTTAGAGGCACTTTTTGGGACTGTTGACTTGATTTTGACCAACAAAAGAGGCAGACTTTTTTTCTGCCAAGACCGAAATTTTTGGAGCTGATTTGACTACTACACGTTGACTAGGGCATCTATTAATTTTAGGCAACAATGGTATGCTCTAAGCTTTAGAGCAATTTTACTTCAATTTCTTTATTAGCCTAGTATCAATATTTAGATTAGCAATCACATCAACATGATGGTAAAATGCAAATAAAACATAAACATAAACAATAGAATACAAGCCAGGACAAGAGGACACAAGATGTGGCACTAGCTAGGGACAAACCCCAATGTGGGGAAACCCTTGATCAAATCTTCTTTTTAGTCTTCAATAGTTCAGCAGAGATAGTACAATTTACAAATCTGATAATTTATAACAACAAAAGAGCCCTAACCAGAAAAGTCAACGCTGGTCAACAAGGAAAATTTGACCCTCAGCAAATAGGTAAACTTTAGTCAACTTCGACCTCCAAACATCAATATAAAACAACCCTCAAAACAGTCAAAGTCTGGTCAAACAACCCACCTGCGGTCAGCCCTAGCTACAGTCAACGTTGGTCAACATTTAACCTCGATTTATGTGCCCAGAAATGCGGCCTGCCCAAATAGAGATAGCCCTCACAAAAATGCAGTCAAAGGAGGTCAATGCTTGGTCAAACTGTCCAAAGATTCGGTCTCCTGAAATTTCGGCCTCTTGAAATTTCGCTCTCCTGAAATTTCGGCCTCCTAAAATTTCGCTCTCCTGAAATTTCGTACGTGTGGAGAGAGGCCCAAAAATCCATACGCAATCAATGAGGAAAGAGAGAGAGAAGTGTGAAGATGAGTGTGTCCAAATGAGGCTAAGGCATCATGTATTTATAGCAAACATTTAAGATGAATAGACGTGACTATTGGGCTTCTGAGCCTACATAAGTTTGTTGGCCGACCTTGACAATTTGTCCATAATCAAAATAAATTCATAACTTCATTTGTACATGTCGAAATCGGATGATCTTTAGATCAATCCTACACCTCTCGGAGAGAGTAATATAAGAAAAATATCAGTTGTCATAAATAAGATGACCCATGTGGAGTTTGGCCCTAGTTGCCAATTTTAACACTCCCTCTCAACTAGGGAAAACTCCATCTATTAATCCATTTGCCAATTTGTACTATCTTTGCACTGCTGAACTATGAAGAAGAAGAAGTGATCGAGAATGTATCATACCATTCTCTACTGACCCAAAGTCAGTCCCAATCAAAAGAGTGTCTCATACCAATCTTACTAACCCTAAGTCAATTCCAATTGAAAGAGAGTGTCTCATACCACTCTTACTGACCCGAAGTCAATTCCAATTGATCCCAAATCAATATCAGTCATCCTAGCATAAGGAGTACAGTAGTACACGATGTGTCCATCGGTAATACTATGGTCTCTATCCTCATTTCCCTACTCATTGGCCAAATGAGAGGTACTTCCCATGAGTCCCAGACTGCATGGGTAGGATGTCTCAGCAGGAGAAGATGAACCACTCATCCTGCCTACATGTCGCCAAGGGTATCGCAGGGGAAGGCTGAACCACTCACCCTATACACAGCAAACCACTAGGGGAAGGCTGAACCACTCACCCTATGGTTGTTCACTGCTCCAAGAAGTACCCCAAGCCCCCCATAGCTCCCAGAGCTCAATGTCCATCTCATATAGGACACTCATAAGAGGGTCTCTCCATGACTCCAAGTCGTTCTCGGAAAGCCAAGAACTTACCTTCCCTAGGGGCTTTGTCAAAATATCAGCGGCCTGCTCATTAGTCCCAATGTGATGGAGCCTTATTTCTCCTCGTTGTACCATATCCCAGATAAAGTGGTACTTGATATCTATATGCTTGGAGCGATCATGAAACACTGGATTCTATGATAATCGAATCCCTCTCTGGTTGTCACAGAGGATCGCGGTGGTATCCAACACATGTCCAAACAGCTCACTGAAGAGCTTCCTCAACCAGACAGCTTCACAGGAGGCCATACTAGTAGCTATGTATTCGGCCTCCGCGGTGCTCAAGGCAACCGATTTCTGCTCCCTGCTCATCCAGGATGTCGAAGCAGAACCCGGAGAAAAGAAGCATCCATAAGTTCTCATGCGATCCACAACACTGCCAACCCAATCAGCGTCAGAATAACCATGCAGCCTCACATTTCCGGTAGTGTATCTCAGTCCATGACTGATTGTGCCCCGAAGATATCTCAGAAGATTCTTGGCAGCAATCCAATGTATATGATGAGGCTCAACCGTGTATTGGCTCAGTGTGTTAACTGCAAAACATATGTTCAGACGGGAGTACCAAAAACATCAATGCTCTTATTAGTTGACGATACTTAGAGGCATTTCCCAATTCAGGTCCAGCAGCACTACCACATAACTTTTTAAAGTTAAGTTCCATTGCATTAGTCATGGGCTTGCAATCCACCCCATCCCAAATCTTTCCAATATCTTCACAACATATTTTCCTTGAGAGAGGAAAATTTCACCTGCCTTTTGCCAGACCTCCAACCCTAGGAAATAGTGCATCGGTCCTAGGTCCTTCATCTCAAATCCAGAAGCCAACTCTCTCTTATATTTGTGAATGAGAGGGTCTGCACTTCCATCAGCTCCGTGCTTGATTCTATAGAGCCACTTAGAGGTGACAACCGATTTGTCCTGGGGTCTAGGGACCACATCCCAAACATCATTCTTCATAATTGACTCGCATTCCTCATTCATAGCATCCTTCCATACTTGATGCTTCACGGCTTCTTCGAATGATGAAGGCTCATTTTGAATGATAGTGCTCATTGTAGTCAAATATCCTTGATACCTATTCGGCTTCTTACTTTCACGGAAATTCCCCCTTGGTGTAATGTGTCTCTCAGCATCTTCGAGAGTCTCCCTAAGCTATGAGGGTCTCCTTTTGGAGGAGGAGGGCTCATGAGGAGGAGGACCAATAGGATCCATAGGTTCATCAACATCAAGCATCATTTCGTCTTCTTTTGCACCCTGATTTCTGGTGTCAGCTTCTTTGTCCTTCCTTATGATAGGAAGGTTGTTTATCTTCTTGAGGGCCATATCTTTGTCGAATGTGACATCATGACTTATCTCAACTTCCTTTTTAACCAGCTACATAAATTCTATATCCTTTATAATTTTCACTATAGCCCACAAAGATTCCTTTCTTCCTAGATGCACCCAATTTGCTTATTTTCTCTTTCGGCACATGAAAATATAGTAGACTTCCAAAAATTCTAAAATGAGAGACATCAAGTTTCTTTCCAGTGAACATTTTTTGGGGAGTCTTGGAGTCCAATGCTTGATGAGGGAATTGGTTTTGAACATACACGGTGGTATTTGCAACTTCAGCCCATAGGAACTTCGGAAGGCCTTGATCATGAAGCATGGCATGAACTGCGTGTACAATAGAGCGATTCTTCCTTTCAGCCACACCATTTTTCTCAGGAGTGTATGGCATTGTAGTCTCCCTCTTAATGCCAGCTTCTCTGCAATAATCTTGGAATTCATTGGATTCGTACTCAATCCCATTATCAGTCCTCAATATCTTGATTTTCTTCTCAGATTGGTTTTCGATCAAGGCTTTGAAGTGTCGGAATCAGGTGAACACTTCATCCTTCTTCAAGAAGTAGATCCAGGTCATGTGAGAATAATAATCCGTAAAGGTGAGGTAATATAAGTATCCTCCCAAGGAGTTTACAGGCATCATACCAGATATGTCGAAGTGGATCTATTACTTGAGGGGAATGGTCCCCTTGTAAGTTTTCCTTCGGCACATCCCAGAAATACACCTTCATGCTCTACTTTGAACTCGGGCATACTTGTCACCATCTATCTCACAACGGGTAGGGCCTTATAATGAAGACGAGCGAACCTCCGGTGCCATAGTTCAAATTGTAGAGATGTGTCGCAAGACATGTGTTAAAATTGGCAATCAGGGCAAAACTTCATGTGGGTCATCTTATTCATGGCTAATAATATTTTTATTAGATTCCTCTCGTCGAGAGGTGTAGGATTGATATAAAGATCATCCAATTCCGATAAGTATTCATGGAGATATGAATTTATTTTGATTATGGAATTATTATCAAGCCGACCTACAACTCATGTAGGCTCAGAAGCCCAACAGTCGCATCTATTCACCCACCAACGTTGTGTATAAATATAAGAGAACTTTTCCTCATTTGGACTCACTCATCTCATCACATCTCTCTCTCTCTGTACTACGCAGAAATGAGTCTCTTCTCTACTGCGCTGAAATGGGTCTCTCTCTCACACATGTGAAGCCGGAAGCTGTTGAATTTGAAGCTGCAACTGCAGAAGTAAAGATTGACTTGCGTGGCCTAGAAGATCTCCTCTTTGGAATTGTGTTGTAGGTTCATCTGAACCTCCTCCAAAAGCCGCAACTTTTGGTGGTGGAATGAAGTCAATCCGATGAACGGTTTGCAAGATATCGACTGCCCTAGTTTGAAGCCGGAAACTGCTGAAACTGAAGCTGCAACTGCAGAAGTAAAGATTGACTTGTGTGGCCTAGAAGATCTCCTCTTTAGAACTGTGATGTAGGTTCATCTGAACCTCCTTTGAAAGCCGCAACTTTTGGTGGTGGAATGAAGTCAATCCGACGAACGGTATGCAAGATATCAACTGCCCTAGTTTGAAGCCGGAAACTGCTGAAACTGACGCTGCAACTGCAGAAGTAAAGATTGACTTGCGTGGCCTAGAATATCTCCTCATCTGAACTGCGCTGTAGGTTCATCTGAACCTCCTCTGGAAGCCGAAACTTTTGGTGGTGGAATGAAGTCAATCCGACTGTCGGTTTGTGAGATATGGTCTGCCCTAGTTTGATAATGAAGCCGCTAATGCTGATGCTACTGATCTAGGGTTTGCTACTGCTGATATGAATTAGATTTATTGTACTATTTCTCTCTGCTGAATTATTGAAGATAAAAGAAGATTTGATCAAAGGGTTTCCCCACACATTGTGGGGTTTGTCCCTGGCTAGCCGCCACATCTTGTGTCTCTTGTCTTGGCTTGTTTTCTGTCAATCGTTTAATGTTCTATCTGCACTTTACTTTATGTACATGTGATTGCTAATCGGTGGAATATAATAAGAAAAAGAAGTAAACTATTATAAGCATAGAACATACCATAACTTAACAACATGGCTCCCAATGGACTTCCTCCAACTTGATATAAAATGTCAATCCTAAACCCAAGAGTAAAAGCATCTTTAAAATTTCTTTTCCAAACACGTACCTTTCCATCGATAAAAGCCACCTTGAATCCTTAGTCTTCCATTGCCGAAATGGACACTAGGTTCTTCTTGAGATCGGTACATATAGTACTTCTTGCAAATGAATAGTGTTACCTTGATTCAATTGAAGGGTAACATTCCCTACTCCCTTCATGGGATAGGTGGCATAGTATCCAAAGATGATCTCCAAGTTTGTCTCCTTTTCTATCAGATTAGAGAGGGCTTCCTTGTATCCGGTGAGGTGCCTTGAGGCACCACTATCAATTGGCCAATTTCCCAAAGTGTCCAGAGCAGAGGGAGTGGAGAGGGCCAATATAAGATAGTACTCTTTTTGCTTATTGTTAACAACATTGGATTCTTCATACCTAGAGTTCCTTGATTTCTTGGAGGGTCGACCATTTCCTTGATGTCCCGCATTCCGTTTTCCTTTGCCATTGGACCTGCCATTCCTTTGATTGTTGTTGTTGAAGTTGCCCCTGGAATGATTGTGATCATCATCATACGATGTGTCCCTTCTATTTGGACACTCCCTTGCATAGTGGCCAAACTTATTGCAAATAAAGCATCTTCCCTTCCTTCCATTTTTGAATCCTGGTCTTCCTTGACTTTGCTTCTTTGAACTTGAATTTTTCTTCCTCTTGGCATGAGGGGAGAATGTTGTGGGGTTGCTTCTATTAGAAATCATTTCTTGCTCCACCATTCTTGTTTCTTCTTGAATGCATCTCGACATCAATTCTTCAAACCCTGGAATTCGATCATTGTTGAGAATAGTGGTTCTACATACATACCACTTAGGTGGGAGTCCTCCAAGGGTGGTGAGAGTAAGTTCCTTGTCAGGAATGACTTCTCCAATCGAGATTAGATCATTCTTGATCTCAGTAATCCTCGATAAATAGGATTGAATGTCCTAGTCCTTGCCCTTCTTAATATCCTTCAACTTATTCTTGAGAAATAGAATTTGATTAGCATTACTAACCTTGAACATGCCGACCAAACTGTCGTAGATCTCCTTGGAGGTCTTCAATTTGGAGATATAGGCCACCAAATGCTTTTTAATGGAATCCCTGATAATCTTCTTCGCTTTGACTTCAACCCTATTTGAAGGAGGCTCAGGGATTTTACCCTGCACATAATCCATCACTTCTTTTTCTTCCAAGGTCAAATCAAGAGACATCTTCAATCCATGATAGTCAAATTTATCATGGAGCTTGTCTTCAGTCGGGAAGTAGGATGAGGAACCCATTGAGCTTTTTGTCCTTGTCCAACTGTCTTTGGTGATTGCTCTTTCACTCTTGCTTGGGCTTTGTCTTCACTTCAGCTCTGGTACCATGTTAATTTTAGGCAACAATGGTATGTTCTATGCTTTAGAGCAATTTTACTTCAATTTCTTTATTAGCCCAGTATCAATATCCATATTAGCAACCACATCAACATGACAGTAAAATGCAGATAGAACATAATCATAAACAATAGAAAACAAGCCAAGACAAAAGGACACCAGATGTGGCACCAGTTAGGGACAAACCCCAATGTGGGGAAACCCTTGATCAAAACTTCTTTTGGTCTTCAATAGTTCGGCAAAGAGAGAGTACAATTTACAAATTTGAAAATTTATAACAACAACAAAAGAGCCCTAACCAGAAAAGTCAATGCTAGTCAACATGGTAGATTTGACACTCAGCAAATCGGTCAACTTCAATCAACTTCGGCCTCCAAACAACAAAATAAAACAACCCTCAAAACAGTGAAATTCAGCCTAGTCAAAGTCTAGTCAAACAACCAAATTGCGGTTAGCCCTAGCTACAGACAACGCTAGTCAACAATCAACGTTTAGCCTTGATTTTTGTGCCCAGAAATGCGACCTGGCCAAACAAAGATAGCCCTCACAAAAACACATGCTGGTCAATGCTTGGTCAAACTGCCTAGAAATTCGATCTCCTGAAATTTCGGCTTCCTGAAATTTCGCTCTCCTGAAATTTCAGCCTCCTGAAATTTCGCTCTCCTGAAATTTCGGCCTCCTGAAATTTCGAACATGTGGAGAGAGAGAGGCCCAAAAATGCATACCCAATCAATGAGGAGAGAGAGAGAAGTGTGAAGATGAGCGAGTCCAAATGAAGCTAAGGTATCATGTATTTATAGCAAACATTGAAGATGAATAGACGTGATTGTTGGGCTTCTGAGCCTACATAAGTTTGTTGGCCGACCTTGACAATCTGTCCATAATCAAAATAAATTCATAACTTCGTTTGTACATATCGGAATCGGATGATCTTTAGATCAATCCTACACCTCTCAGAGAGAGGAATCCAAGAAAAATATTGGTTGTCATAAATAAGATGACCCATGTGGAGTTTAGCCCTAGTTGCCAATTTTAACAACATCTTTGACTGTTGATACTATTGTTGACTTTGACCAAAAATTGCATACTTTGCTTTTCGATTAGATTTGACTTTTGGGCTCATCTCTCATTGGATATTGGTTAGTAGAATTGGAAAGTCAAAGATAACATCCTTTGACTCATTGTTGGAATAGGATATGTATCTCTCTACTGAACATTTGATGACAATCTAATAGAAGAAGAATTTGAAAGGGTTTTCCCCCTTGTGGGGTTTTTCCCTGGTCTTTGACCAAATCTTGTGTCTCTTTCGATTACTCTTGGTTGTCTTCTATTGTACATTGGATTTACCACTCAATCTACAATTGCTCATTGTTATTGAAAGATTAAATTTGTTTAAAAGTGATTGCTAACTGAATAAAGAATTGGGCTAAGTGATTGTGATAACATAGAATAACGGAAAATTAACAACCCCTCTACAAAGCCTACTAGATTTTGCGGCAACACAGTGTTAGATAATCATTAGTGGGAGAGGGTAGATCTTACTATTAAGATCATGGAACCTAACATTGATTTGTTGCAATTTAAAAACCCAAAGCAACCCATCCTAGGAGAGGTTTATGAGGGGTGGGATTCCATGATTGAGTATCTGAGGACCACCATTTTTCAGAATGAGTGCCCTAAGTATGAAACATGAATGAAGGTCTTTTTCATCATCATGTAGGATATTCTTTTTAGCAGGTGGGGCAAGAATTGCACACCTTTGTTGCTTGGCTCGCTCATTGAATCCAAAATACTTCAACAATGAGTGGGTCAATGGTGGGCCTTCATGCAGATTCCCTCCTCACATGGATGTTGAGATTTCATGGGGGAGGAAGGATGCATTTAGATGGATATATTAGGATAGAGCATCCCTTCATGAGATGGAGGATTTCTATGTAGAGTTTTCCACTGGCAATGGGAGATTTACAGACTATGATGTGATTAGAGATAGGGGAGCTAAGAAGCCTTATGCTTGGTGAGAAACTCATGGGGCAACATGCCCTCCTCTATGGCAGTTAGCCATGAGGCTCCTCTCTCAAGTTACTTGATTCTTTTGTTGCAAGAGGGATTGGAGCACATATGGAAATCTGTAAAGTTTGAAGAAGAGCGGGCTTGAGAAGTCTAGGGAAAAGACAAATATATGGGAAGATGTGTTTCCTAATCATATGGGTTTATACAATAATGTCGAGTTGACATTGGCCAACTTGGATCTTAATGAACCAGTGTTACATCCTATCAATTTTGATGATGTTGATCCTTTTAAAGGGGTCATCCTTCACACCAACAGGTGTATAGATTGGATACATAGGAGGTCAATGGAGGAGAGAGCATTGGTGATAGTGATGTTGATTTTGATGTTGATGACATGGAGGACTATTGATAGTGATGACTCATGAGCTATGCGATTCTTCCATCTTGATCTACGTTTCTAGTATCTACCATGTTTTGTATTTTCCATTGGAATTCCCACCTTTAGTAGTAGTGACACACTGACTCGGTATCTCTGTAATACATTTTGATTTTGATGACTTGATGAGACAATTGCAGTTTATCGTTTTAAATTTCTTTTGTGTTTGTCAATTTATCCTCATTGATGTAGTAGTACTAGTTGTATCATTCATGATTGCAGAATAATGATGATTGTATTTGTACCATAAAGATGTAAATGTTTTAGTTTCTAAATTGAATCTTTGTCTATATTTCATTTTTTGTGTGTAATTCACTAATTTGTTATATATATATATATATGTGTGTGTGTGTGTGTGTGTGTGTGTGTTCCTTCTGTCATGTTCTGGGGTCGTCGCGTCACATGTTAGATACTCATGTTTTCGTTTACTCCATGCTATTGTGTCAACGTGTTAAGTGACTTCGCTTAAAAGTATCAAATGTGAAATTTCCTTAAATGCACCAACTGGAAAATAATTCTCCTAATTGAATACAATTTATTAGTTTACAACAAATATCAAATAACTCACTTATGTATTCTTCACAAATAAAATATGTCGTGAAAATAAAATATGGAACTAAGAAATAGATGCACACACATAAAATTTAGCACCAATATTTTGGACTAAACGTCCCTGGAAAAACACCCAAGGGAAAACCAATGCAACAGATGAGGGTTTATTTTATTATTCCTCAACAAAATTTGAAAGTACAATAATACGCTTGCCAAACACAGGAAAAGCTCCAGAAAATTTTCTCCACTGCTCCAACTGGCAGTTCAACATGGAAACTCATTGTTTCCACTGCAAAACCCAACTTGGCCTCCTCTAGTAATTCACACTCCCTTCTTCTTTGTGCATTAGTTGTTGGAAATGTGCATTGGCTAACTGGATCTTGATTTGACTAATCATGCACTCTTTGGTGATCCTGCACTCACACTAAACAAGCTCGCTCTTCCTTCCAGAATTGATTCCCGGCAACTGGAAGATGATTTGTTGCCCAGATATGCAAACTAGAGAATTTGTACTAACGGGTACGTCTTTTCTGCATATGAATTCGGCTTTCACTCTGACTCTGGAAATTTCTGTGGAAATCTCCCCTAGAAATCCTTTCTTTGATCTCTGATGAAACCCTTTCACTGATTCTTTCCTAGTTCAAACTCTACCCTCATTGAATACTGTGCACTAGGTAATTCGCATTGCTTTGCTCCTTACTACTCATTTGATGTGTCTATATACATCCCATCGACTTGCTCTTATAATCTCTCGTTGGAGCATCAACGACCAAGATCTAATTGTGATCAATAGCTCAGATCATCTTAGAATTCATAAAGTCACTTTCGGAAATCTCTAGAGAAAAAATCGATTTCCTTAATTAATGCCCATTAATTAATCAATTTTCCTAAGTTAGACTTGGGAACTTTTTAATTATTGATCAATTAATTTAATTGAGTGGTCTCTAAGTGTTTTCTCCTTAAACCTTTTATGGGTTTTCGAGATTTCGTGTTCCTTAGCCTCTTAGACACAAATTGAGATAGAACACATGCCCAATGCCACCAAAAATCCATAAACTAACATCAAAGACATAAAATTTGTTTCTAACGTGATACACCCAAGTTTTCATACTTGCATCAACAATAAAAGTAACATAATAATAAAAAGCCACCAAGAGATGATAATTAAGTCAGTCCCCATACCTCTATATGCACAAGCTCTAACTTTTCACTCTTCTTTTCCTTCCCAACTTTGAGAAATCTAACTCTTTTCTATTTTCCATAAACATAATGCTCACAAAATTTCAAATCAACCTTCTTCAAATCTGGCAATAATTTCCTTGAGTGGACAATCTGCATCCCCTTCTCACTCATGTGCCCAAGCCTATGATGCCGCAATGTTGTATCCACTCTTGTACAAGCTAAAGCAATAGAAAGGTCAACATTACCAGTACATAAATATAATGTACCTACCTTCTCTCCTTTTGTTGTTATCAGAGATCCTCTAGTGACCTTCCATGAATTTCCAGTAAATGTGACTATACAACTTTCACTTCCCAATTGCCCTGTTGAAACTATATTTCTTCTTAAATCAATAACATGTCTTACTTCTTTCAACAAACCATTGGTTTCCATTTTGTAATTTTATCCATACCTTACCCTTTCCCACAATTTTACATGGTTCATCATCACCCAAATAAACCTATCCAAAATCACCTTCAACATAATCTTGAAAATATTTCCTATGGGATGTGGCATGAAATGAATCCCCCAAGTCTATCACCCAAGAATCAACAATGTTATCTATTGAAAGGATTAAAGCATCTTGTAACACATCACTTGCTACATTTGCTTCCTTATTATTCTCTTGTTGTCCATCTCTTTTTTTCTTTTAGAGACTAATAATCTTTCTTCTTGTCTCCTTTCTTCCCACAATGTTAGCATTCTAACCTCCCTCAAGATTTGAACTTGACCTTCTTACCAATTCCCTAGGCTCTTTCCTCTCTCCCTTTGTCTTCCCTTGTATTCTACAGTCAAAGCATTACCTCATGTCTCACCTGTGCTTTTCTATCCCATTTCCTCGCTAAGGATAGCACCAACACCATCATCAAACTTTAAAATGTTTTAACCAAAGTCATAATTACTCACAACCATGACCAAACCATTCCAACTTTTTGGAAATGAGCACAAAATCAAAAGAGCCCTAACCTCATCATCAAAGTTTACTCCTACAAAACTTAATTGACTGGTGACTATGTTAAATTCATTTAAATGATCAACAATAGACCCACCTTCTAACATCTTCATATTAAATAAACACTTCATAAGAAATACCTTGTTGGAAGCTAAGTGTTTTTCGTACAATTTAGCCAATTTCGTCATCAAACCCTCTGTTGTTTTTTCTTTTCAGATGTTGAAAATGACCAATGCTATAGGCATAACTATATTTTTCTTGATGCCTTCTCTGTCAATAATCTCCCATTCTTTGTCTTTCCTAGTCGTTGGCTTCTTTGCTATTCATCCCAATGTTAGAAAAATATTTTTATAATATAGATAAACTTCCATTTGCATCTTCCATAGCTAGTAGTTTTAGTCATCAAACCTCTCCACCCTAAAACCTTCTTCTGCCATTTCTCCCACTCAAACTAAGAATCCTCATTTCTATGAGTTTTATCGGTCAAATAAACCTTCGTCTCTAATACCAATTGTTAGGAACAAAATCACAAAGCAATAAAATCCAATGTTGCAGTTATCGTTATCGGGATATTATTGGCGAGGGGAAAAAATCGTAAAAATCGGGAAAAGATCGTAAAATACAAAAATATTCATTTTTTCAATTTTTTTTAATATCTAAAGCATCTACAACATAAAATAAATACATTGACACATAAATATGATAAAAGAACTAACATATAAGATATGTAATCTCATTTCTAGTGCTACATCACACATAACAGTGAATCATGCCCTGAATAGTAAGCCCTGACTCCTGAGTCCCAACTCAGCCTCAAAATATCAACAAAAAATATAATAATGTATCTCATATCATGAGTCATAATGTCATATACAATGAAATGAACCAAATAACTAAAGTCTAATACTATTGATTTCATTTGCCCTTCTTGCGAGAAAATGCAACAGCTTTCCCTTTCCCTCTAGATGTAGATGCCGATGGAGTTGGCAGTGGACTCTGTTGTGCTCTAGACGATGAAGAACTAGGAGCTACAGGAGGTAGACCACGTCCTCTACTAGTGACAGGGGTAGCCTGGGTAGGTTGTGTCACCTCCTCCTCCTGTTGCTCCTCCTCATCATCAAAAAATCGGAGAAACGAAAAAAATAAAAATAAAAATAAAAATAAATAAAAATCCAAAGATTTTTTCCCAAAAAATCGTGATTTGCCGAAAGATCGTGATTTTCGCAAATCAAAATGAATGCAAAAATAAAATATAGAATAAAACAATACAGAGGAGACACCAATATACGTGCTTCACTTGATTTGAACTACATCCATGAAGAAATAGCCAATCTTTCCTTTTATCATGTCCAGCAAAATGATGGGATTACAACCTAAAACACATCCATTGCAACCTCCTCTTCTCTCTCTCATAGTCTCCTTTCTCTCAAATATAATGTTATCTCAATAATACACTGCTGCAATACAATTCCCTCATAAAAAGAGGGTTGCCTTCAACGGATAAAAAGAAAACAAAAAACAAAAAAACCCTAGAATAATATCTACCATCAAATCTATGACCTGATAATGAACGGTCCAAATTGACTATGAAATTTTAATATTGTACAAGGAATTTTTCCCAAAAACTTATCTTCGGGGGCGCTACCCCTAAATCCCCAACAGGGGGGGATCCAAAGAGTTGTCGTCGTCCCCCATGGACCCCCAGTGATAATAGTAGGAGGAAAAGATCCCTTACATCCCCCGTCAGGAACTGGGGTCCAAACACGACTAAAAGAAAGACCTCTAAATCAAGAAGATAACCCGGATCCACAACCAACAGTAACATAGTTGTAGCAATGACTCTTTTGTAGGATTGCAGGATGTGTGTCAATCATTTGAAGATTGAAGCATGTCTAACTGAAATAATACTTCACTTGATTGACCTTGCTTACACCATTATGGATTCATGCTCTTGTAGATTACACCTTAAATATCCTCCAAGACTTGAGTACTTCACTTCAAAAGCAAAAAGTGAAGATAAAAGTGAATATTACAACAATTGACTGTTACTTGAATTGGTCATTATACTAAACTGAATTTTACCAAATTGAATGTTCTTTGAAGCACAACTTTATTCATTTCTGTTAATTTGGTAGCTCAGGGACAAATTCCCTCCTTTGGACAACCTTCCTCATCCAGATAAGACCCTCTTTGCCCTTGGAAGAATTTAATTTGGTCAAAGAAAATAATTTTTTTAATGAGAAAACCCACATGTTCACAAAAGTACAGCTTGTCCTAAAGGTCAAATCGGGTCTCCAAGAAAGCATATAAATACACGACAAGTCAACCTCATTTGGACATCACATCAACTCATCTTCTTCTTCTCTCTCCTTCTTGGATTGGTTTGTACAGGTCTGAAGCAAGGCAGCCGAGCTCACATGTGCGAAGGGATAGAGGCTAATCTGAAATTCTGCATTGACTTTTCTACTGAGAGAGTTTGACTAGCCATTGACCAAGTTTGACTTCACATTTTGACCCCCTTTGACTTGCAAAATTTCGGTTTTGGGAGGCCACATTCTTTGGCACAAAGATTGAGGCTTTCTGGGAAGTTTGACTTTTGTTGACCACAGGTTTGACTGCAATTTCTCTCTCCTTTGACCGGGCAGTTTTGGCACTGTTTTGACTTGACTTTGACTAGCGAAAGAGGCTGAATATTTTGACCTTTGATCGAGCTCATTCGGAGGCTGTTTGACCATTGACTTGTGACTGGTTAGAACTCAGGGCACCTTTGACTGCTGTTGACTTTGACCAGATTTGACTTTTGGGCTCATCTCTTGGATTTTGGATATTGGTTTATTGGAAAGTCAAAGTTGTTGACCTTTGACTCTTGGTTGATGAATTCGATCATTGTATCTCTTTGCTGGACATTTAATGACAATCTAATAAGAAGAAGAATTTGAAAGGGTTTTCCCCCTTGTGGGTTTTTTCCCTGGCCTTTGACCAAATTTGGTGTCTCTTGTTATTGCTCTTGATTGCCTTCTACTGTCATAGCATTTATTGTTCTATCTAGAATTGCTATTTAACATTGGAAGATTAAATTTGATTGCTAATTGAAGAAAAGATTGGGCTAAAGTGATTGTAAAAGCATAGAACAGTGGAAAATTAACAATTTCATCAGAAACATGAAGTACACATCTTGCTTGAGTACCCCTTGTTAACTTGATCAGCACATTAATGCATTAGATAGAATAGAAGATTAGCAAATTCTCAATTATCTTTTAAATATATAAAGATTAGCCCTGAGCTTAGATTAGCATGTTACCAAGTATGGACTTGAGATTGGCAACCCAACAGTCATTGGGATTAGGATCTATGAGAGATTCCCTTGTCACACTAAAGCCCTCAGCTTGGGATGGTTCTGTGTCATGCAAACATATGGTTGATTGGAGAATCATCAAACACAATATGATATGTATTCATCTCGTATCTGCAATGCAAGTAATTACTTTTATTTACTGTTGCAAATTTTAACGTGTTACAATTGATTTATATCTTTCATTCTGTTGTCATAATAATCTGTGCATGCAAGATCTTGATGATTAATGAATTTTTAATTCTGCATGTTGAAATTTCTAGATGCATGTAGTTTACAATTGGCTTGATTTTCGCTGTGCTTGAGAAAGAATATGTGACAAACCTGTCTTGCTTGTGATCAAAACCAGAGGTTGCAACTAATGGTTCAGATTGTTTAGTACCCTGGTCCTCCAAGAGCTAGGGTTGGTTACATGGCACAGACTCTGGCTGGGGAAGATTATATACCCAAAATTTTGTTACCACCACAAACAGTCAACCAAACAACCATAGACCTGGGATCATAGCCCCATTGAGTGATAACTTTTTAGGATTATGTTTGCAAATAGCTAAGCCTCCTCCACCGCCCGTGTAGTTCAAGGTCAAATAAGGGTAGTTGCACCAGATGCAATTTAAGCATTGTTGCAGCTTAAACCAATTGCATTTTATTTCTCAAAACATATGAAGCTAAGGTCTATACTCAAATTTTTCATTCTCCTTGTCATCCACTTTCTGCAAGAATCAGTCTGCCCTCTAACATTCCAACTTAGGAGGTTAATATACCCAAGCCTAACTATCCTACAATCCTTGTTATTCTAAATATTAAGGGCTGCATAACAAGGTGACATTTTTCCATTTCTAAGTAGGAATCTATCTAACGTACCCTCATTGACCTTTCAGGCAACTTAGTTACCTTGTGGTATTCATCTCAAGCTTTTTCTGGAACTCAGACTCTTTACTTGGTGGAGTCACATGACGGGGATCCTTCACTAGCTTGGTTTCCTTTCCCTTTCAGAAACTTGTCACTTGGGAAGACACTATTGGTGCTGCATGCTTGGGACTCTGAGAAGCGTGGGCACCTGTGTTCCGTAGGGGTTGATGTTTGATGGGTCTTGAATGCGGAGAACCTCTTTTTTTATGATTCTTTGGATTTCCTGTCATTACTCTTTTTTTACACCAATCCAACCCTCTAGATCAGCCATTGACTGAGATGGGGTGTGATAGATATGCTACAGTAGTGGAACCACAAATTAGTGCAATAGGACCATGTGTGTTTTGGGCACATGTATGATGGCATAGCACTAACCATGTGTGATTTGTCTGCATGGGAAGTTTGAGGTGCGCATGTTTATCACCTCACTCAAGAAGGGAAACTGATGTGAAAGGTGCATCACCAAATTACCAATCACCCCTAGAATCTGAGAGGGTTGTATTGCATGCCAGCTTGCACATCTTCTTTATATATTTGTATATAACGTTGTAGTTGTGGGCTGTCAAGGAAAGCAATCCCCAAGTTGCAGGACTCATCAAGGTACTTCAATTAATTGCAATATTCCTGTGACATTTTTAGAATTTGCTTCTGATTTGTGTACCTTGAGAAGCAGACCCATCATAAAAGATTCAAAGAATCAAGGATCTGAAAGTAAAAATTCCAAGCACAGAAGCATAACTCAAAAGAGCTGCAAGGCAGGTAATCATGCCTTAATATAGAACATTAATAGGTAAAGTCTGAAAATTTCATTAAATTTGTTTCAATTGTCACGTAACGATGTTAAATACAGCCCTGAAAAGCAAGGAAGATGTGAGTACAAACATATGGGGTTTACTTTCAAGAAACAAGTTTGAAGAGATGCTTGAAGGAAGAAGATGTCAAGCAACATCAAGGTACGCAGTTCAAACAGGTACGGAGAGAATTCCAGCTTACAATTAATACTCTACATGAAAATTAATATGTTTTATCAAGCTGTGGATTTTACTCTATGTGGATCTCAATTGGTCTTAATCAGTACATTCAGTTTTAAAAAATATATATATATTTTAGATGCAAAGAAACCCTTATCCTTTCAAACTTTGCCTGGCCATCTATGATTCCTGATTTTTGTAAGAGAGAAACTAGATGATTCCCTTTTTTTACTTCTGCAAAAATATATCAAAATTCAATTTCTGATCATAGGAATGAAGGAAAGAACATTTACCCTTTTGCAATCCTCTACCTTGGTGCAGAGAGGCTTTTCTACAAGTATGTGATGAGGCTTCGGATGGCTTATAATATCCATGAGGATTTGATAATGAGTCATATTTGGTGTAGAAACAACCACAATATCACACAACCCACTGTCCAACAACTCATGGTGACTTGAAAATACCTGTAAATATCCCAAGTTACATATGTATGAAGTTTTATCAGATACACTAAAACATAGTAAGAAAGTTTCAAAGCGTCATGGTTACAACTTGGAAAATGAAAACTATAATTATACCAAGAGGGTTCTGGTAAACAAATTTTAAACGTGTCACAGAAATTGGGTTCTGATGAGAGAGATGAGTTATGGATGAAGTGGCTTTTGAAGAAAACAATGAATTTGAAATTCCATTTATCTTACTCTACTCTCTCAGAGAATACATGCTAAACTCTGTAAAAAAAGGAGAAAAAAAAGCAGCATCCCACCAGATTAGCCAACTCATCCATGGGAAGGTCAGTGTGGCAGACAGCGATTGATTGTATGTTGTGCTCTCTAATGACGAACTATTTGAGGCCCTTACCTCTATGAAGAATGGTATGTCACCCAACATTGATCAATTGTCATGTGAATTCTTCAAGGCAATGTAGGACATTGTTGGGGGGCATTTGTTGTATGGCCAATGAAGCCTTCTCCTTTGGCAATCTGCCAACCTCTCTTGGTCAAGGGGTTATTTTTCTTTTAATGATGGTGAATCAGTAACTCGTTGGAGTAACCCGGGCAAGGCCCAAGATCAAACCTACTTGCTACCACTATAACAACAAGAGTATATCCAACAGCTTTCAAGCTATATATACCAATGACTTATGACTTAGCAAGAGTCGAGATGTCATGAACCCTATTAGAGAGCTCTATCTAGGGGTCACCTACTCTTCGAGCCTTATCACAACAAGCCAACAAGTTGCTTGCAGAAATTGACACTGGGTGGAGGGGATAACAAACCATTATCCCAACCACTTGGTCTAAACGAATGGGACCTCGGTCAAGTGTTATTACATTGATTGTGAAGAATGCATCTCGAGACACTATTGGCTGAAGGAGACTCATTATTCTTTAGCATCTCCTAAAAAATTTGGTGCTTGGTCTCCAAATGTAAGAGTTGCATAATAGATTGTTAGGAAAGAATACACGGGATTTGTCTAGGGAAAATTCATCTTGAAACAATGATATTTTCATGAGAGGCTATGGAATGGGATAGAAACACTAGCTAGGACTCTTTATTTCTTAAAATCAACTTTGACCAGGCATGTGATAAGGTTGATTGGTCCTTTCTTACGAAGATGATTCAGCACCTTTGATTTGATTCCGACTATGATGCCTTGGCGGGTACTCTCTTTTCCAATGCCTAAGCATTTTTTATGTGCACTATACCTTGATAAATCACATATTGCTTCATCATTCGATAAAGCAAGGGTGTCCTCTTTCCCCTTATTTGTACGTACTAGTTGTTGATGCCTTGGACTATGTGCACTATACCTTGATAAATTACATATTGCTTCATCATTCGATAAAGCAAGGGTGTCCTCTTTCCCCTTATTTGTACGTACTAGTTGTTGATGCCTTGGATTGTTTAGAATCGACTTAGATGCAAGGAAGACTACAAGCATTTCTTTATCAAATGGGTTTGACATGGTTCATAAATAATAACCATTTTGTTGATGATTCTCTTTTCTCGATTCAGGTAGATCAAATATCAATGAAGGTTACCAGGAGTTCTTTGGATCTCTTTTGTAGTGCTTCTAGGCAATGGTTAGTGAGCGAAAAATTAGCTATTGGTTGGTCAAGATTGATGATCCTCCAACTCGGATCCCGTTGCTATGGACTTGGGTCAAACCTATGTTGATTGTTTGGTACTTAGGGCTCTTGTTTGGAATAGCTCTTTCAATTGTTTATATGTCATAGTGGTGCCTACAAAACCTTCAATGAAAACTTCTTATATAGCAATACAAAGATCTTCCCTTCGCATGAAACCAACAGTTGTTTCAAGAATTTTACAAGCTTCGCACATTTATTACGTCCTAGCATTGCCCTATTTAAGAAATTGGAGCAGCTCCTCATACTTTTCTACGGTCGAAGTTTGGTAGGGAGTGAGGACTTCCTAGGTTCCTTGGGAGGAGTGTATTATGCCTAAGGAGAAGGGAGCACCATGCTTTATTGGCGTTGCAACTCAAAGTCATATTTTAATGGTAAAATGGGGAATTAGGTGGTCTAAAGGTTGCACTCCCTGGTAGATCCTCTTCCAATATTAGTTCCAATCTACTCATCATTTACTTTTTCTTCAAGGCACATTTGGGCTATGTGATATATCCTCTCTCCCTACACCTCTTTAGGATTTATTGGTTCTTCATTTGAAGGAGGATGTGAGAAACCTAGAAGTTTGTTACACCTCTTTAGGATTTATGGGTTCTTCATTTGAAGTTGCTATGTAGGATACCTAGAAGTTTGTTGCCCCTTCGGTTAGGTAGAATTTTTCATGTAGCCATGTAGGATAGGATTTGGATTGACACCCTATCTGGCATTAGATTCATCAAGTTCATCATAATTCTGAGCATCTGAGATTTCAGGCGCACAGCTTGATAAGGGAGGATAAGAGAGGATAATAATCAGACTTAAATGCTTATGACAGCCTTAGAAAAAGTACCTCTAAAGGCCACTGGTAAGGAGAGGCCAAGTTCATACCAGCTTGATAAGGGAGGATAATAATCAGACTAAAATGCTTATGACAGCCTTAAAAAAAATACCTTTAAAGGCCACTAGTAAGGAGAGAACAAGTTCATAGTAGCTTGAAAAGGGAGGATAATAATCAGACTAAAATGCTTATGACAGCCTTAAAAAAATACCTTTAAAGGCCACTGGTAAGGAGAGGCCAAGTTCATAGCAGCTTGATAAGGGAGGATAATAATCAGACTAAAATGCTTATGACAGCCTTAAAAATAATACCTTTAAAGGCCACTGGTAAGGAGAGGACAAGTTCATAGCAGCTTGATAAGGGAGGATAATAATCAGACTAAAATGCTTATGACAGCCTTAAAAAAATACCTTTAAAGGCCACTGGTAAGGAGAGGCCAAGTTCATAGCAGCTTTATAAGGGAGGATAATAATCAGACTAAAAAGCTTATGACAGCCTTAAAAAAAATACCTTTAAAGGCCACTGGTAAGGAGAGGCCAAGTTTATAGCAACTTGATAAGGGAGGATAATAATCAGACTAAAATGCTTATGATAGCCTTATAAAAATACCTTTAAAGGCCACTGGTAAGGAGAAGCCAAGTTCATAGCAGCTTGTTGGGATGGTAAGTGAGGATCAGCAACACAAACAACTGATGCTCCATCAACATGTGCCAAGTTTAACATGTGTTCTCTGCCCATCATCCCCACCCCAATTATACCATACCTCTGCTCCATCCCCACTTCGTATTGATCTGAAACTATTAGGCCTTTGGGGGCCGTTCAGCAACATTTTTATGGGATGTGTCAACCGCCAGCTATGGCACGTTAAAAGAAATACGTTCACGAAAAAAATAAAAATTAAGTACAACAGCAAACATACTGACAGAACCTGACCAAATACATTCCCCCACGAGGACACAAAAACTACGGTGACAGAATATGACCAGGTACATTCCCTCCAGCAGTAATATGACCAGGTACATTCCCTCCGCGGGAAGAGAACGTGACCAAGTACTTTCCCACCGACGGAACAAAAAAAACCTACGGTGACAGAAAATGACCAAGTAGATTCGCTCATAGGAAACACAATATTGGCTCGATCCAGATCGCAAAATCCAGGTACAGCCATATGCTTTATGTTATTAATGTAGGTATTTTTGGACTCTTTCGTCTTTTTATAATGTGTACAAAAATCCAATAAATTTTTATTTTTGTCTTCTTTAGAAAATTCCAATAGGATGTTAATTTAGTTTTTGTAATTATTTTTAATATGACATAGTATCTCATTTCACTAGTGGAATACCGTATAACAATAATATTAAAAAAAAATGGGTAACATTTTAAAATAAATTTAATTTGCTTTATTTTTAAATAAATATGATGAATCATAATTTATAATAATATAATTTTTTTTTAAGTACGAGTCAAGTTGTGGTAATGTCATTGTTATTGTTGTTTTGCACATTGCTACTGTATATTTTTTTATTATACAATATTATGTACTATGCATTGTTTGTGGTTGATTTAATGTGTTATTGTTTAAATCTAAGCCTAAGTAAGTTTGAGGGCTCAACAAGATTGTGATGTTAAGGGCTATGAATCCAATTTGTAATGACATTATAATATTGAATCATTTTCCATGTGGATGGTGAGAAGTTCTTAGCCATGCAAGGTTGTATTATATAGTTGATTAAAAGAATCTAGAATCTCAGTATTTATTTATTTAACCAATACATTTTAAATTAGATTAATAAGTTGGATATCTCATTCTATAAAGTTGATTAACCAGAATTTGTTAAATATAAATATCGACGTGGGATATTCAAGAAAAGGGCCAACAGTTAAATATAACTGAATATACATATCCCAACTGTAGTCGTCAAACTTCATTGTTTTTAAAATCCATTTATAAAAAACTAGTTGGAAATGCAAATTTCGTAAAGTTGATTAACACAAATTTGTTAAACAATACATATAAATTGTAATAGTGAATTAAATAAAGACAATTCTTAAACGCAACTATCCCACCTGTACTAGTAAATGTTCTTCCTTATTCAAAAGTCAGATTTCAAATACGACACTGTTAAATATTTTGATTGTATTATTCATAATCAAGTAAAAATAGGAAAATAATAATAATGGACAGCCCATCTGTATCTGCAGATGCAATTCAAGATACAACATAATCCTGGTATGTGCAGTTCAAGGTACTGCGTAATAATGGACAACCTTTCTGTAGATGCAATTCAAGGCACAACATAATCATGATATGCACAGTTCAGAATATTGTGTAATCATGCCTCGACGATAGTCAAAACATCCTAGGGACGAGGTTTAAAAGAAGGCTAGCATATGCCGCATGTCCCAACACTGATAGAGGATCAATTCCAGTGCCTAGATCCTATTCAGTGAAGTCCTAAAATTGAATGAATCAAAAAAAAAAATATGCACCCTTACCATCATGAAAGAAAACGGTGCACTGGGTCAATGCAAACATCAAGGACTATTACAAATTTTATCTCTCCAGTCATAACTTTTATGTGATCTAAACTATTGAAACGAGCTTATTTCCCAACAAAAATCTCCAAAATTGAGAAATGCCCTAACCTATTAAACTGAGTGTCTTGTTAAACCACTTCCAAAACAATGCAATGCCTTAAATAATATCTTTTTATAAGAATGCTTATGAAGTATTTAGCTTTTAATTGGCTATTTTTATTTTCATTGTAAATTTCCCAAATATTTTGAAATCTGATGACGAGGAAAGAAAACAATTGCTTTTTATAAGAATGTTTATGAAGTATTTAGTTTTCAATAGGTTACTTTTATTTTGATCTTAAATTTCCCAAATATTTTGAAATTAGATGAAGAGCAAGGTCAACAATTGTCTTAACTGTTGTGTATCAAATTCTAGGATATCTCTAAAATTTGCAATCCTATTAAACCAAATCTCTAATTGTTGTGTATCAAATTCTAGGATATCTCTAAAATTTGCAATCCTATTAAACCAAATCTCTAATAGTTGCATAATGCTAGATGAAGACCAAATTCGTTGGATGTTCAGGTAGAGTTTTACAATGCTCACAGTTTGAAGGCACAAACAACATAAAACATTTAAATACCATTTGTCCATGGAAAACCAAAAAAATGGATCAAAACACTGTCACTGCAAAATTTATGAATGGGAAACGATATAAAACCTCTCACGTTTATTAATGCATAATGCCAAAAGAAACTCACACTTGCATAGAGTAATTATGTCAATAAATAAATGATAAATGCATTAACTAGATATTAAATGATAAATAGAAAGGAAACTTGACATGGCAAGAAGCCTTACTGTTAAATTTGTAATATTATCAAACATGACATATGCTAAATGCTTAACTTTGATGTTGCAATGATTGACTTTAAAAGGCTTTTGCAATGACTTTAAAAAGCCAAAATTACAAGTAAAATGCCATAAGATACTGACCATGAAAATAGAGAAGCAAAAATTGAGCCTAATAATCACCCACAAGTATCAAAATACCAATTCAATCTTCACGCCTCTTTTGAAAATTGTGTCTATGAAAATACTAGTGTTTTTGGAAAATCTTTAGTTCTCTAAATAGAGAGTCATTCATCATCTTCACGAACCGATGAAGACACATCCTGATCTTCGTTGTCCAAAGAATGTTGGCACCCTCGCAATCTTCGCTATGATTTTCTATTATAAGTACCGAAGCTTTTCTAGAAGACCTTTCCAAACCCAAAAGTTGCTTTAAAAATATTTGTTGATGGATATATTGAGAGCAACTGGGTAATGTAAGTGTCATTGTTTGGAGAGGAGTAGTTCTTAGAAGCCAACCCAGGAGAGCAATTTCATCCCCATTAAATATTGAAATTGTTACGTGCATCTTATTTACGTTGTCTAGCGAAGAATCAAGTTTGCTTCCTCCAACCCTAACCTGTTCTGCCATGAAAATTTTGCCTTTGTAAATTTGCCAAGTCTACATACTTGGTGTATTGTGAAGGTCACCACAGCACTTTCCAAATTCTATACACCTGAATCAATGCTTTTTATTGCAATCTTGAACCCATAAAATCACATATATCTATAAAAACAAATAGAAGCCAGATAAAATTTATAACATACTATGCTAGAAAGTTGTGAATAACAAAAAAATAAAATAAACAATTTAGTCAGCATAGTTTCATAATTAACATGGCCTTTTGGATTTGAAATGTGAATCGATAGGAACTTTCCTGTCAGATTTGGGAAGAATTTTATTGAAGGTTTGTTTTGAGTGCTCCATGTCAAGATCATTGCCTCACTTGTCGTGAAAGAATCCAAAGATGGGAAACAAAGACAAAACACCTACAATTTGCAAACCACTGCATCCCTGCAAACCCGCAAGCGCGAAAAAACAATTTGGCCGAGATCGAATGTCACGCCATCTTAATCAAGTAAATGCGAATACTATTCGGCAAATGGCCATTTAATTCGAAGATAGAAACATGTAAATGCGAATATTGTTTGTCAAATCGATGTTTAATTCAAAGGTAGAAACCATGGGAGTTTAATGCAAAGCCTTAACTGCAATTTACGAACCCGTACTCTATGACCTAACGCCTCAAGGTATGGAGTGACCACAAGTGGCTGACGTATTGCCTCGGGGCCCATAGTTCTGGCATAGGCGGCGGTATTATGTCAACGCGGGAAAATTTGCATAAATCAAAGCAGTTGTTTATAATGTGATTTTTTGAAAGTTTTTTTGGTGGGTTTTTTCTGGTCAAAATCCGGCAGCAATTTATTGGAATGGCAAGTTTGATAGCTAGTTTCTGCACAATCAAATCGTACCAGGGGTTTTTTAGGGCGCTGAATCCAAATATGCAGTTAAAAAACCATTTTAACTGCAACAAATCAAGATTTAACCTCAATTTCTTCCGCCGGATTCCGTCAAAAAATCTCCAAAAAATCGCATTATAGACAACTCCTGAACCAAAATTTAACTATGGAAATAAAATTAAAAATTTCCAATACGGTCAAAAAAATGATCCACGGCAATCATAATAAGTTGTAAGCGGTCTTCTAGCGTTGATGCCCACCTCCATCTGAAGCTCAGAATACAACACTGCCAAGCCAAGATCGGAGGGCCATTAGGACAGAGGCTGACATATAGCATCGGTCATTGTAGCCATCGTGCTGGTGGCGGACTTACATCAACCTAAAAAACATTTGAAAAATCAATGTTGAACTTAGAAAATGCATGAACATTTCACTTTACGAACCAAAATAATAGTTTTGCATAATTAGTAGATATCACTGGCAGTGACATAATAACATAAATTAAAATTTTATGTATAAAGTTTTAGATTGACTATAAATAAGTGTGTTTTTAAGACATTCATGGTCATAAATTACACTTCAAATCATTTATAAATTATTTTAGTGAAAAAATAAAAATATGAATTAGAATTGCACTATTACATATAAAATTATTTTTGTAATATAAATATTTATTCATTGGAACATATATAAATTAAATGGTTGGTAAATGTGGATAGGTATAAATCCATAACAATAAAGACATTTCATCATACATCTCAAGATACTTAAAAAAAACAAAATTTAAAAATTAACAAAATTATAACTTTATTTAAAATAATATTTATTACTATTAATAATGAAAAATAATAATAAGTTAATTAAACATATATAAATTTTAAAAAAACTTGTAACAAGATTTGTAAGCATTGGGATTCATACCATTTTATCATGAAGATTTTTAATGTGTAAATAAATTTTGTTATAATATTATGCTCCAATATTATGGTTTATCAATATCACATCTCCAAAAAACTATAACACTTATTCATAATCTGTGCATATTGGCATTGATCCCTAGACGGGATGTGGTAACATGTATCGTCTCCCACCTGACCTCACTCAATTTCTCAAGAACAAAGATATCCTCATGATCGCCAACATTGTTGACCCTGAGAATACCTCCCTTTTCGCACAAGCATGGAAATCTGTTGATCATTTGGGTATACCTGTTCGGTGGCAGCAAGATTGGGATGGATATATCAATGCATTGACAAAATCTCATGTACGCATCAAGGAGGGAGTCTATGAACTCATTTGGGCCCCTACTGGGCATGGTGCATACACTCCCAAAGATGGTTATCCCATCATACATGCTGCCCATATGCCGCCTGTGCTTATGGAATGGTGGCATAGTCTTTGGAAGCTTAAAGCTCCTCCTCGAACCAAACTGTTCATGTGGAACGTCTTAATGAATAAGACACCAACTGGGGTTAACTTGATGAAACGATCCTTCTTCGGCCCCTCTTGGTGTGTTCTCTGTCAACAAGCAGAG
Organism: Pinus tabuliformis; assembly: GCA_031772625.1. Classification (NCBI taxonomy): domain Eukaryota; kingdom Viridiplantae; phylum Streptophyta; class Pinopsida; order Pinales; family Pinaceae; genus Pinus; species Pinus tabuliformis. Next base: position 369,568,559 of record CM062816.1, read on the forward strand.
GAAACAAATGATCATCTTTTTCTGCTTTTCCCTTCGGTGATCCACATATGGGAACAAGTTCTATCAACATTATCCATTTCCAACAGATGGCACGGGCATAATGTATTGGAGGCCTGGAATCGATGGAGGGAGGGGTCCTCGAACCAAAAAGTTCATTGTCTTCCTCTGATAACATGCTGGACTATCTGGCTCAATAGGAACGGGATCATATTCAGAGACAGAGTGGCTCGATGGCCATCATCTATTGCCCAAATTGTATCTGCCTATCATGATATCCCGAAAGATGATCCCACACCTACTGGCCGCGTTGTGACACCTGAAGTCATTGATCATAATCTCTCTTGGGCATACTTTGATGGTGCAGCTCAAGAACAAGGATGTGGGGGGGTATACTATTGCATAAATATGAAAATCATCTCTTCTGAATCTAGATGGGCTTGGGGATGGGCACAAACAATTATGTTGAACTGATCTCTCTTAGACATCTCCTCCATTTTTCTCTTACACATGCATGCAGTCATATTCAGATTTTTGGAGACTCTAAAATAATCATAAACTGGTTCAACAACTCATTTGCATGTCATATGCACTCTCTTAGAAACATTTTGGATGAAATCATGCTCTTAAAAGCACAATTTACTTATATCTCTTGTCAACATATTTACAGGGAGCGTAATATGGTTGTCGACCAGCTTTCCAAGGTAGCCACGGTGCAACCCAAAGGACTGTGGATAATACAGGAGCAGTAGGGAGATGAACACTTCCAATATTATCATCGTCCCTACATAGATTAGTTCTACCAGCGGGCCGATAGGCCCTAATTTTTGCAGTATATAGCAGTGATTACTATCAGTACTTGTTTTATACATTGTATATATTTTTTCTATGAATAGTTACAGTATACCCTGCGTGGTAAATATGTACAGACTTATATTTTTTTGATGGCTATGGCCAACCTTACAGCATATGCCATACAAGCATCTACTACATGTAATTTTCTATATTAATGGAAAATTGTGATTTTTCCCCGGGGAAAAAACACTTATTCATATAATAGTTATGTTTTTTAATTAATGAATTTGGTTAAAAAGACAAAAAAAACATAATTATTTTAAAAATAAATTTTAAACATTTTTTTATATCACTAAGAATATTTTATAGAAATTGATTTTTTATCATTTACTTAATAATTATTCATAATCCCATTAAAATTTTAAAACATCTATTTTAAAATAAACATATCTATGAACCATATAAAATAATCACCACTTTTATAATATTATATTTTAAAATATTTATTTATTAAATATCTAATTTATATAATATTTATGTATAAAATTTTGACACTTTTATAATATTATATTTTAAAATATTTATCTATAAAATTTTGACTTCCAATGCAAATAGAAAAGAAGAAGATAAATGTAAATGATTTTTCATTGTTAGAGGGATTTATAAATCGAGTGATGTTTGTATTGATAATTTGATATGATAGGCATCATCCACTGGGGTGGTAAATTTTCTTAGACAATCGAAATGGTCGAAATCTGACAATTGTTTTTTCAAAAATTTGGCAGGAGTGTTTGAATCGTGTTTTTGATGGTGGAAATAGGTTCAACACCATTAGAAATCCCTGGGCACCCTTACAAAGAAAATATGTCGAATTTTATCAAAATCTTGTCAAAATTTCCATAATTTTCCAAACAAATTTGAAACGTGATATTATATTATTCCATAGAAAACTTCAACATAAAATCGGCAACATGGTTAGTGTCAAAATGTTATTATGATATGGGACCTTTTTCTTAACAAAATTACTATAACATATAGTTGACAATATAATATTATTATAGTAATAGTAAAATGGTTTTCATATTATATATATATATATATATATTTATGAGAAAAATTATATTTATTTTTTGTTAATTAGGGTATCTTGAGTGGTCTCTCTACTGAGATTCAATTCTTGCAAGTCACATCATGGATGTTTACAACATTGATATTATATGGAATATGTACCATTGTCTCTATAAAAATATATATTTATTTTTTTATAAAAATATATAAATTTTAAATTATATTTAAAAACAAATTATTTTATATAATTAATTATTTTTAATTAAAAATAATAAATGTTAAGTAATATATTTAATATTAAATGAAAAATTAAAATGTTACAAATTGAATGGGTTGTTTTTAAGTAATAAAATTGATTAAAATATTTGAATTATAAAATTAACATAAATTAAATAATTCTCTTTTGTTCCTAGATGTTCTTGTCATGCGACTTCTCGATGGCTTTCTAACCCATCAAGTTTACAAAAAAAAGACCGACATTGATTGTTATCTTCATGTTCATTCTCACCACCACTCTTCCCAAAAATCTTGCGTTCTTGAAACCCTCATCTCATGATCCCTTAAAATTTCTGGTCGCCAAGCATTCCCCTCTAAAAAGGCCCACCTATTCCAAGCTTTCAAAGCCAATGGTTATTCTTCTCCACAAATCAATAAAGTGTTCAAGGGCATCTCTAATCCCAGATCCATTAAACCTCCTTCCTTTCATCCTTAATGTCAAGTTTCTCTCCCTTACATAAAAGGGACCACTAACCTCATAGCAAAAATCTTGTTCAAAAATAACGTTAAAATCATTTAAAGCCCACAAAACTTTGAAGCAGTTGTTTCAGTCAGCCAAAGATAAGTCTGACCCCATGTTGAATTTGAGGGTTTACCAAATCTCCTGTTCATGTGGAAAATCATACATTGGTCAAATTGGACATCCCTTCAAAGCTCATAATAAGGAGCATATTGTTGATACCAATCATCTTAGACTATCAAAATCAACCAAGTTGAGTACTCTTTCAACTCGAAACATCTAATTTGCATTGATTAAACCAAAATCCTCGCCTCTATTCCTTCTTACAATTCCAAAATCATTAAAGAGACCCTTGGAATAGAGAAACACCCCAAAAAAATTAATCGAGAGGATGAATATAATTTAAGCCATTCTTGGCAACCAATTAGCCACCATCTGACCCATTAGCTAACATTTTTTGCATCCTTATATTCAATAATCTCATGTTATAATAATTTCTTTTTGTTAGGCTAGGTATTGGTAACTCCATGAATTGATGGTTTCAATTAGGAAAATTATTAATATATACAAGGAGAGGGAGACCCTTGGAATTCGTATTCCAATGTCTCTTCATCTTATTGTTTTCATATTTACAATATTGACTCAATCCCTAAATATTAGGTGTCAACATTCCCCCCTTAATCTGAAGGGAATTTGGTGAGTCCAAGCACCATTCTGAATCATTCAAACTTTTCTCTTCCAAGCGCTTTGGTGATGATGTACATAGTTTGCTCATTTGTGTAACAATGGCATAGGTGAATACTCTTGGCCTCAACATGATGTTGAGTCAAATGATACTTTTTATTGATATGCTTGGTTCGATCATGGAACTTTGGGTCCTTGGCCAATTTTTTTGCAGAAGTAGTATCAACCAAAAGAGAAGTAGAATGCACTTATTTCTCATGCAAATATTCAAGAATTTTCCTGAGCCGCACAATTTCTTCCATTACTTCTACAGTTGCCACATATTCTGCCTCTGTTGTAGAATCTATTGGAACTTACTGTTTGCATGACCTCTAGGAGACAACTCCTGATCTGAGACTGATAATATAACCTGAAGTAGATATTCCATTTTCCTTATCTCCATCAAAATTTGAATCAGAGTATCCAATTAAGATGTAGTCATCCACCTGTATATACTTGATTCCAAAGTCTTGAATTCCCTTCAAGTACCTTAGAACTCTATTTGCAGTAGACCAATGACCCTCACAAGTTTTTTGCATAAATCTGGAAAGGATTCCAACAACAAATGAAATCTCTGGTCTGGTAGTAGTTAGGTAGTTGATACTTCCTATGAGCTATATGCACTTAGTTGCACCCTCAAATTCATTTCTTTCTTTGGATGTGAGCTTTAAATTTTGTTCCATTGGAGTGGTCAAAGGATTGCATTCAACCATGCCAAGAAATTTCAAGAGATCTCCAATGTACTTATTTTGAGAGAGGAATATAAACTTATGATGTTGGGTTACTTCAATACCCAGATAGTAGTGAATATATCCCAAATTTGTCATCTCAAATCCTTTCCTCAATTCTTTCTTTATGGATGCAATGTAATTTTCACTATTCCCTGTCATTAGTAGATCATCTACATACATCAAAAGATATACACCAATTTTTCCAACTTTCTTAACAAATAAAGTTGCATCATCAAGATCATATTGTTTGAAATTTAGCTTCAGGGGATGCTTAGTCAATTTCTCATACCAGGCTCACAGTGCTTGGTTGAGGCCATACAAGGATTTAATATGCTTGCATACTTTGTGCTCTTGTCCCTTCACAACAAATCCTTCTAGGTGACACATAAAAGAATTTTCTTTCAAATCTCCATTCAATAAAGTAGTTTTTACATCCATTTGATGGACTTTCCATCCATTTTGAGCTACCAAGGAAAAGACAGTCTGGATGGTAGCCCATTTTTCCATGGGGGAAAAACTCTCATCATATTCGACCCCTTCTTTCTATGCAAAACCTTTTTCCATGAGCCTTGCTTTATTCTTGTCAAGTGATCCATCTACTTTATACTTTTTCTTGAAGACCCACTTGCAACCAATCGGTTTGGTTCCAAATGTAGGGTCCACCAGCTTCGAAGTTCCATTCTTTATCAAAGCATCATAAGCTTTTTGCATTGCTTCTTTCCATTCATCATTAGAGTCAACTTCTTTAAAGGAAGTTGGTTTGAAATCTGTAGACAAATTTAATTCACAATCATAGGAAACATACATATCAACAGTTGAATTAGAATCATCTACATCACCTCCATTCTATCTAGTAGAACTTCTCGTTCCTATTGTTCCAACCTCATTAGGAGGAACACTTTCAAGTGTCTTAGTGATTCATTTTGGAGGAGCTTTCTAAGATGGCCCAGGTTGTTCATTGATTGAGATGGGGTTGAATCAAGATTTAGCCTTCCAATTCTCTCAAGCACGTCACTCAAAGTGTCTTCTTGATTAGTAGTTGGAGCTTCATGAGGGGGAGAGAGAGAGTTTGAGATGTGATTCCACAGATTGACCCAAAATAGGGATCCCCCCTTCAAGAAGTGGAATTTCATTATCAAATTCCTGAAAATATTTTACATGCTCGAATCTATCCAAGCAATCAAATTGTTGCTCAACAACATTGTTAGTCTTGGAAGATTCAAGGAAAATTACATCTCTAGACAATATAATTTTTTTATTTACTTCATCGTAGAGACAATATGTTTTATAGGTATATGAGTACCCCAATAAGATACACTTTCAACTCCTTGCACAAAGTTGTTTCTTTGTTCCTTAGGAATCATGGCATAGCAGCTCGAACCAAAAACCCTGAGATGCCTCACTGAAGGAAAGTGACCATACCACATTTCATAGGGAGTCTTGTTTTTGAGAGCATGAGATGAACATTTATTTTTAATATAAACTAAACATATAACTGCATCAACCGAGAACACCAACTTTACATTTTTGAAAAACATCATTCAATGTACCATTTTTAAAATTGTCATGTTCATTCTTTCTGCTACACCATTTTGTTGAGGATTATAAGGCACAGCTGTTTGATGTTGGATCCCATGTTGGCGAAGATAGTTTTCAAATTCATTTGAAGTATATTCTTTTCCATTATCAGTATGAATAAAGCCAATATGAGATTGTGTATTATTTTCAATCCACGCATGGAAATTTTTGAAAGTTTCAAAAGCTTTGAATTTGTCCTTCAACGGATATACCCAACACATTATGGTGTAGTCATCAATAAAATTCATCATGTATTTATTTAATTTGGAGAAGGAACAAGCATAGGGCCACACAAGTAAGATTGAATCCGTTCAATTTTTCTACATGCTTTGGTAAGAGAAACATGAAATGCATGCTTGTTGTGTATTCCTTAGATAGAAGCATCACATTGCTTAAGTTTCCTAGGAATGGTGGGAAAAGCAATAACACCAATTCTCTTCAATAAATGAAGACTGGCATAGTTCAAATGTCCAAATCTAAGATGACATAAGAGACTATATGGCAGTGTACCTTCATAATATTGAGATCTGTATGCAAGGTTTTGTGCACGAGCAAAGATTCCTTGCAACTTCAAGAGTCTTTCTTCTTCTATCCTAGTCATGAAAAGTGAGTTGTGTGGTGCTTTTCTCACCTCAACCTTGCCATCAAACATGTGAATGGAGTGCCCTTGCTAGAAAATGTGAATCAAGGACATCAAGTTTCTCCGCAACTCTAGGAGGTAAAGAACATCATGTAGAAGAAAGTTAGGGAGCCCAGGAAGTTTGAGCTTGATGGTCCCAAGTCTAGAAGGTTTGAATTTGACTTGTATGCAAAGTAGACTTCTCCATCTACATTAGCACTGAATTATTCAAAGAAATATTTTCGAAAGGTCATGTGGCAGATTGCTCTTGTATCAAGCAACCATTCATCTTTCCACAAAGAAAGTGAATCATTAAACAAGTCTTCATTTACTCCAATATTGCAATGTGCCACAATATAATGAGCAGATTTGGGTGCTTTACCTTTCCATGTATATGGTGATTTACCTTTCTCTTCATTCCTTTCTTGTCTGATTCTATCCCAAGAGAGCTTGCATGTGGAAGCATCATGTCCATTTATGTTGCAGCATATATAATGAAGATCAAGTCTTCCTCCTTGGTAATGTTTTCCCCCCTACCTCTGTTATTCTTCTTTCCACGCCATCTTCTGCCACCTCTTCCTCTAGAAGAATCTTGTGCCTGACTCTTCTTTTTCTATGCAAGGTGCACAACTTCTTCATAAGACTAAGCAATTGCCTTCCTCTTTCCAAAATATTTCTCTTTCTGCAAACTTCTTGTTATGCAACCAACTCACAAATAGATAGATCAACGACTTACAAAATTATCCTCTTCAAGGAGGGAAACCTCATTTACATTACATAATGAACAATTCTTGGATGATACAAATGAAAATACCTCCTTTGTATATATAGGAGTTTAAGGGGTCACAATATAATAAGAGCATACATAACAATAATAATGTAATGGCACAACAATAACAATAAGGGGGCTACACTAGTATTATAGGGACCTAACATGCCCCTCTCCTTCAAAAAAGTGTTGTCCTCAACGCTTGAGTAGTTTTGGATGCTTCTGTATAAAATTCTCATCCTCCCATGTGGAATCTTCAGCGGGTAATTTCTTCCACTTAATGAGATACTCTGAAATTGACCGATTCCATAACTATCAGGTTCTTGTTTTCGTGACTTCTTCAAGCTCAAATATGTTTTTTCCTTCTTCGTCAAGTTCTGGCAACATTGTTTAAATTGGAAGCTTGTCACCGGTAACCTTCTTTAAGAATGAAACATGGAAAACTAGGTGTACTCAGGAAGATGTAGGCAGCTCCAATTTGTATGCCATAGTACTAATCTTTTGCAACACCTTGTAAGGACCGTAGTACTTGGGTGATAATTTATTATCCTTCTTAGCTTGCTTGAGGGACATTTTCTTTTATGGTTGTAGCCATAAAAATACCCAGTCGCCTACCTCAAAACTTCTTTCACTGCGATGCTGATATGCCTATTGTTTCATTTGATTCTGCGCCAGAGTGAGGTTATCCTTTAAGAGTTGGAGAACTTGTTGTTGATGATTGATGTGATCTTCCACTGCTTTAACCTTAGACTTTTCTCTTAAAGATGATATGATGGATGGTGGATGATGTTGGACACCTAATCCTAAAGGGTTAGCGTGGAAGTTGAATGGACAAAGCAGTCCAAGAGACCTTGGGATCTGAATCCCAAGAGTCACCTATTGTACTATAAATGTGTATCTTATGTTAATAAAAAAAGGCACTCACTGATTTATTTTCATACTAGTCTTGCTGTCCATGTGAGTTTAACATGGTATCAGAGCCACTTGTATTTCTGTGGCCTGTTATGTGCAGGTCAGTCCTGCACCTCTGCCTGACTCCGGCTATTTTAAGACTCTCTGTCTGACCCTTGAAATTATACCTGCGCTCTCCCTTGTGCGTTACTTACGCCCTCTGTCCTTCAAATTATGCCTGCGCTCTTGTCCTGACAATTTAAATTTCTTTGGCTTTCGTGACTGTTTATAAACGTTTTTTGAAAAGCGCTGAGTTGGTCAGAAGCACTGAAAACGGGTCAAATACAGCCTGCCTGGATTGCATGAGAGTGTCGAGTAGGGTGATTTCTGACATTCAACGGCGTTTGTCGTGATAATGACATTAAACGTTTTTTGTCAGGCCATTTACTGCCGGAGATAAAGACACCCGTTAGAAGCCGAAGTTTCTTCACGAGACCTACCCATACGTTTTTACGTTACATTGTTTTTAATCAGGATGCTGCAAACGCTGGTGTGAGTTGGTAACTTCCTCTGCATTAGTTCCTTCTTTATTTTAATATTGTGGGTTGGGTCCAAATGGTTGTATATTCTTTGTGATGGATGGTGTTGAGAGGAGTCCAGAGCCCGTCGTGCATTGATTTGATCCGCTCTGAAAATTATGGTGTGTTGGTCAAACATGACCCTGTGTTGAATACGCTGGTTGAAACCCCTGCCGTGGTGAACTATGCATGTTGTTGTGCGTTAATGACCGATGTGAACGGTATGTGTTGTTCCATGTTGTGCATCAGTCATTTTTGAAGGCTGTGGTATACGTTGAACAGTTTTTTAAAGATTGCGTTGAATATTTCTTGAAAATCGTGTGTTGAATGAGATGGTATGTGTTGCATTGAGCCCTCTTTTATAAACACCATGTGGTGCATTTCATGAGGATTCATTCATTGTATTTGCCATGGCTCAAAGGAAACTATGTCTCTGGCCTTGTCTGGCTGGAGCTTATCCCAGTATGCTCTCAGCTCAGCACTCTGTTCGAGTAAGTCCTCCTTTTTACTATTCACAATATGACGATGTGTCTGCACGTGCCTTCGATAGTTGAATGAAGAGCAGAATTGCTGAGAGCATTGCTCACATGTTAGTATCTGTACGTCAGAGGGTCCCAGCAAAGGCCATTCAGCATAACCAGTAAATTTCGCAGCAGCATATGCATAAGCAGCCACACCTTGTGCAATTATACGAGAATGGATGCCATTAATTGGAATAAGGTTCTCAACATTAGAATCTAAAAAGGAAGGATCGACAGTCGTAATTATACTCTCATTTGGAAGTAGTTTTTCTTCATTCACATCTTTGAAGAATGTGTTCAGATTCTCTTCATCTAAAACATCGAGTTTCTAAACGTTATCCCTGAATTTGAATGTTCTCTATGTCCCTGGAATCTATTCGTTTCCTTTGTCAAAATACGTCAAGTCTGCAACCATTGCTCGAGCCTTTGAAGTTTGGAATTCAAGATTACTGCGAAATGCATGAAAGTTGTGGAGGAATGTTAAGAAATGCGTTGAAGTAGAATTTGTGGAGGAATTTTGAGAAATGTGTTGAAGCATGCGTTGTGTGTCTTGAAACTCGGTTGATGGGTTGCAGTCAGAGATGTTTACGTGAATCTAGCGTTGCTGCTCCCTACGGGCTTGAGATCCAAGCAGTTTCATTCATCTGCAATTGTAATATCACGCTTGGGGATTTCTTCGTTGTTGCCCTTCCACCAAAGCCGCAAGTTTTCTCGACTGTCCAGAAGCAGGGACTGCAGATAATATCAGTATACACACCGCTATATGTAGCAAGGCAAACAGTCGGTGAAAAGTAAAAACCGATTGCTGTGCATCCCTTGGTACATTGAGAATTTAGAGGGTCGAAAGCACTCAAAGGTGCGTTGGTTGATGGGCAGAGACAAGGTTTGATACAAACCTACTTAAGCTAATTTTGATGCTGTAAATATTCATTGTTGGCCATTTAGAAAACATTGCTTGTATCTTTACATGGAGACTGTTTATATTCTTTAAAGTTGCAGCAATTTGGCATTATTTAAGAATTCATGTGGTGTATTGTGCGCTGTATTTGAATGCTGGACTTATAAAACAGCATAGATTATTCCAGCAGAGAATTATATGTGCTCTATATCAGTTTGGTTTCTACATTACAAGTGATGTTTTTTATATTTGGAATATTCAACACGCTGGGATTTGTCTAGTCGTGTTAGACAGCTAAGCCTCCATTTCCATTCATCAATATTGGCGATAGACGAATATACACTGGGCATTCAGATAAATCATTATCAAAAGCATGTGTTGACACCTCTTCTGGATCTGGAATCAAAACTTTGGGTCAACTTTCAGCAGAAACGCATAAATATCAACCTAGAGCTGATAGAGCAGAAAAAGCAGTGCTACCAACTTCTACCAGTGGTTGATGTACATCTCTAGTCTCTTGCTCAGATTCTTCATTGATAGACTCAAATTCCTTCTGCTCTGCAATTATTGACTCCTTATGGTATTCAGCATTCAGTGCTTTTTCTAGAAGTGATACCTTCTTTCTAATAAACTCAAGGAGCCTCTTTTGTATATCTCTTAATTGGGCAAGAAGTCTCTCTGAAGATCTATCTTGAGTCAGCTGGCTTCTCTTCTCAGTTGCCAATGTTGCAGTTGCTGCTGCCCCAGTTGTGAAACTGTATTTAAAACTCATTATAGTTTCTGTTCCTTGATTCATTTGCTGCACATTTACAAAGGATTTTTCTGTGTCTTTGGACTGTGAGTGGGTGTTACTTTTACTCATTGAGTCATAGTTGTAATCAGTCTTTTAAAGGGGTGTAATTTTGACAATGAAGAATATGCCTCGAATTACTGAAATATTAGAGTTCTTAAAAACTCTCATACATTCCTCAGATCATGATACAGTGAGAATAAGCAAAACTTCTCTGGTTGATATTAGAACCTGTTTGTATAATGTACAAGAGAATATTGAGTTTTTGCAGCTTGAGACAAAGCTACAGCAGGAAGAATTACAGCACTGGTGTCATCATTCTGAACCTGTTTCTGTTCAGAAGATTGAAACAGACTCCCATAAACAGCGAGTCAATAATCATTCAGATAAAGCAACAAAGTTACATGTAGATGCAGAGGTTCAGTCTGCACTTCCCAAGCCCATCATCAGACCTTGGGAACAGCTTGTCCACAACAAGCACAGAACTGGTCTTGGATATGACAAGGACTTGTCCTTTCATATTCCAGACTATGCCAAGCCCATTCAGTTTCAGAGTGCTGGTTTCATTAATGACAGTTCACCTGCTCCTTATGACAGTTCAGCTTCAACTGTTCCAGATTCTACCCCTCTTCCACAACAACAACAACAACAAAAACAACAGATCGTGAAATGCCAACACTGTGACCGAGTTGGCCATCTGAAAGATCAATGTTTTGATCTTCATCCATGTGAGCACTGTCATAAAACCAGCCATTCTTCACACAGGTGCTTCAAAAACAAACGTCCTGCAAGAACAAAGATTCATCTTGGATGGATCGCTTCTTGGCAATGGGCATCAACAGCCAAGAAGATATTCCAAACACATGTCAGAACTTGTTCCAGAGTATTGAACAGTCTTGCAGTCGAGTTTTCTCCATCATCTCACCTTGTATCTGACAGGGGGGGAAATGATGGTCATCTACAAGCTTCAAAGCCACATCAAGCGAGCCTGAGCCACAACCTGCCACACCAGTTTCAGAGTTGCAGCCAGAGACAAAGATGCCCGTGAATAGATTGAGAACACTTCCTCTAGCAGAAGACACCAGCTTCTTGCCAGTTTTGGAAGAGTTCCAGGAATTGCATTAAGCATTCCAGAGTTGTTGGTTATCCTTAAACCATCACAGGTTGAGACTTCCCTTTTCAGGTTGAAGTTTTACCTTTTATGCGAGGTGAGGCCTCCCTTTTATGGTTGAAGGTTTCCCTCTTTAAAACAATAGGATCACTTCCTCTAGCAGAAAACTTCAGTTTCTTGCCAGTTTTGGAAGAGTTCCGGGAACTGCACTAAGCGTTCCAGTGTTGGTGGTCATCCTTAAACCACCGCCCTTTATACCAACATTTCATAGAGCACATTCAGCCTAGTGCTGCCATGCATTTTTTGCACATGTTGTATTACAGCTCTCTTCTTGGACTCATACATAACCCTTCGGATTAAGGGGGGGAATGTTGGACACCTAATCCTAAAGGGTTAGCGTGGAAGTTGAATGGACAAAGCAGTCCAAGAGACCTTGGGATCTGAATCCCAAGAGTCACCTATTGTAATATAAATGTGTATCTTATGTTAATAAAAAAAGGCACTCACTGATTTATTTTCATACTAGTCTTGCTGTCCATGTGAGTTTAACAGATGATATCCATAAAGTGCCATAAATGGGGTTATTTTTGCTACAATATGGAAAGAAGTGTTATACCACAATTCAGCTAGAGGTAACCACTTGACCCATTGTGTTTCTTTATCAAATACAAAGCAACCAAGATATCCTTCCAAACATTTGTTCACTATCTTAGTTTTCCCATCAGATTGAGGATGATAAGATGAGTTGTGAGCTAATTGAGTACCAAGACAAGAAAATAATTTCATCCAAACATTTCTAGTGAAAATGGGATCTTTGTCACTTACAATAATCTTTGGTTTTCCATGAAGATTTTGAATTGTTTCCATAAATGCAATAGCACTGGCTTTAAAATGATGATATAATGCACAAAAGTGTGCATACTTGGTAAGTCTATCAACTACCACCATGATGACACTCTTTCCTTCAGACTTGGGTAAATTTGTGATAAAATCCATTGGGACCTCCTCCCAACACTGACTTGGACGGATAAAGGTTGTAATAGACCAAACCAAACATTCAACCACAAACTTCTGAATATCATATTTAAGGCCATCCCAAAAGAATTCATTTTTGACCCTGTGGTAAGCTTTTAAAAACCTTGAGTGCCCTCCTAAGGGAGAGGTGTGCAATTCCAAAAGAATATTTTGTTTGAGTTGGGAATTTTTACAAAGATATGAGCGATCATTGTATCATAATGAATCATTTTTCCAACTAAATGTATCAGATGTACTAGGATATTTTTGCAACTTTTGAATGAGTGTCCAAACCTCTTCATCATTCGTCCATTCATCCCTTACTTATGTTATCCACTCATGTTGGATAATAGAAATGGCACAAAGCAATGCTTTCACATCCTCATCCTTGCTTGAGAGTGCATTTGCAATGACATTTTGCTTCCCTTTTTTGTAGATGATTTCAAAGTCATAACCCAACATCTTTGTGACCCATTTTTGCTTCTCTTTTGAAGATAATCATTGTTCCAAAAAGTATTTAAGACTATCATGATATGTTTTTACCTTGAAGTGTCTTCCCATTAGGTAAGGTCGTCATTGCTTTAGTGCGTGTAGTATTTCCAACATTTCCTTCTCATAAATATGTTTGTGCAAATACTTTCCTTTGGTTGGACGAATTTCAAAATCAATGGGTCTTCCTTCTTGCATTAAAACAACACCAATTCCATTTCATGTGGCATCACATTCCACAATAAAGGTTTTTTGAAGTCTGGCATAGCTAAGACGGTGCTTGGCACATTGCCTCTTTAAGATGTTCAAAGGCCTCAGTTGATTCTAGGGTCTAAGAAAATGCATCTTTCTTCAATAATGATGTTAGAGGTTCCACTATTCTCCCATAATTCTTAATAAACTTGCGATAATACCCTGTCAACCTGAGAAATCCTCAAAGATGCTTTATGGTTGTGGGGATTTTCCATTCTTTAATGACTTTAATTTTGTTATGGTCTACCTTAACACCCTCATGAGATACAATATGACCCAAATATTTCACCTCATGTACTCCAAAGAAACATTTCGAGGTTTTTGCATATAATTGTTTCTCCTCCAATAGTTTGAGCACCCTGTTAACATGTTTAACATGATCCTTCCAAGCCTTGTTGTAGATTACTATATCATCAAAAAATACTAACACAAATTTTCTAAGGAAGGGTTTGAAAATGGAATTCATCAAACCTTCAAACGTTGAAGGTGCATTACTAAGGCCAAAAGGCATGACCAAAAATTCATAATGACCGTCATGAGTTCTGAATGTTGATTTTGGAATGTCTTCATGCTTCATTCTAATTTGATGATATCCTGAATGAAGATCCAACTTGGTGAAGTAAATTTCTCCATGCAATTCATCTAACAATTCATCAATAACATGAATGGGAAATTTATCTTTAATAGTGAGCTTGTTGAGCTCCCTATAATCCAGACACATGCACCATGATCCATCCTTCCTGTGCACCAATACTACTGGAGCAGAGAAAGAAATTTAACTAGGTTGAATACCTACCTCTAGCATTTCTGCAACCATACATTCAATTTCACTCTTTTACGCATAGGGATATATGTAAGGCCTGATGTTTGGAGGAATGCTTCTTGGAATCAAATGAATAGCATGATCGTGATCATGAATAGGTGGGAGACCTTTTGGAGTCTCAAATACCTTGGAATGGTTGTCCAAGACTTTTTGGAGATCTGGAGAAATAGATGATTTCGATATTTGAACATATAGTGAGCATAATTGTGCAATTACACATCATTGTTACTTATTTAGAATTTTTGTCATGCCATTAGATTTGATTATCTTTCCTGGTTTCCCTGCGATACCCCTTAATTCAACTTCTTTTCCTTCCCAAAAAAATTTCAAGAAAATTTCTCAAAAACTAAAAGCTATCGTCCCCAAAGATTGTAACCATTTGACTCCTAGTACACCATCAACACCACCCATTGGAATTGAAAGCATTGGACTATTCAATACATATTCCCCCATGGATAGCTTGATATTATGACACTTTCCAGAGCAATTTATAGTTCCTCCATTTGCAACCATTACTTGACACTCTAGTGCTGGATATAGGAAGCAATTCAATTCCTTGGCTATCTTACAATGAATAAAATTATGGGTACTACCTGAATCAATCAATACTATTACCTTTTTCTTCTTGATATGTCCTTCTATCTTGAGAGTTTGAGAGTGGTAATTCCTACCAATGCATTACAAGATATGGCCTGATTAATTTCTTCTTTCTCTAGGGTTAGTTCTTGGTGTATATCCTCTTCTTTTGACATTTATTGATCATTTTCTTCCTCCTCTTCACAATCTATGTAAAACAATTTCTTCTCAACACACTTTTGACTTTTAGTGTATTTACTATCACAACTGTAACAAACCCCTTTTGCTCTTTTTTCCTCCAATTGTTGTGGTGTCAACCTTGTAGGTTGTGGAAGGCTAGGAGCAACAACACTTTCATATTTATAGTTGTGAGTGATAGACTTGCTTGTTGCCATAATTTTTCTTTCCGCATTTTTTGCCACCCTAAATGTCTTCTCCAATGAATCAGGTTCCCAAAGGCGAACCTCATGTTGGATGTTATCCTTTAAAGTCCCTATGAAGACATCAATCATATGCTCCTCTGAAATATCATTTACCTTGATATTCAATTTTTGGAAGTCCTCAATGTGCTCTGCCATTGAACCCTTTTGTTTGAGATTTATCAATTAGCTAAAGAAGGTGTTGTTCTTTGTATCCTCATAATGTGCTATCATTTCCTCCGTAAAAATTGACCAAGTGACAAGTGGTTTACGAGAACAAAGTCATCGATACCATACAAACTTATTGGATTCTAAATATAAAGATGCAATGTGTACATTTTGTGTGTGTTGCACATTATGGAGATCAAAATATTGCTCCATCTGTAGTATCCATGTTACCAGATCCTTGCCATCAAACTTCCTCATATTGATCTTTGGAATATGGTGGGTCTTCAATCCAAATTTAGATTCTATGAAATCATGATTAACATTCATTTTGTTCTCATCATGAGTTTCATCTAATACCTTTTCGCCATTAGGAAGCATTTCTTGTAGCAACTTTGTCAAATCTTCCATATATGCTTTTAAACCATTCCTCAAATCTTCCATGTTGCCTTTCATTTTTGCTTCTATTCCATCTTTCAAACCTTCCATGTCTACTTTTAAACCATTCTTCAAACTTTCCATGTCTGATTTTAAACCATTCTTCAAACCATCCATCTTAGCTTCCATTTCATTTTTGGTTACTCTTTGCGAGAGAGAAATTTGTTGCACTTGGTCTCGTAATTTTGATATATCATGTTGCATTTCTTCCTCTTCTTCATGTGTCATAGAAAATATTTATGGTTGCTTACTAGGTGTGTCCATTTTTTTTGTTTCGAGTCATTTTTAAATCAAACAATGATATCTATGCTTCACTATGCCCTTTGAATCACTTCAAATTGATTTTTCAAACAAAAGTTATGCAAAATTTAAAAAATACACACCTTTTTCTTGATTTTAGGAGCTCGATCTTGAAACGATTATAACTCTATAATTTCATATCTCCAAGTTCTGAGATTTCTTCCTGTGGTATCTCTTTGTGTCCTCTTTCTAACCTCACAATTCTGATCGAGATTGGATTATTAAAGAAAGAGTTATGCCAAATCTCCCACGACGACCTGATTATGGACAGGTTCAGTAGAGCGAAGTTGTACGGGATGTCACGTGTCACTATTTAAACCTTAGGCCCTGAAATTTCTACACAAAAAACTACAATCTATGCACTTTCAACTATTTTTTACTGAATTCAAATCCGATGCTTGAAACGTAAGTTATGATGATTTTCCCTAGGTCACATGTTTGAGACAGAATTATGGAGCCCACAAAAACCCTAACTTCCTCAAAACATATCTCTGAAAATATAGTGAACCAAGATCTGAAATTTTTACATAAAGTTCTCTGAGATTTCGGCTCCATGTGATAAAAATTTAAACTTTTGAATCCTTGTAGAAAAAAAGTTATAGCTAAAATTCCAAGATGACCTGTTTAAAGAAGTGAAACCCTAGAATCCAAAGCTCTCATACCAAATGTTACGCAACCAACTAACAAATTGATAGATCAACTACTTAAAAATTATCCTCTTCGAGGGGGGAACCTCCTTTACATTACATAAAAGAAAAATTCTTGGATGATACAAATGAAAATAACTCCTTTGTATGTATAGGAGTCTAAGGGGTCACAATATAATCAGAGCCTACATAAAATAATAATGTAAGGGCACAACAATAATAATAATGGGCTTCTATGGGGCACAACAATAACAATATGGGGGCTACATGGGCACAACAATAACAATAAGGAGGCTACACTAACAATAACAATAAGGGGGCTACACTAGTATTATAGGGACCTAACACTTCTCCACAAGAGAGTCAAAGGTAATTTCTTTAAGTTTGCCACTAGCGTGTAATGATTCAAGGTAGTGAGAATATATGGGATATAGTGCGTTGACAAAATTTGTGAGAGTAACATCCATTTTAATGCTGGTGGATTCTACATCATGCTTAATAGCTCTGATTTTAGAGGCTAGGGCAAGGGGATCATCATCTTTAAATTCAAGATTGAAGAGTTTGATCATAAGTTGGACTACTTCAAGCTCATAGTATGATTCATGTCTTTCAACTTCTTTAAAGCACTGAAAGCATTTGTAAATGGTGCAATGTGATGTCTCACCTTTTCATTTACTGACAACAATCAAGGCATAGGCCTTGTTGTTCTTGTTCTCCCATATGGAAAGCTCTTTGTCTAATGTAGCCTTTTCAGGAGAATTTCCACCTCCTCATTCACAAAAGCCTTTGCATAGTTCATTGAAAATGAGGGTATGTTTTATCTTTATGGACCATTCATGGCAGTTCTCTTTCCCATTGAGAACTACTCCGACAATGGAAATAAGAGAGTGCATTTTCAAAAAAAAGGAACTATCTGCTGACAATTATTGTGAATGGTAAAGGTTCCAAAGAGATTTCAATTTCCAAAGCAATCAAAGCCTTACTCCCTGCATTTTTTTTTTTTTTTTTTTTTTAATTATATGAACAACATTCTTGATACCCTTCTACTTATATAGCAAACTGATTTAATATAATATGTGCAAATGCCAATACATATGAATATGATTAATAACAAATATGATCCAACATATATGAAATTCATTGTTCAACGCACATATAAGGTTAATAACAATGCACATACCATGAACTATGCATGGAATTCAAAGTTCAACGCACAGAGATGCTTCAACATACATATAAATAACACAAACCAACACTAATGCATATGACATATAACATCAACTAGCGCAATCAACCAACCAACGCAAATGACAACGCAATTAACAAACCAACGCCAACGCATAAGACATACATATAATATCAACCAACACATGCCTCAATTATATACCAATGCACATAATATATAAGCATCAACTCTATTTAACGCACATACCGAGATTTCAATAAACACGCATGCACTATGCATGGAGAGCTCTCCAACTAACGCATGAATCAAAGGAACCGACCTTCAATGCATTGGAACAACACCAAGGGTTTCAATGCTCTTACTGCTTGATCAAGTGCTCAAGTTTATGCTAAAAAATCAAAGTTCATCTAATGGAATAGAAATTGTATGGTTGGATAGATCTCAGTGATCTAAATCCAATGCAACTCATTTCATTGAAAATGGAGTTCGGATGCTCCCATAAATGAGTTCTGATCAGTGTGCTCAATAGGCATAATAAGTGCACAATAATCAAGTTCAAGTCTCTCCTGGCAATCGGGAGGCACCAAGTGTCACTTTGTCGCTAGTCTCGCAAATCGGCCCATCGCATCGGCATAAGTTTTTTGTTAAAAATCGCCCCCCGGTCCTACCGAGATGCAATATGCGATATTACATGGATTGCATCGTAGCAGGAAGTCTCGTTAAGAATGACCCTGCCTACGCCGATAGCGAAACACCGATGGAACCGGATGCAAAAAGAGAATAGGTTGCAATGTGTGGAATGTTCGGGTCTCACACCGATTGTGACAAGCTAATATATATCAGACGTGAAATTTTTATGAACCATGGTGCATAAATTATTAGGTTCGTCATCGCAAATCGCATGGATCAAATTTTTGAAAGGAGTTGTTTGCTCCGTCTCACTGCTAATACCGATTGCAATTGCGATTTCTAAACCCGCCGAGAAGTACAGCTCATGTGGCCGAAATGTGGCAAATTTTGCAGATTTCAAGCCGAATTAGTAGCCGGAAAAGGGGAATTTGTTAAGCAAATTGTGGGAGAATTGGGAGAGGTCATAACTTCTTAAGTTTTTATCCAAATTAGGTTCAAAAAGAGTGAATTATAGTAATTTTGGCTATTCTGAACTCATTGAGACAGGTTTCAGAGGCATTTGAGCATTGTAAACACACTTTTGTTTTAATTTTGAGCATAATAGAGAGGCCCAGGCATTGGAACCTGGACCAATGAGACATAGCCTAGGAGGGGTGAACTCCTCATCAAATCTTTGTGTTGTGTGTTGTATTTTGATGATCTTTCTTGTTATTTTGTTGTTCTTTCTTGTTATTTTGTTGATGTTCAGCATATGTTTTATGTTAAATTGTTTATAACATTTACATAATAAACTCTCATGGGAATCAGTTAATTAAGCAAAAACGGTGAATCCTTAATCACTTGATAAGCAAATGATAAGCATATTGAGTTTTATTCTGAATGGGGAATTAACACAACATTACTAATTTGCTCGATTTTAGATCACTGCTTCAACACACAAAGATGGAAATGAACCAACACGTACAATATTCAATACAAATAATGAACTTCGAGTTGCCCAAGAAAATGTCCAACGGACTTGAAACCAATGTTCAACATATCCCAATGCTCAACGTTGCATTCAAAATTGTATTCAATGCATATAATAATATAGTGCAAAGATAATGTTCGAATGGAGAATGAGCACACAACTTCTGTTGGTTTGCAGGGACAGGTTTGAGCGGGAGCAGATAAAATGGCAGTGAACAAGAGTTATAGGGTAGGGAAATGTTAATTTGGGACCTATACTCTAATACCATGTCAGGCCAGGTATTGGTAACTCCACGAATTGATGGTTTCTATTAGGAAAATCATTGATATATACAAGGAGAGGGAAACCCTTGGAATTCATATTCCAATTTCTCTTCATCTTCTTGTTTTCATATTTACAATATTTTCCCAATCCCTAAAGTTTAGGTGTCATCACTTTTAATTAAAAAAAAAATCACATATTGTTTTCTAATCCAATGTATATTTCATATTTATCCTTTAATTTTTATTGATATTTTCTAATTTGACTCTTATTCTCTTTATTTTTTAATAAATTAATTGTTTATGTACTTCTATCATTTCCATTATTCTCCTTAATTTTCTCTTAATTCCCCCATCCCATTTATTTATTTTAATTTTCTTTTCTTTTTTCAATTTTAATTCTCTTTTAATTTAATTTAATTAATCATTTATTTATTTAAATCTTTTAGTTTCACCCTGTCTCCTAACAGTTATTTGTACATTTTATTTTATTTAATCTAGTGACTTGACCCTTTCTCTTAATAACTAATTATATAATTTATTATTATTATTATTATTATTCTTTAATGAATTTTCATTATTTTAATATTATTTTTTAATGGCTAATTATCGATTCCTCCTTTTATTAAAGGATTCACAACTCTCGCTTGTAGTCATTAAATTTTCAACACCCCTAATGATGGTGGAGTGTCCACCTAAAACGTTGGACACAATTAAACATCCTTCACACAGTTTCATCTGAAAATTTCTCTCAACATAACCTTTATTATTACTAAAAATTTTAATGTAATTAGATTGAATTTAGTTTACTAATTTTATATACAGTATTCTTAATAAAAAAAATAAATTGTGATTAATGTTGATTGTAATATAAATGTCTATTTAATATAATATTTTGAAAAAATATAAATGAAATGTGTAATATTTGTATTTATACTCATAGATTTAAATACAAAAATTTGTTACATTAATTTTCCTCAAGTATTAAAGTTAAGTTATGTCTATGTTAAGGTCTCCTCTAATATTGAATGAAAAAATAATGTTATGCTTACAATTAGGTCATATTAGATTAAGCCTGAACACCCTTTAAAACAATGCAACCCCACAATCGAATATCTCACACACATAGACACACCAAACAACACTTAATATATATGCATTTTATTGATAGTTGAACATGTTGATCACTATGCAATTTGCTTCAACTATAAGTGATTGGAAATTATGTTCACATCGTCTACAACAAGCTCTCAATTATTGAGCATATTCTTTTAAATATTGTTGTCGAATATACTACCCTATAAGGATTTGACTTTTATAAAAAATTGAACAAGTTGTGCACATTTATTATGTATTTGGTTGGTTTAAAAAAAAAATGATGGACTAATTTTTTTATATTTTTCTATGGTTCAAGCACGGATAGTGAGTGTCGACTTCCTATGTTTTTTTTGGGAGGAGTGTTATTTTCCAAATGACAGAGTACCATGTTTCATTGATGTTGTATTTTAAAGTTGTATTTTAGTTAGATGCCTTAGGTTCTATTTCAAACTGACTTTCTTACAATATTAATTTCAACTTATTTAGTGTGTATTTTTACTTCAAAGTAAATTTAGGACATGGGATATCTTCTCTCTGGGTACCTCTTTAGGATTCTTCATTTCTAGGAGCATGGGAGACCTATAATTTTTTTTAGCTCCTTGATTAGGTGGGATTTCTCTAATAGCCACGTAGGATAAGATTTGGTTTTGAAACTTATCCAAAATTGGATTCATTAGGTTCATCATAACATGAAGCATTTGAGATTTTAGATGCATAGGTTTAGTGAAAGAAGCAATTTTTTTAAGTGTTCTTTGGGATTTTAAGACCACAACCTAAATGGACTAGAGATTGCTAGCTCATCAAAAGTATTTGATGTTGACAAACTTATTGTCAAAGATATCATGTCACTGGTTCTTTCTAATGAACCTGACAAACTAAATACTATTATGCATGGATCTTGATGGTGATATTAAGGATGGAAATTTGGGAAATAAATCCAACAATATGACACCAAAAACGTATACTCTCTCTCTCTCACTCGCTTAAAGCATTAGTGCCCCATGTATTGAAGGTTAGATGGATCTCTTCTAATTTGAAGGACATGTGGATCCACCTGTTAGAGAGTGTTTGGTTTCTTTATCTCACTTGTAAACTTAGAGCTTTTGCTTGGCTTGTTATGTGTAAGTCTTTGCTATCTAAAGTTGCCATGTACAAAAGTGTGTGGACAAGTACTCTTTGTTTAGATTTTATATAGATAAATACAATGAAGCACTACTTATGAGACCACAAGCTTGCTAGAATTTGTTCAAAATATGTTTAGGATCAACACTTAATTTAGTTTATTTCAAGGGGAACTTTAATGGAAAGTAGTATTTTTGTTGACTCCCAATCTATACTAAATTTCTCGCTTCACTAATGTTTGGGATTGCCTAAGAATTGCATGGTTTAACATTTAAAAACTACAATGCAAGTATGTTTTACCTAATGAGGTCAATAAGTACAATCCTCTTATCATCTTGGAAAGAAGTAAAGATGCAATTGTCCACCAAAAGCCCCCTTATGATTAAGGATGCCAAAGAATGTTATGCCCTAACTTATTTTGATTTTATTTCTTATTTAGCAGTAGTAAGGAAGAGGATATAAGTCTCCATTATAAATACTCTACAAGGCTAACAATTTTACTTTGAACTTTATAAATATCTATCTGGAAAAATAACACATTAGAAAAAAATTGAAAATAAAACAACTGCAATGAGTTACATAACCTACCCAGTAAGGGGTTAGTTAGACAATTCTTAAAGGATTAATAGATCAAGATTACATTTTTGTGGGTTAGTACCAACAATCATGGGTAACTATCTTCAACTATTGTCTACCATGTTTAATAATCAACCATAGTAGTTAGGGAGTTAATGGGTTAGTGATTAGGGCACATTAATTAGTTGGTTGATAATGGTGACTTGACTTAGTATATTTAGCATATCAATGTTGAGAGGGTGTGTTGATTGGGGGGTGGGGGCAGGAGGGGGGGTTTACTAGAGCAGTGGCTCACACTATTTTGGATTATTGATTTAAGGGATATTGACTTAGGTATTAAGGGGTTCATAGTAGTGGGTTAGAGTTAATGAGTTGGAGATTCATGTTTAACTTAAATTTATGGGGTTAATGTGTTAAGGGTTGAGGGTTAATGGCTTGGTGGAGGATTTAATGTCTTGGTGTTTAATTAGGGTGAATGAATTAGGGAGTTAGTGAGTTAAGGATTAGATGTGAATATGTACATATTGAAAGAACCTCTCCAATGACCATTTCACGAACCTCCTTTTATATTAAGTAGAAGTTCTAAATACAATCATTAAATGTAATGGGCTTGTGTTAGTTTATATAAACTTAAAGAAATGACCAAGCATATATAATCTAAATCCAAATAAAAATAAACAAACACATACTGCTTATAGAACTTACTTTTATATATATATATATATATATATATGAGCAATCTTTAAGTGTGACTTTTTGGAAAGTTTTTTGATTTATTTTTCAATCTAATTTGTTTAGAATCCGTGGGGAATTCATTGAATTCACAACTCTGACAAGTGAACTCTTCACAAACTAAATGCCTTTTGAGAATGTTGAATCCATATATAAATAACACAAGTTAAAATTTAACCATAATTTTTTTTACATCACACTTGAAAAACTGCTCCTTTTAATTTTATATTTTTAATAACTATAATAATTTACCATATAAAAAATTACAACCATAAAATATATATAATTATAACTATACAAATTACTTTACTTTATAATTTTAATAGTAATAAATTACAATTACAATATTAATAAGTTTATTAATTTAGTACTAAATTAAATTACAATGAAAATATAAATAATGTGATAACCTCAGTCACAATGTTACAAATTTATTAATCTAGTATTGCAGAGATGAGAAGGTGGATAATGACGTTTCAAATAAAATGAAATGTAAAGTAAGGGAATAAATCATGGGCCGTTATATACTGCCAGAGACATTAACTTCCCTGCAGAATATTGGTGAAATCGTGAAGTACTTCACGTTTATGGTGAAATCGCTTTCCAAATTCCATCCCTCATTTCCAATACGTTAATTGGAAAATAGCACGGATTGGGATTCTTGGGATTTTTACCATGCAAAACATGTTTTAAATTTGATGTGAACACAGTAGCAGCGGGTGTGGATGGATGAGGGAGGATAACAATCAGAGTAAAATGCCTGTGAAAGCCTTAAAAATATTACCAAGGAGAAGCCAAGCCCATAGCCACTTGTTGGGATGGTAAATGGGAATCATCGATACAAACAAGTAATGCTCGCTCCACATGTGCCAAGTTGACATCTCTTCTCCGCACATCGACACCACTTCACTTATCCCATAATCTCTGCTCCAACAGCGCTTCGTTTTGTTCAGAAACAAGGTGTCGATCAGCGACATTCATATGATGTGTCAGCCGCCAGCAGTGACACGAAATAACCCAATACGTTCAAGAAAACATATTTGACTATAACTGTAACTATGGTGACAGAACATGACCAAATACATCCCCTGCAATGTGATGCGAACATGACCAAGTATATTCCATCCGCCGGCAGAGAACATGACCAAATACATTCCCTCCAACGTGACACGAATGCTATTGTGATAGGAAATGACCAAGTACATACCCTCCGCCACATGACCAAAAACTCTTCCTCCAACTCAACATCAAAACTACAGTAATTAAAAGGAGTTGTCTATAATGTGACTTTTTGGAGATTCTGGTGACGGAATCCGGCGGAAGAAATTGAGGCTAAATCTTGATTTGTTGCAGTTAAAATGGTTTTTTAACTGCATATTTGGATTCAGCGCCCTGGAAAACCCATGGGACGCTTTCATTGTGCAGAAACTAGCTATCAAACTTGCGCTTCCAATAAATTCCTGCCGGATTTCGGCCGGAAAAACTTTCAAAAAGTCGCGTTATAGACAACTGCTAATTAAAATACAATGTTCGGTCGATGGAGATCGCAACGGGCATCGTTTTACCATTGTTAATAAGTACGGCCAGCCGTTGTAAGTAATTAATATGGACATTTTTGGACCATCTCGTCTTATTATGCAGATGGGTTAAGCACGGGATTGCATATGCATTTATAGAAAGAAATAAAGAAAGAAATAAATTATTTTTAATGTCTACCAGACTAAAAATAGTTTTGCTTCTTCATCTGCGTGATGTATTCAGCGCTTTTTCTGTGAAGCTTCAAAATAAATGCTCGAAGCTTCTCGACAAATCCCTCGTTAAATAGATTATCTCAAGAGCTAACTGCCAACATATTTGCATAACTTTTCTTGTTGTCTTTGAAGACCTCACATTCTAAAATGAAATGTTTTTTTGTTTCCACTTTTCCTGAAGAACAAAAAATGCATATTCTTTCCTCCCACACTTCCTTTGGCTTTTTCCAGCACCCTGTTTCAACGGAGTTGATCAGAATGTCCTTAACTGAGCAATAAGAATTTTGGCTCTCCCAGAGATATTGGCCTCTATGTATGCTTTTGGTTGATGACTATGAGTGGGATTAAACACTTCAATATAATAATTTTTCTTTCTTCCTAGCTCCTTATCCCAAGTACGCTTGTGGAACTTTTCCATAACAAAAGCTTTTATCTCTTTGTTTTTTATGAGACACGCATTCAAGCCAATACCCCATTTACTAAACCATTTGTTATTTTGCTGCATCCAAGTTTTTTTGCTCTTGCATAATCTATCATTAAAGACAACCGCAATTGCTTTAATAGGAGGAGTCCCTCTTTCACTTAACAAGATATCATAAGGAACTACACTTTTAATCTTAAATTTGTTTGTAATCAAACGCTTTTGAATTTTCTCAATTTGTCTCCACTGCATGTCGGATGTACTGCTGGCCCATAGTTCACAACCATAGAGAATCACCGAAATCACTAGAAGCCCAAAAAGAGTTTGAGTGGTTTTCCAGTCCCGTAACTCTATCTCTCTACATCTATTTTGAAAAGCATAAAATGCTTTCCAACCCCCCAAAGCTCTTTTCTTTCTACAACTATTCTAGCTTAGATTTTTGTTGAAGTCAATTCCAAGGTATTTATAATCCACAACTTTTTCCAGAATGGTGCCTTCAAAATAGAACTTACGCCGGTTATGTTTTCTTTTCTTAGAGAAGACCACTACTTTCGTTTCGCTGATATTGACTTGCATCCCCACACTTCTACAAAAATGCTCAAGGGATAGTAAGTGTTCTTGCAAACCAAGAGTCGATTTAGCAATCAGAATAAGGTCGTCTGCGTACAAAAGAAGCCTTATAACAAACTTTCCCAAATAGATACCATCACCCCCTTGCGAATTTAACCACTCCTCAAGCTTGTCGATATATAAACCAAAAAGGGTAGGAGACAGTGAGAAACCTTGCTTGATCCCGATATCACTTCTAAAACTTTCAGAAATACCTGTTGAAGTTCTAATTTTGACTTTCACCTCTTCATACAACCTATGCACAACTGCTTTCAAATGTTTAGGAACCCCAAGTTCCTCCATTCTGTGCCAAAGCTTATCCCTAGGAATCGAGTCAAACGCTTTTCTGAAATCAACAAAGCAACAAAAGACTTCTTCCTTTTTCTCCTAAACTTTTTCAATGATGTGCCTTAAAGTTATACAATAATCAATTATGGAATGTTTAGGTCTAAAACTTGCTTGCCCTTTAGCACGCTTATCTCTTTCTTTTGCCCACTTACTAATTTTGTTTTCTAGCATGCTTCCAAATAGCTTTGCATGAGTATTTTTGTAAAACAATGAGGAGGTAAGTCAATACTAGCAAGACCAAAATAATAATTTTCTCAAATAAAAAGACGCAGATTCAGCATACAGTTTTTCTTTGAAGGCAAAATTCTTGAAAAAGTAAAGGAATACAAGTACCTTGAGATTGATTTCAACAACAAGCTTAATTGGGAACACTGCAAAAAGAAAGAAGAGAATTTTAGGAGGGTGGAAAGCATTATATGCTCTTCAAATCAGCCGTAGGGAGGCAAAGTGATGGGATTGGAAAACAATTAAAGTGCTTTTTGGGCTTTTATTTTGTCCAGTGATATTATATGGGTGTGAATTGTGCATCTTATCTCAAAATGGAAGCAAATTGAGAAAATCCAAAAATACTTGATCATGAGAAAGTTTAAAATAAAAAGTTATGTTTCTTATGAGATAATGTTGAGTGAAACATGAGCAACTTCCATCGAAGCAATTGTTATGGTGCGTCTCATAAGGTATCTTCAAAGAATTGAGGAAATGGAAGAAGGTAGATGGCCTAAAGTTATCTTCAATGAAGGAATGAGTGAAAGAAAGAAATCATGGATGAGACAAAATAACAAATGGATGCAAAAATGGAATATTTACATCAATGCATGTCCCACAAATAGCAAGGATTTGAAGAGTTATGTTATGGAGAAGTTTCGTAAGCATATATGGGGAAAAGAGTTGGGTAGAAAGAAGAAGTGCTATGTTCAAAAATTCAATCTCACGTGTGATCTCCAATAAAAAGAGTACATTGGAGCTAACATTCCATGGAGTGTAAAGATTCTTATTGCTCAATTAAAAACTAAGTCACGTCAATTACAGTGCGAAACAGGTTGGTGGAAAAGACCTAAAGAAGCTTTGGAAGTGTGGGTGTGTACTTTTTGCACTTATGGATAATGGAATTGGAAAATCATTTCATTTTGGAATGTGATTCTTTCACACATCATGTTAACTTCAGTTCCTTGGGATTGTCTTTTCAGTGAGGGGATTGTTAGAAAGTTGGGTCAGCTCATCATTAATTTAAATAATAAAAAGATTGAATTATAAAAAACAAAAAATAGAGAAGCTAGTAGTCCCATAAACTATAACTAATCTTGTGGACATTAAAATTTATTCATTCACCATTATCACTAAAAAAAACTCCAATAATAAGATTGTTTTCAGTATCGTTGACCCGTCATTGCAAGTTTGTCACAACTAAATTTCCACCACAAAGCGAGTTGTGTTTTTAGTGTGATAAAAAATTATCACCGTTTCGTGTATTTTTTTTAATGATGTAATATGTTATTTTTCATCAAAGTGGCGAGGGATTTATAAGTTGAGAGAAGAAAGAGGATAATAATAAATTATGTTCCCTTGGGCATTGAGACATTTATAAGTTGAGATTAGAATTGATAAGTGTTAAAAATGCAATATTCTGTATTAAATAAAACGAAACCCACTGGTCAGCTCTACGAAAGAGAGTCTGAACCAGAAGAATCTGGCTTTCCAAAACGCTCTACATTGTTCATGTACATCACACATTATATAGTAAACATAGATTTAGGGAAGTTAGAACCATAACCTAAAAAATAGAAACTAATTCCTATCCTAAGGTCTCGTGGACCAACCCACTATTCTAAGATATTCTCCATTATCTCTAACACTCTCCCTTAATGGAGAAGGGGTTCACAAATATGCCTAACATTTCAAACTTGATTTTGCCAAGAGGCTTAATGAAAATGTCTGCAACATTATCACATGTATTACAATATACCAAACGGATTTCTTTTGATTGCACTTTTTCCCTGATAAAGTGGAATTGTGTATCAATGTGTTTAGTGTTTTTGTGAAACACCGGATTATTAACAAGTTTGATTGTCGCATTTGATTATTGTTGCATCCTTCTGTTCTTCCCCAACATCCTGGAGAAGTCTCCGCAACCAAACAGCTTCACACATTGCTGCACACATAGCTTGATATTCAGCTTCCGCTGAAGACAAGGAAACTGTGTTTTGTTTCTTGTTGCTCCATGTAATCACCCCGGATCCAATGTTGAATGCATAGCCTGTTATGGATCTGCGATCATCTACATTTCCAACCCAATTTGAATCTGTAAATCTTGTCAATCTAATATTAGAGGAATCAGTATAAATAATACCGTAATCTATAGTACCTTTTAGATACCTCAAAACACTTTTTGTTGCATTCCAATGAATTTCAAGTGGCTTGGACATGTATTGACTTAGCACACTAACTGCATAAGCCAAATCTGGTCTAGTAGTGGTCAAGTAGATTAGGCTCTCAACCAGATGTCTGTAAAGTGTCGCATCTGCCTCTTTAGAGCCATCCTCACTCTGCAATTTGATGTTCTGTTGTAATGGTACTACTGCAGGCTTACACTGATCCATCCTAAATCTTTCTAGTAGTCCTTTGACATGCTTCCCCTAGGACAAAAATGTTTTTCCTGAAGCTCTCCAGATCTCAGGACCCAAACAGTATCTTAATTCACCAAGGTGTTTCATTTCGAACACCTGTGACATCTATTGCTTGATTTCTTTGATTAGATATGTAGCATCACCTATAATAATAAAATCAACTACATACAAAGAAATCAACATTATGTGCCCTTGTTCATCTTGCATGGTATAAATATTATGGTCGTTTTTACTTCTATTGTAGCCAAATTGCAGAAAAAAATGAATCAATCTTTTCATACCAAGACTTGGGTGCTTGCTTTAGTCCATAAAGAGCTTTCTTTAATCTATAAACTAAATGTTCTTTCCCTTTCTGGACAAACCCTTCAGGTTGCTCTAAATAAACCTCATCTTTCAATTCTCCATTTAAAAATGCAGACTTTACATCTAGTTGGTGAATCATCCAATGTTTCTTAGTAGCTAAAGCAATCAACATTCTGATTGTATTAAGTTTAACTACAGGGGCAAAGGTTTCTTCATAGTCAATGCCTTCTTTTTGTGAATACCCCTTTGCTACTAATCTAGCTTTTAATTTATCTATGGTTCCATCTGCATTAATCTTGGGTTTATACAACCATTTACAACCTATGGTTTGTTTCCCTCTAGGAAATTCAACCAGTTCCCAAGTGTTGTTCCTAATTATAGATTCATATTCTTGTTCCATAGTTGTTTTCCATTCACTGCATTCATTTGCTTCCTTATAACTAGAAGGTTCAACAATATTCATCATACTAGTTATAAAAGCATTTTCCCTATATCTTGTAGGTAATTGAGCTTTCCTACCTAATCTCCTAAGTGGTTGGGTAGTTTCAAACCTTGTCTGATCATCATTTCATTTTTCTTCCCGCTGCTGTTGCTACTGTTGTTATTGTTGTATCTGCTGCTGTTGTTGCTGCTGTTCATCTTCTTTCTTTGTCTGCTATTGATCCTGATTGTTTCCTGTTTCTTCACTTTCTTCTTCCACCAAGTACGGAATATCCCATTCCTCATTGTGCTTATCAGATTCTTCATGATCTTGCTCATGGAATATGACATCTCTACTAACAAAAATCTTATGAGTAGAGGGATTAAATAATCTATAAGCTTTATATTGTGAACAATACCCTATAAAGGTACATCTGATGGCTTTTGAATCTAGTTTTCTTCTGTCTTCCTTTGGAATATGGGAAAATGCTTTAGACCCAAATACTCTTAAATGTTTTACTGCAGGCTTAAATCCATATAATGCTTCATAAGGAGTTTTAAACTCAAGACTCTTTGTAGGACTCCTACTTTTTAAGTAAACTGCAGTATTCAATGCTTTAGCCCAAAAACCATTCGACGGATTCTTACCCTTCAACATGCTTCTAGCGCATTCCACCAATGTTATGTTCTTTCTTTCTGTTACTCCATTTTGCTGAGGAGTATGGGGTACTATGAATTGCTGTAATATTCCATGGTCTTTACAATACTTGATAAGCTCATCCTTCCTGTATTCTCCCCCTTGATTGGAGTGGAGAATTTTTATCTACTTCCTTGTTTGCTTTTCAATCATATTTCTGAACTGCTTAAAGTATTCAAATGTGTGACTCTTCTTACTCAAGAAATATACCCAAGAAAACTTTGTGCAATCATCAATAAACAGTAAAAAATATAGTGCACCTCCTAATGACTTTGTTTGCATGGGTCCACAAAGATCTGTGTGCACTAATTCAAGTATATCTCTCTGTTTCTTCTCTACTCGAACAGGGAATTCTTCTCTATGCATCTTTCCTAATGTATAGGCATCACAATCATTATGCACTTGTTTTAACATAGGAAGATCTCTTACCATTTCCTTTTTCTGAAGTAACAACAAATCATTATAGTTGATATGACCAAATCTTTGATGCCACAGCTCTTATGTAGTCAAACTCGCTGTTGTTAAAGCTTGAATTGATGCTGGTCTTACATCTGATTTGTACAGACCTCCTGTTCGAATTCCTGTAGCAATCATCTTCATGCCATCTAGAAGATCTTTAATATAGCAGTTAGATTTAAAAAATTCAACTTTAAGATCTTGATCTGTAATCATGGATATAGAAATCAAGTTCTTTGTTATACTGGGCACATACATAACATTATAAATTTGTCTTACATTACCATTAGGTAAAATGACAGAAATTTTCCCACTTCCTTTGATCTGATGACTTCTATCATCACCTAGGTAGATTTGTGCTCCGTCGTTGATTTCTTTAAAATATTCAAACCATTGCTTGTTCCCTGTCATATGTGTTGATGCTCCCGAATCTACATACCAGATGTCTGCATCAACATTCTCATCACAGTCTGCCATGAACAATCTGAAATTATGCTCATGATTATCATTCGCGAGATGACCTGCATGTCGTTTCTGCCTCTACTGTTCTTCATGATATTTCTTCTTCCTGCACTCCCTAACTATATGACCAAGTTTTCCACAATAAAAACATTTAATTACAGAGTTGTTTCTATTCAAATTCATACCTTGGGTCGGATTTGGTCTTTTCTGTGAACTTCTTCCGTTTTGTTGTTGCGGATTTCCTTTTCCTTTGTAGAAGTTCATTTTCGCCATCAATGCAAGATCGACACTCTGGGGCTTCAGAGTCGATCTTCTTTCTTCTTCTTGCATCAGTATTCCTATCAATTCTTCAAACTTCGGGATTTTCTCTCTCGCATTTATCCCAGTGATGAACATTTGGTAGTCATCGGTCACACCATTCATGGTAATTGTTACAAGATCTATATCTTCAACTGTATGACCAATGTCTGCCAATTTGTTCTTCAGATATTTGATCCTTGCTATGAAGGCAACAACTGTTTCATTCTCCTCCATCTTCAGGGATAAGATCTTGCTCTTCAGGAACAGAAGATAATTTGTATTCCTGATCTCATACAGATCCTTCAAAATTCCCCAAATTTCACTTGTTGATTTACATTCTCTGATATGTGGTATGATGCAGTCTTTCACTGACATCTTCAGCAGCATCCTTGCTTTACCCTCACACTTCTCCCAATCTGGGACTGATGTTGATCCAGCTGTTGGCTTCTGCTCATCCCCATTTGCAATCGTCCAAGCACTCTGCACTTCTAGCAGAGTCTGCATCTTGAATTTCCAATTCACATAATTGGAGCCATCGAGCTTGTTATGCTCATTCAAGC
This sequence comes from Pinus tabuliformis, assembly GCA_031772625.1. Taxonomy (NCBI): domain Eukaryota; kingdom Viridiplantae; phylum Streptophyta; class Pinopsida; order Pinales; family Pinaceae; genus Pinus; species Pinus tabuliformis. The sequence goes on from CM062816.1 coordinate 369,601,012, forward strand.
ATGCTTCAAACATTTGATTATTCATCTTGGCGATTTAAAAAGGTTTGACAGGTAAAAAAAAAAATGTTATATTTACCCCAGATCTGTGTCAAAGACAGAGATCGCTGATATCTAATGTTGTTTGATCTCGCAGCACACTCGTAGGTCACCGTGGCTTCGTTCACGGCCTCCAGACAACCTTCTATTGTCAACCTCTGCCAGGACGTAGCCTTCTCTCGGCCTCCACGCAGCCCCCCACTTGTTTGCTCAGTCGGCGCGAGTTAGCACCACGGACTCGCGAAGGTCTTCGCGCATGTACACTTGATAATTGCGACGATCGAAAAAATGAAAACGCACGGAAGGTCTACAGTGGGATCGTCACGTTTGTGCACTTAAAACCTGCGACAATTTCGGTTCAGTCGCGCCCTCCACTTAGTGTACAGGTTACTCAGCCCTAACACTCTGATACCATGTTAAAAAAGCAATTTTTTGTATTAAATAAAACGAAACCCATTGGTCAGCTCTACAAAAGAGAGTCTGAACTAGGAGAGTCTGGCTCTGCAGAACGCTCTACATTGTTCATGTACATCACACATTATATAGTAATCACAGATTTAGGGAAGTTAGAACCATAACCTAAAATATAGAAACTAATTCCTATCTTGAGGTCTCGTGAACCAACTCACTATTCTAAGATATTCTCCATTATCTCTAACAATAAGCTGTCATGTTATTCTTATATGGCTAGCGTTAATGTAATGGTACGGTTGGTATGATGATAAAAAAGTAGCGAGGGATTTTTATGTTGGGAAAAGAAAGAGGTTAACAAATTATTTTTCCCTTAAGCAAGAGAGATTTTTAAGGTGAAGTTTGTTCGCATCCATAAGCTGACATGGTATTCTTATGTGGATAATGTTAATCACACGGTTGTATTATAATATTATATAGTATTTTTGCTTGTTAATGTAATAATACAGTTGTATCATAATATTAGTATATGGATAATTGGTTAAAAGTAAGATTCACATTATAATGTTATATTAAGGAGTTGTTTTTAGTGTGATTTTTTTTATTTTTTGGTGAATCTAGCAAAAGAATTTGAGGTGGAATTTTGATTTGTGTTATTTAAATTGGTTTTTTTGACTATATATAGATTCAATACTTTGAAAACCCTTAGGGCACTTCGATTGTGTAGGGATTACCCATCAAAGTTGTGATTTCAATAAATTTCTGCAGGATTTTAGAGAAATTAGACCAGAAAAACTTCCAAAAAGTCACACTAAAAACAACTCGTTATATTAGTGTAGTTATGTAAATTAAATGATTGGTAAAAACTAATTCGTTAAAAATATTTATTTTATTTTATTTTTGTTAAAAATTAAAAAATATTTAGTCTAATTAATAGATGAAATAATTATTTCCCTGAGTATATTTTTTAATTAATTTTGTCTAAAATATGCTAGATATTTTTAAGAATTGTAAATTTAAGTTATTTAATCTCCAAATTTTGAGTGTTTTGGGTTTTTTTAGGATGTTGAAACTATTTATGCATTTAAAATGCATTTTCAACAAGAAGAAATCACAATCTTACTAGAAATTGTATTAGATACTTACTTAAAAATATCATAAAAATTAACTAAATCATAATTTATTTTAAATAATAATAATTAATCCATAAGTTAGACATATACACATTTAAAAAAATATATAACAAGATTCTTAATAATGGAGATTCATCCTCATTTTATCATGGGGATTCTTACTCTATACTTAGACGCTATTACAATTCCATGGCATATCACATTCCCCAAAAAAATATAACTCATTTTATATGACACTTGTTCATATAACATTTTATTTAATTAATAAAATTACTTAGAAGGGAAAAAAGACATAACTACTTTTAAGTTAAATCTCAATCTTTGATTTTTGATTACTATTAAAAATATTCTAGAATATCCTGTGGAAATTAAATACCCACCACCCACCTAATAATTGTTGATAATTAAATTAAAATTCTCGAAATTTATTCCAAAATAGACATGTCCCTACCATCCATCTAATAATTATTAATAATTAAATTAAAATTCTAGGAGTTTTATTAAAAAATAAACACGACATGTAACATGAGCATTGTATCTCTCTGTGGTAATAATTTAGGGTGATGTATTTACGATCTCTCTGCAGTAATAATTTAGGGTGATGTATTTATGATCTCTCTGCGGTAATAATTTAGGGTGATGTATTTACCATCTCTCTACGGTAATAATTTAGGGTGATGTATTTATAATCTCTCTGCGGCAATAATTTAGGTTGATGTATTTACGATCTCTCTATGGTCATAATTTACGATCTCTCTGCGGTAATAGAAAAACAATCTGGGGCACATGCATCTGCGGTCCAGCTTGCTGATATCAAGTGCACACATTCCTTATATTTTTCTAATACATATCTGCTCATATATTTTCAAGTATGAATAATTCATCACAATTACCAAAGATTACCAAAGGTAGACCTAACACAGTTACTCCACAGAGCCTCTATAAGTATATAGAGTCTTTAGAAAAATGTAGAGAAGAAAGAGAAGTCAAGGTACAAACAGAGTTAGCAGCCATGCTGGAAAATAAATTCACATCTCTTGAAGACAAGATCCAAAAACAAATAGAAAATTAAATAGAACTATTGGAGAATAAGATGGAGGCAATGGAGACTAGGTTGCAGGTTATAGAAAAACAAAACAAAAATATGAACCAAACATCCCATCAAGTAGATGTTGATACTTTAGAGAGTCTTAAAATGAAGGACGTGATTAAAGAGCTAGAAGAAAAGATTAATAGCCGCCTCACCCTAAATAGTGTGGCAGGTAAATTAGATATCAAACCAATTAAAGATAAAATGAAAAGATTGATAGAATTAGACCATCAGCGTAACAAAAGGGCCTTGAACCTTATAATCTTTGGTTTGAAAGAGGTAGACGAGTATACTTTAGCCATATCACAAACTGAATTACATAACAGATTACAAATTGAAACAACGTGTCTCACAGAAGCAACAAGGTCGGGGAAACTAACTGAGAATAAAGGAAGGTTGATCCAAATAAAGGTGAGCTCTACTGACCATAAGTATGACATACTTATTAAAACCTCAAGTCTAAAAGGAACGAGAATATTTATAAATGAATATCTCATTCCAGAAGATCAAGCAGAATTGAGAAAGGAGGTTCAAAAGGTAAAGGAAGCTAGGAAAGAAGGAAAATGGGCAATAATCAGAAATAGAAAAGCCGTTATTCGAGATAGAAACCAAAAAGATAATAATAAATAGCAATTCAACATGCTCTAGATTCTTTCTTGGAACTGTCGGGGCTTTCCATGGAACAAAGGCCCCAAGCTAAGTTGGATCTCGAATGATGTTGATATTATTTTGCTTGTTAAAACTTGGGAGCACGAAGAATCTAAGGTCCCTAACACAGGTGGCTTTACATTATGGTCTACCTGGAAGAAGCGATCTTCCCGTAGAGGCATTGGGGGTATAGCTTGTTACATTAAGAAGAACATCTCTTCCCATGCTAGGATTTATAAAAATGACCCTTACAACCAATATAGTTGGATAGAAATTACTGACATTTATGATAAAAATACCTACATAGAAATCTGTTATTTCCCCCCCATCAATTCTAACTTCTATAAGAAAAAGAATCTAGATAAAAATAGTCCTTACAATGGTTTAGAGAATGATATTTCTAGCCTAAGGAATGAAGGCAATATCCTTTTAATGGGTGACTTTAATGCTTGAACTTCAAGCAACATAACTATTCCTTTAAGCAATCATTCCAACCCTAAGTCTCTTTGGTTAGACAAAGACCTTCTTCTGGCTAGCTGGTACAAAAGGAGCTCTGAAGACCTCGGGAAGAATTTGTTTGGGTTGGAGCTAGTCAAGCTCTGTAGTGCTCAGGATCTCATAATTTGCAACGATCTAAAGAAGTGGCCCAGTTCTAGCTAGATGACCTGCATCCATGGGCTTGGTAGCAGTGTGGTAGACTATGTTATCTCCGATCTCCCTCTATACAACGAAATAACAAATTTTGACATCTTAAATGACCACGATCCTAACTTTGATCATAGGCATTTACTTATAACTCTCAATTTTGTCATGCATAGAGTTCCCATAGAAGATAAACCTTATAGCCAAAATAAGTTAATCTTTGATAGAAATAAAAGAGATCTCTTTCTAAATGAATTAAAAACTAATTTGCTTCCTTTATCTAGTATAGACAACATAGAAGATCTCTATCATAATTTTACTACAACCCTCTCATATTCTATTAACAAGTTCTCAATTGAAGTTTCAAGTAATAAAAGAAATAGCAAAACCAACCCATGGTATGACAAAGATTGTAAAAGTGCGAGGAGAACAATTAAGGAAGTTGTTGGTGAATCTCTTAAAATTGACAAGATAAAAATATACAAAGCCCTAACTAAAAGGGAAAAAAGGCAGTATATTCATAAAAGACAAAAGAATCTCTTACACCTCTCTAAGGTAGCTCCTAAGAAATTCTGGAGGCAGATTCTAACTAGGAAAACTAAAGATATTAATAAAATTGCTTTACATGATTGGAATTCCTATCTTAAAAAGCTTTATGAATCTCCAAATGTCATGAATAACTTTGAAACCCTTCTCACAACGAAAGAATTTTTCTCATTAGAAGACATCGATTTTGGGGTTAATCGCTTGGCTAATGGGAAAGCTAAGGACATTGAAGGTTACCAGGCGGAAATCTTAAAAATTAGAGGTCTTGTCCTCATCCCCCACATTCACAAGCTTTTCAATCAAGCGGTCAAGCAAGGGTTCCCTAAACCATGGACTCAAAGCCTCATTATCCCTATTTTTAAAAGTGGGGATACAAATAACCCCTCTAATTATCGGGCAATTATGATCAGCCCTCTCCTATCCAAGTTATATGGTATTATTTTGGAAAGGAAGTTGAGCATATGGATTGAAAGTGAAGGTAAGTGGGCTAAAGGCCAAGCGGGTTTTAGAAAGCAACACTCAACAATATCCCACCCCGTTACTCTTAGGATCATTGTGGATGAATGTCGCAATGATAAATCCAATCTCTTTTTTTGCTTTGTGGACTTTAGAAAGGCTTTCGATACGGTTCCTAGAAACAACCTTTGGAACAAATTAGAAGAGCTAAAGGTTCCTTTCGAGTTGAGCGCTACGGCTATAAGGTTATACGAGAATGTAATTGCCAAGTTAAAGAGCAATGAGGGGTGGTCGAAAGATATTAAGTGTAATATCGGAGTTAAACAAGGTTGCCCCCTCTCCCCTACCCTATTTGGCATTTACATCGACAAGCTAGAAGGTTGTTTAGAGGAAGCAGGATGTGCTGGCACGATCTTAGCTGGGATAGTCATCATCCGTCTTCTCTGCGCTGACGATATTGTTCTTCTCGCAAGGTGCCCATCTGATCTTGATAAGCAACTTATATTTCTTAAGGATTTCTGCTCTACCATGGGTATGATTGTTAACACTGACAAAACAAAAGTTATGATTATCAAATCCAAGAAGGACACTTATGCTAATTTTATGTATGACAATAGTAACTTGGAGGAAGTGTCTTCCTACAAGTACCTAGGAATTGATATTCATCACAAGCTCAACTGGAACTATAGCATTGAGAAAAGGATTGATGGGGGATGGAAAGCTTATTTTGGTCTTGAAAATAATTGTAAAACGACAAACCTTGTAATGTGGGATATAAAGAAGATCCTCTTTGAAACTTTAGTCACTCCGGTTATCTTATATGGATGTGAGGTTTGGGTTTGTAGCATCTTTAGAGAATCCTGGAGAAATATTGAGCAAATCCAGAAGCGTTTTATAATGTATAACCTCAAAATTAAAAGCAACACACCCTATCCTATTCTCGTTATAGAAGTGGGTATTTTCCCTATCGAGAGCCTAGCTATGACTAGGATTCTATTGTACAAGCACAAACTCAATAACATAGGAGACCATAGACTTCCTAAGCTAACTTTAAATTCTAGCCAAAACCATCTAAGGCTCAAAGGAGGTTGGTATAAATACACCAAGGCCTGGTTAAACCATTGGGAGATTGACGAGAATGTTGCATTGCAAAACATTAATAACATTAAAAATATTGTTACTTCTAAGTTCAAAGAAAAAATGTGGTGTGAGAAAGATTTAGCAGCTAAAAGAAAATTAAGATATTATAAGGAGGTCATCAACCCCACCCTAGAAGATCAAAAATATCTCTCTGTCTTAACTAGCTCAAATAAGAAAATTAATATAGCCAAGATTAGAACGAACTCTCATGAGCTCCATAGTGAAACTGGTTGTTGGGTAGTTCCTAAAACACCATGGATGGAAAGGTTCTGCTGTCTCTATAAGAATACAAACATCGAGGATGAAAATCACTTCCTCTTAGAGTGCTCCGCGTACAACCACATTAGATCTCAGTTTCAAAATCTTTGTTGCAATACTGACCTTCCTAGCATTTTACGTTGTCGAAATTACAGTGAGCTCTAGAGACTTCTCTCCAAGCTTTTTGAGCATAGGAATAAAGTCTTAAATCAAACTAAATAATTCATTTTGTTATTTAGTTTGATTTAAGACTTTATTCCTATGTTCAAAAAGTCTTAAATCAAACTAAACTAAACTAAACTTTTAACCATCACCACCATCATCATCATCAATATTATTTTTATATGAGATAATATAGTCCAAATAAATATTTGAACATTATTTTTCTAACATATATTACAAATTACTCGTATTTTTTATTAATAAAATACATTTATTATTAATTTTCTGACCTAGACGACAGTTAAAATGATTATATTTATTTTTTAATTTATGAAAATGATATAGGATTTTAGTTTAAAAGAATCATTTTATATAATTAATTTATTTTTGCTTTAAAAAATAATAAATAATTTGTTATTTTGTTGATGTGTTATTTTAATTATAAAAAAAATAAATTTTTAATTTTAGATCATTTTTGTAAAATAAAATTCTTAAAATCTAATTAAATTAATTGAATTTCATAAAATAATGGATAATAAAATTTTAAAAATCTTTTTTTTTTATAAATTTGAGCAAAACCTTTCTTTTCATTATCTTTCAAAAAAGAAGACATTTAACTATTTATCGCGAACTAAATTCACAAAAACAAGATCCTTTGGATGGGAACCTTGAAGCTCATAATACAAAATACAAAATATATGCTAAACAACTAATTGAATTTCACAAAATAACGAATATCTTATATAATATATTTATAAGATTAAAAAAAAATCAATATTACAAACTGGTTGAGTTATTTTCGAATTATAAAATTGGTTGGATTGCGTTTTAGTGAAAAAATGGTAGATTTTTCCTTCTATTAAAAGTTTTTTCAGAGAGAAAAAGCTTCAATTGTATTATATTGAGTCAATATAAAAGCTCCGGATGATACAAAAAAGTGGCGCAAAAGATGCAGCCACGATTAAAAGCACCGAGGACAAATACAACATCACAGATCCATAAAAAATACAACAGAAGAAAGACATCTGGACATCACAACTATTAATTTTTATTTAATTTTAATATATTTTCTATAAATTTGATATATAAATTTTTTTAATAATAATTAATTATAATTATAATATAATATTTAAAAGTTTATATATAAAAAATTATCTAAAAAAATAACAAAATATTATATATAAGTTTAAAATTACAGTTTTATTTATTTATTTATTTCTATATAATACTGCCTAAGCACGAACCGGTGACCTATCGCAAGGAGTGCCTTAACAGTACACCCATTCACCATCAATCCAAAGCCCTGTGGGCAAAATCACAACTTTTTTACATATCAAAGATTTTTGGATTAATTTATTTTGTTTAATAAATTTAAAAACCTTTTGATTTTAACTTGGACAAAACATAATATATTTAGATATGTGGAATTTTTAAAATTATTAAATATTTTTATTTTTAAAATATTTAAATATTTTTATTATGAATAAAAATATTTTGGATGTAATTTTTTTTAATATTTTTTTGTAAGTTTGGTAAGGACTATATCTTTATCATGTTTAATTATCTATATTTTCATGGTGTTCAATATATCACTTTGATTAGGGGAGTGCCTTAACATAACACCCAATCACTGTCTATCCAAAACCATGAACAATTTTTATTTTTTATTTTTTTATATATTAATAATTTTAAATATAAATTTACATCATCTCAATTAGAAATAAGAAGGAAAAAAATTTCCAGCCTAATTTACCAAATATAAAAAAGATTGTAAAGTACACTTGTTTATTTGAGATTTTACTTTCTCTTTTATATAATTTATTTATTAAATAAATACATTTATTTTATTTTTTTTTAAATAAATAAAAAAATTATAAAAAAAATGTAATTTACCATGTATAATATAAAACTAATTTTTAAATTTCTTAATAAATAAAAAAACCTGAAATTAAAAAGAAACTCAATCAAATGTTAACCATATTATTTGATATTTAAATAATTTTATATCAACATACACTTAACTAAACTCTTATGCATTATCTTTAAATTTCCTCTTTAATTTAAATAACTCAATCAAAGTATTATCAATCTTATTTGATATTTGAATAATTTTATATCGAGATATACCCAAATGAAATCTCCTTGAATAAGATGCAGTGATTTACATTAATAAACTTATTATAAATACTAAAATAAATATAAATTCAATTGGAAAACACTTAAAACAATTTAAATTTTATTATAATTTTAAAAACAAATATCTATTAAACAATGTAAATTAACATTAACATTAAATATAATATTAAAAACTTTCTAAATTATTTAAAAAAACTTATTTATCAAATAAAACATATAAATAAATTAAATATAATATTAAAAATTTCTAAAATGTTTATTTCGCTATAAAATTTCCATTATCACTTTGTTTACAACTTTAATATTAAGAAGTAATAGCTTCAAAGGAAAGGAAACTTGGATACGCTTATATCGCTGTAAAATCTCCATTATCCCTTTGTTTACAAATTTTATAATATGAACGACTAAGTTGAAAGGATACGCAGAATATTTTGTATTAATACAATGTAAGTGGAATCCCTTTATATAAAACATAATAAAATATTAAATATTTGTATTAATACAATGCAAGTGGAATCCCTTTATATAAAACATAATAAAATATTATATTAATAAATTGTAAGTTGAATTTTTATATGAAAAAGAGTTGTTTACATGTAGGGTAGTGAAATCTGAAAAATATTTTATTTTAGAATGTGATGTGTTTAAAGATATTAGAAAAAGTTATGGGAATATGTTAGTATCAGTTTCTTGGCATTGCCTTTTCAGCAGGGGATTATTGGAAGGTTGAGTTAGCACATCATCAATTTTAATAAGAAAAAGATTAAATTGCAAAAAATGAAAAACAAAAAACTAATAATCCCATAAACTATTTTTAATCTCATGAATATTAAAACATCATTTCATTTTTAATATATCATAAACTTGTGTACCCTTGAAGTAAATTATCTATGTAACTCTTCCTGAAAAGACATCCATATCATCCGACCAACACTTGCCCTTAAAAAACAAAGTCTCTTATTTGACAAAAACATACTTAGTGCACACATGTGATCAAATTTGAAGGGCTACTCTCCATTTAAATTGGAAGGGCCTATATCCATCTAACCCTTCAGAGATGAAAAATTATAAAAAAAAATTGCACTTTTAGTGGCAAATGTATATTAAATAAACCTTTCACAAAAAAAATACAAAAATGAAATAGTGTCTTTCTAAATCAACCCTATTAACTAGACCTTTATCTTTTATAATTTGTGTTGAACATACCCAATTTATAGCATTTATTAAATTCTTGATTACACCATGTCCCTTTACCCTTGATCCATTACCTTTTAAAAAGCAAGAGATAATTAAGCATAGAATAATTCCTGCTACTAATGTCAACGCAACATAACAAATAATTCCTACTAATGTGAGCACAACTTAACAAGGGCTATACTCGTAACCACTGCCCTTCCGTCACTCTTTAGTTAATAAATAGCTCTCGTGCTAAATTGTTGTAAATTATCATGTTTGAAAAATAAATATAAACAGATTCATTTTCATAAAATACAAAAACATGCTCTTTAAATTTTATTACTGTACAAGTTACGGGAATAAGAACTTTTACCGTTAGAATATATTACCAGATATTCATTTTATTTTAACAATTACTTTTACCATTAAAATATATTATTCCTTTTATTTTAACCATTCCAATAAAAACTTTTACCATTATCCGATATTCCTTTTATTTTATCAATTCTATCACTGGATCAACATGTTATGGCCGGTTACGTGGATGAAACACAAAATAATCTTTGTTATAGACGAAGTCTTGGCGAATCATTTTCTTCATTTTTCTTGTTTCTGTTTTAGAGAACTTTACACTGTCATATTCTTTATCTATCCAAAAGATTGTGCACTATCATAGAAAGAAACACATTATGAAGGATTAGAAAAGATATTTTCAACATTTAAATAGGAATAATTTTATTCCAAAGTTTATATAAAAAAATTTAAGTCATATTCCATTTTGAGCTTTTGAAATTAAGTATTTTGTGTGGGTATTATTCAAATTTATATCAAGCAAATTCCTTTTGTAATTCTTCCATTTTGAGCCAAGTTTGAAATTAAAGTATTTGGCGTAAGTATTATTAAAATTTATGTCAACCAAATTCCTTTTGTAATTCTTTAATTTTGGCCCTCTTTTTATGTGCACCAGCCCAACCTCACTATAATTAAAATCCCATCAAATGTAGGGCGTAATCTGGATTTGAAAATGGGTAATGAAAGTCACCAATGGTATTTATTTTGAATTTCTACATCAAAGCTTACTCCTACCACATTGAAATTAAGGAAATTCCGCTACCCATTATAAGTTTCACTTTTGCCCCAAAACAAACAAAACGTTCCATTCACTAACATTAAACACACATAAACGACTAACTTTCCAGCAAAATTTTCTTTTGGGTCCTTCAACCAAAAGCAAATGTGTACCATTGCACAGTGAAACTTAATGAACTTGACTATGAACATCACAATGGTTGGACCAAGAATGGAACATAAGGATCAAATATTCCATTGGTAGATAAGGCGGGAAAAACCGTTTAAAAATTATTAACAACAATTTAGCCAAAGGTTTATGCAATTGGTTAGAATCCTAAGTCATATAAGATATGTAATTTCATAGGGTTTTGTTATTTGAATTGCATTTTCCCATATTCAAGTCAATTCAAAATTCCATATGAATGAAATAAATAGCAACTTCATATCTGTTTCAATATTCCAGTCAATGTTTCCTATAGCTCCTAGAATTAATGCATTCCCAAAGGCTAAAACTAACTATAAAATATCATTCTCGTAATTACTTTTTTTTTTTCAAACGAAAAAAACAATAATTTTTCATTGATAGTAAAATATATGCAACAACCACCTTATTTATGGAAAAATCCCTTGTGAGTGGAGGATCTCAGGTGAATATCTATATGCTTGCCTTATCCTAACAATTCTCTGTGTTAGAAATCTTTTGCTATATTTTTGAATCAAATTTGTACAGAATTTAACAAGAATTAGTTATAATTTTAAATTCGATTTATCAACTCCACACAATTCTCATGTATAAAAACTTTTATATTAGCTTAGTTAAACTCATTTAAACATTCAAAATAAATTTTAAATAATTTAAAAATAGTTTTGCCAAGTTCCAACCCAAAACTCCATAAATAAAAAATCCCCACTTTAGTGTTTTGTGTCGTATTTGATTTAAAGAATGGCTACAGAGATGTTGAAGAGCATTAGATAATCATAAAGTTGGAGAAAATGGTGTAGTGTTGTAATATATTGAATAATATGTTTAAAATTAATGTTTTTCTCTATTTCCAGACATTTAACTCTGAATACTTATGGTGTATAATTTTGTCAATGTGTATTAAATCTGTTTTGCAATTTTGTTTCTTATTTTACATCTATTTCCCAATAGCTACCAACCCATGTAGATAATTGAATTTCAGTGTGAATCTATTTTCGAAAGAAACAAAAAGCAATGGTATAAAATCTAAAAGAAATGGTAGAAGAGACTATGGATCTGGTTTTAAAACAAACAAAACGAAAGCAAGACAATAAAAAGGATGTCTAATGTGGAGAAATATCTGTGAAACTGTGTTGGAATTTGGATTTCTGATGTCCTTCTCTCGGTGGTCTTAGCCTTATTTCGGCGACAACATATATATTTTAGTAGTTTTTCGTAATCATAAGACAAGTAGATTGGTTCATAATCAAAGTTTCCCCTTCCCAGGGTTGCCGTCGAATCAACAAGTTTTTTTCACTGGACTTCTTGGCTCTTCCTTTGGTTGAGCAACTAGTTTTGCACCTCCCTTAGGTTCTACGCCCTTACTTCAAGATAGATGTAATACTATGTCTTGCAGTGAAATATTTACAAAACGTTTTAAGCCTTGGACATAGGGTTTGAACCCTTAACCAATAACCCCCACCAAATAAGCAAATCAAAGAAATTGATATAAAAAATGCACCAAGGTAGATTAGCCTTCCTCATGGGTAGGCTCTGTTCCATTGTATGAAACATCAAGTCGAATTGTGAACATTGAAGAGTTCTAAAATAAGAACAACCAAGCCTTTTTATCACAACCCTCGTGTAAATATTTTTACATTGATTAACCAAAGAAAAAGGTTGCACTGAGGGTTGGATGTTAATCCAACAACTTCTGAACTCCATTACATTTATTTATTCGGTTTAACAACCTCCTGCCGCCAAGTAATTAATACATGAAGAAAGTTAGACGTGAAAGGTAATTCACCAACATCTATGCTCCATTACATTTATTTATTTCTTCAACAACCTCCTACACCAAAGTGGTGGCATACTTTAGACACTAGAACTTATATGTTAGGTTGTGAAGGAAAAAGACGCACTTATAGTCAAATTTTCAGAAATGTTCAACGGATTAGCAACCTTTATTACCACATTTTAAAATATTACTTAATTTTTCTTTTTAACTTGTAAAATTCAAAATTAAATTTTTTTATAACTAGTGACTTTCAGTTAACACTTCTCTCACGTGTTGGAGGGCTCTTGACTGGCTACGACGTGTTCAATTTGAACACTACATGCGACCGTAAAAATGATTACACTTATGGGAACTACATCACAAAGAATTCGTTATCGACGTGGCTGTTTATCCTGTAAAAATGTTCATACTGATTGGAACTACATAACAAAGAATTGGTTATCGACATGGGCCATGGCTTTTTAGCCCACAAACGCTATAATATAAACTAAATAGATCAACATTAAAAGTTTAGTGACAGAATAAGTTCCTTTAAGGTCTTTTTAAAGGGTTCTTCCAATGTGAAACTTATTAGGCCGATAGGCCTTTCCTATGCATCAACTTTTCGTCAACACTTTTACTTTGATCCGTTAGATCAGATGAAACACTTTCAACCGTTGATCTGAACCAGAAAACAAAACAATGGAAAATCAAGAAAGCACGGAAAGTCAAGAAAGCACAAAAGCTCAAAAAAGATTCTATGCAAAAAAAATCAAGAAAGCACGAAAAAGATCATAAAAATCAAAGATCGAAAGAAAAAAGCTTAGAAAAGCAAAGATTTTTGAGGATTTTTAGGCCGATAGGCCTTTCCTATGCATCAACTTTTCGTCAACACTTTTACTTTGATCCGTTAGATCAGATGAAACACTTTCAACCGTTGATCTGAACCAGAAAACAAAACAATGGAAAATCAAGAAAGCACGGAAAGTCAAGAAAGCACAAAAGCTCAAAAAAGATTCTATGCAAAAAAAATCAAGAAAGCACGAAAATGATCATAAAAATCAAAGATCGAAAGAAAAAAGCTCAGAAAAGCAAAGATTTTTGAGGATTTTTAATTTTTAAATGCAATGTATTATTAATTTATTTTTATAATTTAATTGAAATATAAATTTTAAATTTTAAATTTAAAAATTAGTTTAGATTTATTTTTAGTTGTAAGTTTATTATGTGTTAAGAGGGATTTTTTTTGACACTTTGATTTTTTAAGAGTGAAAAGAGATTTGATTTTTTTGGCATTTGGTAGATGTAGAGTTAAAATGAATTTAGATTAGTTTAAATATTAACCTTTAAATAACTCACATTAGAGAAAAATACCATGGTAAAAAACCATAGATTAAAAATATGATAAGGAAAAACCATGGGTTGGAAAATTTTATATTTTATATTTTAATTTTAATTTGACTAAGTCAAAATGTTAAACATTGTAACATCTCTCTAAAATAATTAAATTCAATTTAATTCCATGCTAGCTCCCATCATTTTCCTGCTCAAAAGATAGGCGTTCTCAACACCTTAGCTACTTCGGCGGGCGTTGCAAGTTTATGACGAAAATCACCTTGAAGATGAGAAAACTTACCTCCTGGAAGTTTTTAATAAGAATGGTTATAGTAGGTCTCAAGGTCTTAAGGCTTTTCAAAATGCTGAAAAGGGTCCTAAGAGTAAGATTGACCCCAAGGATTGGTCTTCCGGTGTTCATCTTCCCTTTATTCAAGGGACCACGGATAAAATTGCTAGGATCTTGAGGAAGCATGAGATTCATTCTTCTTTTAGACCTCTTAACACTATATGAAGTTCTCTTCATTTTGTTAAGGACCCGATTAACCCCAAGGATTAGAAGGGTGTTTATATCATTCCCTGTTCTTGTCGAGCTCCTTATATTGGTGAGACCGGTCAATCCATTAACCAAAGGATTTGTGAACATGCTGCCGACATCAGGCATGGAAGGTCTCGCTCCTCCGCTTTGGTAGAGCATGCAGAAAAAACCAATCATCACATCTCCATTGAAGAGGCTAAAGTCATTGCGAGGATTGACCATTTTCATTATCGTAAATTTAGAGAGGCCTTAGAAATTGAAAAAAAAAGACTTGTTAATTTAAATAGAGATGATGGCTGGAGTATCAACAGATGCTAGATTCCTGCGCTTTCTTCCTAAAAAATTATTTTTATTTATTTATAGATTAATTAATTAAATTTTTTTGTTAATCCCCATATTGCTTAGTTTATGACTCTCTTAAATTATTTTTGGTAATATGAATAGGATTAAACCTTAATATTAATATAATATTATATATAATAATATTCATTAATAAGATTATATAGGGTTATGAATCCTTTCTCACTTGAGGGGGGATGTGAAAAAGAGAGCGATGAGGGCTTTGTCAGCAGGAGGACTCGAACCAGGGCAGCCTAGGCCATCGACCTAGGGTGTTGCAGACTAGACCTCATTTTGGATGACGAAGACTAGGAGGTACGGGGTGGCTCAACAGGTTTTCTGTGGAGATGGTCCATACAATGGCCATGTAGGCTGTGGGTTGGATCCAGGGTGCTCAATCTGCAAGGATCCCAAGGAATATGTTTACTGGGACAAATTTCATCCAACTGAGAGGGTACAGTGGATGATTGCAGAGGAGGTTTTGGGCGGGGATTCTTCCTTTGTTTCTCCCATGAATCTCAAAGGCTTGATCCAGTACACAAACCCCACCCCTTCCCCCTTTGATCCTTTGTTTACGTAATAGATTATACCCTAAATTATTCATTAATCGAGCATGTCCAAAGGTATGAATCAACAATCCAACTGTATATATTTGTGATGCTCACTGGTGCAAATTTTCATTTTTTCACAAATGCGTAATAGCGAATAGATTTACCTTAAATTATTCAACGTCCAAAGATATCAATCAACAATCCAGCTGTATAGGTATATGTGTGACGTTTATTGGTGCAAATTTTAATTTTTCACAAAAGCAGAATCGTTGTCAGGGTTTACCGGGAAGAGTTGTGGCAGTGTAGGAAACCAGGCTGATTGAACCAATATCTCTTCTAAAAAAAATTCAACAATTCCAATTTAATAATCCTATCGGCCTCTATTTGTACCTTTTGGGACAATTGCTAGTTTTATTAATGACGGTTGAAAATGGGGTTAGTAATGACGGTTCACATCGTCCACGACAAGCTTTCAATTATTGAGCATTTCCTTCGCGATATTTTATTGTTTTATCTGTGGTGGAGATGTGGTGTTGGTGTCCACAAAAGCTTCAATGGAAACTTCTAATATGGCAATTGGATTTTCCTTTACGAGGGATGGATAGTTGTTTCACAAATTTTATAAGCTTTGCACTTTTAGTATTATCTTTCGTGGAAGCACTAGTTTAAAAAATTGGAGTACCACTTCATATTTAGAAACTCCTAGGTTCCTTATGAGGAGTGTAATATGGAGGGAAAGAGTGAGCACCGTGTCCTAATAACATTGCGTTTCAAGGTTATATATATATAGTTTAAGATGGGTAACAACATTGTGTTGAGAGGTTTTATTTTGTTGGAAAAATGAATAATTAGATATATGAAAAGTTATATTTTATTAGCACAACTGCATTAATAAATATAGTTGATAAATGTTAATAGACCCATATCAAACACATATATCAATTATCAATAATATTAAGAATTAATGTTATTATCAATAATATTAATATAAATATAAAAACCATATTAATAATAATTAAAATTATATTAAATTAAATAATGATAATTATTATATTATTACTATTGTATTAAATAATAATAATAATAATAAAATAAATATAATAACAACAATTATATTAATAATTAATTAATAAATAATTATGAAGTAATTATGAAATAAACACTTAATAAAAATCAAACAACAATTTAAATGTTGTTGATACAAAATTCAACTTTAAACACTCCACCAGAATACAATTATTAAATGCTAGCCTCTTCCAAAATACACTGAGACTAATGAAAAAAGTTGCACCAATTCAAATCAATAGGATAATGATCACGACCATTCACACTTTCCAACCAATCTCTTCTCGCATTGTCTCGCATTTTTGCATAATGTTGAAAAGAAAAAGACGATGAAATCCACAAACCATTTATTGATTTCACTCTTGATATAGCTATAAATGTCAGACCCTGCCACTCTCTGTGTCCAATATCTATGGTGGCTCATTGCAAGAGAATAATATTAAACCCAATGGATAAATATTATAAACCCAAGGTATCAAAACCCTAAGATAAATATTATAAACCCTAAAATAAACATGGTTGACCATGATTTACCATCATTGGTTTTCATACTAAGACAATGTTTGTCACAATGTGACATTGGACATAGGTTGACCATGGTTGATTTTCATATTGAGGCAACTTCTGGCACATTGTAACATTGGACCATCGTTGACCATAGATGACCATGAATGTAAACCCAAGGGATTTATATTAAATCCTAGGATTAATATTATAAACCCTATGAATAATATTATACCCTAGGAATATGAACCAAATACACCCAAGGGATTGATATTATAAACCTAAAGGAATAATAAACCCAAGAGATTAATTCTAAAACTCAAAGGTATTATAAATCCAAGGGATGAATTTTATAAATGCAAGGTATATAAACCCTAAAGAGATTGATATTATAAACCTAAGGGAACAATAAACCCTAAGAGATTAATACTAAAAACCTAAGGGATTAAAAACCCAACAAACTGATAATATATACTCAATGGAATAATGTTAAACCCAAGGGATTAATATTATAAACCCAAGGTATACAAACCCTAAGATAAATATTATAAACCCAAGGGAATAATATTAAAACCAAGAGATAAATATTATAAACCCTAAGATAAATATTTGTCACAATGCGACGTTGGAATATGGTTGACCATGATTGATTTTCATATTAAGACAACGTTTGTCACAATGCGACGTTGGACAATGGTTGACCATCATTGACCACGATTGATCTCTATATTGAGACAATATTTTCCATAATGCAATGTTGGACAAGGGTTGACCATGGATGACGATGGTTGTGACAATGTGAGGTTGGACCAAGATACAGTCTTTGTCACAATGTGACCATGGTTGACCATGGTTGACCACAATTGAACCCAAAGGTATTATAAACCCAAGAGAATAATATTAAATCCAAGGGATTAATATTATAAACGCAAGGTATATAAACCCTAAAGGGATTGATATTATAAACATAAGGGAATAATAAACCCAAGGGATTAATACTAAAAATCCAAGGGATTAAAAAACCAACGGATTGAAAATACCCAAGGGAATAATATTAAACCCAAGGGATTAATATTATAAACCCAAGGGATGAATATTATAAACCCAAGGCATATAAACTCTAAGATAAATATTACAAATCCTAAGTTAAATATTTGTCACAATGCGATGTTGGAATATGGTTGACCATGGTTGATCTCCATATTGAGACAATGTTTATCACAATGCGACGTTGGACCATGGATGACCATGGTTGTGACAATGTGACGTTGGACCAAGAGACAGTCTTTGTCACAATGTGACCATGGTTATTGTCCATGGTTGACCATGGTCACAATGTGACATTGGTTGATTTTCATATTGAGAAAATATTTATTGCAGTGTGATGTTGGGTCATGGTTGACCATGATGATTATTATTATGAAATTTTAAGGTCACGGCCAAGACAAACATCAAATTGGTGTATGAGACCGCCTTGTTTGTGGGACAACGGACCCACCTCCGCGCAACGGTTTGACTGCTAAGTCTACGAAGGCATACATACTCTACCCCCCTCTGGGTTCGAACTTGTGACCTCTTAGCAGGAAACACATGCTCTTAACCATTAGGCCCACTTAATTATAAACCCAATGGATTTATATTAAACCCAAAGATTAATATTATAAATCCTATGAATAATATTATACCCTAGGAATATGAAGCCTTAGATTAATAAACCCAAGAAATTGATATTACAAACCCAAGGGAATAATAAACCTAATGGATTAATACTCAAAACCCAAGAGATTATAAACCTAAGGGATAAATATTATAAACCCAAGGTATAAAAACCCCAAGATAACTATTATAAACACTAAAATAAACATGGTTGACCATGGTTTACCATCATTGATTTTCATACTGAGATGATCTTTATCACAATGTGACGTTTGACCATGGTTTACCATGGTTGATTTTCATATTGAGGCAATCTTTGGCACATTATGACATTGGACCATCATTGACCATGGATGATCATGATTGTAAACCCAAGAGATTTATATTAAACCTTAGGAGTAATATTATAAATTCTATAAATAATATTATACCCTAGGAATATGAACCCTTAGATTAATAAACCCAAGTGATTGATATTATAAACCCAAGGGATTAATTCTAAAACCCTTGTGTTTATAATATCAATCCCTTGGGTTTGTTAATTTTGAGAGGCGACATTGAATAAATTGCAAGGCAATGTAACATTATGACAATGAGTAGTAGATAAATTGTCATGTTACAACAATGTTTGTCATAATGCGACGTTGGATTGATTTTTGCACAACCACAACCATTGAAAACATCCTACTCAAATCCCTTTCAAATTATTTCGTTAAAAATCTCACATACATCATGAATGCTAACATTTAAGCAATGAAAGAATTAAATTGTTTAAAATTTGTATTTTAAATTTAAATGGTTTATAAATTTTTATTTTATTTTATTTTTTAATGAAAAAAATTCAAAATATAGTGTAAAATCTTAAAAACAAATGAATAATAGATAATGAATTTTTCAAAAATAAATTCATATAAAATAAAATAAAACGAAATAAGCATTTGTAAATTCATATACTATAATATCATTTGAATATATTAATTTTTTTTAAAATATAACATGTGAAACATTATTGATGGAATTTTAAATCTGTAAATTTACAATTTTTTTAATGTATGATATATTTCAAAAATTGATAATAATAAAAAAAAGTTTTCATATATTATTCTGTAATGACTACTTTCATTATTCTAATATTATTCTTTAATTGCTAATTCTGGATTCCTCTTATTAAAGGATTCACAACTCTCGTTTGTAATCATTCAATTGTCAACAACCTTGACGATGTTGGAGTGTCCACCTGAAACATTGGACACGATTAAACATCCTCCACATAGTTTCATCTGAAAATTTCTCTCAACATAAATTTTATTATTACTAATTTTTTTTATTGTAATTAGGTTGAATCTAGTTTAATAATTTTATATAGTGTTCTTAATAAATAAATAAATTATGATTAATGTTTTTTTTTTCTAAGCAACATTACCTACTTTGTATTAATATTTACAGCGGAAATTTACATACGATTTTCTTGCTGCTCATGTGGCTCCATGGCAGCTGTGACATATTCCCAAAACCCATTACATTTCTGTGAAACCCACCATCTGAAGGTAGCTAGACATCTCCCTACAAACTGCCAACAAAAAGACACAAAACATCTCTGTGAAACCCACGCAGGGGCAGAGTTTGTCAAATGGATACAGGGCCTGTGATGATGGCCCAAGCCAAAAAAACTCCAATCCATAACGGAAAAGAAACCAAGAGACAGCAGTTGATACATACGACCCAGAACCACCATTGAACAGAAAAAAACTAGAAAGACTAAAGACAACAAGAGAGATAACAGAACCGACCACGATCCCACACGCGTCCAGGCATCATGCATGAGAGCCACCTGGGCTTAGCCTTCTTTCGCGTCGTCCCCTGGCTCGTCCTCGGGCTTAGCTTCACGAATCCAAGCCCAGCCATGTCCTTCTGGTAGGCCGTCCAAGAAGGCCGGCAATTCAGGTTCGATCTCCCGCAGTGCCGCTTCCCTCGAGCTTGAGGCCTCCCCCAAAGGCCTCTTACCTTTGTCCACAACCCGACATTCTTCCGCCAGAGCCTGAGGCAGACTTCCCTCTTGCACCAGGGGAATTCCTTCTTCGTTATCCAAGGGATTCTCCATTGGAGGTGGCCGAGGCAAGCCATCTTCATTCTCGTCCGGGATCCTGGTAAACAACACTGAAATATGGGCATTGATGCCCAAATTTTCTCTGGTATTGCGCAATGTGAAGATGACAGAGCCGAATGCAGGTAGGCTTGGCTCGCCATTGCTGGACCCTCCAGCTTCCACAAATTGGCTAGCCTGCACCTGAGGACCTCCCGCACGTCGATAACAGTAAACACAGCAGCAATGGTGATGTATATCAGCTGCAGGCCCGCGAGAGGATCTGGCTCGCCCTGAGCCTCTGCCTCGACGACATGGCATTCGCTCCCGCACCATTCTTCCAGATTCCTCTTCCTCAGACGAAGCTTCCTTCCAATTCGGCTTTCGATGGCAGACAAAAGACTGTAAGCATGAACCAGGGAGGACCAGCAGTCGGCCAGCCTCCCCCAATTCCACAATGACTCCAGAATTCTCAGAACGCAGAGCAAGAACACCATCGCTGTGGGTTTCATCTGCTCCCAAATCAACATTCTTAACGACCCCTTCATTCCTTCGATTTGTCCCTGCATTGAATGCGGCCATCCTCCTCTGTTGTGGTTCCTACGCCTTCATAAAGGCTAGTGTGCTGCAATGCTGGTCGATGGGAGGTGGCGGCGAGGAGCCTTAAAGCCCTCCGTCCGTCGAGTGTCCTATCGGCCGTGGCAAGTGGCCTTACCTGGTCATGCGAGGTGGCACCCGCATCCGGGACTGCAGCCTCCTCTTGGATTAAGCTTTCACACTCCTGGAGCTGCTGCCTGTTGGTTATGATGTTTGTGTTGCCTGAGATTAGTGGGGTGCTGGTCTCAACCCCAATATTGGCCAGGAGATCTGCAACTTTGTTTCCTTCCCGTCGAGTGTGTTTGAAGGAAATAGCCCTTGCATTATCAATCCTGTGCGCTATTTCATTTAATCTTGCCTCAAGTCTCCAGCTGGGAGCTATTTTCCTTGCTTGTGAACCATTATGTATACGAGTTACCATGTTAATGAGTATTTGAGAGTCCCCTTCAACAATTAAGGGTTGGAGATTAAGGTTCCAAGCAATTTGAAGGCCCTGCCAGAGCCCCTCCAACTCTGCTGAATTGTTGGTGTCCCATCCAATGCTTCCTAGGTAGATTTGAAGGGGAGTGCCCTCATGGTTTCTGATAATGCCTCCAAACCCTGCAGCCCCTGGGTTGCCTTTGGAGGCCCCATCAAAGTTTAACTTGAATGAGTTTTCAGGGGAGCAGTCCAGTGACAATCTTTTCTAATGCTGCTGCTATTGGGGTGGTTGCTTTTTTGGGTATCTTGAGGTATCTGCAGCTGCCAATTTCTTAGAATATTCTGCTCACTGTCCTCAGTTGGCCTATCTTCTTTGGTCCAACTTTGGAGCGCCATTGTTTCTTGAATGTTTCCTTGAATCTTGCTCCATATTACCTCTAGCGGCGACTTTTTGTTCTTGAAGATACGCTGATTTCGCTCCTTCCAAATATTCCAAAGAACAATCCCTGGGATTATACTCCATAGATGATTGAGAAGTGAGCTTTTGTATGGTTGCCTGGGCCATAGCCTTAAGGAATTGATGATGTCGTCCTCCTTGATGCCTTGTCTTTGACATCTGAATCTGACCCTGTTCCAGAGAAGCTTGGCTAGGGGGCAAGAATTCAGTAGATGCTGGAGGGTTTCCTCATCCTGAAGACAGTTGTGACAGATCGAGGGGCCATGGAAGTTTCTATGTCTGAGTTTATCCCAGGTGAGAATCTTTTTGTGTCCGATCAGCCAGAGAAAATAGGAGATTTTTGGCCAAGGACCAAGTTCCCAAATTTTTTTCCATAGAGGGTCGAGGTTAGCTGCGAAGTTACAAAGAGTTTTGTAGGCTTCTGCAGTGGTATAGGTTCCTTTAGGCAGGTATCCCCATCGGAGAATGTCCTCGCCATTGTTCTGTCTTATTCTTCTTTTCCGTAACTCAATATCCATCTCCTTATGCATCCTATCCTCATCGCTGTTAAGGATTTGGCTGCTTGCTTTCCATTTTCTGAAGCCTTCTTCGAGCTCTGGTTGCCAGTAAGATTGGACCTTTTCTTGTTGTTGTTCCTGTCTCTTCGGTATCATTGTGGGGTGGAGAATGTTCGTAAGTCTTGGCATTTGATTCTAGGCGTCCATCCAGAATCTTGCACTACAACCATTTCTGATTTCCCAGAAGCTATGCTGTTGTATAATGTGATGGTGTTGCTTTGCAGCATTCCATATCAAAGAGCCTTTTTCAATGGGAGTGAATCTTATGAGTTCCTCTTGGGGTCTGTTGTCTGCATACTTCGCTGTCCATATCGTTCCCCAAGGTTTGTCTGGGTTGGTGAGCCACTGCCACCAGATCTTGGCATTCATGATGGCGTTACTGTGTTCAGGGTCTCTTAGCCCAATACCTCCTTTGTCCCTGGGCATGCAGACTTTTGTCCATCTGACCAAGGCCCATTTTCGATTGGTGGCCGAGCTGCTCCATAGGAAGTTTCGCTGCATGTTCCTGAGACTTTTCAAGACCCATTTTGGTGCAGCCATAGAAGAAAACAAGTAAAGAGGCATAGCTTGCAAAATCGATTTGATGAGTATCATTCGACTGGCTAGATTAAGCGACCTGTGAGTCCAGAGGTTGAGGCGATTTTCTATTTTGTCCAGAAGGGTGCGCCAGGCAGAGTGCTTGATAGCTGAAGCAATGAGGGGGGCACCTAAGTACTTGGAGGGAAGAGACGCAGAGGAGAAGCCTAAAATGCGGGAGACAGCAGATTTGACAGACGGGGGAGTATGAAAAAAGAAAATTTGCGATTTGGAGCAGTTGATAGTCATGCCAGACGCCAGAGAGAAGTCCTGGAGGAGACCTTTGAGTCTACGGGCTTCTTGAGCCGAGGGGTACCCAAACAGCATTGTATCATCAACGAATTGCTGATGGGAGAGGGCAGGGGAGTTATGCACAGAGATACCTTTAATTTGCCGCAAGCAAAGAGCTTGCTTGATGTGCCTTCCTAGCCCTTCGGCCATCAAAACGAAAAGAAAGGGGGAGAGGGGGTCTCCTTGCCGGATGCCCCTGGAGGGATTGAACGAGCGGGATGGAAAGCCGTTGACCAAGATGGAGAAATGAGTGGAGTTAATCATGTTCAGGATCCATCGAATCCAAGAAGGACAAAAACCAAAGGCTTTAAGCATATGATGGATATAGTTCCAGTTCAGTTTGTCAAATGCTTTTGAAAGATCTAGCTTGAGAAGCATACCTGCTTGCTTAGAGTTCTTGAGAGAGTGGATGATTTCGTGAGAGAGCAGGATACCGTCCATTATGTGTCGCCCCTCCACATAGCCAGATTGCTCCTTGGATATTAGTGCTGGCAAAAGCGGTTTGAGCCGATTAGCTATGACCTTTGAAATTACTTTGTAAATGACATTGCATAATGCAATGGGACAGAATTTATCTGGAGTGATGGAATCTGCCTCCTTGGGAATGAGAGCGATGAAGGTAGCGTTGAGAGAGGGAAGAAGCCATCGTGTTGCTCTGGATTCTTCTACTATCTGCCAGACTTCCTCTTTTAGCATATCCCAGAAGGCATGAAAGAATGTAGTTGTGAACCCATCGGGACCAGGAGCTTTGCCCTCTTTAAGTTGCTTCATGGCATCATCCACTTCCTCTATGCTGATGGGGCGCATTAAGAGTTCATTTTGTTCCTCTGTAATAATTTTTGGAATATTGCTGGTAATTTTGTTTATGGCATGTTGCCTGTCTTCTCCCTGCTCTTGATGAACTTGTTGGAAGTGATTGAGGAGCTCGGCTTCAATCCCTTCATGCGTTTCTACCTTGTCTCCTGCTTGATTTTGAATGAAGGGGATGTTATTGTTCATTCTCCTTTGTACTGTTGTTCTATGAAAGAATTTAGTGTTGCGCTCCCCCTCCTTCAACCATCGAACCCTTGATTTTTGCTTCCAATAGATTTCTTCCTGCTTCCCTCTTTCGTCCAATAAGTTGTGAATGTGGTGTTCCTTCTCCAGTGTTTCTGCCGTGTGCCCCTGCGTGATGATCTGCTGATGAAGGTTTTCCAGGTCCTGTATGAGCTTTTTCTTCTCCTCGAAAATGTTGCCAAAGGTTTCTTTATTCCATCGCTTCAGATGGCTCTTGAGAAATGTTAATTTCTTCTGAAATTGGTACATTCTCGCTCCTTCTGGGGGGATGAATGAGGTCCAGATGTTCTTAACAAACTCTTTGAATTTGGGATGAGTGAGCCAGAATCCTTCGAACCTGAAAGGTTTTCTGGTTATGTTGCCGGGTCTTTGCCATTGAAGAGCTATTGGCCAATGGTCTGATCCAGAATGTGCCAGAATGGATGCGGTGAAATCCCCTCCTATGTGAACCGCATTGTCCGAGAGGAGGAAGCGATCCAGCTTGGAGGCGATTTGATGCTTGCCTGCCCTGCGATTGCTCCAGGTAAAGGTACCATTGCAGAACGGCATATCAATAAGGGAAGCCAAGTTTATGAATTCTTTGAATCGATCAACCTCAGGCTCCAATCTGCTTCTTCCTCCCAGCTTTTCTTCTGATTTCGTAATCATATTGAAATCCCCAGCAGCGATCCATAGTGGGAATTGCCTACTATTGCTGAGGACTTCGATAGTGTCCAAAAGCTCTACCTTGCTGCTAGTGTCTTGCGGGAAGTAGACATTTGACAAATTGCCATGAATGTTTGTCCCCAGAATGTGGAAGGTGGCCTGTATCAGATGATGCGCCGCGTGAAAATCGGTAAGGAAGACCGCTTGAGTGTTCCAAGCTATAGCCAAACCTCCTGAGGCTTCACAAGCATCGACCGCCACTGTTCTACATCCTGGCCAGGCTTTTAAAAGGAAGCTGTCTAACATAGAGCTGTTGCATTTAGTCTCCTGGAGAAAGCAAATTTGGGGCTTTTCCTTTTTTATCATGTTTCTCAACATCCTGAGTTTTCCGGGGCTGTTAAGCCCTCTTATATTCCAGGATACTAGCTTCATGTTTAACTACTAGCAGAGGGCTTGAAATACTTAGTCAATTTGGCGTATCTGCCAGAATCGACTAAGATTTTCCCAATCTCCATCGTCCTTTGCAAATCTGTCTTTCGGCCCCTTTTTTTTGAGTCCTTGTGGCGCTGGGTGCCGTCCCATTGGCTGCCTGGCTGAATTCCTAGTTGGTTTTGGTAGTAGGCGCGTGAGATAACCAGTTCGAGTTTGTCAAGTTGAAACTCGGGGATGGCATCATATGCTTTCCTTCTGCATGCAGCCTCCATTTCTAAGAGATCTAGACCATGCAGGTCTATGCTTTCTGGTTCCTCGTCCATTATCTGCACTTGATTGTTGTCTTCATTGCCAGAGTCAAGATTCTGGGAAATGTCATTTTTGTCATCCACCTCCATATTATTGAGTTTATCGGCTGAGCTGGTTAGATCCTTTTGCAGAATGATGGGGCGAGAGAGGGGGGCGGAGGATTTGGGAGGGGAGAAGGAAGAAAGGGGAGGGGAGGAGGAGGAGGGAAGATCAGGTGCGGCTTCCTTGCTTAAGGGGGGGTCATCAGAGGATTGACCAAGAATGTCGAAGCTGTTCTTGGTTACTGGGCCATGCGGCTTGCGGGGCTGGGGTTTGAGACCATTGGAGGGCTTTTTGTGCGCACGCTTCCTGCTGGAGACTTTGGTGAATCCACCCTGAGCAGGGGAGCCTGAGGGATCAGGAGGATTAGATTGAATATTCAGAGGGAAATCCCTGAAAAGATGACCTAGGGCATGACATTTTCTACATCGGAACGGAACATGCTCGTAGTCGAGAGGCTGAATCCACTCTTCATCACGATGGGCAAGCTCAACTGACTCAGGGAGAGGCTCATTAAGGCGAATGAAAACACAAATCCGGGCGTAGGAGGTATACTTACGAGACAGGGTTTCTTCGGCTACTTTGATGAAATCGCCGATCCCATTGCCAATCTTTTTGAGGAGCTCCTCCCCCCAGTATTCGTCCGGAAGCGAATACAGCCTGATCCAAACAGGAGCCCATGATAGGTCTTCTTTGTCCGGGTTAAATTTGGGGATCCAGTCGCGTAGATATAACCCAGCCGAGTTGAAAAAATAGGGTCCTCCTACTAGGATCCTGTGTTTATCCTCCGGACAGTAGAATATAGCGGTGAAGAATCCTTTCGGCCCTAATTGTAGCGTAACATCCCCTTTGGGTTTCCATTTAGCAGCTATCCAGCCTTTTAGGGCCCTTTCAGTTGGCCAGAAACCGATGAACTTGCCAATGAGGGCATGGTCCTTCATGTACTGTATTCTATCATCGATCTTGTCTCCAGGCAACTCGATCCTTGGTCTGATCTTGGCCGCTGGTCTGCAGGTGCTAGAGGTGATTTGCGGCTGTTCTCCAGGCATTTCGGTTTCTTCTTGCGGTGTGCCATCTCCTTCTTTGCGGTTACTGTCATTGTTGAGGTCAGTTTGAGGGATTTTTCCCCTGTTCAGGATTTCTTCGTTCACGGATCCAAAGATCACTTGGTGCTCAGAATCTGACTGCGGTGGGGAGGGCTCCGACGCCCCCCCCTGGGGATGATCCATCCTTGGCACGAATGCGCTGCAGGACGGGGTACTACAGCTTACTCAGTGTCTGAGCAGGAGTTTTCTTCACTGTTGTCGGCGCCGTATGCAGGTGTTCGCAGAACCCTAGCAGAGCCCGTGACCTCGCGTCCTTGTATGAATTAGGTTTTTCAATTATGATTAATGTTAATTGTAATATAAATGTCTATTTAATATAGTATTTTGAAAAAAATAAATGTATAAATGAAATGTGTAATATGTATATTTATACCCCTAGATTTAAATACAAAGATTTGTTACATTAATTTTGCACAAGTTAAGTTATGTCTAGGTTAGGGTCTCCTATAACATTGAATGAAAAAATGTTATACTTACAATTATGCCAGATTATATTAAGCATGAACACCCTTTAAAACCATGCAACCCCACAATTGAATATCTCACACACATAAACACACCAAGCAACAATTAACAATTAATATATGTGCATTTTATTGATAGTTGAGCATGTTGTTCACTATGCAATTTGCTTCAACTATAGGCGATTGGGAATTATGTTCACATCGTCTACAACAACCTCTCAATTATTGAGCATATTCTTTTAAATATTGCCATCGGATATATGGTACATAAATTTTAGTTTAACTTTTTATATTGCCATATAAGGATTTTTCTTTTGCAAAAAATTGAACAAGTTTTGAACATTTATTATGTATTTGGTTGGTTTTTAATAGTATCCATTTAATATAAAAAAATTGGACTAATTTTTTATATCTTTCTATGGTTTAAGTATGGTAGTTAGTGTGGACTTCCTAGGTTCTTTGGGAGGAACATTAGGGGAGTTTTGAGGTCTAAAATAGACCTCTAAGGAAATTATAAAATAATAGTGGAAACAATAAAATAAGATTAGATTACATCATCAATTTTAGAGGGAAAAAATGAAAACTATTTTTTCAAATCGTATTTTCAACTTATCTCCCTATAGGTTTACTCAAATTTCGAGTGGCAACACTCATTGGATGCAAAAATTTGATTCCTCATCTAAGGAGTACCCATGTTTCATACTTTTGATGGACCTTGCTACACGAAAACTGTCTTTTCCTGTAGCAGGGTCCATCAAAAGTATGCAACATGGGTACTCCTTGGATGAGGAATTAACTTTTGCATCCAACAAGTACTCCCGCTCGAAATTTGAGTAAAACCTTCGGGAGATAAGTTTAAAATACGAATTGAAAAAGTAGTTTTATTATTTTATTATTTTTTAATCTTTTTTACTCCAAAAATGGTGAATCATCCCCCATGGTTAACATCATCATTTTGAATCCTATTGGTTCTTATAAAGTTTATTTTGGTTGTACATTTTTTTAGGATGCCCATTTTAGAACTCAAAATTCCCTTAATGTATATTTTGCCAAAGGACAGAGCACCATTCTTTATTGATGTTGCAACTTAAAGTTGTATTTTAGTTAGATACCTTGAAGGTTCTATTTCCTTCTTACAATATCAATTTCAACCTACTTAGTGTTTAGTTTTACTTCAAGGTACATCTGGGACATGTGATATCTTCTCTTCATGTACCTCTTTAGGATTCTTCTTTTCTAGGAGCATGGGAGACCTATAATTTTTTTAGCCCCTTGGTTAGGTGGGATTTCTTTGATAGGCATGTAGGATAAGATTTGGTTTTGGAACTTGTCCAAAATTGGATTCATTAGGTTCATCATATCATCAAGCATTTGAGATTTTAGATGCATAGGTTTAGTAAAAGAGGCATTTTTTTGAAGTGTTCTTTGGGATTTTAAGACCACAACCTAAATGGACTAGAGATTGATAGCTCATCAAAAGTATTTGATGTTGACAAACTTATTGTCAAAGATCTCATGTCATTGATTCTTTCTATTGAACTTGAAAAAATAAATACTAATATGCATGGATCTTGATGGTGATATTAAGGATGGAGATTTGGGAAACAAATCCAACAATATGACAACAAAAACGTACACACACTCTCTCTCACACACTTAAAGCATTAGTGTCCCTTGTATTGAAGGTTAGATGGATCTCTTCTAATTTGAAGGACATGTGGATCCACCTATTAGAGAGTGCTTGGTTTCTTTATCTCACTTCTAAACTTAGAGTTTTTGCTTGGCTTGTTATTTATATGTCTTCGCAATCTAAAGGTGTCATGTATAAAAGTGTGTGGACAAGTACTCTTTGTTTATATTTTATCCAGATAAAGACAGTGAAGCACTACTTATGGGACCACAAACTTGCTAGAATTTGTTCAAAATATGTTTAGGATCAACACTTAATTTAGTTTATTTGAAGGGGAAGTTTAATGGCAAGTAGTATTTTTGTTGACTCCTAATCTATACTAAATTTCTCACTTCACTAATGTTTGGGATTTCCTAAGAATTGCATTGTTTAACATATAAAAACTACAATGCAAGTATGTTTTCCCTAATGAGGTCAATAAGTACAATCCTCTTATCATCTTCGCAAGAAGTATAGATGCAATTGTCCACCAAAAGCCCCCTTATGATTAAGGATGCCAAAGAATGTTATGCCCTAACTTATTTTGATTATATTTCTTATTTAGTAGTACTAAGGAAGAGGATATAAGTCTCTATTATAAATACTCTACAAGGCTACCACTTTATTTTGAACTTTATAAATATCTATTTGGAAATATAACACATTAGACAAAAATGGGCTTCCATACAGCATTGCACAAGCGAAGGAAGCTTTGATAACACTTGCTGAAATCATGCTTACTTGGGTACCACTATTGCTATTGTTCCAACCAGGCTGTAGTTCCCATGCTGTGATCCATCATCCCACAGCTTTCAAACTTCCATTAATGTAGAGTAGTCTTTTCTAGGTCTTCCCTAAAATCAAATCCAGGTGGTTCCGGTCGATCCAAGAATTCTGAAATGCTTGTTTTTTTAAAGCGAACCTTTGTTTGTCGAGGGTCTAAAGCATAATAATCATCCATAAGGGTTAATAACTCGGAATTTGGGCTTGCTTGAACTGGAAAAAATTGTCAAGTTTTGAACACTTTTACTTTGAACTTTATAAATATCTGTTTGGAAATATAACACGTTAGAAAAAATTGAAAGAAATCAACTGTAATGAGTAGCATAACCTACCTCTTAAGGGGTTAGTTAAACAATGCTTAAAGGATTAATAGATCAAGATTACATTTTTGTGGGTTTAAGTAGCATCAATCATGGGTAACTATATTCAAATGATTGTCTACCATGTTTAATAATCAACTATAGTCAGCAATAGTAGTTAGGGAGTTAATGGGTTAGTGATTAGGGCACATTAATTGGTTGGTTGATCAATGATGACTTGACTTAATGTATCAATGGTGAGAGGATGTGTTGATTGGGAGGTGGGGGGCTTAGTAGATTAGTGGTTCGTGCTATTTTGGATTATTAATTTAAGGGGTAATGCCTTAGGTATTAAGGGGTTCATAGTAGTGGGTTAGAGTTAATGAGTTGGGGATTCATGTTTAACTTGAATTTATGGGGTTAATGTGTAGGGGTTGGGGATTAATGGCTTGGTGGAGAATTTAATATCTTGGTGTTTAAGTAGGGTGAATGAATTAGGGAGTTAGTGAGTTAAGGATTAGGTGTGAATATGTACATATTGAAGGAACTTGTCCAATGACCATTTCACAAACCTCCTTTTATATTAAGTAGAAGTTCTAAAGACAACCATTCAATATAAAGGGCTTCTTTTAGTTTATATAAACTTAAAGAAATGACAAAGTATATATAATCTAAATCCCAAATAAAAATAAACAAACACATACGACATATAAAACTTTTATATATATATATATATATATATATAATTTTTTAGAAAGTTTTATTTGACCACAAATATTTTTGCCAATGCCACAAATATTTTTTGCCAAAGCCAAAAATCTTTCAGAAACTCCAAAAAAAAATTACACTTTAAAAACTGCTCCATTTAAATTTATATTTTAATAAATATAATAATTTATAATATAAAAAATTACAACCATAAAATATATATAATTATAATTATATAAAATTACTTTATAATTTTAATAATATCAAATTAAATTACAATATTAATAAACTCAATCACAACATTATAAGTTTATTAATTTAGTACTAAATTATAAGCTTATTAATTTAGTACTAAATTAAATTATAATGTAAATACAAATGTAGTAACCTCAGTCACAATGTTACAAATTTATTAATCTAGTATTGCAGATATAATGACGTTTCAAATCAAATGAATTGCAGAGGGAGGGAATAAATCACGGGCCGTTATATACTGCTAGAGACATTAACTTCTCCTGCAGAATATTGGTGAAATCGTGAAATACTTCACGTTTATGGTGAAAGCGCTTTCCAAATTCCATCCATCTCCGCATAATACATTTCCAATACGTTTATTGTTTGTCGCCGCATAACATATTTCCTATAATTTTATTTTTTTTCACCAAATAATACATAAATACAGCCCCGACAACTTTATTGTTTTAAAGGACATATGAAAAAAAATCGATCTTCACGTCGGCTCGCTTCTCCCTCCCTCACTGCGCTTTTCTCTATTTTTCGAAATTTATATTTTTAAATTAATTATTACTAGCCTTTGCATTAGATTTTGCAAAAAAAAAAATGCTGTATGGGATAAATTGAGGGATAATCGTGAAATGTAAATGGTCATTGAAAATAAGAATTAATAAATAAAATTGCATGCAAAGGTTAAAGATAAAGCTAAATGATTTACATTATCTGAAATTTATAGATAGTATAATTCTTGTAACAAAGATTGGCTCTTGATCTTCTAAGATGTTTTTTAAGTTTCAATAAAAAATTACAAATAGTAGATTATAATGGATGAGGTAAATAAAGAAAAATAACATCATGAAAAACATGATGGTTGTATTTCCACATTTAAAATTGCATAACAACTTTATAAATGATTCTTTATACATAGATTGGACACTTACATCTATATCCCATGAGTTAACTGTGAGCATTTTGTATATGGTGAGTTCTAGGAAGAGTAGTCCATTAAAATTGACCAATATAGACCAATCAATACTCAAAATACATAATACTCATAAGAAAAACATATATTCCTCTATTATGTATATTTATTTACTATGTGGTTTTGAGTGCCGTTGTTGGAAAATATAATCATTAAATTAAAAGATATATTCATCTATTATGTATATTTATTTACTATGTGGTTTTTGGAAAATATAATCATTAAAAATACTTCTCTTTATTTGGATTAAGTCAAATCCAACGCCAATATTATATAGAAAACCCATGTATTAACTCAGAAAATGTTGTGGCCAAAACTAAAAGGTGATTAACATTTACCATGATCTACTATTTCCATTTCTTTCTTTAAAAATGCAACCAACATAATTAATTTTTTCAAATTTTAAGGTCAATATCAACTCTACGTAGAGATGCAGTGGCGCTTACCATGGGATTGAAACTCACTCACCATGGGATTGAAACTCAAAACCTTTTGTTTGACTTCTCGTAATTTTTTATTTGAGATTCAACCAGAACAACAATTCAAAGTGTTTGACAATTTGACTATGATTATTCATTAATTTTTCTTGTATATGGAGATGTAACACGCAACAGCATTGAGGGGGATTGGAAATCAGAGCCTTCTCAACAAT
This sequence comes from Pinus tabuliformis, assembly GCA_031772625.1. NCBI lineage: Eukaryota > Viridiplantae > Streptophyta > Pinopsida > Pinales > Pinaceae > Pinus > Pinus tabuliformis. The sequence continues at coordinate 369,634,222 of CM062816.1, forward strand.
TCAAAGTGTTTGGCAATTGGAATATGATTGAAGTTCATTAGTTTATGAGATTCATTAATTTAGTGTTTGGAAATTGGAATATGATTGAAATTCATAAGGTTTCGAGACTCATTAATTTTTCGTGTATATGGAGATGTAACATTGAAGCAGCATTGAGGGGATTGGAAATCAGAGCTCCTCATTATGGAGATGAGTTTGTACCAAAATACCAAACCGAGATATTCACTCAAATACCGAAATCATAAACCATCATTCTTCTTTTGATGTATATGGAAGGTGTTACGATACAACAATGCCAAGGCTAACTTGACTAGCCACCGAAATAGTCTCTAATTGAACCCCTACATAGTCTACAATTTATAATAGAGATGAGGTGTTTTGAATTTAAACTGAACCAGGGATGCTTTTCCTTGCCAAATGTGCCACTATTAGGAAATGTCCTTGTTCAGTCTCATTTGAATGAAATAGGTAGAAAGAAAGGCTGCCACTCCCACTTCCACTTCCACGGTTATGTCCACAATATTGCAAGTCTTACTAGTGGCATCTCCCATTTGGGATTTGGTTCCACACTTCTACCAGAGGAGAAAGGTATCTAGGTTCCCAGTGGCCTCCATTTTCACCTCACTCCAAATCCACGATCCTTTTGTACCCTCACTAATCAGACCTGTAAAATCTTCCATCTATTGCACAAGAAAGACATTGCCTCATTGATTTGCGAGTTTCTGGCATGCACTGTTTATATTAGGTTCCTGTTGAAAGGATATAATTTTTATTTAAGGAAATGATACCAAACCTTGGGTAAGTATTTACTATTTACATTATTGTAAAGAGCTTGAGAATGTGGAAGGCAAAACAATGCCAGAAGTGGAATAGACTAAGAATGTGAAAGGTCATTGAACTGCCATTCCCTTGAGATTCCAAGAATGGTTTTGCAACCCTCGTGCACATGTCATGTGTTAGTCTATATTGCAATGTGTTAGCGATGTGTGTTGTTACTGTTGATTTTATGTTTAGTGGAAAGTTAAATTTTTGTCACAGGTTATCCTTTCTGAAAACAGTGTTCTTAGTGTGTCATCTCATTAGCTTGGATATGTGAATGCAAAACATGTTAGACATGTAGCAAAATCCCCTCAATGGTTCATTGCACAAAGAAATCTACTAAGGAGGAAACTTGCAATGCTTTCTTATTCTCGGAAATTATTTCACTGGAGAAATGCCCCTCTCATATGTATAATCTAAACAGTTAGTAGCAACGCTTGCCAAAGCTTAACGCTTCAAAGTCGATAGCAACATTCTCAGAGGTAGAAGCTCAAGGAATCTGGGGTCTACCTAATGTCAATATTGTTGATCTAAGCTTCAACATTTTTGTGGGTGAAATCATCACTGAGATCAGAAAAAGAATTTGTAGTGGTTGGCCACTCAAAACAACCAATTTTTCGACAACTTGGTGCTAGTGACATACCTTCTTGTTCCAGGAAGAAAATAAGGGACATCAATCGTATTATCATTGATTAGATCAAAAGTGCTTAAATTCTATAAATTATGTTAACTTGTCTTTGATTATACAATACATTTTCATTTATAAATTAAAAATCCAATATAACATCGTTGGAAATCTTATTAATAACCAAAAATAATGATGCAAAATTCACAAATATCAATACACCTAGTGAAACACAATTGTTTCAATGAAAATATTCTTAAGTAAACCAATGAAAAGATACTGTAAAGAAGAGTACATTAGACTATAATAAGTTAAACATATTTCAGATTAAATGATAGCTAATGTAAAGTTCAACATACTCAAGTTGACATTCAGAGAACATTTAATTTTTTAACCAACCCAAGGGGGCTTAATAGAAATAACTTTGAGCCCTTTGGAATTTTTACACCAAGATTGAGCTTCATTATTTCCATAGCTCAAATTGACATTGAAATAAAATTACAAGATAACTAATAAATCAACCAGTATATTAAGGTTGGCATTTAGCGTAGGCATTCACCCTTCAACAAACCAAAGGTGGCTTAACAAAATTAACTTTAAGTCCCTTGGCATTTTTACAAAGAGACTGAGCTTGTTTATTTCCATTGCTCAAATTCACATTCTCCAATTTGATAGCTTCACAGGGAAAACTTTTACTGCAGCTTAAATTAATGGCCTCCGGTGTTATTGAGGTTCCCCTTATGTTTTTGTATGAGACATCAGTGATCTTGACATTCATATTAGATTCTTGCACAACCAAAGCCAATATTTACAACAAAGTAAGTTATAAAACTAAAGCCAGTCTTAACAGTGAAACCAAAACTGGAAAATAAGTTGCAAAACTTCTATGGTCATATGATACTTCAATCTTCAAGTGCCATACAAAAAAAAAAAATCTAGAAATAAAATAAAATAAAGGGAAAATGTTTAGATAGGAGGAGAATGATGATCACCTGGGAAGTACAACCTGGGCAATAGTATTGGTCAATGATGATTGGATTCCTTACATTGTTCATCTGTATGTTCTCAAATTTTAAGCCCTTAGCAAAGCCCTTTCCTCCTTGCAATGTTTTGATTCTAATGCCATTGTCAGTGCCAGTGAAAGAAACTCCTTTTACAGTGACATTGGTGACTCCATTAAGAGAAAGATATATGCCTAGGCTTCCCACACTATATAATAATAACAAAAATCTATTGTCAATGCACTACATTGAATGGTCATATCCTTTGTCTATTTAAAATTTTGATGAAACTATTTCACCTGATTCCATGGCCTGGTCCACAAGTAACCTGTTCAATGTTAAGATTGGAAGTGCCTTCCAAAATACCAATACAATCATCTCCTGCACAACCAAAGTTAAAACTATTATCTTTAATACAATAGTTCTCCTTTCTCCAACAATTTTAGAATGTTGTTGGAAAATATAATCCACCTGTTCCTATGTTGAGATTTCGAAGCTGGACATTGGAAGAAGATATGTGAATTCCATCGGTTGATCCAGATTTAAACAGGAATGCAACAAATTACAGAGATAACCATAAACACAGAGATGCAAAGGAAATAATACTTCGTTTCATTAATGTAAAATACTGAAATATGCTTACAAATAGAAATGGAAATAAACCAGCTAGGGCGATGGTAGCTTATCTCTGAGAAGAGATGTGGCGGCTACATGCCTCTGAACTGTGTTACAATGAGGCTCGAAGGCATATTTATTGTTGAGAAATAATAGAAAATACTAAACATCCAAAAACATAACCCTAGAAGATGAAACACCAAACTGTGGGCCCCGTTTGGGTAAATTGGTATATCAACTTCCTGGGGTCGTAACTTTGGCATACGATCTCCATTTGGCGCAGAATATCTCGTTATAAAGATCTATTCGAGAACTACAACTTTGGGAAGAGCAACATCGATCCATAGACCCATGTTGCTCCTAGTTTTCCCAAAAAACACCATTTAGGGCATCAAAATAGCTCCGGAAGTTCAGGACCCGAAAAACTGCTAAAAATAGTAAATTGTGCTACAATTAAGGAAACTGAAAAGCTAAAAGAAACAAAGGTGGGGGTCCAAGTGGACTTGGCGGGTGGCCACCAATAGCCACCTGGATCATTCTTCTCCCCTTAGGAAGCAATGGTCCCCATGGCGTTGAGTTCCTCCATGAGATGAGGAAACTTCTGCTGAACTTGGTCCCTGGTGAGCCACTTGCCTTGGTGAAGGAGTTGGCCTACTTTGACAACTCGATACAGTTGGATATTTTGTTGGCGAGTGTGCTTGATCTGTGTGTCCATGATCCGATCAGTTGCAGCTTGTTCCATGCAATCTGGATTTAACTCTGTGGGTGTGAGCTGTTCTGCAATGTCGGATGTGTCTAGTAATGGTGGAAAGTATGGCCGAAGGCGGTCCACATTGAACACTGGGTGCAGGCCAAGGAATGGGGGAATGCTGAGCTCAAATGCATTGTCTCCCACAACCTTGGTAATGGTGTAAGGACCATATCGGAGTGGTCTGAGTTTCCGATAGGCTCCAGTAAGGTGTTCCTTTCGCAAATTCAACCAGATTTTGTCGCCCACTTGAAACTTGTGTGACACCCAATGTTGATCATGTCGCTGCTTGTACTTGGCATTTGATTTCTCCAGAATGTCATGGACCTGCTGGCGAATATGTTGGATGTGCTCAATGAAGTTGTTTTCCTTATCTGTTTCGGACTGGACATGAACCGAACCTGCGTGAGTAGCTGCAAATGGTAGGGTCACGTCAATGGGACATAGTGGCTGGAATCTCAAGCCCACATGAAAAGGGTTGTGGCCAGTAGAGCTTTGGAGAACCCGGTTGTAGCTGTGTTAAACATAGGGGAGGCTCTCGTCCCATGTGCGTGGATGCTTTGAGTTGTACATGCGCAGAATGTGTACGATCATCCAGTTGACAACCTCTGTCTGGCCGTCAGTTTGAGGATGGAAGGCTGTGGACTTAGTGAGTTTGGTGTCCAGCATCGACCAGAGACTTGACCAAAATGTACTAAGGAACCTGTTGTCCCGATCTGAGATGATAGACTGTGGGTCCCAAAGTGTACCCACACTTGTTCAAAAAAGAGTTTAGTAGTGGCTTCTGCTGTGATATTCTTCTTGCAGGCCACCATAATGACCATCTTCAAGAACTTGTCAACGACCACAAAAACACAGTCGTTTCCATTCTTAGTGGAAGGAAGGCCTAACATGTAATCCATGGAGATGGATTCCCAAGGTCGATTAGGGGTAGGCAGCGGGGTATAGAGGCCTTGCTTCTTGATGGTCGATTTGGCAATGGCGTAGGCAGTGCATGATCTAATGTACTTCCCGACATCCTGTCGAAGAATCGACCAATAGAAATACTTTTGCAGTACTACCACCATTTTCTTGACCCCAAAATGCCTAACAGCCCGACTATAGTGTGCTTCCCAAATCATCTTGGCACGCTTGCTTGAAGGAACACAAAGGTGACCCAAGGGGCATAACAGGGCATCCTGGAGGTGAAAATATCGAACATGCTGACCCTCTAAGAGTGTCTGGTATGTGTGGCCGAATTCTAGGTCGCTTTTGTAGAGTAGAGAAGTGGCCAATCAGAAGTCTCATGCCCACAAGAGTTGAGCACGATGGTTAACGCCATGATCGGTGGTCGACTGAGGCAATCTGAAACATTATTGGTGTTGCCCTTCTTATACTTGATTTTCAAATGGAACTGTTGCAGGTATGTGGACCATTTTTGATGGCGATCATTCTGCAATTTCCCTTGGGTCTGTATGAACTGCATGGGTCGGTGGTCTGTGTGGATGACCGTTTCCTTCCCCAAAATGTAATGCTTCCATTATCGGCAGGACTGCACAATGGAATACATCTCTTTGTCATAAGTGGGATACTTATGGACTGTGTCTGAAAGTGTCAATGGATGCCCGTGTTGAGTAAGGACTACCCCGATAGCATAGTCAGAGGCATCTGTCTCAACCTCAAATGGTTGTTGCAAGTCTGATAATGCGAGCACTAGTGTCGAGCATAGGTGATCTTTCAACTCTGTGAATGTTTTCTATTGAGATTCATACCAAAAGAATTTTGTTTTGCTCCTCCCTTGGTGACTTGACTCAAGGGCCAAGTGATATGAGAAAATCCCAACACGAACCTATGGTAGAAGTTGGCAAGACCTAGAAAGATGCGGAGCTCTGTCAGAGTGGTTGGAGATGGCCAATCCCGAATGACTTGGATCTTGGCTGGATCCACATGCACCCCTTGTTCATCAATAATGTATCCCAGATATTGAACTTGGGTCATGCCAAAAGTGCATTTCTCCAAATTGGCACATAACTTGTGTTGTCGCAGTGTTTGGAGAACCTGTCAGATGTGGTGGAGGTGCTCTTCCCAACTCTGGCTAAAGATCAGGATGTCATCCAAGTATACTACTACAAATGAGTTGGTGAATGGCTGCAAAATGTCATCCATTAGCCTCATGAAGGTTGCAGGAGCATTCGTCAATCCGAAAGGCATAACCAATCATTCGAAAAGGCCCTCCTTGGCTTTGAAGGCAGTCTTCCACACATCAGAGGTTTCGATTGGTACCTAGTGATATCCTGACTTCAAATCGATCTTGTTGAAATATTTTGCCCCCTTCAGTTGGTCCAAGAGGTCATCAATCCGTGGGATCGGGTACCTATTACGGATAGTGATCTTGTTCAACGCCCAATAGTCAATACAGGGTCTCCAAGTCCCATCCTTCTTCTGTACCAACACGATCGAGCTCCCACAGGGCGATGAACTCGGACGAATGTGACCTTTCTGCAACAGCTCCTGAATCTGCCTCTTGATTTCATCGTTCTCCAGAATGGAGCGTCGATAGATTGGTCCATTGGGTAGCAGCGCACCTGGGGTCAGATTGATGGAGTGCTTGACCTGACAGTGTAGAGGAACCCCTGCGGGGGAGGTGAAGATGTCCTCATACTCCTCCACGACCTTGTCCATCTGTAGTTGTCGTGCGAAGGGGCCCTGTCTGGAGGTCATGGCCACCATCTTCTTCTTTCCTTGAGGGCGTATCATCAGGAAAACAAATTTCCCGGTTTTGGAAATGAGCTTATTGCATTGTTTTGCAGTAACCAAAGAGATGGCGGTAGGTGGTGCTACCTCCGGTATCCTGTACAACTTATTTCCCAGGCCTTGATTGATACACAACATGTCGCTTCCACAAGTATGGTTGTCCTAATAATACATCACAAACTTCAAGGGGAGCAATGTCACACAATAGCTCATTCGTGAAGGGCTTGATGTTGTATGGAAGACGACACTGCTCACGCGAAGATCCGTCCTTGGTGAATCCACCCGATGGTGTACAGTTGTGGATGTGTTGTGGTCGATAAGCCCAGTCGCTTCATGACCTCTACTGAAATAAGGTTCTTTTGGCTTCCATTGTCGAGAATGAACTGTAGTGGGGAGCCCTTTACCCACATCTGGGAGTGGAAGAGATGCTCCTCCTCCTCTGGATCTTCAGGTTCCTCCTTCTGGATCTTCGTGGTGGCAACAGTGGTGTTGGGCTCCGCTATTCTTTTCTTGCAGCTTTGGCGGGTTGTCTTGGGCTGCCCCGCCTTGGCTTTGTCCTTTGCTCTACGGTTTGGGGACACCTTTCCCTTGCTTCGGATTCACAGATCCAAAGTCTCGCTTCTTCTATTTAAACTTTTGCTCGACCTTGATGGCATATCGGTATGTCGTGCTGAGCGAGGAGATGTTCAGGAATTCTATTTCTTCTTGGATGTACTTGTGCAGGCAGCCACGGTATTTGAGTACCAAATGCTGCTCTGAATCCTTGATACCCAACTTTGTGCGAAGGGTATGGAAAATATTGGTAAACTCCGACACATCTTGGTCCCTTCCCTGTCGCAGCGTGGTCCACTTTATGTATTGATCCTCATAGCTTCCGACAGGGTAGTACTGCTCCTTGATGGCATCCCGAAATGAATTCCAAGTGGGTGCGGCTGAAAATAGTGAGCCTGTACTTTCATCCTTTTGCTCACAGTAGGTTTCCCACCAGTCCTTGATGTGGGGGGCTGCTTTGAGAAGAGCGAAAATAATCTTTTCCCAACTGGAAAAATCATGAACATAAAAATAACCCTCTATCAGATTTAACCATTTATCGACGACATCTACATCTATCTGACCCTCGAATATGGGGATTTCAAAATTAACTTGTACCTTAAACGGTGTGGCATTTCCAGAGTAGCTGTTGGAAGCTGATGCATCGCCCTTAGGTAGCCGCTGAAGGATCTAGGCAAAGTTGTCCATCATCACATTCCTTTGTCGCTCGAGGGCTTCTTCGAGCAAGATTTTGATAGGATCTCTTGCACCCTCGTCTTTCTTTTCATCCGCCATGGGAGGCCGTTGGGATTTGCGAGGCTGGTCTTGCAAAGGTTCGACCAGTTCAAGCCCTAACTCGTTATATCTCGACATCGTTTGGGACATGCAAAGAAAAACAGAGAAAAAGCAAATTGTTCTGATACCACTGGTCCGGATTTAAACAGGAACGCAACAAATTACATAGATAACCATAAACACAGAGCTGAGATAACCATAAATACAGAGATGCAGCGGAAATAATACTTCATTTCATTACTGTAAAATACTGAAATATGCTTACAAACAGAAATGGAAATAAACCAGCTAGGGCGATGGTAGCTTATCTCTGAGAAGAGATGTGGCGGCTACATGCCTCTGAACTGTGTTACAATGAGGCTCGAAGGCCTATTTATTGTTGAGAAATAATGGAAAACCCTTAACATCCCAAAACCTAACCCTAGAAGATGAAACGCCAAATTGTGGGCCCCATTTTGGGTAAGTTGGTACATCAACTTCTTGGGGTCGTAACTTTGGCACCCGATCTTCATTTGACGCATACAATAGCTCGTTAGAAAGATCTATCTGAGCACTACAACTTTGGGAAGAGCAACATGTCCATGGACCCATGTTGCTCTCAGATTTCCCAAAAAACGTCGTTTAGGGCCTCAAAATGGCTCCGGAAGTTCAGGACCCGAAAAACTGCTAAAAATAGTAAATTGTGCTACAATTACGGAAACTGAAAAACTGAAAGAGATAGTTGTGGGGGTCCAAGTGGGATAGGTGGGTGGCCACCAACATCCACCTGGATCATTCCTCCCCCCTTAGGAAGCAATGGTCCCCATTGCATTGAGTTCCTCCATCTGCTGAACTTGGTCCCTGGTGAGTTGTTTTGTAATCTCGGATGTGTCCAGTAATGGTGGGAAGCATGGTCGAGGGCGATACACATTGAACACTTGGTGCAGGCAAAGGAATGGAGGAATGCTATGCTCCAAAGCATTGTTTCCCACAGCCTTGGTAATTTTGTAAGGACCATGCCGGAGTGGTCCGAGCTTCTGATGGGCTGTTGTAAGGCGTTTTTTCTGCAGATGCAACCAGACTTTGTCGCCCACCTAAAACTCGTGTGGTACCCCTGTGGGTGAGGAGAATTTGTTCCTGTGTTCTGTCATGACCATACCCCTTTGTTACTGTTGCTGCGTGGAGGAACCCTTCGCGGGGGTCATGGATGTGGCTACGATCTTCCCCTTACTTTGGGAGTGAACCAAACAGAAAATGAATTTCCTAGTCTGGGAGACGATCTTGCTGCATTTCTTAGCAGAGATCAAAGAGGTGGCAGTAGGTGGGGCTACCTCCGGTATCTTGTATAATGAATTACCCAAAGTAATAATAGCAGCGCAAGGCCTTGACTCATACACAACATGTCGCCTCCACAAGTATGGCTAGCCAAATAGTACATCACAAACATCCAGAGGTGCAACATCACACAATACCTTGTCTATGAAGGGCTTGATGTTGTAGGGAAGGCGGCACTGCTGGCGAACTCGGAGATCTTGTCCTTGGTGAAGCCACCCGATACTGTACGGTTGTGGGTGTGGTGTAATCGATAGGCCCAACTGCTTCACGACCTCTGCTGAAATGAGGTTCTTTTGGTTGCCACTGTCGACAATGAATTGCAGCGGTGAACCCTTCACCCACATTTGTGAGTGGAAAAGACGCTCCCCCTCCTCTGGATCTTCGGGCTCATTCTTCTGGATCTTAGCGGTGGCAACAATGACGCTAGGCTCCGCATCAATGATCTGCTTCCCTTTGCCATTCCCCTTGTCAAGTCCTGACTCAGGGTCGAAACATGCATCTGATTCTGAAGCCTTCAACTTGGCCACCAACGACTGCTTGGTCCGACACTCACTTGTGTTGTGAGTGGGGCTCTTATGGAACTCACAGCACTTTCCTGTGTCCTTCTTCGACTTCGTGGTGTTGTTCTTTTTTGGCGGCTTTGATGGGTTGTCTTGGGTCACCTCGCCTTAGCTTTGTCCATTGGTCTTCGGATTTGCAGATCCAAAGTCTTGCTTCTTCTATTTGAACTTCTGCTCGATTTTGACAGTGTATCGGTACGCCGTGCCTAGCGATGAGATGTTCAGGAACTCCATCTCTTCGGGGATGTACTTGTGCAGGAAGCCGCGGTATTTGAGTACCAAATGTAGCTCAGAATCCTTGATACCCAACTGTGTGTGAAGGGTATGTAAAATATTTGTGAACTCTGGCACATCTTGGTCCCTTCCCTGCCACAGTGTGGTCTACTTTATGTATTTGTCCTCATAACTTTTGATAGGGTAGTACTGCTCCTTGATGGCATACCGGAATGAATTCCAAGTGCGTGCAGCTGAAAATAGTGAGCCCGTACTTTCATCCTTCTACTCGCAGTAGGTTTCCCACCAGTCCTTAACGGGGGGGGTTGCTTTGAGAAGAGCGAAAATAATCTTTTCCCGACTTGAAAAATCATGAATAGAAAAATACCCATCTAGCAAATTTAACCATTTATCTACGACATCTGCATCTATTTGACCCTCGAAGATGGGGATTTCAAAATTAACTTGTACCTTAAAGGGTGTGGCATTTCCAGAGTCGTTGTTGGAAGCCAATGCATCGCCTCTGGGTAGCCGCTGAAGGATTTGTGCAAAGTTGTCCATCATCGTGTTCCTTTGTCGCTCGAGGGCTTCTTCGAGCAAGATTTTGATAGGATCTCCTACCCCCTCGTCTTTCTTCTCATCCGCCATGGGAGGCCGTCGAGATTTGCGAGGTTGGTCTTGCAAAGGTTCGACCAGTTCAAGCCCTAACTCCTTATATCCCAACCTCATTGGGGACATGCAAAGAAAAACAAAGAAAAAGCAGACCGCTTTGATACCACTGATCCGGATTTAAACAAGAACGCAACAAACTACATAGATAACCATAAATACAGAGATGTAGCGGAAATAATACTTCATTTCATTACTGTAAAATACTGAAAAATGCTTACAAACAGAAATGGAAATAAACCAGCTAAGGCGATGGTAGCTTATCTCTGAGAAGAGATGTGGTGGCTACATGCCTCTGAATTGTGTTACAATGAGGCTTGAAGGCCTATTTATTGTTGAGAAACAATGGAAAACCCTTAACATCCCAAAACCTAACCCTAGAACAAGAAACGCCAAATTGTGGGCTCCGTTTTGGGTAAGTTGGTACATCAATTTCCGAGGGTCGTAACTTTGGCACCCGATCTTCGTTTGACACGTACAATAGCTCGTTAGAAATATCTATCCGAGTGCTACAACTTTGCGAAGAGCAACATCAGTCCATGGACCCATGTTGCTCCCAGATTTCCCAAAAAACGTCGTTTAGGGCCTCAAAACGACTTTGGAAGTTCAGGACCCGAAAAATTGCTAAAAATAGTAAATTGTGCTACAATTACGGAAACTGAAAAATTGAAAGAGACAGTTGTGGGGGTCTAAGTGGGATAGGTGGGTGGCCACCAACATCCACCTGGATTAGCAGTGGAAATAATACTTCATTTCATTAATGTAAAATATTGAAATATGCTTATAAACAAAAATGGAATAAACCAGCTAGGGCGATGGTAGTTTATCTCTTAGAAGAGATGTGGCGGCGACATGCCTCTTAACTATGTTACAATGAGTCTCGAAGGCCTATTTATTGTTGAGAAACAAAGGAAAACCCTAAACATCAAAAAACCTAACCCTAGAAGATGAAACGCAAAACTATGGGCCCCGCTTGTGTAAATTGGTATATCAACTTCCCGGGGTCGTAACTTTGGCATACAATCTTCGTTTGACGCGCACACTATCTCGTTAGAAATATCTATCCGAGAAATACAACTTTGGGAAGAGCAACATTAGTCTATGGACCCATGTTGCTCCCAACTTTCCCAAAAAATGTCGTTTAGGGCCTCAAAACGGCTCCGGAAGTTCAGGACCCCAAAAAATGCTAAAAATAGTAAAATGTGCTACAATTAAGGAAACTGAAAAGCTGAAAGAAACAATGGTGGGGTCCAAGTGGACTTGGCGGGTGACCACCAATCTCCACATGGATCCTCGGTATTAGGGCTATCCTCTGGGGCCTTGATAGTCAATAGCTTAGCGAGGACGTTCTTACTTGCATCAATGGAGATATGGAACTTCTTGCTGTTGATGGAAGTAATATCTTTCAGCACTATATTGGTAGTGCCCAAGAATCGTAAAGACTACCCATTATCATTTCACAATGTCAATATCACATTCAAGGTAAACTCTTAATTGTTTAACAATTAAATTAAATGACAATTTTTGTAGTTTTGGAAATATTTCAGAATTTGATAGATAGAAGCTAAGTCAAATAAAATTAAACAAAATCAAATATTTCCAAATATTTCCAAAAATTGCAATCCAAATAAAATTAAACAAAATAAACATCCCAAAATATTCCCAAAATCTGCAATCCAACTAAGTTCAAAACCAATTAAATAGATAGAAGCAATACCGCAGGCCCGAGTTTGCACTGCACACCAAACAATGCATTTCAGTCAATATAAGTATGAATATGTGTAAGTAGATGCTACCCAAATCACTAAAAAGGCAACAGATGACTGATGGTACAACTGATAACTTTATTCATACTTGCTTATTTTTTTTACAGTTCCACTAGGAGCTTCCTTGTCCATCCAAACATCCCCCACCATTCACTGTGAGACCATCAACCTTAGTGAACTGCAACCAATATTTATTTTGAATTTGTTTAGTGTTGGCTGGTGCAATGAGGTCGCCAGTTATCTGCCAAAACACATCTCAATGATCAAAAGAAAGAAATATGTAAATCTTGAAGTGCCCACAATATGAAAGTGTTGGGAGGAGGGGACCCTTCTACGAATGAATTCAAAGATGAAGAAACAGGGGAGGGCAGATTGGTGGTTTTGAAGGTGGGGAGAATCTCACGATGGAGGATGTGTTGAATACAACAGGTCAACCAGCTTTGGCACTATCTACAAAGCCAATCTTAGCGAAGGAGGAACTATTTCTCTGAGGCTTCTCAGGGAAGGGACTGAAAAGGAGTTGAAGGGACTTGCAAGGAATGAAAAGAACTCTTGTCTGTAATTAAGGATTTGGGTCACCTTCGGCATGAAAATATAGTCCCTCTCAGAGCATTTTATGAAGGAATAAGAGAGAAGCTTCTTGTATATGATTATCAGAAGAAAGGAAACTTGGCTACCCAACAAGTAGTAATATAGATGATGTAAGCAAGCCCATCAAATAAGTAATCCTAGGTAACAAATTCTCCTATCCTTGATGACATTCCCATATCTATGGCATAGTCATCTTTTCAAGCAGCCCTAAATGCAAACAACATGATTGACAACCACAACAACCTCTCCATTTGTTCTAACTCCAACACTTTCCCAATGAGTGATTTCATTAAAAGCAATCATTGCAGTGCTTGCAAAGTTTTGTGCAAAATGACTAGCCATATTAGTCTCCAAATGCCAGTTCTAAGGCCTGATCTTACTGACAGTTTGATGGAGACTCTCTTCATGTGTACTCACAACAATGTATGCAACAACACCAAAGACAACAGAATGTTGTAAGGCTGCTACCACAAGAAGCATTGCCAACTCTCCAAAAAGTAGAAATAGTATAAAAAACACCATAGCTCCAGTTCCTTGAGGCATTGCCCCTTGATGATCAAAGCCTCTTCTACGAAATAACCTCCCTACAAAGATTCCAACTTCTTCTAATTCTTCAAGATCATCACTAAAATCAAAAGTTCAGAACTGAAGCCAGTACATAGAGTTTGATGAGTAGATATCAAACTTGTGCAAAGGAAACCAAAAACCAAAATTAAAATTAGAAAGCTAAAATCAAAACTATGCACCCATAGGTTGCCAATATTAAATAAAAAATGAGCCCAAATTGAAAACAAAACAGAGGGGAATGAGTGGTGTACCAATGAGCACTATCATAGAGGTTTGTCTCTGTATTCCTACAATCCACCATCAAATAATGTCCACTAATAAAGATAGAATCCTCTGTTATAGTAAACAACGATGCCTGAGCCACATCTAGAGTGTTTAAAGAATAGTCTGAGGGAGGTGAAAACTCCAGCAATTTTCTCCCAAATCCAAGGATATTGGTTCACACCCATGCATATGAATGGCTTGGATTGTGGTGGAAGAAATCCACTGCCCTTGTTCATTATGGTTGCCACATGATCTTCATTCATCACATTGCAATGGATGAACTCAAATTCATTTCCCAGCTCTGTGTTTTTCACATCTACTCTCAGGTGTTGGGCACCATGTGCTGCAAAGAGATGACATGTTGTCTCTCCAATGCCAATGGTTGCAACAATGATAGTTGCCATCTTGCCTTCAAGCCTGATCATATTTAGCTACATATAAATCATGGTTTAGTATAGTAGCAAAACCCATCTAAATTATCTAAAATCTTAAATCATGTGAATCCAAAAGCTTCCATAACTAAAATTAAAACTTAATTTGCTTTATGTGTGGGGAGATTGAAATCAAAAGAAGATTCAACTTGATATACACAAAAAAAGTTGCAGTGTTGTAAAAAAAAAGTAAGCCTAGATTGAGATGAAATCAAAACAGTGCCTCAAAGAGATGACCTGTAATATCCCTAATGCCAATTATGCACCAATCATGATTTCCATCTTGCTTATAGCCTGATCATATGTAGCTACATAAAAATCGTGGATTACTACAGTAGCAAAACCTATCTAAAATATTTCAAATTTGAAATCACATGCATACATAAGTTTCAGAAAGTGAAATTAAAACTAAATCCATGTGTGTGGGGATCCTGAAATCAAAACCAAATTCAACCTGATATGCACCCAGAAAGTTGCAATGTTGAAAACAAAATTAAGCCCTGTTTGACATGAAATCAAAACCATAGACTATCTGATATGCACCTACCATTTGCATAGGTTCAAACACTAAAATCAAAAGTTCAGAACTGAAGCCAATACATAGAGTTTGACAAGTAGATATCAAACTTATGCAAAGGAAACCAAAATTAAAATTAGAAATCTAAAATCAAAATTATGCACCCATAGGTTTCCAATCTTAAATAAAAAATGAGCCCAAACAGAGGGAATCAAACACTAAAATCAATACTTTAGAACTAAATCTAGTACCTAGAGTTTGACAAGCATAAATCAAAGCTATGCAAAAGAAACCAAAATCAAAACTATACACCTGCAAGTTGCCAATCTGAAATTAAAACTAAGCCCAAAATGAAAACAAAACAGAGGAGAATGAGTGGTGTACCAGCGATCAGTATCATAGGGGTTCGTCACCATACTTCCATAATCCAACATCAAATAATTTCACTAATAAAGTTAGAATACTTTGTTACAATAAAAAAAGATGGTCGAGCCACATCCCAAGTGTTTAAATAAAAAATTGAGGGAGTTAAAAACTCTTTGCCCTTTTCCTGCTAGATCCAAGGATACAGGTTCATAGTCAAGAAAAAGAATAGTTTGAACTAGGCGTGTGCAAACATTGTCGAGACAAATCATGTTATTGTGATTTCCAAACCCTCGGAATGTCATTAATGCCAACGTTACAAGGCTAACTAAAGTCGTCTTACTAATAATATAGGCACAAGGACCCAACCCTCCCACAGTGCCTTCCACGCTTCCCCTGTAGACGATGCACCGTTTCCTCAATGGCTTCATCGCCTAGGCTACATGTTCGACACTAAGAAATGATCCACCAATATTCACATCCATTGTGAAATCGAACTCAACGATGAATGTATTAACAATAGGACCTACTCCTCCCAGAAGGCCCAAGTTGTTGTGGAAGACATCCACTGCCCTTTTCCACTATGGCAACCACATGCTCTTCATTCCTCACATCGCAGTGGATGAACTTAAATCTGTTGCCTAGCTTTTGAACCAATTTCTCTATGCTTTGGACATATGTTATCAAGACTTGGGCACCACGTGCTTCAAATAGATGACTTGTAGTATCCCCATTGCCAATTATTGCATCAATGATGATTTCCATCTTGTTTATAGCCTAATCATATGTAGCTACATAAAAAGCGTGGATTACTACAGTAGGAAAACCCATCTAGAATATTTCAAATTAGAAATCACATGCATATAGAAGTTTCTGAAAGTGAAATTAAAACTAAATCCATGTGTGTGGGGATCCTGAAATCAAAACCAAATTCAACCAGATATACACCCAGAAAGTTGCAATGTTGAAAACAAAATCAAGCCCAGTTTGAGATGAAATCAAAACCATAGCCTATCCTGATATGCACCTACAATTTGCATAGGTTCAAACACTAAAATCAAAAGTTCAGAACTGAAACCAGTACATAGAATTTGATGAATAGATATCAAACTTGTGCAAAGGAAACCAAAAACAAAAATTAAAATTAGAAAGCTAAAATCAAAAGTATGCACTCATAGGTTGCCAACCATAAATAAAAAATGAGCCCAAATTGAAAACAAAACAGAGGAGAATGAGTGGTGTACCAACGAGCACTATCATAGAGGCTTGTCTCTGTATTCCTACAATCCACCATCAAATAATGTCCACTAATAAAGATAGAATACTTTGTTATAGTAAATAATGATGCCTGAGCCACATCTAGAGTGTTTAAGGAACAGCCTGGGGGAGGTGAAAACTCCATCAATTTTATCCCAAATCTAAGGATATTGGTTCACACCCACGCATATGAATGGCCCGGGTTGTGGTGGAAGAAATCCACTGCCCTTGTCCATTGTGGTTGCCACATGCTCTTCATTCCTCACATTGCAATGGATGAACTCAAATTTATTTCCCAGCTCTGTGTTTTTCACATCTGCTCTTAGGTGTTAGGCACCATGTGTTGGAAAGAGATGACCTATTGTCTCTCCAATGCCAATGGTTGCAACAATGATGATTGTCATCTTGCCTTCAAGCCTAATCATATTTAGCTACATATAAACCATGGATTACTACAGTAGAAAAACCCATCTAAATTATCTAAAATCTCAAATCATATGAATCCAAAAGCTTCCATAACTAAAATTAAAACTAAATCTGCTTTATGTGTGGGGAAACTGAAATCAAAACAAGATTCAAAAAGTTGCAATGTTGAAAAAAAAAATTAAGCCTAGTTTGAGATGAAATCAAAATAGTGCTTCAAAGAGATGACCTATAGTATCTCCAATGCCAATTATTACACCAATGATGATTTCCATCTTGCTTATAGCCTGATCATATGTAGCTACATAAAAAGCGTGGATTACTATAGTAGCAAAACCCATCTAAAATATTTCAAATTTGAAATCACATGCATACATAAGTTTTTGAAAGTGAAATTAAAACTAAACCCATGTGTGTGGGGATCTTGAAATCAAAACCAAATTCAACCTGATATGCACCTAGAAAGTTGCAATGTTGAAAACAAAATTAAGCCCTGTTTGAGATGAAATCAAAACCATAGCCTATCTGATATGCACCTACAATTTGCATAGGTTCAAACACTAAAATCAAAAGTTCAGAACTGAAGCCAGTATATAGAGTTTGACAAGTAGATATCAAACTTATGCAAAGGAAACCAAAATTAAAATTAGAAAGCTAAAATCAAAACTATGCACCCATAGGTTTCAATCTTAAATAAAAAATGAGCCCAAATTGAAAACAAAACAGAGGGGAATCAAAGACTAAACTCAATACTTTAGAACTAAATCTTGTACCTAGAGTTTGACAAGCATAAATCAAAGTTTTGCAAAGGAAACCAAAATCAAAACTGTACACCTGCAAGTTTCCAATCTGAAATTAAAACTATGCCCAAATTGAAAACAAAACAGAGGAGAATGAGTGGTGTACCAGCAATCAAAGTTAGAATACTCTATTATAATAAAAAAAGATGGTGGAGCCACATCCCAACTGTTTAAAGAACATACTGAGGGAGGTAAAAACTATTTGCCCTTTTTCTGTCAGATCCAAGGATATAGGTTCATAGTCAAGCAAAAGAGTAGCTTAAATCAGGTGTGTGCAAACATCGTTGAGACAAATCATGTTACTGTGATTTCCAAACCCTTGGAACTCAACTAATGCCAACATTACAAGGCTAACTAAATTTGTCTTATTAATAGTATAGGCATGAGGACCCAACCCTCCCACAATGCCTGCCACGCTGTCCCTGTAGACAATGCAACGTTTCCTCAATGGCTTCATCACCTAGGCTACGTGTTCGACACTAAGAAATGATCCACCAATATTCACATCCATTGTGAAATTGAACTCAACCATGCATGTCTTAACAATAGGTCCTACTCCTCCCAGAAAACCCAGGTTGTTGTGGAAGACATACACTGCCCTTGTCCACTATGGCAGCGACATGCTTTTCATTTCTCACATCACATTGGATGAACTTAAATCTGTTGCCCAACTTCTGGACCAAATTCTCTATGCTTTGGACATCTGCTATCAAGACTTGAGCACCACCTGCTTCAAAGAGATGACTTGTAGTATCCCCAATGCCAATTATTGCACCAATGATGATTTCCATCTTACTTATAGCCTGATCATATGTAGCTACATAAAAAGAGTGGATTACTACAATAGCAAAACCCATCTAAAATATTTCAAATTTGAAATCACATGCATACAAAAGTTTTTGAAAGTGAAATTAAAACTAAATCTATGTGTGTGGGGATCCTGAAATCAAAACCAAATTCAACTTGATATGCACCTAGAAAGTTGCAATGTTGAAAACAAAATTAAGCCCAGTTTGAAATGAAATCAAAACCATAGCCTATCCTAATATGCACCTACAATTTGCATAGGATTAAACACTAAAATCAAAAGTTTAGAACTGAAGCCAGTACATAGAGTTTGATGAGTAGATATCAAACTTGTGCAAAGCAAACCAAAATTAAAATTAAAAAGCTAAAATCAAAAGTATGCACCCATAGGTTGCCAATCTTAAATAAAAAAATGAACCCAAATTGAAAAGAAAACAGAGGGGAATGAGTGGTGTACTAGTGAGCACTGTCATAGAGGTTTGTCTCTGTATTCTTACAATCCACCATCAGGTATACCCAGCAATCAACGAATTCCAAGAGACCACATTTCAAATCCTAGGACCAGGCATCATCATGCCACCACAAAGTATCTAGAAAATGGAGAAACCCTAAGGGTTCGACATCACCAGGCTGCAGATCCATTTTCTTCTGGAGACAAAAACAAACCCAAAGAAACAACAAACCCTGAGGTTAGGGTTTCATCTAACAGAGCTAAACTTTACTGCCTAAGTAAGAGGGCCGACTTTGAACAAATCAAAGAGGTCGTGAATTAGAACAGTTGGAACAAGATTTGAACTAAAATTCACTAGAAAGAAAACTAAAGGTAAGAAAAAAACACATGAAGGAACCATTACCTATAAATGGCATGGCAGTGGTTGTATCCTCACGTTTAGGAGCTAAATGCATTACTGAAAAAACACCAAGCAAGCACAGTCAGTTGTGTACCCTCACCCGTTGGAGCAAAAGGCGATCAAATTCTTTGGAGAGGGAATCATCCATACCCAAGCAAGCTGAATGGTTTCCTACCCAAGCAAGTCGAATGGTTTTTGTTACAGAGTCCCTCACATCTCGCCAGAAAATGCAAGAGAAAAAAACATTTAGACCATGTACGCTTTGAATATAAGACTAGGTTTTGCCAATGAATATGCAGAAAATGGAGAAAACTTCAGAAAATGAAGAAAACTTAACAACATAGAGGTGGTTACCCTAACCACCAAGGTAATCACGATCGTGGATTGTTATCGCAATGTTAATGGTGAACAACGGTTATCCAAACCATACAAACATAGAGATATCCGACAACAAACAATATTTTAATCGTTAACATGTCATCAGATAGTGAGATAGATACACAGTGGTAATTTGGGGAGTTGCATAATTATTTAACAAATGTGTTTAGTTAAATTAATATCAACCACCAATTAAATATATTTTTAACATAAATATATATAATATTAATATTATTTAAAAAACTCTACATAAAAATGAAAATAAAAAAAGTGCTCTTAGAGAGTAGCGCGTTTAATTTTTCAGTTTATCTAGTTGTTGTGTGTGAATTGGAAAATATCAAAACATGTTTTAAATTTGATGTGAACGAAGCATGGATGAGGAAGGATAATAATCAGAGCAAAATGCTTATGAAATCCTTCAAAAGATTACCTTTATACGCAACCGGCAAGGAGAAGCCAAGTCCATAGCAGCTTGTTGGGTTGGTAAATGGGGATCAGCCATACAAATAAGTGATGCTCCCTCCACATGTGCCAAGTTGACATCTGTTCTATGCCCATCATCCCCACTTCACTTATCCCATAATTTCAGTTTCAACCCCGCCTCGTATTGTTCAGAAACAAAGTGTCGATTAGCAACATTCATATGATGTGTCAGCCGCCAGCCGTGACACGAAATAACCCAATACGTTCAAGAGAACATATTTGACTATAACTGTAACTATGGTGACAGAACATGACCAAATACATCCCCTCCAACGCGACCCGAAAATGACCAAGCATATTCCATCCGCCGGAACAGAATATGACCAAACATTCCCTCCAACGTGACACGAATGCGATGGTGACAGGAAATGACCAAGTACATCCCTCCCCCGGAACAGAACATGACCTAATACTCTTCCTCCACATCAAAACTACAGTAATTAAAATACTAACATTCGGTCGATCGAGATATCACAACAGCCAAAGCGGACATGTTATTCTTATATGGATAGCGTTAATGTAATGGTACGGTTTAATGTAATAGCACTGCGAGGGATTTTTATGTTGAGAAAAGAAAGAGGGTAATAATAAATTATTTTTCCCTCAAGTAGTGAGAGATTTTTAAGTCGAGGTTTGTTCGCATCCATAAGCTGGCATGGTATTCCTATGTGGATAATGTTGATGTAGCACGGTTGTATCATAATATTATATAACACGGTTGTATCTTATTATTAGTATATGGATAATTTGTTAAAGGTAAGATTGAAATTATATGGATAATTTGTTAAAGGTAAAATTGAAATTATAATGCTATATTAGTGTAGTTATGCAAATTAAATGATCGGTAAATGTTAATTGGTATTAAATATTTATTTTATTTTATTTTGTTAAAAATTAAAAATTAAAATGTTTAGTATAATTAATAGATGAAATAATTATTTTCTTGAGTATTTTTTTAATTAATTTTGTCTAAATTAAGGTAGATATTTTTAAGAATTGTAAGTTTAAGTTGTTTAATCTCCAAATTTTGAATGTTTTAAGGTTTTTCAAGATGTTGAATTTATTTATGTATTCAAAGTGCATTTTAAACAAGAAGAAATCACAATCTTACTAGAAATTGTATCTCCTAGTTAGACACTTTCTTAAAAAAATCATAAAAATTAACTAAATCATAATTTATTCTAAATAATAATAATAATAATAACTACTCTATAAGTTAAACATGTATACATTTAAAAAAATATGTAACAAGATTCTTAATAATGGAAATTCATCTTTATTTTATCATTAACATTCTTACCCTACACTCAGATGTTATTACACGCAGACACTTTAGGGGGAGAGGGGAGGGTAGGGGAATCCGTAATCTCTCTCTGGTTGATGTCCCAATCGCAGACTTGACTGAAGACAGGCCTCTTAGAGCATGCAAGGCCCTTCTCAAAATGAATTTTGCAATCTCCATGAATATTAGAGGATTGGGGGCGGATCCCAAATTTCTTGCCCTGAAAAAAAAAAAAAAAATTCTGAAAATCCAAAAATTATCCTAATTCGGGAGACAATGCATGCTGCTTATGATACCATTTTTTATTTTAGAAAGATGTATCCATCATGGTATATTTCTGCCACTGAAGCAAAAGGCCTCTCAGGAGGATTGGCAGTGCTCTGGGACCCCTCATGGATCAAAGCGAAAACCTATAGCTGCTTGGCTGGAATTTTAATTTCAGCAAAAATAAGGGGACATAAATTTCCCATCAACATTCTCAATATGTATGCACCCTACAGGGACAGAATGATTTTCTGGGACAAAATCTTGGAATTTGAAATTTTTTATTTGGAAAATTTATTGATTGCAGGTGATTTAAATCTTACTTTAAACATGGACGAGATATGGGGAAGCAATAGGAAAAAGGATACTATAGCAGAAAGACTGAAAAATGAATTTCTAAAAAGAAATTTAGTGGATGTCATTCCGTCTCAAATGAGGCCGACTTGAGAAAATGGCAAGAGTGATGAAGCATATGTGGCAAAGAGATTGGACAGATTCCTTATTCATGCTAGTGTAATTGACTGTATGGGCATGTCGTTCTCTTCAATAGAAAACATTATCATTTCAGATCACAGACCAATTAAGTTAGGCTGGAAGGAAAGGAACTTTAGAAAGGGATACTCTTTCAAGTTCAATAGCTCTCTTCTGGAGGACCAAGGATTTAATGATCTTATTAAAAAATCATGGTCTGAACTCACAAAAAACAAAAGTCCTTCCACGCTACTGATGACCTTTAAGGACAAAATGGACCATCTGAGGAGAATTGTAAAAAATTGGCAGTATGAGAAAAGGCATTCAAATAGAAAAGAACTAAAAAGTATCCAAGAGGCTTTAGATGAGGCTTCGAAGGCTTTTTCTGCTCAGAATCTGTCATTGGAGTCAAGATGCCTCATTAAAGAGCTGCAAAAAAGGAAAATCAAAATTATGGAACAAGAGGAATCCTACTGGCGACTTAAAAGCAGAGCAATATGGATTAAACAAGGTGATAGAAATACAAAGTTCTTTCATAAGTTCGCAAATGCAAGGAGAGAAAAAAATACCATTTGGAAGATAAGAAATGGCAATGGGCAGCTCTTATATTCTCAGAATGACATTACTAAAGAGGCAGTAAATTACTTTGGGAAGCAATACAAAAGGTCTGAAACAAGTAACTTTAAAGATATCTTGTGGGGTATTGAAATATTCCCAAAGATGTTTGATGAAGAAGCAAATGTAAAAGTCTTCCAAAAAATCTCTGGGGAAGAGCTTCTTGAGACTATGAAATCATTTAAGGCTGATAAGTGTCCAGGGCCGGATGGCTGGACAATCGAGTTCTATATCCACTTCTTCGACCTATTCAAAGATGACTTGCTAAAAATGGTAGAAGGTTCAAGAATGGCGGGCAGTATAAACTCTAAAATTGCATCCACCAACATTGCCCTCATCCCAAAAAAAGATGAAGCTGAACCTTTCATGGATTATCGGCCGATATCTTTATGCAACATATCTTATAAAATTATTGCAAAAATAATTGCTGAAAGGATAAAAGTTTATTTATCTTTTCATATCTCATCTGAACAACATGCTTTTCTAAATGGGAGGAACATACAGGATGTAGTGGCAAGCACCCAGGAAGGACTATTTACTATTCAGAAAAGGAAAAGGAATGCAACCATCCTTAAGATTGATCTCCAAAAGGCATATGATTGCCTAGAGTGGGGATTCCTCAGATGCTTACTGGTAAAAATTGGCCTTAACACTGGTATGACAAATTGGATAATGGCGTGTGTCGAGATGGTGAACTTCTCGGTGATCATAAATGGCATCCCATCCCCTTTTTTCTCTGCTTCCAGGGGGCTCCGGCAAGGATGCCCCTTATCGCCTCTGTTATTCATTTTGGCAATGAATACTCTTAGCCTCCACATAAATAAAGCTGTTGAAGACTCCAGAGCATCCCCACTTAAAATCTGCAGAGGAATCTCGATATCTCACAACCTGTTTGTTGACGACATCATTTTATTTGGAATGTTGTGCAAGAATACTTGGGCTTGCTTCTTCATCATTGTGGAAAATTTTCAAAAAGCAACAGGCCTCAAAATAAATTCTGAAAAGTCTGTTTTTTTTCACAACAGCTCGTGCCAGGAGATGATCGACTGGCTGTCTGGTTTGTTTGGAATCAAGGCACACCCTATTGGACGGGGCTTGAAATACTTGGGCTTTCTGCTTAAAGCCGATAGATATAGAAAGGAGGACTGGGGTTGGATCTTAGACAAATTCCATAAGGGAATTTCCGGTTGGCAGTACAAATATCTTTCTCTTGGAGGCAGAGTGATCCTTGCCCAGTCGGTGTTAAATCAGATGATGGTTTACTGGGCACATTTATTTGCCATCCCTGCTAGCATTATCTAGGAAACGAATAAACTCACGGCGAGTTTTATTTGGGGAGACCGTGCAGTGGGGAAAAAATATCACCTTTCGTCCTTAGCCAATTTATCCAAACTAAAGGCTCTCGGAGGATGGGGCCTTTTAGATTTGAAATCTTTCAACAAGGTATTATTGTGCAGGACTCTATGGAGGGGAGTGTTTGAGGACGGGTCGTGGAGCTGTATTATTCGAGGCAAATACCTAAGAAGCAGGAGCTTAGCATATTGGTTTGGAAGAAAACAACTGGGATCTCTAAGAGGATCGCCAATATGGCAAAGCTTACGCAAAATTGGAATGTTTTTTTCTGGAAATTCTCACCTGGCATTTTCAATCAGGCAAATCTATTCTCATTGGAAAAGACTGTTTTATAGGCGGCCCTGATGCATCTGTGATTCAAATGCCTTTGCTTAATTTTTTCCACAGAGTTGGCATTTTTTTCTGGGAAAGCCTCATTGCAGATTGGAACGGTCCCATTCCCCAATGGAAGGATGCCGCTGTTATGCAGATGCCACCAGACATTGCCTCTCTGTGGGACAATCTTAAAATGCGCCTCAGGAATTGTGGAATCTTTCGGTCAAGGGAACATGATAGTCTCACCTGGAGAAATTCTAAGGTATTATATCAGGTCCAAGTTAAGGAAGTTTACAAAGACCTGATAAGCAAAGCTCCTTCGCTGCTCAATCCGCCCTTCCCATCCATTCTATGGAAAACAGGATGTCCCTTAAAGATGGTTCTGTTTTCTTGGCTTGCTTTTCACAGCAGGAATCTTACTTGGGATACCTTGCGGAAGTATGGTTGGCAAGGGCCGAGGGTTTGTTACTTCTGTTGGGCAGAAGAAGAGTCCAATTTCCACCTTTTTTATGCTTGCAAGAAGACTCGTCTTTTATGGCGAATTCTGGAACAAGCCCATGGTGTCCAGCTCCCATCTCTTCCTTCGACAGTCGATGCATTCTTATGGTGCTGTCTGCAAAAGAATACCTGGAGATCAATATTCATTATAATGGTATGGTGCATATGGAAGTGGTGTAACAAGGTTATCTTCAATGGTAAACCATCCCATCTCATGGATATTTATTCCTCCATCTCATCTATTTTTGAATCAATCCCGCAAAGTCCTCCTAAGATGCCTCTCCAAAAAGAGTGTGGGATTCAGCAGACCCAATCTGTCATTCCGAGAGCCTTCTTCGATGGGGCTGAGCAGGAGGGCCAGTGTGGTTGCGGGGTTCATATTGTGGTAGATGATTTATGTAGCTTTCAGCTGTTCTAGAACGAGGGCAATGGCTCAAACAGTAAGGCGGAAGCAATGGCCCTTGCTGGTCTCCTGCACTTTTGCCTCTTTCTCAATCTATAGAATGTTTCCATCTTCGGTGACTTAAAGGTCTTGATTGATAGTCTCAGTGGTAAGGTATTTATTAGAAATCCACAACTTTCGGGATGGTTGGAGAGAATTAATTTCCTCTGGAATAGATCAGAAGGGGAATCCATTTGTCATATCAAGAGGGATCTTAATCAAGTTGCAGATGGCTTATCCAAAATGGGTCTCAGGGTGCCCACAGGTTTATGGTTCTTGCAGATCTCCTTTGAGGGAAACGTTATCCCCATTAAGGACTTTCTTCCACCTTACTTCTAATCCTGTTCTCGATCCTAACCTCTCTTTCTTTCCCTAGTTTTTGTTTCAAGTAAGATGAAGGTTTTTTGTCTTGCTAATATGCTTTTCTAGTGATCGCAGGTGATGCCTCCATTTCCCTGGCGATGGTCGCTGTTTTTTGTCAGATTTGGATTTCTTTTTTGGATTTGGGTGCTCGTTGTGGGCTGCGTTGCCCGCCATTGTCTTTCCTGGTGTGGCTTGGAGATTTGTTAACGAAGCTGCTTCTTTGGCTTGTTTTCGCTGATTCTGTCCTGGCATATGCTGTTTCTATGCCAAAATTTTCCTAGGTTTGATATGGAGATTGTCATGATGTTGTTTATTTTGGCCTATGCTGCTTCGATGGGCGGTTTTGGACTTTATATGTGGATCCTTTTTGTTTTTACTCCTGGCGCGTGCCTGGGGTAAAGTTTTTTATGTGTTTCTAGTCTAGAGGAGTTGTTATTTGTGTAATATTTATATTTCTGATATAAATGAAATTTTGCTTTTTTTTGCCTGAAAAAAAAAAAAAAAAAAAAAAAAAAAAACAACAACAACAACAACAACAAAAACAAAAAAAAAAACAAAAAACAAACAAACAAACAAACAAACAAAAAAAAAAACAAACAAACAAAAAAACAAACAAACAAACAACAAAAAAAAACAAAACAAAACCATTTCACATTCCCCCAAAAAATAAGAATTAGAAGGGAAGAAATGACATAACTACTTTGAAGAGAAATCCCAATCTTTCATTTGTGATTACTATTAAGAATATTCTGGAGATTAAATCCCTTCCATCTACCTAATAATTGTTGATAATTAAATTACAATTCTAGAAATTTAATTCCAAAATAAACATGTCCTTACTATCCATCTAATAATCATTGATAATTAAATTAAAATTTCAAAAATTTTATTTCGAAATAAACACGATATATAGCATGAACATTATAATATTATTTTTATATAAAATAATATCGTGCAAATAAATATTTAGACATTATTTTTCTAACCTATATTAAAATTTATGAGTATTTTATTAAAAAAAATACATATTTACTATTAATTTTCTAACCTAAATGACTAGTTAAAATGATTATATTTATTTTTTAATTATAAAAATGATATAAGATTTTATTTTAAAAAAATCATTTTATATAATTAATTTATTTTTACTTAAAAATATTTTGTTGATCTCTTATCTTAATTATAAAAAAAATTGAATTGAATTTTGGATTGTCTTATAGAATAAAAATCTCAAAATCTAGTTAAGCTAATTGAATTTCACACACATGAATACTAAAATTCTCAAAATCTAATTAAACTAATTGAATTTCACAAAATAATGAATATCATATATAATATATTTATAAGATTAAAAAATCTATAATATTACAAATTGGTTGAGTTGTTTTCGAATTATAATATTGGTTGGATTGTGCTTTAATTTTTCCGCTGATAAGAAGTTATACTATTACAACTATTCATTTTTATTTAATTTTAATATATTTTCTATAAATTTAATATATGAATTTTTTTAATAATAATTATATTATAGAAAAAAATTTATATATAAATTTAAATTTAAATATAAAAAATATCTTTAAAAATACCAAAATATTATATATAAGTTTAAAAATCACAACCTTTTTACATATCAGAGATTTTTTTATTACTTTATTTTGTTTAATAAATTTAAAAAAATTAAAAACCTCTTATTTTAACTTAGTAGAAAACATAATATATTTATATATGTGGAATTTTTAAAATTATTGAATATTTTTATTTTTAAAATATTTAAATATTTTTATTATGAATAAAAATATTTGGATGTAATTTTTTTTAAGTTTCGTAGGATTATATTTTTATCATGTTTAATATATCATCCCGATTCTGGTGGGGAACTGGGAATTGAATTGATGACTTCACATCAAGGAGTGCCTTAACATAGCAGACAATCACCATCTATCCAAAACCCGTAGACAAATTTTTTAATATTTTAATATATTAATAATTTTAAAATATAAATTTACATTATCTCAATTAAAAGTATGAAAACAATGTTTACTTGCTAATTTACAAAATATAAAAAGGGTTGTAAGGTACATTGGTTTGTGTGAGTTTTTCCTTTCTCTTTTATATAATTTATTTGTTAAATAAAATTTTGAATTATATGCCTTTATTTAATTTTTTTAAGTACATGGAGATAAAAGGGGTTGTAAGTACACTTGTTTGTTTGAGTTTTTCCTTTCTCTTCTATATAATTTATTTGTTAAATAAAATTGTGATTTTTTTTTCCAAGGAAAAATCGTAATTTCCATTAATATGTTGAAAATTACATATTGTAGATGCTTAAAGAAGCATATGTTGTAAGTTGTGGTGTACCACCTTCAGATGTTCTTGTACAAAAAACCCCGTAGGGTATACTAGTAGTATTTACATAATTACATGTCCAAAAATAAATATATACATAAAATTGTTCTGGAGAAAAAGTACTAGCAGTAGCTCAAAAAATCATGAAATCAGGCCCTGTCAGGCCCCTGTATTCTCTGATCGATGTATGGGAAATGGTAATATTGATAGAATTATGATCCCCTATGTTCCTATATCAACCATAGGCCCCTAGGCTGGATCACGGCCTCCTTGGATAACTTATCAAAAATCTTGTTGCGCTCCCTATAAATGTGATGACAAACGATGGAGTCAAAGTGGGATTTCAAAAGCAGTGCATCAGCGAGTATATTCCTGAGTGTGTGCGCATGACAAATAGATGTAATGTTGAACCAATTTATAATGATCTTAGAATCACCAAATATTTGTATGTGCCTACACTCTTTTTCTAAAGCAAAATGCAAAAGATGTCTGAGTGTGATCAATTTTGCAAAGATATTAGTGCCATTGCCCAATCCCATTTGAATTTTTTTAAATGATTATTTAATAGATGTAAGAGTGCCCCTCCCCCACAAACATGCGCTTGTGCTGATCCATCAAAATAGGCCCAAGGTATGTTTCTGCCAATGGCTTCAGGGGTGATGGTTCGCAGGGGGCAAGTTGATCGTCATTGGGAATGTTAGAGTAAATGGATAATACATGTGCATAGGCTTGTGTCTAGAGAGGTTCAATATCTTTGAAAATGGATTTATTGCAGATCAACCAAATAGCCCAACAAACCAACAAAGGGAGATTCCCAACTTTATGAGGATGGGCCGAGGTCCACCATCTTTGTCAATCCTCAAGAATGGAGTTCCCCTGCCATTGAAAGGTGATGGAGAGGGAGGAGAGAATCTGAGTCCAGAAAGCCAAAATGGTGGAGCAGTGAAGGAAGAGATGTTCAAAATCGAAGTCATGTCGGCATAGGATGCACCAGGTAGGGCCATGGAAGGATCGTTTCATTAAGTTCTCTCCCATAGGAGCTTTGTGGTGGAGGACAGTCCACATGAACAGTCTAGTACACGGAGGGGCCTTCAATTTCCATAATAAACTCCACCACCAGTCAATAACTGGTGGCTTATGTGTTGAATATATAATAGGGTATCCATCCTTCAGAGTATAATTACCATGCTTGGCATGTTCCCAAATGAGTTCATCTTCGCCATCGATTATCCTAACATGTGATTTAGTAAGAGCATTAGTTTAGCTGAGCCAATCAGGATGCCAATTTTCAGGGATGCCAAGATGTATAGCAGATTTCCAAGCCTGTGTGAAAATGTTAGAATTCTCTGGGTCTGCAATTTGTTCAAGATAGGTAATACCAGCATTAAATAAGTATTGAATGAGATCAGGAGGGAGCCTGAAAGCATTACCACATCTAGACCATGGATCCATAACCAACTAAACTAAGGAGCTGGACCTAATTCACCAAGCCAATCCATCTCAAATGTAAGATATGGAGTTTAAGACTGCATGTCAAATGGTTGAGATGCACGACCTGTTCCAAGTGGGGATTTTGACCCAATCAAGTGTGTGAAGGGGCCATATATCTTCTGGATAAACCACCTCAGTCCATAAGCTTTTTGCAGTGAGAATTTGCCAACCCATCTTGGCTGCTAGTGCTTTAGAGAAGCATTCAAGGTTTTTTAGTCCCCATCCTCCCCATTTCTCGGGTAGTGCAATCAAGTCTGAGTGAACCCATGCATATATGTGACCATCATGTTTCCCTTTCTATAGAAATATGTAGCACAATTGTTGAATTCTCGATAATATTCCTTTTGGAATCCACGTCATGGACATCCAGGAAATCGGAGTGGCTTCCAACACTGATTTGATTAATACAAGTCGTCTAGCTCTCGAGAGGTATTTATGATGCCAAATAGTAAGTCTCATTTCAATCTTGGCAACAAGTCAGGTCCAATCATCTATCTTGTAATGAAGAGGTTTAAGTTGGAACCCAAGATACTTAAGTCCATCATCCAATGGTAAAAGTGTGAAGGGAAATCTCTGATGAACATATTGAATCTCATGTGGAAAGCATCCTCCAGAGGAGATGGTAGGTTTCTGGGCATTACACTTCATACCAGTAACTCGGAAAAATAATTGCAACAATGATAGAAAAGTTGATGAATCAGGGGAATCAGATTTAGGTATGAGAGCAATGAAGTTCAAGTTGAAAGCCTCATACATTCGACCACTAATTCTAGATTCTTCGATAATTTGTAGCAGATCTTTCCCAAGTAATTCAAAGAAATCCAAATAGAATTCAAGCGACCATCCATCAGGCCCAGGGCTCTTATCCTTTTTAAACCATTTTAAGGTGGTCTCAAACTCCCCCATAGATATCAGCTTGTTGAGATCCTCAACAACCTCCTAGTCAAAAAACCTAGGAAAGAGACCAGCCACCTTGAAAATTTCAACCAATGATGCTTCCTATGGGGCCTTGTAAAGTTGTCTGAAGTGAGAGGTACTAAGCAATGCAAGTTGATTGAAGGAGTGGACTCTCTAACCTTCTTCATTGGTCATCTGCCAAATGGTTTTGATTGCTCGGTGCCCATTTGCAAATTGGTGATAGAACCTCATATTATCATCTCCCTCTTTTAGCCAAATGGCACGGCTCCTAAGTCACCAAGTTTCCTCTCTGTATTTTAGTATCCTATTCCTTTTAGTCTCCAGTCCAATGAGGTGGGTTTTGGCATCAGAAGATGAATATCCTATCCCATTAGCATCTTCCAAATTGGTTACCTCGGCCTCAATACAGTGTAGTTTAAGATAATCCATCTTTCTCTTGTTATAGGCTTTATCAATGGTTAATTGCTTAAGTCTAAGAAATTTGTTGGAGAAGCCTTCCGAGATAGATCGACCAGAGTCAGGGGGTGAGCCTTCCAACAGTCCGAGTCTAATCAGATATAGTCTGAGTCCTTTAACCATGTGGCGTTGAATTTAAAGGGAGATTTTGGTTTGTGAGCATGACAAACAATATCAAGATAAATGGGAGAATGATCAAATAGGTCCCCCGATCCAACCCACTGCCTGTAGTTATAAAGGGCCCCAATAAGCAGTTCCTTGATGAGAAAATGGTCCAACCTTCGAGCCAACATGGCCACTCTAATCCTTCGGTTCCTCCAGGTAGGCTAGAGTCGAGCCATGGGGATATCAATAAGCCGGTGATTATCCAAAAGGGCTTCCAAGGCATCAGATAAAGGACGCATTGTGCCCCCAGGATTTTGCATGTTTGATGGAAAAGTTGAGATCTCCACCCAAAATGATATTGTCAGCTTGTAAAAGGGATGAATTGAGGAGTTGTTCCTAGAATGCAACTCGGTTGTGGTAGGGGCCATATAAGTTAATCAGTCTAAGTTCCATCCACAATTTAGATGAGAATATATCAGCACCAATACAACCATTCCTACCCCAGACATTTAATAGCCTTACAGTTCTAGGATTAAAACCAAAGGCAATGCCACCAGATCACCCTCGAACATCTAGGGCATGAAATTTCCATCTAGGTACAAGTGATTCCAGCACAGGTATAACCAAATCAATAAGGCTAAGGGTTTCTTGTAGAAAAAGGACATCCACCCATTCAGTTTCCATAGGTCTCTTGAAGGCTAGTTTTTTGGCAGAGGTAGCCAATCCACGACAATTAAGGGATAACCACTTCATGGGGGAGACGATGATAGGGTGCTTTGTGCTCTAAGAACCCAGTCAATAGAGAGTTTTCAGCCTTCAACAATGTCAATACTAGCTTGATGGATGGATTTGGAGATGGTGGAGTGTTTGCCCCAAGATGGTTTGGAGGGCTTGGGAGGAGGGATGATACCAGTTCCACAAACCTCCATTGTAGAGGATTTGTCCAAGGAGTGTAGATTGTAGGAGTGGGATGGGCGCGAAGAGTTTGATGCCTCAAATGAAGGGACAGTCAGGGGGGGTCTAGGAAGGAAGGAGGCATATTAGAAAAATTAGGAGGGGGCAGTACCGGGGGGCTTGACAGGGGAGATGATGCAGATGAAAATGACGAGATGCAATGTGATAAAGAGGATGACAAAAATGATTCAGAAAGAGAAAGTGATGAAACAAAATAACAGGAGGGAGGGTTACCCGATGAGAGCTTTGCACTGACCACCACACGAGATATGGTAAGAGGAGGCGAGGGAGGGCGAACTGGAATGGAGACTTGCTTCTTCTCCCGAGACTTTGTCTTAGACTGATTACCAGGAGTTGTGGGTGTCCGGTGATCTAATGTACCTGGCTTGTCTATCATTCCAATATTCTTAGACGCATTTTCTGGAGGGGGAACAAATAGTACCAGGGGGTATTCCTTATATAAATGTCCAACCTTGTGGCATCATCTGCATTTGAAGGGCTCCCCTTTGTAGCCAAGACTATGTATTCAGGTGAAATGCTTCCAGTGTAGGGTAATTTGTTCCTCCAAACCCTCTCTAGTATCAATATTAACTAGGATGTGAGCCAATGACATATTTCCGGAGACAATGTAGGATTTTTCATAATCCAGGAAGGTACCAAGAGCGTTGCCAATCCAGTTAAAAATGTCTTCGGACCAAAAATGTAATGGTAGACCTGGTAAACACATGCAAATAGGACCAACCCCCAATTGCTCCCACTCCGGATCGAACATGGGACTCCATCGCTTGAGAAATACAGGTGCAAGTTCGATATGCTAGTATTTCGAAAGCACCCACGAAGCGTAGTCTAAACACTGAAATAAGAGGGCAAACCATCCACGTGAGAGAGTGGTAACCGATGGCAATTCAGAGAGGAGTTGTCCCCAAATTTCAATAATCCATTGTTGTAGCCTTACAATGGAGTATGTTCGCCCGCGGACACGCCCGACCAAAACTCGATCCACTGTATCAACAACTTCCCCAATTTGTATCCCTTCTCCAAATTCGAGGGGGATGTCCTTATTCCTGGATTTGACACACTTGAACTTCTTCACTAGTTTGGAGCCTGTGGACCGGAGGAGGATTCAGGAGGGGGGTCCAGGGAGTCATCAACCCTAGGATCAGAGCCGCATTCAACAAAGTTGATAGGGGGGCGTCAAAATTGCCAGATGAGAGGGGAGCAGATGCGAAATGAGTAACTTTTTTCAGCTGAGGAGGTGGAGGCCTAGGGGGATGAACCATGAGGAAGGGTGTCGATTCTGATAGCGCAATGTGAGGGAAATCAATTGCAGGGGGAATAAGTGAATAGCCCGGTGGGTAATAGGGAGAGGTAGTGTAAGGACCTGCAGCTCCGCTCGAAGTGCGACCGCGACTGAAAGGAGGCGCGCGCGGTAGGAGGCTTGAACAAACAACGTTCCAGATTGATGTGCGTTGAAAATGCAACAAGATGATGGGGCTTAGTGGAAAGGAGTCGCCTTCACTAAGTGGGCCCGCAGGCTATTTTTGGCGCAAAGTCTATTTTTAGACTATGTCTATTTTTAGACATATGGATCATGGTCTATGAGTTGCAGGATGCTGTTTATGGATGATTGGTCATGCTGAGAAAAATAGATGGACTTCTATTTTTGGTTCACAGCGGAGTGATCAAAGTCTATTTTTAGACTGCCAGGCTAAAAATAGAAACAGTCAAATATTATTAGCCCTTAGTAATATTTGGACTCTAAACATTATCTTATTCTCTTGGAGCACTTCAGTTTGAGCTACGGATGTGGCACATGCAGCTGACAGAAGGAATCACGTGGTTTCTTATGTGTTAGTTGAGCTATTGCATGGAGGACTTCAGTTAGAACTCATGCATGTGAGTTCTGTGGAGTTGGATGTGGAGTTGATGGAGTTGTGTTCAGTTTGACTTAGTTGAACTAGTTGTATTTAGTCTAACTAAAGAATACACTAGTGATGAGTTGTGTGAATTGATTGTTAATTAATTCACTAATTATTAACTCATAAAGAAACTAAAGAATACATCAATTAGCTCAGTGCATGGATAGTTCAACAGAGATAGGTGTTAGAGGTAAGTGAAAGGGTGAGTTGTGACTATCAGTTATGCATGAGATTTTGCACATGCATGGATTGAGTTATGCCAATGAGGATTGCGCAGTGTGGGCCAATTTCAAGGCAATTGTAGCCTGTGCTCACGTGATTCTCTTGTGGCATTGTACAGTGGAGGCAGGCAAAGCAGCGGAGGAGATTTGAACCTGTGACTTGTTCAGATCTGAACTAGTTTTGTGTGTAACAGGTGGAGATAGTGCTGAGTACTTGTGAGGATTATTGTACTATGTATTGTTACATGTTCTCAATCATTATAATATACAAATAGTGTGGGGTTTTCAGCTGTATGCTTTCCCCGAGTTACATACTGTGTTAATGTGCGCATGCGATTGATGTTTCATTGTTTTTAATGCTGCTAAATTGGTCATCAATGTAGAGGAGGTTATGTATTATGCATGTATTCCGCAATAGTGTATAATCAGGATAATCTCTATGAATAAGTGTCATATTATTCAAAATTTCTACATGGTATCAGAGCTGTTGATCATCAGATCTATTATTCAGAAAGTGTTTACATTTTATTTCTTCAAGCAGAGTCTGTAATCGGGCCAGGTAGCCTCTGGATTCATCCTTCCTTTGGAAGGTGAGATATCCGGTAAAAGCCCATACAGTCAATCTCTATACGAGAAATACTTTGTTCTCACGAATTCTAGATCAGAGGCAGTTGAGTTTTGAGCTGGTGGAATTCGAATTTGCAGCAGTGTTTTCTTGGTGTCAACGTTGTAATGTCTTTCAACAGATTGCGATTGGAGTATGCTCTTGAGGGAAGCTCGAACTATATTGCATGGAAAGACAGGATGGAGGCAGTGTTAGATGAGTTCATAGAGGTTGAGGTCCCAAAACCTATTGATGCTGCTGAAGCTGTGGTTTGGCAAAAGAAGACAGCAAAGTGTCGAAGGATTCTGTTGGAGGGCGTGAAGGATCACATTGTGTCCAACCTGCATGGAAAGGCTTCTCCATACTTGATGTGGAAAGCGTTGACAGATCTATTCCAAAGCAAGAGCGACCAGAGGAAGTTAGCGCTTAAGGATAAACTCAGAAACATTAAGTGTGAGAATGGAGACAGTATGCCCAAGTATCTCACGAAGTGCACCCAATGCCGGGATGAGCTGGGAAGTGTGGGGGTAACTGTTGATGATGAGGACTTGGTGAGCTTGGCTCTCCTTGGTCTTTCGAAGAGTTGGCATTCCTATCAGGACTTTGTCAATGGTCGGGAGAAATTGCTAGGATGGGAGAGACTTTGGTCGGATCTTGTGCAAGAGGAGATCAGGCGGAATACCAGGGACGGATCTTCATCAAAGGCATCTGATGAAGAAAATTGCGCTTTGGCTGCCAAAGCGAAGAAGGGGAAGGAGAATGTTTCTCTTTCCGAATCCAGTTCTTCCAATGATGGGAAGAAGGTTGACAAGTCGAAGGTGAGATGCTTTCATTGTCATGAGTTGAGCCATTATGCTACTAATTGCCCAAAGAAGAAGTCCAAGAAGGAATCCGTGGAAGGATCTGAAGGTGAAGCACTTGCTTCACAGTTTGAGTTGGAATTCACACTCTTCGCATGCATGGTGTCATCCATGGTGGGAAGTGGTTTGTTTCTTGACAGTGGAGCTTCCTTCCACATGACCGGTGACAAAAGTTTGTTCAGTACTTTGGAGGAGAAAGATCTCCAGATACAGATAGCGATGGGTAATGATGAGAAGTATAGTGTCTCAGGTGTAGGCACGGTTATTTTATAGAGGAAGCATGGAGCTCGCCTTACCTTGATCGATGTCAAGTATGTACCAGGACTGAAGAGAAACTTGGTGTCAATCGCGATGCTGGAAGACAGAGGCTATGATGTAGTCTTCAGTGAGGGAAAGGTTTTCCTTAAACACATCATCACTAGACAGGTGAAGCAGATTGGTTCACGGGTCAAGAACCTGTATGCTCTTGAGGTTCAAGATGCATGCAAAGCCTTGAGTAGCGAGGCAACTGATGGAGACTTGGTGGTTGAGAGGGAGTGTATATTACCTCTCAACATGCATAGCCAGAAGATGTCTCAGACGATTGTGAAGGAGCCACGATTGGTGCATCAGCTTCAGGAGGTTGTGGAGCAGCCACAACAAGGGAAGCTAAGAGGAGATCGAGTAGAGACATCTACTCATGCAGAGACCTCCAGTAGGGGGAAACTTCGAGCCAGGTGGGTAGAGGGATCGGATGCAACCATACCTCCAGGTAGGAGGTGGGGTGATGTGGATTGATCGTCCCAAGGAGGAGGGGCAGGATCCTTGAGGTACCCAACCTCTTGGATGAGACCTTGCTACGGGAGCCCGATGTGGAGTAGCAGGAACTGACTGATTGGGTAGAGACAGATGCGGATGGAGAAGCAGAGAGAGCGACAGTGTAGGGAATCCCAGGACAACGCATAGCTAGCAGGTTGCAGCAATGCGAGAGGCACAAGTGTTTTGCACAGTGCTAGGTGGCATAGAGAGGTGTGCAATGGTGCGAGATGCATGGAGATGTTGCAGTAGCGCAAATGTCAGAGAGGGAGCACTTGTCAGCAGCAGGTAGAGCTTCATCATCAGAGTATGTTCCTAGCCCAACAGAGTGGTCAGTTGGGAGTGTTTTTTGTTCCAAGTGTTGTTGGAGCAAGTGGACCGGGCAAATGTGTTGCATGCATAACATTCCAGAGTTGCAGGATAGGGGTTGCAGATAATCCATATCTTGTTGAGAGGGAGTGTTGAAAATGTTACAAGATGATGGAGCTTAGTGGAAAGGAGTCGCCTTCACTAAGTGGGCCCGCAGGCTATTTTTGGTGCAAAGTCTATTTTTAGACTATGTATATTTTTAGACATATGGATCATGGTCTATGAGTTGTAGGATGTTGTTTATGGATGATTGGTCATGTTGGGAAAAATAGATGGACTTCTATTTTTGGTTCACAGCGAAGTGATCAGAGTTTATTTTTAGACTGCCAGGCTAAAAATAGAAACAATCAAATATTATTAGCCCTTAGTAATATTTGGACTCTAAACATTATCTTATTCTCTTGGAGCACTTCAGTTCGAGCTACGGATGTGGCACACGCAACTGACAGAAGGAATCACGTGGTTTATTATGTGTTAGTTGAGCTATTGCATGGAGGACTTCAGTTAGAACTCATGCATGTGAGTTCTGTGGAGTTGGATGTGGAGTTGATGGAGTTGTGTTCAGTTTGACTTAGTTGAACTAGTTGTATTTAGTCTAACTAAAGAATACACTAGTGATGAGTTGTGTGAATTGATTTTTAATTAATTCACTAATTATTAACTCATAAAGAAACTAAAGAATACATCAGTTAACTCAGTGCATGGACAGTTCAACAGAGACAGGTGTTAGAGGTAAGTGAAAGGGTGAGTTGTGACTATCAGTTGTGCATGAGATTTTGCACATGCATGGATTGAGTTATGCCAATGAGGACTGCACAGTGTGGGCCAATATCAAGGCAATTGTAGCCTGTGCTCACGTGATTCTCTTGTGGCATTGTGCAGTGGAGGCAGGCAAAGCAGCGGAGGAGATTTGAACCTGTGACTTGTTCGGATCTGAGCTAGTTTTGTGTGTAATAGGTGGAGATAGTGCTGAGTACTTGTGAGGAGTATTGTACTATGTATTGTTACATGTTCTCAATCATTATAATATACAGATAGTGTGGGGTTTTTAGCTGTATGCTTTCCCCGGGTTACATACTGTGTTAATGTGCGCATGCGATTGATGTTTCATTGTTTTTAATGCTGCTAAATTGGTGATCAACGTAGAGGAGGTTATGTATTATGCATGTATTCCACAATAGTGTATAATCGAGATAATCTCTGTGAATAAGTGTCATATTATTCAAAATTTCTACAATGTGCAAGCTCGTCCTTGGTGCGAAAGTGTTATGACATAATAACAAATGCATGGAAGGATGGGTGAGGTTTATATATATGCGTGGGAGCTTGGTTACATACCCATGGGCCGACCAACAAATGTGGGCAGGCCGACCATGGTTGAAGGCGTTTGAAGGAAAGGCTGACTTGAAGTTAGAAGCATTTGCGATGGCGTTTAGAAGCGTGGGTAGGTCGGCTGGGAAGCTGCGACCTCGCCCTACGCTCATATATATTGGAGGAGCGTTGGAGCTCATTTCATCCATCGCTCATCGCTCAAACATGTGAAGAAGGCGCAGAACAAGAGTGTGGACACAGCTAAGGAGAAAGGTGTAGATTTGGGTGATGCGCTCGTTCTTGGGCAAGGCCGCACGAAGGTGAACCGCTTGTCTTGGTTTTGGTTGAAGGGCGTGGGCAGGGTCGCCCACTGGTTAGAGAAAGGCGTGCACGGTGTGTGTGGGTGCCTGGTTTGTGCGACGACTTGGCATGGGTTCTTGGGTGACTCTGGTGAGCACCCGGCCGTCGTGCAAGTGTGCATGGTGACTTGGTGAAGTGTTGAGATTGTGGACAAAGGTGTGTCTCGGGTGGAGGTGCCCGTGTGTGGCGACTTGGAGGCGCGCCCAAGTTGGGTAAACAACACGATCGTGCGATGAGGTGAACGAAGGGTTGGTGAGTTGCACGGCGACCGTGTAGAGGCGCCGACGAGCTGGGCAACCGAGTTTTCCGAAGATTGTAAATTTGGCTAAGTATGAAACTTGGTGTTTCCAAGTATACTTGTAAAGCTTTGTAATATTGAAAGACTGTATAATATATTATCGGGCAGACTCATTGTTCAGGGTGTTGCCCCTCCCTTTATACTGTGCAATTGTGTTCTTCATGTATAATTGCTGATGTTAATGAATGTGTATGGGTGTTCATTGGTATAAAGGAAACATTAATAATACTTGGTTGCGAAACAAAAACTAAGTAGGAAAGTGGTTAGGCGTAGTCCACGAACATAAGTATTGGTGAAAAGAAAGTGTTCGGTGGTGCCGCACCTCGCCAAGCGTGGTTGAAAGACTACCGCCAGGTTGGGGGCATGATAGTTGGTATCAGAGCTAGTCCGAAGACTTGGAGGAGTCTTGCAGGAAGCTGGGTGAAGCAAGTGTATATACACTTGACAGTTGGTGTTTGAGCAGGGTTGCCTGTGACAGGTACTTGCAGGTGAAGGAAGCTGAGTCACATACAAGTGGAACAAGAGCTAGTTCATGGTTGCAGGAACCATGGAGAAGGCTGAAAGGAAAAGATGGTGGATGAACCTACGACAGGTGAATCTAGCCATGATGCAGGTGAAGTCTTCCGGTACAAAGTGTTGGAACAGATGGGTCGATGGAGTTCTAACTAGGTTTCAATGAAGGCTGAGAACATGAAGATTCGGGAAAGCTGTTCGGAACTAGGGAGGGAACTTGAAGAACTCAAGAGCCAATACGGAAGTACGACAGATGTTGAACTCAAGGAACTTGATGAGGAGATCCGACGAAGTGGTCTTGGTCTTCAAGATATCTTGGATGAAAGAGCCCGATTAAGGAAGAAAAGTGCCATGGTGGAAGCCGAAATCAAGCAAATTGAGGAAGAGATAAAGAAGAAGCTTCTTGGTAAGAAGATCGTTGTAATTAAGTAGGAAGAGCTTGACTACATTGACAGGCTGGGAACTCACTACTGAGATAATCCAGAGGATGTTCAGAAGCTTAGTTCTATGGAAGTAGTCAATGGCACTTGGTTGGTGCACTTGAGCAGAAGTCGATGGAGGACAAGCTTGATGAAAGATAGGCTGGACCAGGATTGGGTTGCTTAGAAGAGCCAAGCAAGGAAGTGAAGTACCTTAGGAGGAATGTTAAGTTGGAGCACAGGCCAATTGACACTTTTGAGGCCGAATTCTTGAAGAAGGTCACTGATGTAAGGCACAAGATAAAGCCGATAGAAGGAGGTGATACCTTGAAGATGAGTTTTGTGTAGGTGACCGTGAAGGGAAATATATTTGCAGCTTTGGTGGATACGGGGGCTACTCATATCTTCTTAATCAGGAAAGCAGCAAAGTCTTTTGGGAAGAAAGCAAAGATGGAGAGGGAGTGGAGTGCTTTCAAAGCAGTCAACTCTACCATGAAAGCTGTTATTGGTGTGATGGAAAACACTCAGGTGAGAGTGGGATCATGGTTTGGAAAGTTGGACTTGAGGATTGTGGACATGGATGATCATTCTATGGTGCTAGGGCAAGATTTCATGAGGCTTGCACAAGCCATACCAATGATGGACCGGGACATTCTCTTGATCACAGCTGAAGGAAGAACCATGATGGTTTCGATGAATAGAAGGAGTTGCTTGGGGTATAGACCAAGGATGAATTCTATGACTTTGTATCCCAAAGATCCGAATGTGAAGCATGAGGATGTGGAGCAAAGAGGACTTGGGAGTATGACTCAAACAACGAAGGAAGGGAAGTTGATTGACTTCGTTGCAAGAGCGAGGAAGAATGAAGTAAGTGAGAGGGCAATCTCACGAACCTTGAAGCACTTGACAGAGACATCTTCTACTGATGATCTTCACAATGGAGTTGCAAAAGAAGGGAGTCCGAGTACTACTTCAGAGGCAATGGTTGATGAGGATTATGAAGGTATAGATCTGGCTGGTATAGTGGACTTTTGCAGGCATGCTATGGGCATATATGACTTTCAATTGACAAAGGACAAGCTTAGGGAGCTTGGGTGTACATGTGAGGAGATTGAGGCTATGCACAGATACTTGAGGACACAACATCAATCTAATACATGGGTGGATGAGAGTCAGGGAGGAAACTTCCTGGCCCTCCTTTCTCTATAGACAACCTTGGAGATGGGTTGGTGTGGAGGCCTTGGTAGGGAGGAACCACATCAACTTAGCAAGGGGCCTTGGAGGAGGCTTCTTTATGACAGATTGCAGACTTGGATGCAGATGGCCAAATGTTGGGATGGAGTCTACATGGGTTGGACATCATGGACAACTAGAGTCATGGACATCGGGTGGGAGACATGGAGCATGACAGTTATGCAGGGACATTATGCAGAAGCATGTATAGAGGTGTCATTCATGGACATTCTATGGGGAATGCCGAAGCAAAAGATGTTGTGCAGATGCTGTTGTGACATGGAGATATATGAGCTGGTGGAGAGGTTGTACACTCTTGTGCAACAAGGCCATGGTTTGGACATGTTGCAGATGGGATGGAGATTCCATGGACCTGAGCATGGGAATTGGACAGATTCTTTATGAGTCCGAGATGTAGCAGAAGTCAGGGAAAGACTGATGGTGGCATAAGGATGTGCATTCTTATGGTTTGGGCGTATGGTTGGATTAGCTACCCAACTAGTTCGAGTCATGAGGGGTACCAGTGTGCAGAGGTATGTTGGCATTAGACGAGGTAATGTTGGCACATGATGGAAGTGTGTTAGCATCTGACGAAAGACTACAGGATGAGGACGAGGTATGATGGAGACAGTATTTCTACATATGTTGCAGGGATGTTTACAATATGTGGAGGAGTTAATATCATGGATAAGACTGTTCAGATATGAAAATCTTGATCTTGGTGGATGGCTACCAGGATAGTATGTTGTCGAGGACGACAACGACTTCAGGTGGAGGAGGATGTAAGGACCTGCAGCTTCGCCTGAAGTGCGACCGCGACTGAATGGAGGCGCGCCCGGTTAGAGGCTTGAACGAATAGCATTTCGGCTTGATGTGCGAGCTCGTCCTTGGTGCGAAAGTGTTATGACATAATAAAAAATGTGTGGAAGGATGGGCGAGGTTTATATATATGTGCGAGCTTGGTTACATACCCATGGGCCGACCAACAAACGTGGGCAAGCTGACCATGGTTGAAGGCGTTTGAAGGAAAGGCCAACTTGAAGTTAGAAGCATTTGCGATGACGTTTAGAAGCGTGGGCAGGTCAGCTGGGAAGCTGCGACCTCGCCCTACGCTCATATATATATTGGAGGAGCGTTGGAGCTCATTTCATCCATCGCTCATCGCTCAAACATGTGAAGAAGGCGCATAACAAGAGTGTGGACGCAACTAAGGAGAAAGGTGGAGATTTTGGTGATGCGCCCGTTCTTGGGCAAGGCCGCACGAAGGTGAACCGCTTGTCTTGGTTTTGGGTGAAGGGCGAGGGCAGGGTCGCCCGCCGATTAGAGAAAGGTGTGCACGGTGTGTGTGGGCGCTTGATTTGTGCGACGACTTGGCACGGATTCTTGGGTGACTCGGGTGAGCGCCCGGCCGTCGTGCAAGTGTGCACGGTGACTTGGTGAAGTGTTGAGATTGTGGACAAAGGTGTGTCTCGGGTGGAGGCGCCCGTGTGTGGCAACTTGGAGGCGTGCCCAAGTTGGTAAACAACACGATCGTGCGACGAGGTAAATGAAGGGTTGGTGAGTTGTGCGGCGACCGTGCCAAGGTGCCGACGAGCTAGGCAACCGAGTTTGCCGAAGATTGTAAAGTTGGCTAAGTATGAAACTTGATGTTTCCAAGTATACTTGTAAAGCTTTGTAATATTGAAAGACTGTATAATATATTATCGGGCAGACTCATTGTTCAGGGAGTTGCCCCTCCCTTTATACTGTGCAATTGTATTCTTCATGTATAATTGCTGATGTTAATGAATGTGTATGGGTGTTCATTGGTATAAAGGAAACATTAATAATACTTGGTTGTGAAACACAAACTAAGTAGGAAAGTGGTTAGGCGTAGTCCACGAACATAAGTATTGGTGAAAATAAAGTGTTCGGTGGTGCCGCACCTCGCCAAGCGCGGTTGAAAGACTACCGCCAGGTTGGGGGTGTGACAGGTAGAGTTAAAGCATATAGCTAGGAAATGTAGGGATGCCGGAGAAAGGGGAGGGTAATCAAAACCCGACCAAGGATTCGAATCTGCAGGCGAGGAGAATGTCGGACGTGAGGAGCTAGGGCAAGATGGAAAAATTGGTGAAACGAACCTAGGGTAACTATCATGGGAGACTGAAGGAGA
Organism: Pinus tabuliformis; assembly: GCA_031772625.1. Lineage (NCBI taxonomy): Eukaryota > Viridiplantae > Streptophyta > Pinopsida > Pinales > Pinaceae > Pinus > Pinus tabuliformis. The sequence goes on from CM062816.1 coordinate 369,677,270, forward strand.
AGATAGTGACACATCCGGCAGGGGAGGAGAGGGGGCGTAGTTGTCCAGATGGGCACAGATACAAACAGGTCATTCGAATAGTCAACTAGATCTTCCTCCATATCTGTTGACCTGTCGACAGATCGTGATGGGCAAGTGGAAGATCCCAACGCCAGATGCCAGAAAAGGTGAAGAAAAAGAGGTAAACAAAGAGTTCCCCGAGTCTCTCACTTGGAGTAGGGCACAAGGGCAAAGCTCTCAACCCACAGCTACAAATCTGAATACCATACCCAAACTCAAAATCACTACAAAATAGGTGCAATCACATCATCTTCCCTCCTCAATAAAATTGTAAATTATATGTATTTATTTAATTTTTTTAAATACATAAATAGCTTATTAAAGATATAATTTACAATATAGAATATATAAAACTAATTCTTAAATTTCATATATATATATATAAAATTTGAAATTAAAAAAATAAAATTATCAAATATTAACCATATTATTTAAATAATTTTATATTAACATATGCTTAACTAAACTCGCATGCATAATCTTTAAATTTCCTCTTTTATTTAAATAACTCAACCAAGTATTATCAATCTTATTTGATATTTGAATAATTTTATATCAACATATACACAATGAAATCTCCTTAAATAAAATGCATTAATTTACATTAATAAATTTATTATAAATACTAAAATAAATAACCAAATATTATCAATCTTATTTAGTATTTGAATAATTTTATATCGACCTATACCCAAAAAAATCTCTTGAATAAGATGCATTGATTTACATTAATAAATTTATTATAAATATTAAAATAAAGTATTTACCACCATTTAAAATTTATTGTAATTTTAAAAACAAATATTTATTAAATAATGTAAATGAACATTAAAATCAAATATAATATTAAAGACTTTCTAAAATATTTTAAAAACATTATTTATTAAATATAACATATGAACAAATTAAATATAACATTAAAAACTTTCTAAAATGTTTATATCGCTATAAAATCTCCGTTATCACTTTGTTTACAAATTTAATATTATCAAAGAATAACTTTAATAGTAACGTCGATAGGCAGACTATTTAATATCGCTATAAAATCTCCATTATCACTTTGTTTACCAATTTAATAATATGAACGAACAACTTTAAAGCATACGCAAACTTGGTGGTCGACATGGGCCATGGCTTTTTAGCCCGCAAACGCTATAATATAAACTAAATAGATCAACCTTAAAAGTTTAGTGACAGAATAAGTTCCTCTACGGTCTTTTTAAAGGGTTCTTCCAATGTGAAACTTATTTTATTAATGACTGTTGAAAATGGGGTTAGTAATGACGGTTCACATCGTCCACGACAAGCTTTCAATTATTGAGCATTTCCTTCGCGATATTTTATTGTTTTATCCGTGGTGGAGATGTGGTATTGTTGTCCACAAAAGCTTCAATGAAAACTTCTTATATGGCAATTGGATCTTCCCTTTACGAGGGATGGATAGTTGTTTCACAAATTTTATAAGCTTTGCACTTTTAGTGATGATGATGATGATGATGATGGTTGTTAACGTCCACTGAGACCAAAAAATGATCTATCGGACCTAAAAAGACAAATTATTTATTTTGATTTAAGATTTTATTCCGATGCTCAAAAAGCTTGGAGAGAAGCCTCCCGAGTTCACTATAATTTTGGCATTGTAAAAGGCTAGAAAGGTCAGTATTGTAACAAAGGTTGTGAAATTGAGATCTAATGTGGTTGTATGCAGGGCACTCTAAGAGGAAGTGGTTTTCATCCTCGATGCTCTTATTCTCACAAATATGGCAGATCCTTTCCATCCATGGCGTTTTAGGAACTACCGAGCGGCCAGTCTCACTATGGAGCTCATGAAAATTCATTCTAATCTTTGCTATATTAATTTTCTTTTTTGAGCTAGTTAGAATAGAGAGATACTTTTGATCTTCAAGGGTGGGGTTGATGACCTTCTTATAATAACTTAATTTTCTTTTAGACGCTAAATCTTTCTCACACCACAATTTTTCTTTGAACTTAGAAGTAACAATATCTTTAATGTTATTTATGTTTTGCAAAGCATCATTCTCATTGATCTCCCAATAGTTTAACCAGGCCCTTGTGTCCTTATGCCATCCTCGGTTAAGCCTTAGGTGATTTTGGCTGGAATTTAAAGCTAGCTTAGGAAGTCTATGATTGTCTATGTTATTGAGCTTGTGCTTGTACATCAGAAACCTGAGCATAGCTAGGCTCTCAATAGAAGAAATACCTGCTTCTATAAGGAGAATAGGATAGGGTGTATTACTTTTAATTTTCAGGTTATAAGTTATAAAACGCTTCTGGATTTGCTCAATCTTCCTCCATGATTCTCTGGAGATGCTGCAGCCCCAAACTTCACAGCCATATAAGATAACAGGAGTGACTAAAGTTTCAAAGAGGAACTTCTTTTTATCCCACATTACGAGGTTTGCTGTTTTACAATTATTTTCAAGACCAAAATAAGCTTTCCATCCCCCATTGATCCTTTTCTCAATGCTATGGTTCCAGTTGAGCTTGTGATGGATATCAATTCCTAGGTACTTGTAAGAATACACTTCCTCCAAGTTATTATTGTCATCGTAAAATTAGCGCAAGTGTCCTTTTTAGATTTGATAATCATAACTTTTGTTTTGTCTGTGTTAACAGTCATACCCATGGTAGAGCAAAAATCCTTAAGAAGCTTGAGTTGCTTATCAAGATCAGAAGGGCACCTTGCCAGAAGAACAATATCGTCAGCATAGAGAAGAAGGATAATGACTATCCCAGCTAAGATTGTGCCACCACATCCTGCTTCTTCTAAATAACCTTCGAGCTTATCGATGTAAATGCCAAATAGAGTAGGGGAGAGGGGGCAACCTTGTTTAACTCCGATGTTACACTTAATATCTTTTGACCACCCCTCATTGTTCTTTAGCTTGGCAATTACATTCTCGTATAGCCTTATAGCAGCAGCTCTTAACTCAAGAGGAACCTTTAGCTCTTCTAACCTATTCCAAAGGTTGTATCTAGGAACCGTATCGAAAGACTTTCTAAAGTCTACAAAGCAGCAGAATAAATTGGATTTATCATTACGACATTCCTCCGCAATGATCCTTAGCGTAACAAGGTGGTCTGTTGTTGAGTGATGCCTTCTGAAACCTGCTTGGCCTTTAGCCCGCTTATCTTCACTTTCAAGCCATATGCTTAACTTTTTTTCCAGAATACTACCATATAATTTGGCTAAGAGAGGGCTGATCATAATTGTTCGATAATTAGAGGGGTTATTTGTATCTCCACTTTTAAAAATAGGGATAATGAGGCTCTCAGTCCAAGGTTTAGGGAACCCTTGCTTAACAGCTTGATTGAAAAGCTTATGGATGTGGGGGATGAGGACAGGGCCTCCAATTTTTAAGATTTCTGCCTGGTAACCTTCAATGTCCTTAGCTTTCCCATTCGCGAGGCGATTAACCCCAAACTTAATGTCTTCTAAAGAGAAGACTTCTTTCGTTGTGAGCAGGGTTTCCAAATTATCCGTGACATTAGGAGATTCATAAAGCTTTTTAAGATAAGAATTCCAATCGTGAAGAGCAATTTTATTATTATCCTTAGTCTTCCTAGTCAGAATCTGCCTCCAAAATTTTTTAGGAGCTACCTTAGAGAGGTGTAAGAGATTCTCCTGTCTTTGACGAATGTACTGTCTCTTTTTTCTTTTAATTAGGGCTTTGTATATTCTTATCTTGTCCATTTTAAGAGAATCATCAACAACTTCCTTAATTGCTCTCCTCGCATTCTTACAATCTTTGTCATACCAAGGATTGGTTTTGCTATTTCTTTTATTATTTGAGACTTCAATTGAGAACTTTTTAATAGAATATGAGAGGGTTGTAGTAAAATTATGATATAGGTCTTCTATGTTATCTATATTAGATAAAGGAGGCAAGTTAGTTTTTAATTCATTTAGAAAGAGGTCCCTTTTATTTTTATCAAATATTAAGTTCTTTTGGTTGTAAGTATTATTTTCTATGGGAACTCTATGCATGACAAAAATGAGGGTTATAAGTAAAGGCCTATGATCGGAGTCAGGCTCGTGGTCGTTTAAGATGTCAAAGTTTATCATTTCGTTGTATAAAGGAAGATCGGAAATAACTTAGTCTACTACGCTGCTACCAAGTCCATGGATGCAGGTCATCTTGCTGGAATTGGGCCACTTTTTTAGACCATTGCAAATTATGAGATCCTGAGCACTACAGAGCTTGACAAGCTCTAACCCAAACAAATTTTCCCCGAGGTCTTCAGAGCTCCTTTTGTACCTACTAGCCAGGGTAGGGTCTTCGTCTAACCAAAGAGGATTAGGGTTGGAACGATTGCTTAAAACAATAGCTTGGTTACTTGAAGTTCGGGCATTGAAGTCACCTATTAAAAGGATATTACCATCATTCCTTAGGCTAGAAATATCGTTCTCTAAACTATTGTAAGGGTTAGTTTTATCTAGATTCTTCTTCTTATAGAAGTTAGAATTAATGGGGGGGAAATAACATATTGCTATGTAGGACTTTTTATTATTAATGTCTCTGATCTCTATCCAACTAAATTGGTTGTAAGGGTCGTTTTTATAAAGCCTAACATAGGGGGAGATGTTCTTCTTAATGTAACAAGCTATTCCCCCAATGCCTCTACGGGAGGATCGCTTGTTCCATGTAGACCATAGCGTAAAGCCATCTATGTTAGGGACCTTAGATTCTTCGTGCTCCCAAGTTTCAACAAGCAAAATAATATCAACATCATTTGAGATCCAACTTAGCTTGGGGCCTTTGTTCCATGGGAAGCCCCGACAGTTCCAAGAAAGGATCCGGAGCATGTTTAATTGCTATTGATTACTATCTTTTTGGTTTTTGTCCCGAATAAAGGCTTTTCTATTTCTGATTATTGCCCATTTTCCTTCCTTTCTAGCTTCTTTTACCTTTTGAACCTCCTTTCTTAATTCTGCTTGATCTTCTGGAATGAGATCTTCATTTATGAATATTCCCGTTCCTTTTAGACTTGAGGTTTTACTAAGTATGTTGTGCTTATGATCAGTAGAGCTCACCTTTATGCGGATTAATCTTCCTTTATTCTCGGTTAATTTCCCCAACCTTGTTGCTTCTGTGAGACACGCTGTTTCAATTTGTAATCTATTATGTAATTCTGTCTGGACTAAGGCTAAAGTATCCTCATCTTCTTCCTCTTTTAAACCGAAGATTATAAGGTTTAAGGTCCTTTTGTTATGTTCGTGGTCTAATTCTATTAATTTTTTCATTTCGTCTTTAATTGGTTTAATATCTAACTTATCTACCACACTATTTACGGTGAGGCGGCTATTAACTTTTTCTTGTAATTCTTTAATCATGTCTTTCATTTTAAGACCCTCTAAGGTATCAGCGTCTCCTTGCTGGGATGGTTGGTTAGTATCTTGGTTTTGTTTTTCTATAACATGCAATCTAGTCTCCATTGCCTCCATTTTATTCTCCAGTAGTTCTATTTTATTTTCTATTTGTTTCTGGATAGTGTTTTCAAGAGATGCAAATTTGTTTTCCAGCACGGTTTCTAACTCTTTTTGTAACTTGGCTTCTCTTTCTTCTCTGCGTTTCTCTAAAGACTCTATATATTCATAGAGGCCTTGTAGAGTAACTGTGCTAGGTCTGCCCTTGGTAATCTTTGGTAACTGTGGAAGTATTCATAATTGACATTATATGAGCAAATATGTATTAAAAAGAAAAAGATAAGGAATGTGTGCACCTGATATCCGAACCTGATGTGAGAGCCAAGATCTCCAAGCTTTGGATTGCGAGCTTTAAAACCAAGAGACTGCTTTATATATCCCGAGACGAGACTGATTATATATCTTCCGAGACGGCTTATATATCACCGAGACTGTTCATATATCACCGAAACTGTTTATATATATATGATTGTTCATATATCACTGAAGCAGCGAGCTTTAAAATCCGGACAGCGAGACAGCGAGGCTATATGACCGAGATTTGTTTATATATATGACTGTGTTTATATCATGAGAGAGAGCCCTTCGAGACTGTAATAATGATCATGCGAGATCCCAGTGTTTATATCACGCGAGACTGTGTTTGTATATATGACTGTTCATATATCACCGAAGCAGCGATATATACAGCGAGACTGTGTTTATATATCACGCGATCACCGAGACTGTGTTCATAATAACATGCGAGAGTTTATATATGCCAAGACTGTTTATATCCAACCGAATGCGAGGGTTTATATGCCAAGAACCGGAACCGAGACCTGAGCCTGTATATATATAACATGCGAGAGTTTATACAGCGAGACTGTGTTTATATATCACGCGAGAACCGGAACCGGAACCGAGACCTCAGCCTGTTTAAAAAAATTGGAGTACAATTTCATATTTATTTAATGGTCTTCGCATATGATAGCAAGTGAGAAACTCCTAGGTTTGTTATGAGGAGTGTAATATGTAGGAGGAAGAGTGAGCACCATGTCCTAATAACATTGCGTTTCAAGGTTATATTTTGGTGGTAAAATCGGTAATAATATTGTATTTTGATGTTTTATTTTGGTGGAAAAATGAATAATTAGATGTTTGAAAGGTTATATTTTATTAGCATAATTACATTAATAATGTGTTTAATAAATTAAACACATATATCAATTATAATATTAAAAAGTAATGTTATTAATGTTATTATCAACAAGGGTTACATAGTAGCTAGTACTTGTCACTTAGTTTAAATATAACTTAATGAAACAAAAAAAAAAAAACAAAAATTTCATCACAAAAATAAAACAACTAATAAAATATTATATTGTTAAATGCCATTACCAAAAATTAAGAAATATGATTAACTAATATTGTTTATATTAAAATACATATATCTATATGTGTGCATTTTATTTTTATTAATATATATAATTGTCTATAATTAAATTTATTAAAATATGTTTTTAATATAATAATAAGTCACCTAAAATTGAAAATATTGAGAAAATTATAATTCATAAGAATAGAAATAATAGAAAAAGAAAAAGAAAAAAATCAAGAAGTTAAATAAAAAGGAAATAAAACAAAAAACAAAAAATTAGTAATTAATAGAAATAGAAGTTATTAAACAACCCATATATGATAAGACCTCAATCAATAGCATTACAAATAAATAAATTTCATTAATAATAAAAATTGAATTCCTAATGTTAAACTATGGATAAGCGTCATAAATTTTTGGTCCAAGACAAACTAATATCCAATCAAAGGCAAAATTGAATGTATTATACCATGCCTACAAAGGTATAATAATATTAATATAAATATAAAAACCATATTAATAATAATTAATATTATATTACATTAAATAATGATAATTATTACTATTATTACTATTATATTAAATAATAATAATTAAAAATAATAATAATAAATAAAGATAATAAAAATTATTATATTAATAATCATTTAATAAATTATATTAATAATCATTTAATAAATAATAATGAAGTAATTATGAAATAAAGATTTACTAAAAATCAAACAACAATTTAAATGCGGTTGATAGGAAATTCAACTTTAAACACTCCACAAGAACACAGTTATTAAATGCTGGCCTCATCCAAAACACACCGAGACTAATGACAAAAGTTGCACCAATTCAAATCAACAGGATAATGATCATGACCATTCATGTTTTCTAACCAATTCCTTCTCGTTTTGTCTTGCATTTTTGCATAATGTTGAAAAGAAAAAGGCAGTGAAATCCGCAAACCATCTATTGATTTCACTCTTGATATAGTTGTAAATGTTAGACCCTACCTCTCTTTGTCTCCAATATCTACAGTGGCTCATTGCAAGGGAATAATATTAAACCCAAGGGATAAATATTATAAACCCAAGGTATAAAACCCTAAGATAAATATTATAAACCTTAAAATAAACATGGTTGACCATGATTTACCATCATTGATTTTCATACTGAGACGATGTTTGTCACAATGTGACGTTGAACCATGGTTCGCCACGGTTGATTTTCATATTGAGACAATTTTTGAAACATTGTGACTTTGGACCATCATTGACCATGGATGACCATGATTTTAAACCCAAGGGATTTGTATTAAACCCTAGGATTAATATTATAAACCATATGAATAATATTATACCCTAGGAATATGAACCAAATAAACCCAAGGGATTGATATTATAAACCGAAGGAAATAATAAACCCAAGGGATTAATTCTAAAACCCAAAAGTATTATAAACCCGAGGGAATAATATTGAACCCAAGGAATTAATATTATAAATGCAAGGTATATAAACCCTAAAGAGATTGATATTATAAAACGAAGGGAATAATAAACTCAAGGGAATAATATTAAACCCAAGTGAATAATATTAAACCCAAGGAATATAAACCCTAAGATAAATATTTGTCACAATGCGATGTTGGAATATGGTTTACCATGATTAATTTTCATATTGAGACAACATTTGTCACAATGCGACGTTGGACAATGGTTGAACATCGTTGACCATGATTGACCTCCATATTGAGACAATATTTGTCATAATGCGATGCTGGACCATGGTTGACCATGGTTGTGACCATGTGACGTTGGACCAAGAGAAAGTCTTTGTCACAATGTGACTAGGGTTGACCATGGTTATTGACCATGGTTGACCATGATTATTGACCATGGTTGACCATGATTGAACCCAAAGGTATTTTAAACCCAAAGGAATAATTTTAAACCCAAGGGATTAATATTATAAATGCAAGGCATATAAACCGTAAAAGGATTGATATTATAAACCCAAGGGACTAATACTAAAAACCCAATGAATTGATAATATAAACCTAATTGAATAATATTAAACCCAATGGATTAATATTATAAACCCAAGGGATTAATATTATAAACCCAAGGTATATAAACCCTAAGATTAAATATATAAACCCAAGAGAATAATATTAAACCCAAGAGATAAATATTATAAACCCTAAGATAAATATTTGTCACAATGCGATGTTGGAATATGGCTGACGATGATTCATTTTTATATTGAGACAACATTTGTCACAATACGACGTTGGACAATGGATGACCATTGTTAACCATGGTTGATCTCCATATTGAGACAATCTTTGTCACAATGCGACGTTGGACCATGTGTTATGAAACCAGCTCAAGAACAGATAGAAAAGATAGATCAACGCCTTAGAATTCAGCCTCTTCAAGGGGGAAACCTCCTTTACATTACATAAATGAACAATTCTTGGATGATACAAATGAAAAGACCTCCTTTCTATATATAGGAGTCTAAGGGGTCATAACATAATCAGAGCCAACATAGCAATAATAATGTAAGGGCACAATAATAACAATCGTGGGCTTCTATGGGGCACAATAGTAACAATATGGGCACTACATGGGTACATCAATATAGTAAGTGGGTTGTACTAATAACAATAAGGGGTTACACTAGTAGTATAGGGGCCTAACATGCCCCTCTCCTTCAAAAAGCGTTGTCCTCAACGCTTGAGTAGTTCTTGATGCTTCTGTATTAAATTCTATCCTTGCATGTGGACTCTTCAGCGGGTAAGTTCTTCCACTTGATGAGATACTCTGAAATTGATCGATTTCGTAGCTGTTGGGTTATTATTTCTGTGACTGCTCCAGGTTCCAATATGATTTTTCCTTCCTCTTCAATTTCTGGCAATATTGTTTGAATTGGGATCTTTTGCAACTTTTGAATAAGTGGCCTTACTTCTTCGTCCTTCTTCCATTCATCCCTTGCTTCGTTTATCCAATCTGGTTGGATAATAGAAATAGCACAAAGCAATGCTTCCACATCCTCATCCTTGAAGAGTCTTCCCATTCGGTAAGGTCACCATTTTTTAAGTGCTTGTTGTTTCATTTGATTTTGCACCGAAGTGGCCTTATCCTTTAAAAGTTGGAGAACTTGTTGTTGATGCTCGACATGATCTTTCACTGCTTGAACCTTTTCCTTCTTGATATGTCCTTCTATCTCTAGAGTTTGAGGAGTGGTAATTTCTTCCAATCCTTTACAAGATATGGCTGGATTCATTTCTTGATGCTCAATGTGACCTTTCACTTCTTGAACATTTTTCTTCTTGATATGCCCTTGTATCTTGATAGTTTGAGGAGTGGTAATTCCGACCAATGAATTACAAGATATGGTTGGATTCATTTCTTCTTTCTCGATGTGATCTTTCACTTCTTGCACCTTTTTCTTCTTGATATGTCCTTCTATCTTGAGAGTTTGAGGAGTGGTAATTCTTGCCAATGCTTTACAAGATATGGTCTGAGTTATTTCTTCTTTCTCTGGGGTGGGGTCCTGGCATATATCTTCTTCTTTTGATGTTTCTTGATCGTTTTCTTCCTCCTCTTCATATTCTATGTAAAATAATTTCTTCTCAGCACACTTATGACCTTTAGTGCATTTGCTATCACAATTGTAACAAAGCCCTTTTTCTCTTCTTTCTTCCAATTCTTGTGGTGTAACCCTTGTAGGTTGTGGAAGGCTAGGAGAAACAACACTTCCATCTTTATAGTTGTGAGGGGTATGCTTCTTGGTTTCCATAATTTTGCTTTCCACTATGTCAGAAAGCCCTTTTACTCTTTCCAATTGTTGTGGTGTTGCTCTAAAAAAGGTGTTTCTCTTTGTATCCTCATAATGTGCTATCATTTCCTCCGTGAAAATTGACCACGTAACAAGTTGTTTACGAGAACAAAGCCCTTCATACCATAAAAATTGATCTGGTTCTAAATATGAAGATGTAATACATACCTTTTGTAACAGTGGTACACCATGTAGATCAAAATATTGCTCCATCTGAAGTATCCAATTTACCGGATCCTTGCCATCAAACTTCCTCATCTTGCTTTTTCTTGATTTTAGGAGCTCGATATTGAAACGACTATAACTCTGTACTTTTGGATCTTTAAGTTCTGAAATTGTGACTTGTAGTAGCCCTCTGTGTCCTCTTTCCAATGCCACCAGTCTGATCCAAATTGGATTATCCAAGGAAGAGTTATGCACAATCTCTCAAGATGACTTGATTATAGACTAGTTTAGTAGAGCAAACTTGTACGGCGTGCCACGAGTCACTGTTTCGACCTTTGGATCTAAAAAATATATACAAGAAACTATAGTTTGTCCTCTTTCCATACCTTCTTACGAAATTTCAATCCAATGCTCAAAGAGAAAGTTATGACGATTTTCCCCAGGTCACCTGTTTGGAATGTAATTCAGGAGTCTGCAAAAAGACCAACTTCCTCAGATCATATCTCCGCAAATATAGCACAAAAAGATCTGAAATTTGGACCCGAGATTCAGCGCGATATCTTCTCAAATGGGTTTTTTTTAGCTTCTGAAACATCACAGAAAAAAAGTTATAGCGAAAATGCCACAATGACCTGTTTGGAGCAGCGAAACCCTAGAATCCAAAGCTCTGATACCAAATGTTATGAAACTAGCTCAAGAAAAGATAGAAAAAATAGATCAACGCCTTAGAATTCAGCCTCTTTGAGGGGGAAACCTCCTTTACATTACATAAATGAACAATTCTTGGATGATACAAATGAAAAGACCCCCTTTCTATATATAGGAGTCTAAGGGGTCATAACATAATCAGAGCTGAGATAGCAATAATAATGTAAGGGCACAATAATAACAATAGTGGGCTTCTATGGGGCATAATAGTAACAATATGGGCACTACATGGGTACATCAATATAATAAGTGGGTTGTACTAATAACAATAAGGGGTTACACTAGTAGTATAGGGGCCTAACACCATGGATGACCACAGTTGTGACAATGTGACGTTGGACCAAGAGATAGTCTTTGCCACAATGTGACCATGGTTGATCATGGTTATTGACCATAGTGGAGAAAACCTTTATCACAATGTGACATCAAAACATGGTTGACCATGGTTGAATTTCATATTGAGACAATCCTTGTCACAATGCGACATTGGTTGATTTTCATATTGAGAAAATATTTATTGCAATGTGACGTTGGACCATGGTTGACCATGATTATAAACCCAATGGATTTATATTAAACCCAAATATTAATATTATAAACCCTATGAATAATATTATATTTTGGGAATATGAAGCCTTAGATTAATAAACCCAAGAGGTTGATATTACAAACTGAAGGGATTAGTACTAGAAACCCGAGATATTATAAACCCAAGAGAATAATATTAAACCCAAGGGATAAATATTATAAACCCAAGGTATAAAAACCCCAAGATAAATATTATAAACCCTAAAATAAACATGGTTGACCATGGTTTACCATCATTGATTTTCATACTGAGACGATCTTTGTCACAATGCGACGTTCGACCATGGTTGACCATGGTTGATTTTCATATTGAGACAATCTTTGGCACATTGTGACATTGGACCATTGTTGACCATGAATGATCATGATTGTAAACCCAAGGGATTTATATTAAACCTTAGGAGTAATATTATAAACCCTATGAATAATATTATACCCTAGGAATATGAACCTTTAGATTAATAAACCCAAGGGATTGATATTATAAACCCAAGGGATTAATTATAAAACCCTTGCGTTTATAATATCAATCCCTTAGGTTTATTAATTTTGAGATGTGACATTGAATAAATTGCAATGCAATGTAACATTGCGACAATGAGTATTAGATAAATTGTCATGTTGCAACAATGTTTGTCATAATGCGACGTTGGATTGATTTTTGCACAACCACATGGCACTAAAAACATCATACTCAAATCCCTTTCGAATTATTTCGTTAGAAATCTCACATACATCATGAATGCAAAATATAGTGCAAAATCTTAAAAACAAATGAATAATAGATAACGAATTTTTCAAAAATAAATTCATATAAAATAAAATGAAACGAAATAAGCATTTGTAAATTCATAAATTCATTTACTATGATATCATTTGAATATATTAAATTGTTAAAAACTATAACATGTGAAACATTATTGATGGAATTTTAAATCTATAAATCTACAATTTTTTAATGTATGATATATTTCAAAAATTGATAATTAAATTTAAAAAACAAAAACAAAAACAAAAAATCCAATTTTATATTTGTATTTCATCTATTTTTCTTATAATCAATTTACAATATAATGCATTTCAAATTTTAAAAATAAAAATACATTTCAAAACATCAACCATAATTTCTAAATTTCTAAATTTCATAATTTATTAAGCACGGGGGAACTTATCATTGAACTTATTAATATTTTTTTTGTAAGCTTGGTGGTTCCTTTTATTAATTTTCATAAATAAGGTAGGTTACATCATATATCTATGAGTTAGGTGGGCTCAACCAGCCTGGTGGGAAACCAGGTATGTTGGCAACCTTACTGTAAAATAAGCCATTCATAAACAAAAAAAAACTAAAAGTTTGTCTAGTCATGCCATATACACCTGAGAGTCTTTGTACCTCCTATGCGCTAGATAACTGTAAACATAACTGCTAATAATTCTATAACTATATAAGAACATTCAAAAAAAGATCTGGGGTGCACTGTCACCATTCATCTTCACCAGAGTCGACAGGAGCAGGGTCCTCCGCTATAGACCCAGGAAGCTTCGAGTGTAGAATGCACGGAATATGTTTCTCGATATGGCTCAGTTCGTCTGCTCTGTTGCTGTAACTGAAACTGGATTTTTTCCAATTCCTTCATTAACTCCATCTTCTCCCCATTTCCCTGAGGGATTGCACGCTTGTCTAAAGGTGACAATGCACGCTATTCTAGAGGGGATTGTTCCACGGCCTTCGCCAGAATGCTTTTCATCATCCAAAACACATGACTGGTCTATTGATATTGAGTTACTCTCCCTCTCGTATAACCTGGGTCTGGTGCTACCTCCTACCACTCGTCCAGGTCCATCTCGAAATATTTCTCTACATGGCGAATATCCTCCTCCCACTCTGCAATTAATTGCTTTAGCGAGTTCGAGTTGCTGGCATGGTAGGCTTGAGTTGCTGCATCAATGATGCTCAATACCTCCCTGACGCCCCACTGGAAGAGGTTGGGCAAGCTTCCTGAGGCCGGGCCAACCTTCCTTTGCCTCCCACAGCCTTTGTTTCCCCCTCCATTTCTTCCTACCCCCTTCGCTCGAGCCATGCTTCTTCCTCGGTCTGTCGAATTCTTTTCTCCTACCTACTCTTTCAACTTTACTCTTGCCCAGGGCCGTGGGATGGGAACTCAACACAACCAGTGGTGTCATCCCTTAGGCATACCTGCTACAAATTCAAATAATACTAGACAAGTAAGAATCTCCTTCCACTGTCTGCTATGGATTTAATACCAACACAAAATTATTGTGTCCTCATGATTACCAACCTTCCCCTTCCCAATGATGAATTGGACCGGACAGGATGGAGCCATACCAACAAAATTCATATTAACCGGCCAAGCAATTTTGCTATGAATGAAGTGGATTATAAGTTTTCCATGGGGCTGATTCCCTCTCCCCCTAAACCCTCTACATAGCAACCCATTATTGGGTGTTTGGGCTCTGGAATTTGGACCTGAATTGAGCAGGGTCAATTTCTCTTTCTCCTCTGAATCCCAAACCCTCCCCCCATCTTTGAACTGATTGTCACTCACACCAAGGAATACAACCCAGGGAAAATGCCGCGAGAATCTTAGACTAACCCTGTAGAACCTCCCCTCTGTCCGCTCTGTCAACCCCATTGGAGGGCAGTGTTTGTCTTCCCTCCTTTCGAATTCTTCTACCCTGCATGACCAAATTCGTGATAAGGAAATCCCAAATTTCACAGACACTGGGATAAGAAATACAATTTTCGTTGGCCCTCCCAGGTACAAGACAAGGTCGTGCCTCTGACTACTCAAAAACCCATTACCTCCAAGTCCCAGCATAGATAAATTACCCTTAGAGGGTTGCCTACTCATCTCCATTTTAACTGAATTAGCAGTGTTCAGATTGAATACATACTAGAGAGCACTAAGCACTTCCAAAGTTTGCAAATGATGTCTTCCTCCTGTAGCAAGAGACCCACAGGAATGCGATCACCTAGATAACGTTCCACCACCATAGGACCTTTCTTGCCCACACTGCTTTCATACATTTTCGAAATGAACCTCTGCCTACTCTAGATGGCTTTAAATCCTCCCATCTCCCATGAATTAACTCCCGCATGCTCGCTGCCACCTTTCCAATTGTTGGCTGCATTCGGAGGGTGGCGAGTACCTTACTCTTTGCCTTCATGGCCTCGTACATCCCATTAATTATGGCTTGCACCCCGATCAAGGGTGGTGATTCCTGTTCTCCTCTTATTGTTGATTATCCTTGTTATCTTTCTTTAAGATACCTTGCAGTTGAGTCCACTCTCCCTCCAACTGATTGGGTGGCCAGGCCATCTCGATCTTCCTACCTTGATGCCCACAACCCTAATTTGCCAGGAAATTATTTGCTCTGTTTCCTTCCCTTTTGACATGCAAGGTGAATATATAGTCGAACATGGGCATGATCTCTCCCACCTCTTGCACCAAATGAGTTAATCGCCAACTGTGACTCATTTTCTCCCAATGGGAGCCTAGGCGTAGATTCTTAATTGTGTCCACGACCAAACAAGAATCCCCTTCAATCACCAGTATTTTGCAGCCCACTTTCTGGGCTAGAAGCAGGCCTTGTTTAACAACAATGAACTCTGCCTCATTATTACTAGAATACCCACAATTTGCAACGAAGATGAGTCGGGTTTTTGTTTCATGATCCATAAATAATCCTCCAAAGACAACATTTCGGGGGTTCCCTTGCGAGGCCCCATCGAAGCTAAGTTTGATAAATCCTTGCGGAGGCCTTATGAAGGATATTGATAATGCAGTAGGGTACTTCAATACTTTCCATGAGTTGGGGGCTACCATGCTTGTTGCTAGATTCAGTGGCTTCAGGATGCTAGCTTCGGTTGGACCTACTTGCTAGTCATCCGAGTGTTATTACTCTGATAGAATACTCTCTCTTATGTTCTGAGTGATTTCTTCCCATATTGTCTCTTGAGCATTATGTCTGTCATTGAATATTTTGTTGTTTCTTTCTTTCCATAGGGCCCAAACTATAAAACCCAAGACTAAGTTCCAAGCTTTGTTAACAATGGGGCTCGATAAAATCCCTTTGCACCATTGGATTATGGTTTCTTTAATACTCCAGGGATCCCTGTCAAGGTGACCAAAAACATTCCTAAGTTGATTCCATTTTTGGTTTGCAAAGGGGCAAGAATTCAATAGGTGTTCCAAAGTTTCAGTGTGTTTTTCACAGAGGACACACCAGGATGGACCTTGCTGGCCTCTTTTCTGAAGTTGATCCAAGTTAGGATTCTCCCATGGCTAACCAGCCATAGGAACTGTATTATTTGCAACTAGTGTTTTCTTGTCTACATCTTCTTCCATAGGGGGCATTGGTGATTTTGGTGCTCCTCTACTCTGAGCTTATAGGCCTCCTTAATGCTGAAGGTACCTTTGGTCGTGTATCCCCATCTCAAGATGTCTTCCCCCTCTTGATATGTTATTTTCCTTTATTGGATTTCATGTCCCATAGCTTTCCATTGTTATGAGGTTGGTGGATTTTTACAGTCCCCTATCGCCTTCCATTTCCACCATCCTTCATTTTTTGGGTCATTTTTCCAAAATTGGTCCACCATATAATAATTCTTGTTGGTTGTGTATAAGAAAATATCTCCAAGGTCATGTCGACTGAAACGTTTTTCTCTTTGTTGCCATGAGTCCTGCCAGAATAATGTTGTGTGCCCATTTCTTATTTCCCAAAAGTAGTGTTGTTTTATAATGTCCCTATTCTTTGCTGCCAAATTCCAAATTGGTGATCCTTGTGGAGGGCCCCTGTATCTAAGGATATCTTTAGGATGGATTGGCATATTGTATTTCTGGGTCCATATTTTTTTTCCATAAGTTAGTTCCCCCTTTTATCTATCTCCACCATAGCTTGGCTCCCATCACTTGGTTTACTAGTACGGTTCTATGAGACTTAAACCTCCATTCATATTCGAGAGGGTTAACGTACTTCAGGAAACCAATGCCCACTTCCTTACTCTCTGAGCCCCTTGCCATAATTTTTTTCGAATATGTCCACCATGGTTGAGCAGGAGGTTTTGGGGGTTGCCATTCCAGAGAGTTGATATGTTGGGATCAATTGGAGGACGACTTTGATCAACACAATTCTACCTGCCAAGTTAAGTGCACAAAACACCCACCTGCTCAGCTTCACTTAAATTTTAACCAGGAGGTCTTGCTAATAGGAGGTGTTGAGAGAATTGAATGCTAGAGGCATCCCAGATACTTCATCGACATTTTACCTATGTCGAATCCAATCAAACGAGCCAGGAAAACCTGATTATCTCTAAGGGTGTTGAAAAAGAAGATATTTGATTTCTCGTTGTTAATCACCATGCCTGAAGCCATCATAAACTCTTGCATAATTTCCTTGATTTTCCGGGCTTCCATTAAAGAAACCTGACATAAAAGCATTATGTCATATACAAATTGTTGATGGGTGATGGGTAAATCAGATCCCCATGGTCGAAGGCCTTTCAGGTGGGAAGCCCAGACCACTACTTTCAAGAATCTACCCAGTCCTTTAGCTACAAGGATGAAAAGGAAAGGGGAGACCGTGTCCCCTTATCGGAGGCCCCGAGTGGGATTAAAGGTTCTGGATGGGGAACCATTGAGTAATATGGAGCAAACTGGTGATGACACCATAACTAAAATCCAATTAGCCCATCTCTTCTCAAAACTAAAGGATATTAATATCTTTTTCAGGTAGGACCAACTCGGATGATCATAGGCTTTGGAGAGGTCTAGCTTGATCATCATGTCGGGCGTTTTGAGATGTTTGAAGGAGTGAACCACTTCTTGAGAGGTTATGATACCATATAGAATTTGAATCCCTTCCACAAAACCCGATTGTTCTGATGATATCAAGGTTGACAAAAGTGGTTTAAGATGCTTGACAATGATGGTTGAAATGACTTTATAAATGACGTTACAAAGTGAAATCGGTTTAAACCCCTGAAGGTTTTTCGATTTTTCAGATTTAGGAATTAAAGCAATGAATGTAGAATTCAAACTCGGACATACCTTCTGATTTTGGCGTGATTCCTCTACCACTTCCAAGATGTCCTTGCCTATAAATGTCCAAGCATCTTGGTACAATTCTGTTGTAAACCCATATGGTCCCAGAGCCTTATTTTTCGCCATTCCTTTGATGACCTCTTCTACCTCTATCAACATCATTGTCCGCATTAGGGCCATATTATGTTCTTGAGAGACTAGCCGGGGTATATGTTGTGTAACTCTCCCGATAACATTCTCTCTATCCTGGTATGGTTCCGATAACAGGTTCTTGAAGTGGTTGACCACCAACTCTTCCATCTCCTCATGCTAAACCAGTTGGTTCCCCTCTTCATCTTTGAGTGAGAATATATGGTTATGTTGCCTGTGTTGAATCATTGCCTTATGGAAGAACTGTGTGTTGCGCTCTCCCTCCTGGAGCCATTGAATTTAGGATTTATGCTTCCATAGAATCTCTTCTTGCTTTCATTGTTCTTCGAGTTGGTTTAGTAACCTTCCTTCAGTCTCTGCCAATATTTCTGATCTTCCTTCTCTTATGATTCTTTGTTGCACATCTTTCATACTCTCTTCTAGTTTCTTCTGATATTTCTAGATATTCCCAAATTCTTCCCGATTCCATTTATTGATCTGGGTTTTCAGGTCTTTTAGTTTGAGTTGGAAGGTGTGCATGTGATTTTTCCGCTACACCTCACTTTCCTTCCACCAACCTTCCACTTTTTGCATAAACCTCGGGTATCTTAGCGAGAATGATTTGAAGCCAAAAGGCCTATTCTTTGGGCCTGATTTGAGATCTATCTCAATCCTTATCGACCAGTGATCTGATCCCAAACTAGGTAGGATCGAGGCTTCGACAAAGATATCATGGCTTATGACCTATTCTGACACCAGGAATCGGTTCAGTCTAGATGCTACATGTTGTGCTCCTCCCCTCCTGTTATTCCAATTAAATACTCTATTGATCGTGGGTATGTCTACTAAATGCAGACCTTATATAGTTTTCATGAATGCCTCCATGTCGGCATCCATCCTCCTAATACCCCCCTTATTTTCCTCTAGCAAAATAATAACATTAAAATCCCCCCCAGGATCCATAGCTCTTCATAATCGTTTTAGTTTTCTTAGATTGTCAAGAAAACCTCTTTTTTCCCCTGGAATGTGAGGCCCATATAACCCAGTCAGCATGGCCTAATATCTGGACCCAATATGTCGGAAATTTCCTTATAGGATCCGTGGAAAGCTCACCCATTCATCAAATATCACCTCCTTCGAGTTCCAAAGGATATCCAGTTCCCCCGAGCTGCCATTAGAGTCCTGAGCCACCACTTTGTATTGCAATTTCATGTTTTGTATAACTTCCTCCTGTCTTCTTTTAGAGATTTTTGTCTCTTGAATGATCGTTATGCTCGGGTGGTCCTTGCAGATCATATATTTCAAGTACCTTTTCTTTCCCCTACTATTGAGGCCTCAAACATTCCAGGATGTAATAATCATTGGGAAGGTTTGTTGAGGTGGTGGAACACTGCTGATAGCGGTATCACCCTTCCAGAATTTACCAACATGTCTCCCACCATCTATATGGATTCTTGTAGATTTTTATGGCCCCCCCTCTTCCCGCCTTTTCCTATTACCATTTTCTCCAGCCCCTGCCCTAGTTGTGAGCCCAAATGTTCCAGCTATTCTAAGATTAGCAAACCCTGCTTAGCTTTGAAGCTCTGGAAGGTATCCCGGTATATTTGTTTTTGTTCTTCAGGGGTGAATCTTTGATCTAAGTGCTTTCATTCATTCAATAGCCTTCTCATCAACTGTTCCTTTGCGCTTAGGTATTCTTTAGTTCCGTCTATTTCCATGTTAGCTTGCTCCTCCTCTGTCACTGGGGCCTCTTTCTCTTGAGGTTCCTCTTCCTCTTTCCTTTTGGGTTTATGTCCACCTTTTAACTATTGCTGGGGGTTGTCTAATTTCCCTGTGTCTCTGGATTCGTTTACACTCTCCTCTTCTTCCTCTATCAGTACCTCAAAGCAATTACTTTGGTCTGGCCCGTTATTTGGATGTTATTGGGTTAAGTTAGTTGGAGACTTCATGTTCCTTTTCTTCTTGTTGTTAGGAAATAGAGAGAGAGAGACAGAGATCGATTAAACACAACACCAAAAACTATATATATTTTATTGATATCAAGAGTTACATATTTATAGTATCTAGATCACTGACAACGACACATCTAGATATCTATTACAACTCACGCATAGGAAACTGACTACTTTTAGATTGACACCTAGGGACTCACAATGACAACTCACGCATTACATGGAAGCATTACTTCCAACACCCTCCCTTAATGCTTACATGGAAAACATATTACAACAATAAATAAATATATGTCTGACTAGTCTTCATCAGCACTCACATCCATTCTGGAATCTCGAAAACTCCACTCTTTCTTCACCACCATATCTTTGAGCTGTTACTTGACCTCCATTTAAAACATAACCGCCTCTGACCATCGTTGATTAAATTTGCAGGATCAACAATATTGACAACTCGACTCGTCGGGGCTTCTGCGATAAGAATCATCAAGTAATGAGAAATCCTATGGAACAACCACCATCTGTCGGATATTTCACTTTCGGCTATCCGTCAGTTGATAGGATGGAGGTCTAGATACAGAATGTGTTCAAAAGTTGATCAAACAACTTGACCTTACAAGAATTGATGTTTCGGACACCGAGGCTTCCAGTTTAAGAACCACCAACCCTTTTTATAACCAAAATTAATAACACACAAGAATTGACGTTTTGGACACTGAGGCTTCCAGTTTAAGAACCATCAATCCTTTTAAAAACACACAACACCAAAACAATCTCTCACATCTCTTTTTTTTTTTTACACTCAACATTGACCCACTATAAGTACATACAAGACATTGGTTGCCACAATAGACAATTTTAATTCAACCCTGGAAGGCTGCATAATGTTTGAGCATTGATTCCAATCAACATAGGACAGGTACACGTAGCATTGAAATCCTTGACATAATAAAGGATGACGGGGCAGGGTTCGATGTCCGATTACGATGGGACCTGCAGATCTGCTTGAAGAAAAAATATGGCAACTTGTTTTAACCACTAAACTCCTCCCCACCATATTTGAGATCTAGATCTTTCCGTGCCATATCTTGTTGTAGACACTTTGATTCCTTTCTAAACAGATGCACAAATTTTTATTCACGCAACTCATACAAATCTCCGCACAAACACATTATACAGAGAAAGAAAAAAATATGCAAATTGACTGATCCAACGTGTTCCCAAATGCAGTTAGCATTTGGCCTCTCTCCTCCAGAAAATCGACTAGATGACTGGAGCAACTAAATCACAGTGGCAACTCCTCCTTTGATAGTGTGCGGGTAGCTTCACTTAGGCAGTGGATAAGCAAGAGCTCACAGAAGGAGGTGTAACGCTGAGGGAATCTCATAAAAATAAATTCCACGATGGCTCAGGATCTGATCACCACTTTGCAAGCACGGTCCTGATCTTGAAATATTTCTGCAAATTTCTGATTCGCTTCTACAAATTTCTGATTCGCAGTGTTGAGTACACTGGTAGTGATGATGTTGGCCTGCGCATTTGGTGCTTCTTCCCTCACAACAACTTATTTCCAGAATTCACACGGAAAACTTCCAATCTTCTCACAGATCTAATTGATCTCAGCCACCAAGGCACAATGACATTCAATAATAAACCAGGAGTGATGAAAACATATGGAACAATCTTGAACATGCATTACACACAGGAAAACTAAATTCACACACTAAACTAATTTATGTACAAAAACAATAACACTCAAAGATCTCTCATCTTCCTGGCCTTCCTGTAAAGGAATCAAGCCAGAATAGGCTCTGATACCATGTTAGGAAATAGAGAGAGAGCCAAAGATCGATTAAACACAAAACCAAACACTATATATATTTTATTGATCTCAAGAGTTACATATTTATAATATCTATATCACTGACAATGACACATCTAGATAGCTATTACAACTCACGCATAGGAAACTGACTACTTTTAGATTGACACCTAGGGACTCACAATGACAACTCACACATTACATGGAATCATTACTTCCAACACTTCTGGACCTCTTGGAACCCTTCCTTATCCTCCTTCCCTTTACCCTTACCTCGAGCTTCTGGCGATTCTACAGATTCACCCTGGTTGAGAGGGCATGCTTTGTACAAATGTTTGTACTCATGACATCGTTCACATCAAAAGGGAATATGTTTGTAGTCCAGGGTTTGTTTCCATACCTCATATTTATATTCCAGCTCTTTGAATTCCAACAATGGTTCCGTTATGTTCATGTAAACGCAGATTCTTGCATAGGATGTGTATCTTCCTCATCTGGTGGTGTCTGCCACTTTCACGAAACTCCCTATTGAGTTTCCTATGCCTTCCACTATCTCTGGATCCCAAAAATCCAACGACAAACCAAACATATGACCCATACTAGAGTGACCATCATCTTCTCTTGATCAGGATTATAACATTCCTCCCAGTGCCTCATGAAGAGTCCTGCATTGTAATAGAAATATGGGTCTTTCTCAAATATTCTTTCCTTTTCTTTCAGGCTAGTGAAGATCACAGTAAAGAACCCTCTTGCCCCCAACTTCGGCTCGATATTCCCTTTTGGTTTCCATTTTTTTTGTATCCGTTTCACCAATTCTTTCTCTGAAGGCCATGCTCTAATAAATTTGTAAATTAGGGCATGGTCCTTCATATACTTCCTGTATGTATCTAGTTTTTTGTTTGGTATTACAAACCTCAGTTTCTTAACGGCTTTTGGCATGCATTGTCCTCTGAATCTGTTTTGGAATTGAGCTCCCAGTACTGGCATTCCATTTATTCCCCCATTTTCGTTGTCGCTTCTCACTTCTATTACGTGTTGCACACTTGTTTCTCCTGTTGTTACTTTTTTGTAGGAGGGGGCCTCTCCCCCCCGCCCCCATGACTGCTCATCCTGTCGTCAGAGCCTACAGGGGTCGCGTTGGTGCTACTCCTATTAGTACAAATTCAGAGTGTTTGCAGATTTTGTAGAAACCCTATCCGTCACGCTCTCATCCTCCTTTGGAACTTATTAATATAAATAATGTACTTCATAAGTAAAATATTTCAATGCCATATTAAGTAAAATATTTAAATGTCGACTAATATGTACAATGAAAAGAAATAAATTTTCATGGTTAATACATTTTTAAGCATTTCAAATAATGTTATTATTTTATATTTGGGCTATATTTTTCTGTCAATTTTATCTTTGAGATGCAAACATTTTTTTTCCAATTTTTGCATTTAAAAAATTGTACACAAGAATAAATTATATCACTCTAAGCACTTCTTAGATTTGTGATTAAAATATATCAATCCTGATCTTTAAAGAAAAAACTAATAAGATCAGCTTGCAATTTGAAAATTTATTATTGAATGATTGTTAATGAATTTTAGAGCACATATTCATTCATGCTACTTTACCTAATTCTACACTAATCCTACACTGAAAACCTAGGACAAACCAAATTCATAGTTGAGATACTTTTATACATTTGTATTTGAAAAGTAAAGAAACCTTCCATAGAGCACTCCTTAAAATCATTAACATCTAAACCACACTCAGTTACTAAATTTATAGCGAACACATAATTGATCTTGTGGAGATTCGTGGCATAACTGGTCAAACCTTGTACTCCTTATTTGTGTGGCAACACATATTCCTCTCGAGAGTTAAGGGCCTGTAAGCCGGCCTCGTGATCCAATATCAAATGCCCAAACCTCTCATAGAGGTTGTCCACGCTAACTTTTCCACTATCAGACACCTATGGCAACGTACAAATATATGTATGTTCATATACTGGTAAAGTAGACAGGGAAGTAAGTTGTTGCCACGATTATAGGAGAATGATTTGTTATATATGGTATGGAAAACTTTGTTATTAATTGAACAAGGCATAGCAATCACAACTTGTAGCTCGCATTCTTTTGGCGTGAGCAGAAGATTGGAGTACACAATTTGATCTTCGAACACGTTGAGGGGGATCTTAACACCAGAATAGATGGAATTTATTTGCACCGGAGTGAAGACGTGGGAAAATACCTTGTTATATATTTGCTTATATGTAAACGAATGTTATAAATAATAATTAGGAACTTATCATGGAGGAACTTATTATAATTGGAATAACCTCAAATCCCTAGGAAATTGGTGGGTGGGGTGCCACGTGGCACGCATATAATTTTTTAAATTTATTAAAAGTAACGGACCTTTTTTCTAAATAAAATTTGCTTATATATAAATGAATGTTATAAATAATAATGAGGAACTTATCATGGAGGAACTTATTAGGGTTGGAATAATCTCAAATCCCTATGAAATTGGTGGGCAGGGAGCCATGTGGCACGAATCTAATTTCTTAAACTTATTAAAAGTCAATGGAACCTAACAAACTTTGTAATACACTACAACCATTGATAAGCATTAAGACTAAGCATATTCCCTTGAGAATCAATCTAGGCCCTCAATTAAAAAAAATAGTCAACATACCTCCTTCCATCTAAAGTTCATATATATATGCCTATCCGCGAATGATAGAATTTTTGATAATATCAATTCTTATTTATTCACTATTTAATTTTTGCTTCAAGGTATATTTGGGTTATGTGATATCGTCCGTCCTTTCATCTTTATAGGATTTATAGGTTCGTCATTTGTTGGAATGTGTGGGAGACCTAGAAGTTGGTTGGTTGCTCCTTAAGTTAGGTGTAATTTTTCTAGTAGCCATGCAAGATACGATTTGATTTGGCACTTTATCTATAGTCATATTCATTAGGTTTATATTGTCTAGCATCTAATATTTCAAGCACACATGTAAGTGAAAAAGATATATTTTTGAAGTTTTTTTTAGATTTTAATACCAATTGTTAAATGAATTGGAGATTGTTAGCTCGTCAAACGTATCTAATGTTGACAAGCCGACTATCACAGATAGCATGGAATTGATTCCTCCTAAAGAACTATACAAACATAAAAGTAATGGGAGGATATCTATGATGATATTGAGGATAGAAATTTGGGAAGCAAATCTAGTAGCATTTCACCAAAAAAACCACATCCTCTCTTACACTAGAAGCATTCATCATCCCCTGTATTGAATGTTAGACAAATCTCTTCTAATTTGAAGGACGAGTGGATCCACCCACTATAGAGTGTTTGGTTGCTTTGTCTTAGTTGTAATATTAGATATTTTACTTGGTTTGTTTTTTATAGGGTTTTGTGATGTAAATATATCATGTCTAAAAGCAAATTAACATGTAGTATTTGTCCATATTTCAACCAACCAAAGATAATGAAGAACTACTTATGGGACTGCAAGTTTTCTAAAATTTGTTCAAAGTATGTTTAAGAGTGGCATTGGGTTTGTTTTAAGGTAAAATTTAATGGTAAGCAATATTGTTAGGAGACGCCCAATCCATAGTACTTTCTCACTTCACCATACTTTGGGATTGCATAAGAATTATTGCACCATTTACCATCAACTAGAAATTACATTGTAAGTATGTTTTCTCTCATGAGATCAATACAATCCAATCTTTTTGTCATCTTGACGAGAAGAAGTATGGACACAATTGTCCACCAAAGGTTTCTTTTGATTATATATGTGAAAGAATTTGATGTAACTTATTTTTGTTTTTATTTCTAATTTACTAGAACCAAAGAAGAGGATATAAGGATCCATTGTAAATAACCTATTTTTTACTTTGAACTTTGTAAATATCTACTTGTAAAATAACACATTTGAAAAAATAAAAGAAAAACAAAGCAAGTGTAATAAGAATCAAAGTTGCTTATAACCCATTTCACTTCTTGAGTGGTTAGTTTTATAATGCTTAGAGGATTTATGATTTAGTGGGTTACATATTAGTGGGTTAGTAGCATCAATTATTGATAACTATATTTGATTATAATATACCATGTTTTAAAAAAACCACATATAATCACCCATAGTAGTTTGGGAGTTAGTGGGTTAGTGATTAGGGTATATTTATTGGTTTCCTAGTAAATGGTTAGGGAGAATGTGATTCAATGGATCAATGGTTAGAGGGTGTGTTAGTCAGTCGGTCAATGGCGAGGGGTTAGTAGATTAGTAATCGAGATTATTTTGGGTTATTGATTTAAGGGGTAATGGGATAGGTATTAAGGGACTCATGATAGTTGGTTGGGGCTTCATGTTTAACTTAAATTTATGGGGTTAATGTGCTAGGATCTAAGGGTTTAATGGCTTGATGGTTAAATAGGGGGGAATGAATTAAAGAGTTATTGAGTTAAGGGTTGGGTGTAGATATGCCCATCTTGAAGGAAATTGTCCAATAGTCATTTATAAAACCTCTTTTTATGTTCAAAGGAATGAGTTCTAAATATAACCATTCAATGTAGTGGTTTAGTCTTAAAGGTTAATTGTAGTGTAAGTAGGTTTATACAAACATTTGAAGAATAACAAGTGTCTAATGATTGTTCTATATATATAGAGAGAGTGAAAATAGGTAGATTCAATTGGAGATGGAGCTTCGGTGGAAAATTCGACTGCAACCTGAAGCAGGCTAGTGTTAGGTCATCTATACTGTCGTGATTACACTGATTGCTCTGGTCACGACCTTGCCTGTTGCCTGTCGCATTTACCCCTAACTAGCATCATATCTGAGGCGATCATCTTGTCCGTTATTGTTTTTGGTTTTGCAGCGAACCTCCTGCGAAACGGCTTTCCTTGGGCTTTCTAGCAGCTGGAACGTCTTTTTCGTTATCGTCTACGGTCATGGAGCTAGACCAGACAGACTATTTGGAGGATCCCGTTTCCTCTGTTTCCATTTGGACGACGTCTCCTCCCCCGATATCGTATGTGTCGTTTTCCCAACATTTCGTCTCCTTTGATGTTTTCTCCCAGATGGTCCCCTTGCCCTCGCCTTCTGCTTCAGGATCCTCTTGTCCGAATGAACCCTTGCTTGAAGACCCCCTTTCATGGCCGGTTTCCACTACCCCTCCACCTTCGTCGGCATCCCTACAGTTTATGGTCAACTGCATTAACCCGAACCCCTCCACCTTCGTCGGCATCCCTACAGTTTATGGCCAATTTCATTAACTCGGACCCCTCCATTTACCCTCCGGGTTACTCGTTGAACCCTTAGGTCAACATCTCAACCCATTTCCACTCTTATGCTCCTGAAGGTTTCCCCCCTGACTTACTCGCCGGACCGTCTCTCACCCACATTTTGGCACCTCCCACCTCTGGATATTGTGAAGGAAGCTCGTCCAAGGTCGAAGTGAACTCGTCTGTGCACCATTTTGAAGAAAAGAATCCCCCTTTGGGAACTCCTCGAAATGACCATAGCGATAAGGACTACAAACAAGGGGAGAAGACAAAGTGTGTGAAGGCCAAGTATCAGGACATTTCCCTTCGTTTCGATGAAGACATCAAGATGGGAGACGTTCTTGATACAACAGAGAGGGTGTTGGTAGGTCGAGTACGGGGACAGAATTACTCCACGGCCAGACTCAAATAGTAGACTTCCGAGATTTGGGGGCACATTTTGACAGAACTCCCATTTGTTCAATCACTGGCCAGGGGGTGGTTCGCGCTTCATTTTGCGAGGGCTGATTACACCACATGGATTCTATCCAAATTTTGGCATATATAGCACACCCATGTCCTGCTAAAAAAATGGAGCCCTCTTTTCAACCCTGAGAGGGAGTAGCTTGGCGCAGGGCCATTGTCGGTTAGACTCCCTGGTCTGCCCCTTCACTTTTGGTTTGAGGATATCTTCTGTCGTATAGGGAACGCCCTGGGAACCTATCTGGAGCATGACAACTCATATCTATCTTCAGGCAATATGTCTTTAGCGCGGATTCTTGTTCACCTCGACACAAGGGAAGGCTTGGAGGAGCATATTACTCTTCACTGGAAGCACTACACTCGCACTCAGATACTTGACTACGAGGTTGTTCCATTTCGTTGCAAGAGGTGCCACAAGGTCAGGCATTTATTTAAGGAATGTCCACTAAACAAGAAAGCCAATGCTTCGGAACACCTGTCAGAGGATCCAGTCATAGACTTAGAGGTACCTGATCAACGGGCGACTACCATCATTACTCCGAACAAGGCTTCCAAAGAGACTCTGTAGAAGTGTGACAATGCTCCCGTTTAGCCTCCCTCACCTTCCATGACCAGGGCCCGAGCGTCTGCGCTCTCTTCGGGTAATTCTATCCCTTTCTCTTTTGTTTTTTCCATTTCATCTAGTGCATTTGCATTTAAATCATATGGATAGCATGCATTGTCTCTTCTACCCCACCTCCTCACTCTTTGGCCTGTCCACTAACCCCCCCGACTATCTCTTGTACCCCTCCCTTGTTCCCTGAGCCGACCATCTCTTTCGATCACTCCACCGATTCCGATTCTGGGAATCGCTCTCACCCCTACAACCTCCATTCACTTCACCGATCTTTGCCTCTATATTCCATAGGCATTGGGATATTATCCCCCTCCAAACCCCACACCCCCACCCCCCCGAAACCACCACGAGGTAGACCTTCTTCAATCACCGAGGCCAAGTTACAGGCAGGCATGGATGTCGTTATGGGCCGTCAACTAGCCATTGACCAGGTTCTTAGAGAACAAAGCACCCTGGTGTCCTCCCCCTCATGAAGCTACTCTCTTACAACTGCAGAGGGTTAGCTAGTCCCAAAAAAAACTAGCATTCCGTAGGCTCTTAAACATTGAACGTGTGGAAGTAAATTTTATTTAGGAGACTCTGGGTTTAGTTGAGTCCATCTCACACCTTTTTGAATCCATGCTACCTGGATGGAATTTCCATGCCCTAGATGTTAATGGGAGGTCCGATGGCATTGCGCTAGGTTATAATACCAGGCCAATTAAATTGATCAATATTTGGGGGGATCAGGATATTCACACCTAAACTTGGCATTGAAATCAAAATGATCAATGTATATGGACCATGTCAAAATCGGGTCTTCTTCTGGGAACAATTACTCAGATCCAGCCAACTGCAAGTGGATAATCTTATTCTGGGAGGCGACCTTAATTTTTCCATTGGTTATTCAGAATCTTAAGGAGACAACGCGCATATTGACTCATTATCAGATTTCTTCGAGAATATGTTGGAGGATCATGGCTTAATTGATATTCCTTCAGCCAGCTCCAACCCACCTGGAGGAACAGAAGGACTAGGGATGCAAAGCTGGCCAGAAGATTAGATCGTTTCCTCCTAAAAGAACAACTACTGGGACAAGGATGTATCTATCAGCAGTGGGTCGGTTCAGGGGGCTTGTCAGATAATTTTCCCATTTACTTTGATCTCAGTGGATGAGCCAACAAGACTAAAGCACCATTCAAGTTAAATTCTACATGGTTAAAAGATCCTGATTACATCAAACTTGTTATCGAATATTGGAAGACCCATCCTCCTAGTGTGGGAGGTAATCTATCAGAAGGGTTTGCTCACAATTTAATGAACCTGAAGTGCCTCTCCATGAGTTGGGCTCACAACAAGAGACTGAGCGATGATGAAACCTTGAGAAACCCTGAAGTAGAGATTACTATCATCAAAGATGAACATGGGAGTGGATATCTGACTCCAGAGCACAAGCAGCGGCTCACATCCCTTGTCTCTCAGAGGGATAAGATTCTTAAAGACAAAGAAGAATCGTGGAGGCTTCGAAGCCATGATATTTGGCTACAAGAAGGAGATGATAACACTAAATTCTACCACAAATTTGCTAATGGATGCAAAGCAATCAATACCATATGGGAAATGACTAATGAACAGGGCATCAGGGTACATTCCTTTCAGCACTTTGCCTCTCTCAACACCTCACACTTCAGTTAACTCTACAAGGCCCCTCCCAATGCATCACTGGCTAAAATCATTAGGGTTGCACAACTTTTCCCCCGCTTTGTTAATCAGGAGGATGTTGAGGACCTCATTAATGCCATTTTGATGAGGGAGCTTGAATCTACTCTGAAATGGTTCAACAAGGACAAGAGTCCTAGACCAGATGGCTGGCCTGTCAAGTTCTATACTGCATTTTTTGAAATCCTTGGAGAGGACCTCCTCAAAATCAATGAAGAGTGTCAAATTTTAGGATGCATGTACGAGGCCTTCAATTCCATATTCATTGCGCTCATCCCTAAATCTGACAACCCGGACTCCTTCAATGATTTCCGCCCTATCTCACTTTGCAATTGTATTTATAAAATCATTGCAAACCGTCTCCACCCATTCTATCCTCCCACGTCTCCTCTGAGCAATTTTCTTTCCTTCATGATCGTCAGATACATGAAGCTGTTGGTACAGCCCAGGAGGTCTTGCATTCCATTAAGACAAAGAAGCTGAAAGGTATGATCCTCAAGGTAGATCTCTCAAAAGCTTTTGATCGTGCTAGCTGGTTATATATAAGAATGCTTTTAACTCATTTAGGTTTTCCTCTGGAGTTCATCAATTGGATTATGTGTTGTATAGCAAATGTATCTTTTAGTGTCCTCATAATTGGTTCAACTTCTCCCTTCTTTCACTTAGAAAGGGTACTCAAAGAAGGATGACCCCTCTCCCCTCTACTATTTCTGCTAATTATGGAGGGTCTTAGCAGGCTCATCTTGGAATATCATAGGCTGGGACGCTTACAGGGAATGAAGATCTCTAACAATTGCACATTGACTCATTTACTCTTTGTAGATGATCTCCTTCTTTTCCTAAATGGAGGTATTGGGGATCTTATCAGGCTACAAGTTATCAAGTCCATATTTGGTACTGCAACGGGTATGGATATTAACAATAATAAGTCTACAATCACTGCATCGGGATGCTCTCCTAATGAAATTCAATATGCCCTCCACAATTTTCCCTTCACTCTACACACCCTGGACGATGGACTAAGATATCTTGGATACAGACTAAAACCTCACTATTACAGAATTGTTGATTGGATATGGTTGGTCGCCAAGATTGAGAGAAGACTAAGCATTTTTCATCACAAAAATCTATCCAGAGTAGGCCAAATGGTCCTCATAAAAGTTGTTTTGGAGGCCACACCTGTCTACTGGATGTTCCTAGCATGGATCCCTAGGGGAATTCTCTCCAGGATACAAAACCTATGTTGTAGATTCCTTTGGAAAGGTAAGCAGGAAGGCAGGATTTTTGCTTGGGCCCGATGGAATCTAATAGCTCTGCCCAAGAAGTGGGGTGGATGGGGTATTAAAAGTCTGGCACACTTCTCATCTGCTCTGGCTGCTAAATTGGGGTGGCATCTAATCACCACTTGCAGCTTATGGACGAGGGTTGTCTACATGAAATACATTCACCCCCACAACACTCTGGATTGGATCAGACACCCCACATGGAGCAGATTTGGTATATCCATCATATGGAAAGCTGTTCTCAACTCCCTGCCACTCATTAGGGATGAAATTAATTGGAAAATTCACTCTGGCACCTCGGTGCACGTTGGCTTGGATCCTTGGATTGGAAGTAGCAACTTACACAGGCTCCCATAGGATTTAATCACGCTACTCAACAATGTTGGCATCTCACACTTAGATCACATAGCAGATCCTGAGAGCACCACCCTCTTCCAACAAGCGTGGAAAATTTCTCACCGGCTAAACCTCCCCCAAATTTGGCATAAAAATTTGGAATTATACTTATCGGCCCTCACTCAATCTCATATCAGGATCACAGAGGGTGATGATGAACTAATCTGGGATTTGGCAAAACATGGATTGCATTCTCCCAAGGAAGGATACCTCTACATCTATGCAGACCATCAACCATCGTTATTGGAGCAATGGTGGAGTCAGCTTTGGAAATTAAAGGCACCACCCAGAATGCGATTGTTCATGTGGACTATGCTCAGGAACAAGGTCCCCACTTGGTAAAACCTCATGAAACGAATTTTCCACGTCCCATCCTGGTGTTGCTTATGTAGGAACAACTCAAAATCCACTGACCACTTTTTCCTTCATTGTCTTATCTCTGTGGATCTCTGGTTATCGATCCTCTCTGCCACAAAAATCCCCATCCGATGGCAGGGCATATCTGTTTGGGACCCTTGGAAATCCTGGTGGGCATTGGCAAACCCAATCAAAGCCAAGAACTTTCCTATCCTCATCTGCTAGGCCATTTGGTTAGCCCGTAATAAGCTCATATTCTTGAATCAAATACCAAACTGGCACATTATCTCTGCCCGAGTACTGAGCACCTATCATCTTACCCCTGATGATGACTCTACACCTTCTTCTAGGATTGTTATTCTTGAAGCCATAAAAAAAAAACTACCCTTGGGCATACTTCGACGAGTCCGCACAAGAAGGAGGTTGTGGGGGGGAGCTATCCTTTACTTTTCTGATACACATTTCTTTAAAATCTAGATGGGGCTGGGAATGGGTACTAATAATTTTGCTGAGCTCATTACTCTCAGACATCTTCTTCAATTTGCATTAGCAAAATATTGTAGAAATATTTAAATTTTCAGGGACTCAAAGATCATTATCAATTGGATCAACAATAATTCTATCTGTCATGCTTATTCTCCGAGGCACATTTTGGAAGAGGCACAAAGACTCATAGCTCATTTTGACTCCTTTGTTTGTCGTCATATATACAAGGAATGCAACCAGATTTTCGATCAACTATCCAAGGAAGCTACGAACCGGCCTAGAGGTGCATGGATGATACAAGAACAAAGGGACGGTGAACACTACCAATACTATCATAGACCATACATGGACCTCATAGTATAAAGGCCCGAGGGGCCTGTCTTTATATGGTTTATTTTTTGCTTATTTATCAGTACATATTTACTGTTTACTTGATGTATATAATGACAGAACTAAAACTGTACTCCCTGTGTGGAGCATTTTTGAACTCTGATATTTTTTGATGGGTGAGTCGCCCCACCTTACAACATATGCTACATAGCATCTACAATATGTAATTTTCCTACTATCAATGAAAATTACGATTTTTCCTTAGGGGAAGATATATATATATATATATATATATATATATATATATATATTTATAGTTAATATTTTTCAACAAATATAATGATTTACAATATTCTTTGTTTCAAATATTCCTCTAAACTAAAGAAAGTGTAAAGAATTATAAACCTTAAGAAATCATATATTATATATTATCAAATTACAATTCTAATGTTGATAATATTAAATTAAAATTACAATAATGTTATATTAATTGATATAAATTTTATTAAACACACCCCCACTACGAGTGAACATGAAAGGTAATAAGTCAGGTGAGTGGTGATGGTATGCAAGGGGCAACTGGGAGACAATGACAACCCCCATATGGCATCAATGTGATTAACAAGGTGTGATATTTGATAGTGCACATCAAGGTAGGCATAATGCAGGGTGGTGGAGCTAGACAATGAAAGGTCAAATCTGGTTTAGTATTTAAAACAATCTTATGAGAGACATGAAAACCTTCAAGGCATTTTGTGGGAAGAGTATGAGTAGTGGAGGCACAATTGGGAGAAAATTAGTATGGAATCTACCTGAGCTCTAGGTAATTGGTTCCATGCGCCTTTATATTGGTAGGTTGGTAGGATTTTGAGTTTCCAATTATCATTTGTTATGTCCATTTTTCAGGTTTAAAAGGCCCCTTTTGTATTACTATGCCAACTTTGAACTCAAGCATGAGTCCGAGTATTTAGCTATTGTTAACAGTGGGCTCCTCTGGGTCATCACTCTCAATTAGGCTTACTAGCCATGGGTTCATTAAATGAGCATGTTCATGGGCTATGATGCAATCTCAGTTGAGGCGATTTGGTGGACAACTTACAATACTCCCTTCTATAGATTTCTACTACATTTTCTCTTTCATAGAAAAGTTTATCCCTGCATTTTCCCTCAATATATGTGGCATTTGCTTAGCTAATTGGTAGAGTTGGGATTCTACCAGCTCTTGTGTCTTCCTTATTTGTCCTTCTCTTCTTGTTCTCTCTCGTTTTGAGGATTTTATTCATTTTAATGGAAGTTTCCTAATTTCTCTTTGGATGGGTTACTCTCCTAGTTATCAAGCTTTTTTGTCTCTATGTCCTAGGTGTTTGTTCTCTCTTAAACCCTTGGTTTTTCTCTCCAAGTCTTTGGTACCCTTATTTCTCTCCCTTATGCATCATAAATTTAGCTCCCTCCCATGTGTTTCTCTTTTCTTTATATCATCTCGACTTCATTTTTTACTATTTCACTATGCCTATACTAGGGCATTAGGGAGGCCATGGGGGAAGATGAAACAACCCTCACTCCTTTAGCTTCAAAGTGTATAAAACTCAAGAATTTGAAAGAAAGACAAGATTGGAAATTATTTTTATTATTAATGTAGATGTGGAAGCTGAAGTTGGAGGTTAGGTCCAAATATTTTGGGTACCAAAATCATAAATACGAGATATATGTAGAACACTAGCATTTGCTGGAAACTGAAGACGATCATGGGGACAATTTTGATGGAGCACTTAGAGACACAACAAGAAATCCTATAATGTATAAATGAACTTAAAGGCAAACGAAGAATCTCAATGATAGAATATCAACTATGGAAAAGAAGTTGGCTGATTTGGAGTTCTAAACTTCAAATGAAGAGGAGGTTTATCCTGAACAATACAGGTTGACTCAGTGTCCAAGTAAATGGTTTGTCACTTGATTTTTGTGTTTTTTCATATCAACATCAAGGTTGCAAGTTTAGCTATGAACATTAATTTCTCTCTTAACAACATGAAAAATAAATTAAAACTATATTATCTAGTCAATTTGTTTTCAAGTTCAAATAGTTTGTCATGTCAAAAACTCTCTTGCTATTTTACTAGTATTACTTCTCTAGTGGCAGACTAGTAGAACAATCCAATTTTATATATTTAGCAATACCTCAATAACATAAATCCTACTTTCTTAACTAAAAATATTAAACATACAATTAATTAATTAATGAAAAAGTTCTAAATGTAAAATATAACAATGCAAAATTTTTAACAAATATACACTTCAAACAAT
Organism: Pinus tabuliformis; assembly: GCA_031772625.1. Taxonomy (NCBI): domain Eukaryota; kingdom Viridiplantae; phylum Streptophyta; class Pinopsida; order Pinales; family Pinaceae; genus Pinus; species Pinus tabuliformis. The sequence goes on from CM062816.1 coordinate 369,712,618, forward strand.
AAACTATGACCATCACTCTTAATTCAATTCTAACTATTATCTAAAGAATGAATAACAACAACCATAATAATGTATCTACATGGTGAAGAAATACAAAAATTAAAAGAACGAAGTATGTACCTTACTTTTCCTAATTCAAATTTGAAAATTTCAAAGAAAACATATAATTTAACAATTACGTTCACTTATTCCCAGTCAAGGTGACGAATCACAAGATTGACATGGTCATCGGACGACTAACTGTGGGTGTGGGCCCTGGTCACCTCCAAAGTGGCCCACCTACGTATAACATTAATATGATGTCGTGAATCTATAATATGTCACCCTACATTGCACTTAACATTACCTGTGATTATGTTGTGGAGGTATCCAGAACCGACATGCAAATATCCATATCCCTTCTCCTCTACATGATTGTCATTCATGTTTTGAAAAATGTTCTTTGGTTGTTTCCAGGATTACCATGATTTTAGGATGCAAATTCTCCCTGTTTAGGTTGGTGCCTGGGAGTCATTAGGGGAATTTTGAGATAAAAAATGGGTCTCAAAACAAAAGGTGTACTAACAAAATTAACCTTAAAATGACCAATAGGATTCAAGATGATGATGTCATCCCCCGGGGAGAATATTTTAGAGGGAAAATAAGAAAATTACTTTTTTTAATTGTATTTTCGGCGTATGTCCTTAGAGGTTTACTCGTTCAAGTGTAGACACCTATTGGATGTGGAATTAAATTCCACATCCAACAAGTACCCACTCTGCATACTTTTGAGTAGACCCACATCTAAAAAAAATTGAAAATACATGAAAAGTGCATATTAAATACATTTTTTCATGTATTTTCATTTTTTTCGATGTGGTTCTTCTCAAAAGTATGCAAAGTGGGTACTCATTGAATGTGAAATTTTATTATACATCCAACGGGTGTCTACACTTTAAATTTTAGTGAACCTATGAGGAGATCAACTGAAAATACAATAAAAAAGTAGTTTCCTTTATTTTACTTTAAAAATTCATAACTCTTATTTTATTATTTTCCTTAGGAGGCCCATTTTAGACCTTGAAATTTCCCTAATTCTCCTTTGAGTCTTCCTCTCGCCTTCATCCACACTAGAATTTAGGGAGGAACACCCTGCCATGTTCTTTGGTTTGGATTTTGCTTCCCTATAATGGTTCACCTCTTCTTTGGCATGTATTTTCTTCAAGAATCATTATTTAAATGCTTCTACCCTACTCGTCTTTTCCTTTGTTTGGCTGTGACAACTCACCATTGAGCATGATGTTAGAGTGACGAAGGAGGGCGAGGTAATGTTGGTGGTTCCATGGCTCATTTTAGGGATGAAGCTTTAACATTCCATTATCAGACCCCTAGTTCCTCAAAAATCCAAGCAGAGATTCATGTTGTCGACAAGGATGTCTGGTAAGAAAGACAAAGAATCGCGGACTTAGAACTAATGGACAATATTTCAACATGGATCCTTTACATGGGAAATCCCAGATGTTTCCAAAATCATTATTTGTACACGGTCAATTTGTATTGGCATGTCGCTATCTTCTTGGGAAAGGTTCTAGTTGAGAGGCAAGTGTCTAGGAACAATATGCTTCATAAGTTGGTTCACCTAAAGGAGTTATTGATGGACATCGAGGGAAAAATAGGGTGCCTCGAATTGGGCTCACCTCCACGCCCAATAATGTTTCGCCCGTGCAAACATATAGATCATGCTATTGACCTAGACACTTCATTGTCTTTATGATTTTCAAGTTCCTTTGATAGTTTAGTTATGATGCTTAATATTTATATTTTTACAGTCACAACAATCGCTATAATTTTTGTTGGTTTTTCCTTGATATGGCACAACTTCTCTCTTTTTGATATAACATTGTTATACTCTACTCAAGTTTTTAGACTTATAGTTGGTTTCCCCACTTATGGGATAACTTCCATATGTTTTTGTTTAATGTCGTTATCTTTGAGACTGCTCTAGATATTGATAGCCAAACAATTATTATGTATTTGGTCTGGTTTCCTTAATGGCAAGCCAGAGTTGAATAACCTCTTGAGGACTTTAAACTTTTTATGCTATAACAATGAAGACTTAATTTGCAAAAAAAAAAAAAACTTTCATTGATATTATAAAATATGTTCAATAGAATCAAAATACTATGATGCACGTTTAAAACATTTAAACTTAAATGTGACCTTTGTGCTTGAATGTATAATTTTAATATTGCTTTGATTCCATGCATGTTTTCAATCTAAACTAAATAATTCATGCATCCACATAAGTTCATTTAGGATTATACTTATCTAATTGTTGAAGGTATCCAAAATTTTATTAGTCCGTATGAAAGGTCACAATATTATAGTGATAGATTGATCATTGACCAAATATTAGTTTTATCCTTGATTCTTAATTATTTTCAATTTTCAAAGATTAAGATAGGAAAATCTAGAAAATATTTTCTACAAAAATTAAAATAAATCGAAAACATTGTTTCTTTGAATCCCATTGGACTTCAATGTTGAAGTATTATTTCCACTCAAATGTCATGCATTAATACGTGCATTAATATTTTTTCTTGACTGCATTCATACCCTTGCTTCAATGCATCAAGTGTGAAATTTTTACTACCCATAAAGTGTTATTAACCTAGTTAATTATTCCAATTACTTGTACACAACAAATTAATTTATCAATTGAAAGTAACGAATAAAAACATAAATAGCATCATTCACCAAATAAAATTTGTTGCGGAATACACGAGAAACCAGTCACACAAATGACACAAATATTTTCGGACAAATATCCCTGGAAAAACCTCAATGTAGTGAAAACCAATCTTTAGTCTAAGGGTTTTATTATTATCTTCAACAAATATGCTATTGAGAAAATACATAAAATGCTCTAGAAAAAATCCAACAAAATTATCTTCAGTGCTGCTCATAAAATCCAACTAGGAAAACCCCATGGCTTCCATTCTGCAGTCGCATTTCCTTTTTGACAACCTACACAACCTCCCAAAAAATTCACACTACTTCCTAACTAACTCACACAATCTCCCAAAAAACTTGCACTGCCTCTAGAAAACTCGCAAGGCCTTTGGAAACTCATTTAGGCAACTCACACTACCTCCAACAACCTGCAGTGGCTAATCTAGAAATTCACACTACCTCCGGGAAATTTGCATTACCTCCGGAAAATAACTTATCTTTCGAGTCTGCAGATAATACATTGGCTAGAAAAACTCCCCCTAAAACTCAGCGGATGGAAGTCTTCTCAAATGAAGAATAAACCTTGCATTTTTTTTTTCTCAATTACTGTTGTTGAAACCCTATTGGCATCTTACTAAAAACTCACCCAACTCAACTCACTTGATGTGTGTCCAAAGTTTTCCATCGACTACCCTTTATAATCTCTTATTCACAAATGAACGACCAAGATTATAAGTTAATCGATGGTTAAGATCAACTTAGAAACTTTCTTGAAGCTTATAGAGGTAAATCGATCTTATCTCAACTAATGTCAATTAATTAACCACTTTCCATAAGTTTTAACTTAGGAAATATTTAAAAAATCACTAATTGAATTAATTAAGGCATTTGTCTTAGGTGAGACTTAGGAAAAATTACATAGGCTTGGAGATAATCATTTCCTCTGTGTTCTTAGCCTCAATGACACCTCTCAAGGCTAGAACACCTATCCAAGCTACAATATTTAACACTCCCTCTTATTGAGGAAGGGGTTCTCCACAACACCCAACTTGTCCCTAAAGAAAACAAACTTTCTTTTATTTAAGGCTTTCATTAGAATATTTGTCACCTGTTGATTTGTAGGCACATATTGTAGCTGAATTGATCCACGTTGTACAATTCCATAATGAAATGATATTGTAAGTCAATGTGTTTCAATCGATCATGGAATATTGGATTCTCATATAGCTTAACACAAATCTGATTATCATAGTGAATGATGGTCGGCTCTATCTTCTGACCAAACAATGCCCCTAGCAACTTATGAAATCATATGGCCTGACATCCTGCCATGCTCACTACCATGTACTTTGCTTCTATAGAGCTTAATGCAATAGAATTTTGCTTCTTGTTGTACCAAGAGACAACCCCTAATACCATGTTGAAGCAGCACCTTGGAGTTCTTTTTTGGTCCATTGAATTACCTGCCAAGTCTGCATTAGTGTAGCCACTAAACCGGATACCATCACTTTGAGTATATTTCAACTCGTACTCAATTGTACCTTGTAGATATCATAGCACAAGCTTTACCACTTTCCAATGCATTCTCTTTGGTTCCACCATGATTTGACTAAAAGTGTTGAATGAAAAGCAAATATTCGACCTTGTGTTGACCAAATAGATGAGAGAACCAATAAGTTGTCTATATAAGGTGGTGTCCACTACCTCTTTCTTCAATGCATCAATCTTCGTATAATTGGTTAATATAGGTGTAGATGTGGGTCTACAATGTAACATCCTAAATTTCTTCAAGATCTCCAAAGCATATATCCCTTGACCAAGGAAGATTTCTACATCTGTCTGCCATGCCTCGAGTCTTAGAAAATAGTGCATCAAAATCAAGTTCTTCATCTCAAATTCTCCTGCTAAGTCCCTCTTGCAGTCTTCTATGAGCCCCAGTGACCTAGTAAAAAATAGACCATCCACATACAAAATGACAATGTTTGGTTCACCTCCAACCATAAGATATTAGAGGTTTGAATTTGCCTCACAATTCATGAAGCCCATCTCTTGCAAACAGTTATCAATACGACCATGTCATGCCATGGGAGCTTGCTTGAGCCTACATATCACTCTCTTTAACCTGCATACATGAGTTTCCCTCTGATGCATATCAAAAACCATCCCATTGTTTGATGTACACCTCCTCTTCTACGACTTTGTCCAGGAATGTCATCTTGAAATCCATTTGATGAATCTTCCATCCCATCTAAGTAGAAGGTGATATCACAACCCTAATGGAAGTATATTTGGCCATGGGAGAAAACATCTTCTCATAATCTATTCCCTCTTTATGAGAGAAACCCTTAGACATGAACCTAGCTTTGAATTTTTCTATGTTTCCATCTAAAATATGCTTGATCTTATAGATTCTTCAGGAACCAACCACTACCCAATCCAATGGTCTAAGCACCACCTTCCATACATCATTTTTCATGATGGAGTTGTACTCCTCCACCATAGCATCTCGCCACACTTGATATTGTGCAGCCTCTTCATAACTGAAAGGCTCATTGTCAATGCTTTGACTATCAACATAGGTTGTAACCTGAATATCTCTCCGGTGGTCTCATATCCCTAGTGCTCAATCTGGGATCTCCCACAAACTCATGTGTATCCCTTAATGTCTAAAGCATCTTGTGATTCCTTCTCCCAACTATAGTGGGTGGAGCTTCAAGCTCCTCATAATTTTGCTTCTCCACATATTGCGAACTCTTCTCAACGCCTATACATGTTCCCATACTAATCACTATACTAGTGCTTGTTCTCTGAGACTAATATTGTTGTTCAACCCTTATAGCTTCTACTTGTTGAATCTAATCAACTGTTGATAACTCGTGAGATCTCCTAAAGGCTTTCTCCTCTTGAAATTTGATGTCTTGTATCATGATGAAATTTCGAGTCCCTAGAATATAATCTTGTATGCCTTAGATGTTTCACTATAACTAATGAAATACCCCTTCTTTGCAGTTGAATCTAGCTTGGTGTATTTGTCGGTTGGAACATGACAATATGCAATACTACCAAAAATCCTAAAATAATTGACTTCTGGCTTCTTCCCTATAAATTCCTCCTCGCATGTTATCTTTCCCAACACCTTATGTGGGACCCTATTCTAAATTATACATATGTGTTACATGCTTCTACCCAAATATATCTAGGCATGTCGGGATCATATAACATGGTCTTTGCTTCTCCAACTATGGTTCTATTCTTTTGTTCTGCAACCCAATTTTGTTGCAGGTTGTATGAATTTTCCCACTATCTCTTGATCCCCTCCTTGTTGTAGAACTCCTTGAAGGCTTTCTCGATGTACTCGCCCCAATTATCTATGTGAAGTACCTTTATCTTCTTTCCTATTGACTTATCGACAAGAGCCTTAAACTCTTGGAAGTAACTGAAGACTTCATCTCTTGTCCTAGAGAAGTAAATCTAGGTCTTCCTACATAAATCATCCATGAAGGTCACAAAATATTCATAACCCCTAAGAAACTTTCTGCACAATGGATGAAAAATATTAGAATGTAATGATTGTAAAAAAAACCCTTAGTTTTATTATCACTCCTTCGAAACACTGCTTTTGAAAATTTTCCAAGTACGCACCCTCTGAATACATCATCATGTTTTATGACCCAGCCTCCTATGCCACAACTGTCCCATATCTCTACTATTTATTCTACTATCCAGTTCCTTTGGAGTGTCAAACTACAACTTGTATAACTTGTTTATTATTACCCCAATCTCCTTTGCTGAGTTCCAGTCCTGGTGTTTTAGATACACCTTCTATCCTTGAAAGCATACAATATATCCTTTATCCTAAAAGGAAGAAATTGAAATTAAATTCATTCCCATACCTGGCACTTATAACATATCTGTAACATCGACATTCTTTCCCAACTCGCCTTTGAAATGTGATTGTCCCTCTCCCAATTGAAGTACACTTGGACTTGTTTCCCATTTGCATATGGAAGCCCATATCATTTGCTTTGTATCTAGATACATACTCTCTAAGTTTTGTCATGTGACATGATGCCCTAATATCGATGTACCACAAACCTAGGGTGGGCAAGCTATATAGGAAAGATATAAGAGGAAACTCAACCTCAAGTCTTGAAAGTAGTTCATAAATTTTCACTGGAGTTGTCCTCCACTGCTTCTTCTTCTTTTCACCCTTATTTTTATTCGTACATTAATTGACATAATGTCCTTGTTGACAACAAAAAAAACACTTGATTTTACTCAAGTCTTTCTTTTTCCTCTCTCCCTTGGAGTTAGGCCCTTAGCTTGAGCCTTTCTTGGGTTTTCCCTTTTCCGCAAGAGCAAAATTCTCATCATCCTCACCCTTCTAGCCTTTATTGTTGCCTCCATTGACAATGCTCAACCTAAAATCTTCCTGAGTAAAATCGCTCCAAATACGATCCCTGCCAAGCAAGTCTATTTGTACATTAATTACTTGGACAAAGACATCCCATTTATTTGAGAACCCATTCAACTCAGTTCTCACAAGCTCATTTATGGGCCTGAGTATTGCAACAAAAGTGCTGAAACTCCCAAGGCTACCAACTTTAATTATCAACCCAAGTTTAATACAAACTTAAGATGTGACAGTGCTATATCCACAGTAGCTTAAGTTCTACTCATGCCACCTTCAAGCAATGGAACAAACCAAGGTATACAAAGATCACTCTACCAGCTAACTCAAGGAAAGAAATTGCATAAAAAGAGAGTTATATTCTAATTGTAGAAATTGAAATATTATTCTACTTGCAAAAGGAATGAAGATGCTACTTATCCACATGTAAATGCTAACCATGATTACAGGAATGTAAAGGATATTTTAATTGCATAAATAGAAACATTAATCTACTCGCAGAATGTATATCCTATTCTACTTGCAGGAATATAAACCTTAGTCTAATTGCAGAATGTGAAAAGTTGCATTGAAAAGTAAACTACCCTATACAATAATAATGCTTGTACTTGAAACCATAAAAGAAGGATTAATTCAAAAGAAACAAAACTAGTCTACTTTGCATTGGTAAATAAACCTTTAATCATTGTGATAAAAAGATAACTAGCTTTAGTGATAGAGTTTATTAGGTATTTCATGAGACAATCAAGAAAGTCATCATTATATTTCAAATTCAAAATTTTTTCCTCTAACCATAATTGCATAATTGTGTTGCAGTGAACAAAAGGAGGGTCTTAAGTGCTCTTTGGTCCTCCTCATTCATGGTTTCAGATCCTAGGGGACAATTTTCAAGGCTAAGGGACAAAATTCAATCTTTTGGAGCAAATCTGTTGAATTTTACATGAATCTACAAGATTGCTACATGATGCTACAACATTTCTAAACGATTGCTACAGGATGTTGCAGGATTGCTACAAGATGTTATAGCATTTCTACACGATTGCTACAGATTTTGCAGGATTGCCCTGTTTTGCAACAGGATTGGACCCGTGAGAATTTTAAGGGTGTAAAAGGTGATCTAAAGGTGCGAAAGGGTAGATGAAGGTATATGAAGTTTGTATGAAACTTTTTCCAAGCTTAGCACCTCTCAGAGGCCCATCTTGCACAAAAACAAACGCACACAATGTCCGACAATGAAATAGAAATGTACTTTCGATGGAAGAGTTTTGAGGGAATTGTGAGGTGAGGAGAAAGAGGATGATGATGGAAGGAGGAATGAAGGATTGATATGCCAACCCTGCAAGCTACTAGTAGTACTTGCACACCAGACAAATAATCCTTTTGCAACTTGAAAATATTTCCAAACTAATAACCAAATTGTAGCAAAATGAACTAAACAAGAAAGTATGAGTTGAAGTTTATGAAACTAAGTAAAAAGGATAAGCTAAATTTTATTTGCATCAAAAGAAAATCTAATTTGTAGTATGCACATGACCTATATTCATGAAAGCTTACAGAAGATTGTTATTTAATCCCTAAGTATGGAAAGAACAAAGTATGGAAAAGAGAATTAATATAAGATTTAACAACTACAAAGGAAAGTAACCATATGTTTTTGGCTTGCTAGTACATATTCCTCAACCACATTTCCCAAAAGAGAGGTGGTAGATATGCATACACCAACAAATTTTATAGGCAAGTTTCTATCAAGACAGAAAAGAGATGTTGTTAACAAAGGAAATGCATGGATAAAATACACAAAGAGAGACTAAATCATATGGGTTGGGCCCTAACCCAAGGAGAATCAAATCTCTGAGACAAACTCAGATGAAAGATAAAAATAAGATTCTCATTGACATAAAACAAAGTTCACATACATCATGTAAAGGGAATGAAAATGACAATCCTAAGCTCCTAGCTCTTAGTGACTATTGTCTGCTCCAAAAGTTAAAATCTTATTGAGCCCTTAGGCTTGTTTATTTATACAAAAATGACTGAGGGGAAGCCTCCGTGGAAAAAGGATTGCTTCCCTCCAAAATCTCTAAAAAATCTGATCAGATCCCTTAGATCCTCACAATTCCTTGAGTGCATCGGTTGCTAGTAGATCATCGAGCTATAAGGGAGTGATTTTAGGGATCAAGTCGAGTTGTAGGTGAGAAAAACTGGGGGAAAAGCCTCCTACATCTCCTCCATCTACCTCCAACGTGATTCTGCATGGTAAATTTAATCAAAAGCACTCTATTTCCTGCACATTAACCACATTAGGCCATGAAGTATAACAAACATCCTTTAGTCTCCCTATTAAGCACATTATAGTAAAAAGATGTTAATAAATACGAGAAAAAGAGGAAATTATAGGTTGGAGGATGGAAAAATGGGCCTTATGATATACCTATTAATGGGGCCCATCATCACCCCCCTACTGAAGGTGTTTCTCACCCTCTGAGAAACTTACTCACTAATCTATAGCTCATGCATGGCCCTAGTGGCCTCTTTGACATCCCAAGGCACCTCAGATGGTGTGCCTTCTTGTGGATAAAAACCTGCATTTTCCTCTATTGTTTCCCACCCCAATTTTTCCTATGCATGATCTCTTCTTTCATGTAGGCCCAATAACAAGGGAGGACTGAGATTTAACCCTATCCAATCGATCTTCAACCTTTAAACAATTCTCTTATAGAGTGGGTTCCTTTTTAGGGAATTCCTCAACCTCTCAGGGGAGTGTATTCCCTGATTTGTAGACTGTCGTCCAGATCATGCGATCTCCTCTGACAAGCCTGCAAATTCTTAGTCCCCAAAAGCCTAAAAATGTCTTCAAAATGGAGGATAACTTTCTCTTATTTCTCTAAGTAGCGAGGGGATAATTTAGGGTTTGCAGAGATGAGGCTATGGTTGCTTATGAAAACCTTTTGACTTGTTAATTCTGCTTTGATATATAGAGAGACTCAATTGATTCCTTGGCCATAACTTTCTTCACTTCCTCATCCCTTGCTTCCTCTGTTGGACAGTTGGCATTTGTCTAGATGGGCAGTGGCCTAGCGAAGGCATCTGCAAGTGTGTTGGCATTGATGTCAACATTCATGCTGGGAAGATGTGTTGGGAAGTTGGCATTACCTAACTATTGGCAGGAGCAGTGCCAAACTGTTGGCATGAGTGTTGGCATTGATGTTAACCATACTAGCTTGGATGCTTATTGCAGCAGATGTTGGAAGTGATGACCCAAGAGGAATCTCATGGTAGATGCAAGCTTCATGTAGAAAATCATCATAGTAGCAGGCTTATTGGAGAGGACATCAAATGATGATTACAGTGATGGACTAGATGGAAGTCCATGATAGGTACATGCTTCATGAAAAACACCACCATGGTGGGTGTGATTTCAGCTGTCTGGAGAGTCAAGGAGAAGAAGAGTGGAAGAGAGCTTGGAGCCATATTAGAGGTAGAAGATGGGCTCAAAGCCTACATCAGACCCTCTCCATTGGAAATTTCTTTGGAAGAGATTTACAATGATATGCGGAAGTCCATAAATGGATTCCTGGCTCAAAATACATGGCGAGCTGAAGTTCAAGGATTTGAAGCCTTAGTCAGGAAGTAATATCGACATATTGGAGATCGACGATCCAACATATCATAGATCGGAAGACCAAAGGTCAGCATATTGACGCATCAACGATTGGAGGTCAGCATATTGGCGCATCAGTGATCGAAGGTCAGTGTATCGGTGCATCAACGATCGGAGCTCAGCGTATCGACGCATCAAGAGATCGGAAGATTGGAGGTCAACTAATCGGTGCATCAGGAGATCGATGGTCCAGTATATCAGCATATCAGAGATCAGCGGACTATCATATCGACATATTGTTGATTAGAGGTCAACATATTAGGCATATCAGCGATCGGAGAATCAAAACTTCTGAACTTGAGAACCTTTTAAAAGTTGCGATATGGGTGAAGCGTCCATAGTGTTAAAAACCACTAGGAACACCAATAAGGATTAACAAAGGATTTCATCACAAAACCAAAGGTGGGTGAACCCTTTTCTCTCTCCTCTAGTAGGAAACATGGCCGCATATGATTGGTTCTGATAAAGTTATAGTGGCATCTGACGTTAGCATGACGTGGTGGTACTGAAGGACACGTGGCAGGAAGTTTTATCGTTTTGAGGGGACCTAAGGGGATAAATATGGGTGGCACTTGTCACTTCTCATGAGGTGCCATGTGGAGTGATGATGTCATATCGGAGGTTGAGGATGTCGGCACTTTATAACTGTTAGCAATTGGAAACTTCCGATATTGAGTTGGCACATGGTTAAGAAGAACTTAAAGAACCAAGGGCGTTAAGCACTTAACAAAGGAAAAATAGCCCCCGACAGGATAAAAAATACTCTAGCACCTCAAGACTAAGTAGCAGGTCATGACTCTCGGTCCTATGGTGAGAAATACGGGAAGGGCTAAGCGGAAGGATCTCGTCACTTCATAGGTCAGGTTTCAGAATATTAGAATACTGCACCACTGTGAAAATTGTGATAAGGAATTTCTCCGATAAGCATTGTATAGAGAGTTAAAGGTGTATGGGTCGACAACTACAAGATTGAATGCAGGAGTAGAGGAGTTGGTCTCAGGAGTAATGGCGACTATCAAAGATCGTTGGGTCAAGGTTGTAAGGACCATGATCTTTAGGAAAGAGTGTTAGGTCTTCCTTGAGATGAGACAAGCCATCACTATGCTCCGATGTGTTAGTTCCAGTCTTCGCAGCCTGTCACCAGGGATTAACATGAGCTCTTACTATGTCTGGTTTGGTGAGATGTTTTGCACATGAGTTTCAGTGCAAATCATATCCTAAGTATGTTCATCAAAAGTAGCTTGGAAAAATCTTTCCAACGGTATATCACACTCCCTTAACTGGCCCTCGGATCAGAAGATATGATCGAAATGAATGGTTGATTCTTGGTTATGCATGTTTTGAGGTCAGTTGCTGCACATAATGACAAGTTTAGTACAAGATCAGTTTCTGAAATAATGGTAAGGAATTTTTCAAAAGTGAAAAAGTTTTTTGTCCATCACATACCAATAACAAAAACCTCCTTCAGTTTATGTACAGGTGCTACTATGTGGGAGATATGCAGTGATATTTGGAGCCTACATTAAAACAAAGCAAATTTTTCATATTTTTTACTGTTTTAGTCATTTTAGTGTGGTGCCATTTTACAACAGATGGAAAGTAATTTTGAAAAAACCAAAGAAAATTTTATTAACCACGAGCCATATAAAAAAAACCTCTTTCAGTTTATTCACAGGTGTCATGAATTGGGATATGTGACTAGATCTTTACAGTTCATTTTCACAGATTTAATTTTTTAATGATTTTCTGTTTTAGAGATGATTTTGTGGCACATATTTCGAGCAACTGGAAACGAATTTCCAAATTTTGAGAGAGGTTTTTCTCCAAAATGACCTTATCTAAAAAAACCTCTTTCAGTTTTGTAACAGGTGCTATGGTTTAGGAGATACGAGTTCATATTAAACACCTATTTTCAGAAATTCGGTCCAAGTTTAATGTAACTGATTCTATTTTGAAGAAAATGGTTGAGCTCAATTCCCTTAGTACAAGGATGAGAAAATGTATATATTTTATGAATTTCATAGTGTAGGGGTTGGACTTTGGCAGAAGGTTGGACTCTTGTGAATGCTTTGAGCATTATTGTACATTCATCTCTGCAGTTTGGCAAAGGAATAGACCAGGGTTTGCAACATTTTGTGGGATTCTTGTGGCAAGTTGATTTGGTATTGTTTTTCCTTATGTGATTCAAGTTTACATGTGTTTATGTGTGCCATCATCTCTCTCTTTTCAGCTTAACTAAATGAATCAAGTATAAAGGTAGAATTCATTGATGTTGCAGTGCTCTACCTTAGGGTTTGTTTAGTTTTATATGTTTTCTACTGTTTGCAGAGGACTCATGACACATTCATGCCCTCTCCAACTCCTCACCAGTCTTAAGACTCTCCATTTCATTTAATTCAAAGTACTAAACCATTTTCCTACCTCGCCCCATAGAAAACTCTGCAAGACTGAGTCCATTCCTGGACCCAAATCTGCCTTTCACATTTGAGCCAGCAACCAACCATAAAATTCAATCAAACTCTACTGAGCATATACCTAGCCTAAAATTAGTCTTTACATCAGTCATCTCAAGCCTCATTCGCTACATTTCCCTGAGATTTACAAGGAGAGAGCCCTCTCCCGACCTGGTAGGGCTAGCTACCAGGTTAAGCGTGGTTTGATGTTACCCTAGATCCTGCCTTTCTCAGCCTGAGGTAGATTTAGGCCCTAACACGATGCACATCTTTAGTGAGTTAAATGGAAGTATGGGACTCATGAAGCAGTTTGTAGGTCATCTAAGAATTAATTTCTCAGCATGGAGCTCCATGCAGTCAGACGATGAAGGATTGCAAGGTCGATCTCTGTTTCTGCACTATGACTAGAAACTGATAGGAGACATAACATTGACAAGGAAGACCATGCCTAAGTAAAGTTGAGAAGTCATGCCAAAGGACATCCAAGCCATGCGAAACCATGAATAAGCATGGAGAGCCTCAGTGATAGGATATCTATTCATAGAGAGGATTGTGCCTGGTGGAGTGTGAAGGTGGACTGAGAATTCATTCTCATTATGGAGAAACTGTTAAGTGCCCACTCTCATGGTTAATGGAGTGGAAGACACCAAGTCAGACGCGACAATAGAATGGTAGTACCAAGTCATGGTACACTCGCATAGTGTGAATACAGGACAAAGTGGAAGCATTGAACAAGGGGAAGCAAAGGAAAAAAACCCAAAAGCTCAGATGAGAAAAGCTGGGGGAAGCATCATAGTTTCCAAAGAGCTAAGAGGAAAAGCTCTGAGTGTGGGCACTATTGTGTAAGGCTGAGTGAGAGCTTGTTTTGTAGAGAGAGGCCAAGAGTTCCTATGCAGAGGTAAGAGACCCTGAGAGCCGCGTTGCTGTGAGAAAGGAAGAATTTACCTATGCACTATATGTTAGGCGAAATTTTCTTGTGTGCTGTGTGAAAGGCGTAGTTTCCTGTGCTGCTATGAGTAAGGCCCAAGTTTCTTGTGTTGTGTAAGAAAGGTCAAAAGTTCCTATGCTGTGAGAAAGGCCAAAGGTGCATGTGCAGAGAAAGAAGGTCAAGAGTTGAGGCTATGTTGTGGAGAGCAAGAGGCCGAGAGTTGAGTGCATGTCGATGAAGAGAAGAGATCAAAGAGATGCGTTGATGGTGATGAGTGACTGTTGTTGAGAAGTTCAGTGGGCTGCTGTAGAGTGAGCTGTGTGAGTAGAGAAAACAAAGTTGTTATCAGGTAGAGTGGCTGCCAAATTACATATAACATTCAGTTCCTATTTGAGTGTGGGTTGATGCATGCATACAGGAAGTTGGTGCTTCCATATCTAATGGTTGCTTGAGAAGGCTTGGGGCTTGGTGCCTCCTGTAAGTTGGCTTGCAAAATTCCAAGGAGTTGCAACTTGGTGCTTGCAAAAAATTCGTGAGGTCGGTGCCTCATATGGTGCTTCTAGTAAGCTAGACAGGTGCCTATAAAAAGAGGGAGTTGGTGCTTCTTGCTAGTTGGTGCTAGAAAACAATAAAAGCGAGTTGGTGCTTCCTGTGAGTGAGTGCTCACAAGAAATATTGATGTAATAGAGTAGGTTCTCTTATTTACACCGATAATAACAACAAGATTTGGTGCTTTTTTTCTCGAAACGGTTTCCACGTAAAACCTTGTGTCTCATGTGTATGATGCTCATGGTGTGTAATTGTATGGTGATTTTATATTACTGCTCATTATATGGATGGTTTCCAAGTATGAATCAGAAAAGTAATTTGGCATGAAATGTCAAAATTAGCCTTAATACTGATTCACCCCCCCCCTCTCAGTATTATCATTGTTTCCAACAATTGGTATCAGAGCCAAGTTCCTTTAGGAATAGCTTAATCGCTAGAAGGTAGATCAAAGGGAAACAATGGCTAATAAAGTTTGGATAACAACAAACATAGTTCCATTCTTAAATGAATCATATGTGGGCTCGATTATGAAGCCTAGGAGGTTTTAATGTTGGAGTATTTATTGGCCTTGAATGTTGACATGTGGTGCTTCGTAATACATAGAGAAAAGAATGAACTAAATGTAAAATCCAAGGAGGTCATCATGAGAGGGTTATCTAAGCCGGATGCGGATAAAGTGAGGCATTGTGAGCCAACAAAGGAAGTGTTGGACATATTGCAATGACTGTATGGTGGATATATCCATGTGGATCAAGAAAAGGCCGAGGAGCCCTGCTGCTCTAGTAATGAACCAGAACATGGAGAAGTTGTTGCTCATCACACTCGTGTTGATGATGAAGATGTCTCAGAGGAGAGACCATGTTGCTCATAAGCTATGCCATTGATTTGTGATAAATATAAATAAATAGGTCATCCATTATATATATGTTCATGTGATTCACTTGAATATAGAGAGAGCCATGCATATAGTAGCTTTAATGAAGATAGAACCATTTTAGTAGCAATAGAAAATAAGGGATCCTTTGAAGGAGAAGAGAGTACATCATGTGGAGAGAATAATGGTATCATTGAAAGTTATGAAGAAGGGACAACCCTTATACCTATGGAAGACTCCATGGGCACAGATATGGGCTTAGATATCTGCGGTAACTCAACTAGCACTTCTGATAGTGAGGAAGAAGATCTAGATGAAAGGATCTTTTTAAGAAAGAAGTTGATCTCTGCCCTAAAGGAGATTAAGGATCTATCAGAGGAAAATCTCAAGCAAGAGGAGCAACTAAAAATTTATGAGCTTGAGAATGGAAGGTTGAGAAAAAAATTAGTTGATCTAAACGCTCAATAAGAAGAGGCTAGTAGACTGAATGGAAAGTTAACCAATTAGATGGGTGAGAAGAGAGTTTATTGTGGGATACTAAAAAATGAGGTAGTCCCATTGATACATGACTTAGAAAAGTAAAAAATTGAGTTGTATCAATATCAAAAGCTTGAGGGGAGAAAGGCCTTGGATGAGATTCTTGTTAAGAAAGGATCCCCACTCATCAAGGTTGGTTTGGGTTTCAAAGAAAAACCAAGCTCCAAGATGGTGAAGGCTGAAGGGTCAACTTCCCAGGTAAAGGGAGTCGAAGGTTCCAACAACAACAAAGGAAAGGAGGTTGTTGGATAGCAACTACAACAAGGAAAGAAACAACAACAAAAGAAGAAAAGGCAGCAGCAGAAGGCTAAGAAGCATCTACCGAGATTGTAGCAGAAGAGGTCTAGGCAACTGCAAGAAAGAGTGCATGATAGAAATGCAAGTTGTTATAGAAGGCATATGAAGAGTTAGCAAAGAACCCTTCCTTCTCAATGACAAAGCCTTTATTAGAAAAGGTAACCTCTGTCAACAGAAGCCATTTTATGGGCATTGTTTTTCTTACAATAATTTTGGACATAATCCATAGATTGTAGATGGCATGCAAGGAAACAAGATGTGATGGGTAGAAGCAACCCAGGAATGCACAAAAGGCTAGGAGAAGGCATGTTGGCCGTGATAAGATTTTTGACAAAAGCATTGTCAAAAAGAGTAACTCCTTTGCCCCGTTCTTAGGCCGAATCAAATGCTACACTTGTGGCAAATTTTGGCACAAGAAAGTTGGTTGCAGGAATGAGAAAAGAAAGATTAAAAGAGGAGGGATAAATAAGAAGAATGAAACTCTTACCCATGTGAGGGACCCCTCTGTAAGGCAGAAATGCTCCAAGTGGATTTGGGTGAAGAAAGATGAGTTAAAAAAGAAGTTTCCTCTACCCATGAGCAGCCAAGAAGAAGCCCAAATAGGGGCACAAAACAACTTGGAGAGCAATGCTTCTATCAGTACCCAACCATTAAAGGTATGGAAGAAGAAGGAGGATGATCTGCTTAGGGGGAGTAGATCCTCTATTTCTCTCCAGCGAAGGAAGAGAATGGCCTCAAGGGAGGTCAAATAAGTCATATGTAGGGAGCCAAGAAGAGGAAACAGAAAGTTGCATTTGATTGATGAAGGTATGGCTGTGTTTTCTTGTTGATTACAAGAATAAATTGGTTTATTTTGAAAGTATCAGCATTGGAAAGGTGGAGTTCAGCCAACATGAGGAGTACACAACAATATATTATGTTGTGGGAAGAAGATGGGCTGTAGTGGAAGTGTGGAATGACAGGAATATCACAGCCAAGTCAGGTCCACAGGATCAGTCCCCACACAGATGCAAGAAAGTTGTTGCAGGAGATCTAGGAGTATTGGCTCAGGGGGAGCTGCTTTGATAAACAGTAGAAGGCAACAATGGATAGCCTCAGAAAGGGAGATTGTTGAGCAAATGAAAGGTTTTCATCTTTGGTGAATGTTATCTCTGCTATGTTCTTCGACATTGATGGATAAAAAGCATATTGGGCAATACTGATTTTGGTGGCAAAGAGTTTTCAACAGTTTACTTTATCATTCCCCTTCATTTGCCTTATTCATTTTACTCCGTTACCCCCATTTCCTCCTTCCCTTCCTTTCTCTTTATTCTCCCTATCTTCATTATTGTTGTTTGCCTTTATAAACCCGCCATAACCTTTTAAACCCCATATTAACCTTTGTAAACCCCAATAACCCTTTAAACCCCATATTAACCTATTTTTCATTTTAACCCTGGCTCTAAAGTCTTAATCCATATAACCGTGTGCATATAATATTATAACTGGGCGGGCCCATACCTGTCACATCATTCAACAAATGTGTGTGTTAACCGTGACCGTCCGATGATCCATCGCTTGATCCAACGTTGTATGCTACCCTCGCTCCCATAAACTACACGTCATATAACCCGCGGGGAAGTGGTTTCCTGTCAGCCACATGTCATCATTTTACAGGATCGCGCTACCTTGTACCAATACCTCCTTCTCCTGAAAAGCGGTGCGGGGAAACCGCTTACCGCCCTTTCGATACGGCTCCCCACATGTTAACTGTCGATCCTCTCCACTGCCCAATAGCTGTCGGATCTGCCCGACAGTGATCCGACGGCCCTCATTCATCCATTCTCATTTACGCTCGATAGCCCACTAGATTCGATCTCCGCCGTCCATTTTTTCATCCAACGATTGATATTCGCGCCCAGCCCTTGTTCATTTGCCATGCATCTTCGTGTGTTTGATCTGTCCATGCACGCAAAGAAGGAAAGAAACAATAATGCAGTACTCTGCACATAAAACCCTCAGCTACCGCATTCAACACAATGCACCTCCGAAGGACAAGAAGGACAACCTTGAGCAGATAAACACGACTTTTCACCTGTTTGTGAAGTACAATAGAGCAGCAGAAAGGCCATTTTGTTCATTAAAACAATGAAATTGTATCAGAGACCCATATCTAATTGTAAATGCGGTTGGTGGTCAATTATGACCCCTCCACGCATGGGTTAGCAGAGATTTTTTGTGAACAAACTCTATATATACCAAGAATAAAGATGTAATGAGGTTGATGAATGTTATTTTGGTGTAGACTTCAACTTCTGGACACTGTGACTACTGTGACACCTGCAGCTTCTGGTCTTCATTTTTAGCTAATGCAAGCTTCTTTTGCTGTCAATTTCTCACTTTCACTTCTTCTTCTTTGTTCCAGGCTGTGCCTGTGGTGCATTTATTCATGTGCTGCTAAATTTTAGCATTAGAGGGGCTATCATCCCACCTCTGTGTTAGAATCTAGTTAGTTTCATTGAATTTATATGCAGGTTTCTGTTGTTTTAACGCCAGACAGTTGTCATCCTGTCTATGCATTAGTAAATAGATTTACAGACTTTTAAACTAGTTGCAGCTGGCCATCACAGGGTCCTGTGCATCTGCTGGTTTGATTAGTATTCTCCATCATCATTTTTTTTTAAACTGTGAGTAATTAGTGGTCTAAAGCCTTGTAGTCTGGGGGTGTTCACCCATGTTTGGGGTTAAGCATAGTAGAAGTGGTTATCTGGCTTGAAAATGCAGCATTTCTTTCATTCATCCACCATTTATCCAACATTTTGTTGAGTTTGTAATGTTCCTGAGCATCTCTGAGATACAACCTAGGAGAGTTTCTTGGGGTGATAACATTAATTGGCGTCGTTGCCGAGGAGAGGAGAATTGAAGCTCAGCTTCCCTGGGAGAACGACACAGCTTCAAGCCTTGATGATAGACAAGGTTTGAACATAGTTTTGGTTGTAATCATCTATCTGTCGACTCCATTGGGGGAAAACCATCCTTTTGCGACTCCACATTGAAGTTCTCGTTCAGTTTGTGAGACATACTCGAAGAAATCCTCATAAATCACCAACTGAACTAGTGCCTGACCCTGAGAGGACTGTCAAATCGAAGAAAGCATCACAGAAAGGGGCATCAGGATCAGGTAAGCCTAAGAAATCTCATGCATCTCTGAAAGATAAAGTTATTGCTGAAGATATACAGTTTGAAGATTTAGAACCCAACACTGTTAATAAGGAAATTCCTTCAGAGATTAATTCAGCCCCGTGTGCAGTTAGTTCCCCTTTGAATCTCAGTCCAAAGAAGGGTTCCCATTCAGTCCAAAACATCCCTTTGTCTCTACCATTCATCACATTATTCCCTACTATTCAATCTGCTAGTATTCTTCCAAATACTCTAGTCATGGCAGGACAGCAAGCACCCACGAAGATTGAGAGAATTGTTGCTACTAGATATGGACCTTTAGTCTTGCCTGTTCCTTTAAATCCTATGCCTGTGGGAGAATATCAAAAATATATGCCTAAATTCACTAGTACAGAGGGAGTGACAGCAGAAGAACATCTTGAAGCTTTTTACAGTTATGCTGATAATCTAGATATAAGTGAAAATGATGTGTGGATGAGAGTTTTTGTCCAGAGCCTTGATGGAGAGGCTAGGAAGTGGTTTAGAGAATTACCCCAGAGATCATAACAGATATTGAAGCATTAGATGATGCATTTTTGAAGCAATGGGGAGATAAAAAAACTTGTTGTATTATCATACTGAGTTTGGTAATCTGAAGAGGGAAAATGGTGAATCTCTGCTTGATTTTAATAAAAGATTCAATCGAATGTATAGTAAGATATCAACTGAAGTAAAACCTACTCCCACCTCTGCCAAACTCACTATGCCAATGCTTTTGACTCTGATTTCTGCATGTTATTGAGAGAAATGAGATGTGCTACGCTGGCAGATATGCAGGATGCAGCATTAGAAGTGGAATCCAATATTATGGCAGCAGAAAAGCTTAAAACTCAAACTGACAGAAGGAAGAAGAGAGGTCAGGCTTCTACTTCTTCTGCTTCATCTTCAGAGCCTAAGCTAGACAAAATGACTAAGATGATAGAGTCATTAACTGCCGAAATTTCTAAGCTGAAGGTTGAGCAGAATTCAGGGAAAACAAGGCAGCAGAACACATTTGTTCCAAGAAATCCCAATCCATTCAGAAGAGCAAATGAGCAGTTACAAATAATGAAAAGGGGTGAAGATTCAAAAGAATATCAGAAAGTTAAAGCTCCTTTCCAAAATGTAGTGATGGAGGAGGAACAATTTGAAGAAGATTAGGATGAAATTCACTGCATGGAAGATAAAGGCAGCGCTGCATTTTTGACTTTGGCCGCTTATGAAAAGTCTTTGTCGCAGGAACAAGACAGTCAAAAATGGGATAGAGAAGTTGTCCTACAAGCTGAAGAGCAGCAGAGATACAACCTGAGGTCAAATGCAAAAAATGTCAAAGAGAATCTTGTTCAAAGAGCTGCTGTCCAAATAGAACCACAGAATATCAAGCAGAGAAGACCAGCAGCTGATCCAGTCATCCTCAAAGCTCTAGTTCAAGAGGTAAAAAGTTCTAGTAAATCATCTTCTTCTTTCAGCTTTGAGTCAGAAGTTCAGAAATTGAAAATATCTGTGCCTCTGGTAGAGTTGGTGAAGAGTGAAGTATTTAGAAAGCCTATCCTTGAAGCCCTTGAGTTAGAAACCAAACAAACCTCCACTGACTCTATTAATTTGCAAGATGACAAGCCTGCCATTGTGCTCAGCCCTATGATTGAACCTGCTAATAATAATTCTCCATCTTTTTATGTCTCATTGACCATTCATGACAAAATCCTCCACAATTTCCTACTAGACACAGGGGCCAGCCACAATCTAATGCCCAAAGTTGTCATGGAAGAGTTAGGCCTTGATATCACTAGACCCTATCATGATTTATTTTCTTTTGATTCAAGGAAGGTGAAATGTCTTGGATTGATTAAAGACCTGGCCATTACCTTAACTCAGCTGCCCATGAAGAGTATGATGATGGATATTGTGGTAGCAGATGTCCCTCCTAAGTTTGGCATGCTGTTGTCCAGAGGGTGGATTAAGAGACTAGGTGGGACCTTACAGAATGATCTTTCTTATGCGAATGTCCTAGTTTTTGGAGGAGAAAGCAGGAGGTTATATAAAGAAGCACAGTTGGCATATATCATCAGTGATGATAAGAACCCTACAAATCATCCCATTTATGTAGCGGACACTGATTTTGGAGCATGTATTCTCCAAATAGAAGAATCTCAAAAGGCCTCAATGCAAATCAGGAAACCAACAGTTCAGGCCAAGGAAGAGCAAGGAATTCAGGTTTGGGATATGTTTTTTTATGGAGCATGTTCCAGAGAGGCTGCAGGGGCAGGGGTGGTGCTAGTGTCTCCAGAGAAAGAAAGTATTCAGCTGCCTTTTAAGCTAGTTTTTCAAGTCACAAACAACATAGCAGAATATGAAGCACTGCTGTTGGGCCTTAATGCAGAAAAAGACAGAGGAATCAAGAATCTGAAGGTGTTTGGAGATGCTGATTTGATCATTCAGCAAGTAAATAAAACATTTCAAGCAAAGCACCCAAGGCTAAAAGCATACAGAGATGAGGTATGGAAATTCAGAGAGTCTTTTGATTATTTCTGTATTTCATACATTCCTAGAGCCCAAAATCAGCTTGCTGATTCCCTTGCTGTTTCTGCTAGTCTGTTTATACCTCCCATGCCTCCCAGACTAGTTTATGAAGTCCAAATGAAGTATAGACCATCCTTGCCTGATAATGTCCAGCATTGGAAAGTTTTTAATGATGATGATGAGATAAATAGGTTCCTTCAAGTCATTGATGAATTTTCAGAAATGCAAATTGACCAAGAAAATGAAGCCTTGGAAGAAAAACCCCAATCCCAGCTTAGAAATAAAATTGGCAAAAACAGCATTGTCCAGCTTCCTAGTAACCATATTCCTAAGGGTTTAATTCCTCTTGAAAGACTGTTTGACCAAAATGATGTGCCTTACAAGGCTGCCCAAAAAGAAGATCAATCTGCAATCTGTAAGCATGATATAGGAAGTCCAGGTCAGCCTAGATATGTAAATTTTTCCACTCATTTGTTTGTTGGTCAAAGTGCTGAATACTGCAATTTAATGAGGCAATTTTTTGATGTGTTTGCCTGGGAGTATAGTGACCTGAAAACATATGATGAGAACATAATTCAGCATAAAATCCCTCTGGAGAAAGACACCATTCCTTTCAAACAGAAGTTGAGACCGATAAATCCTATGCTTCTTCCTCTGATTGAAAAAGAAATTAAAAAGTTGCTGGCTGCCAAGATCATTGTCCCTCTCAGGTATTCAAAATGGGTAGCCAATTTGGTGGTGGTGAGGAAGAAGAGTGGAGAAATCAGACTGTGTGTTGATTTCATAAATTTAAACAAATGCTCCAAGAAATACAACTATCCTCTGCCAAAGATGGAACATTTGCTGCAAAAGGTCTCAGGAGCTAAAGTGATATCATTCTTGGATGTTTCTCAGGCTTTAATCAGATTTCTGTGCACCCAGATGATCAAGAAAAGACTGCATTTACCACTCCTTGGGGCACTTTTATGTATGCCAAAATGCCTTTTGGATTGATGAATGTTGGAGCCACCTTTCAGAGAGCTATGGATATAGCGTTTGTGGGAGAGAAGGATAAATTTGTTCTAATCTACCTTGATGACATAACTGTATATTCCAGCAGCCATCAAAATCATTTACAACATTTGAAAAAAGTGTTTCTAAAGTGTAGAAGGTTTGGAATTTCAGTCAATCCCAAAAAATCTCAATTTGCTTTAAATGAAGGCAAGCTGTTAGGACATATTGTGTCTGCTGCAGGTGTTCAGATTGACCCAGAAAGAGTCAAAGCAATTCAGACTTTGTCTGTCCCTAGATCAAAGAAGGATATTCAGTCTTTTTTGGGCAAAATAAATTTTGTAAGAAGGTTTATTCCAAATTTTGCTGAATATGTGAAGCATATTACCTCCATGTTGAAAAAAGGGGCAGAAATCAAATGGACTCATACAGCAAGAAAATCATTTGATTCCATCAAAAAATCTATTATGGAGGCTCCCACTTTAATAAGTCCTGATTACAGCAAGGAGTTTCATATATTTTCATTTGCCTCTGAAGATACTATTGCAGCAGTTTTATTGCAGGCAGATGAAGAAGGTTCAGAGCATCCAGTGGCATTTTTCAGCAAGAATTTGAGGGATGTTGAACTGAGGTATGATATTATTGAGAAACAGGCATACGCTCTCATCAAATCCTTGAAGTCTTTTAGAGTTTATATCTTGCATTCAAAGATAATTGCATATGTACTCTCTGCTACAATAAAAGATGTCTTAACACAACCTGATGCTGATGGAAGAAGGGCAAAATGGATTGCAAAAATGATAGAATTTAATATAGAGTTGAAGCCCACCAAGCTGGTCAGAGGTCAGGGGCTTGCCAAGTTATTGGCTAAAGAAAATTGCAGGTCTTTAGATATTGATTTCGTATGCACAATTGCAGAAAATAGTCAGGCAGAAGAGGAAAAAACAACTGAAACAGAGAGGAAGCAGTTAGTGGCCGAGAACCTAGTTTCTTGTAATTGGTATGCTGAAATAATTAATTTCTTGCTGAAGCTAGAAATCCCTTCAGCATTTACTCAAAGTCAAGCCAGAACTTTAAAACTTAGAGCAGCAAAATTTTGCATTATGGAAAATCTGCTCTACTGGAGGGATTCATCTAGAATATTTTTGAGGTGTCTGGACAAAGGATAGTCAAAAGAAGTTATGCAGCAGTTTCATAACAGCATGTGTGGAGGGCACCATTATTGGAAAACTACATCCCATAAAATTCTTAGAGCTGGGTACTATTGGCCCGCTTTATTTTCTGATGTATTTTCTTTTGTTAAATCTTGTGACAGGTGCCAAAGATTTGAAGGAAAACAACAGTTGAAATCGCTGCCCCTAAAACCAATTCAGGCAAAAGGACCTTTTCAGCAGTGGGGCTTGGATTTTATTGGAGAAATCAATCTGCATTCCAGTGGCCAGCACAGGTGGATATTAGTAGCCACTGATTATTTCACTAAGTGGATTGAAGCAGTCCCTACAAGGAAGGCTGATCATAATGTGGTTATGAAGTTTTTGACAAAAAATATCTTCAGCAGATTTGGATGTCCACATAAATTAATTACAGATAATGCAGCAACCTTCAGGGCAAAAGAATTGATGGAAATGTGTGATTCAATGGGTATTAAACTTGTTCATTCCACCTCATATTACCCTCAAGGAAATGGTCTGGCAGAATCCTCTAATAAACGTCTGATCGAGATAATTAAAAAGTTGTTAGAGGACAATAAAAAGAATTGAGATTCAAAGCTCAAGTATGCACTACGGGCGAGAGAGTGACCATTAAAAAATCCACAGGGAATTCTCCTTTCAAGTTGGTATATGGTACTGAAGCTGTATTTCCAATTCAACTAACTCTCCCTGTGGCAAAATTCCTTCAAGAAGAGCAGGATGAAGAAGAATGCATGGAAAATAGGATCAATGATTTGGCATAAATGCATCAGATTAGAGAACAGCTGGTTGAAAAGGCTGCAGCACATCGGAAAAAGATCAAGGAAGCCTTTGACAAGAAGGCAAAAACAGATAATTTTCAGGTGGGTGACTTGGTTTTGAAATGGGATGCACTAAAGGAAAAGAAAGGCAATCATGGGAAATTTGATGCTTTCTGGACAGGGCCTTTCATCATTTCACAGATTCAAGGGAACAACACATTCATACTGAAAAGTATAGGAGGAGAGACAGTTTTTGATGGCCCAGTTAATGGGCGGTTTTTGAAAGTTTATGTTGTTTAAGGTCTTTGGCCTTAAAGGTTGTAAATATTGTGTTTTTATCAGTTTTAGTATAGATGCAGTAGACTCCATGCCCAATGGAACATTAGGAATTTTGGCTAATTTGTTTTCAGCTGAAAAGGCATTGATCTGCAGGTTCTTGAGACCTCACAGGGAGGATCTCATCCCCGAAGGAGTCAGTGTTCGCTCTGCTATGTTCTTCGACATTGATGGATAAAAAGCATATTGGGCAATACTGATTTTGGTGGCAAAGAGTTTGCAGCAATTTACTTTATCATTCCCCTTCATTTGCCTTATTCCTTTTACTCTGTTACCCCCGTTTCCTCCTTCCCTTCCTTTCTCTTTATTCTCCCTATCTTCATTATTGTTGTTTGCCTTTATAAACCCTCGATAACCTTTAAACCCCATATTAACCTTTGTAAACCCCAATAACCCTTTAAACCCCATATTAACCTATTTTTCATTTTGACCCTGGCTCTAAAGTCTTAATCCATATAACTGCATGCATATAAAATTATAACTGGGCGGGCCCGTACCTATCACATCATTCAACAAATGTGTGCGTTAACCGTGACCGTCCGATGATTCATCGCTTGATCCAACGCTGTACACTACCCTCGCTCCCATAAACTGCATGTCATATAACCCGCGGGGAAGTGGTTTCCCGCCAGCCACGTGTCATCATTTTACAGGATCACGCTGCCTTGTACCAACACTGCCTTCTCCCGAAAAGCGGTGCGGGGAAATCGCTTACCGCCCTTCCGGTACGGCTCCCCGCGCGTTAACTGTCGATCATCTCCGTCGCTCGATAGGCGTCGAATCTGCCTGATAGCGATTCGACGACCCTCATTCATCCATTCTCGTTTACGCCCGATAGCCCCCTAGATCCGATCTCCACCGTCCATTTTTTCATCCAACGGTTGATATTCGCGCCTAGCCCTCGTTCATTTGCCATGCATCTTTTGTGTGTTTGATCTGTCCATGCACGTGAAGAAGGAAAGAAACCATAATGTGGTACTCTGCACATAAAACCCTCAGCTACCGCATTCAACACAGTGTACCTCCAAAGGACAAGAAGGACAACCTTGAGCAAATAAACATGACTTTTCACTTGTTTGTGAAGTACAGCAGAGCAGCGGAAAGGCCATTTTGTTCATTAAAACAATGAAATTGTATCAGAGACCCATTTCTAATTGTAAATGCGGTTGGTGGTCATTTATGACCCCTCCACGCATGGGTTAGCATAGATTTTTTGTGAACAAACTCTATATATACCAAGAAGAAAGATGTAATGAGGTTGATGAATGTTATTTTGGTGTAGACTTCAACTTCTGGAGACTGTAACTACTGTGACACCTACAGCTTCTGGTCTTCATTTTTAGCTAATGCAAGCTTCTTTTGATGTTAATTTCTCACTTTCACTTCTTCTTCTTTGTTCCAGGTTGTGCCTATGGTGCATTTATTAATGTGCTGCTGAATTTTAGCATCAGAGGGGCTGTCATCCCACCTCTTTGTTAGAATCTAGTTAGTTTCATTGAATTTGTATGCAAGTTTCTGTTGTTTTAATGCCAGACAACTGCCATCCTGTATATGCATTAGTAAATAGATTTACAGACGTTTAAACTAGTTGCAGCTGGCCATCACAGGGTCCTGTGCATCTGCTGGTGTGATTAGTATTCTCCATCATCATTTTTTTTTTTTTAATGTGAGTAATTGGTGGTCTAAAGCCTTGTAGTCTGGGGGTGTTCACCCATGTCTGGGGTTAAGCATAGTAGAAGTGGTTATTTGGCTTGAAAATGCAGCATTTCTTTCATTCATCCACCATTTATCCACCATTTTGTTGAGTTTGTAATGTTCCCGAGCATCTCTGAGATACAGCCTAGGAGAGTTTCTTGGGGTGATAAGAGTGAAATACCCTTATTTCATTTAAGTTGTGAGTTTGATTGTGCATAGTAATTTCGTGTTCATGAAAATCAATTGGTGCAAGATTTTCATGTCCCTTAACCCTCAATTGGTATCACTATGTCAACTGGTTGAGTTGGGCTCATGTTGAGTAACCTTGTGTGCAAATGGACATTTATTTTTTAGAAAATAAATATTAGAGTTCGCCTAGTACATTGTTCCATTTGTATCATTTCTTTTGGTGCAACTGGTATTAGATGTGAAGCAGTCCCTATTGTAAAGATATGGTCTCAATGGGAGAAGTGGATATGCTAAACTAAAGTAAGCACAACCTTGAAAGCAACAACAATAGTGAAGTCCAAGAAGAAATGAATCATCATTAATTGGTATTTGCAACAATAAGAATACCATGAGCAGTTTAATTGGTATCAATCTTAAATTGGTACAAAAGATGCATTAGTGGAGAGAGTTCTCAGCCAGCAACCATAAGGTGTCCAAAAATGGAGGCGTTCAAATCAAAGGCAGTATATGTTTAGGGGAGCATATCAAATATGCCCAGTTTATGTAGAAACAACATTGCTAACCCTGGTAGATATGTTCGCGAAGCAGAATTCACATCTCAACATCTAGACTCTGGTCTTCACAGGCAAGTGATTGCATGGGGAGATAAAGGCAGATTGTAGCCCCTTTCCATTGATCTCAAAGGGGGAGAGTATTGTGGAGAAGTTGTGATGGCCTGTGTAGCAGGCCATTGGTGTGTCATGCAATGAGATGTTTGGAAGAAACAATAGGTTTCGCCATCACATGAAGAGAACGATGGAGTGTTGTCATCAATGCCAAAGGGGGAGATTGTTGGACAA
Organism: Pinus tabuliformis; assembly: GCA_031772625.1. NCBI lineage: Eukaryota > Viridiplantae > Streptophyta > Pinopsida > Pinales > Pinaceae > Pinus > Pinus tabuliformis. Next base: position 369,740,737 of record CM062816.1, read on the forward strand.
TTATCATTGTCTGGATGGCCAGTGACCTAGTGAAGGCATCTGCAAGTGTGTTGGAATTGATGTCAACAGTCATGCTAGGAAGATGTGTTGGGCAGTTGGGATTGCTTAACTGTTGGCGAGAGAAGTGCCTAACTGTTGGCAACAGTGTTGGCATTGATATCAACCAGACTAGCTTGGATACTTGTTGCAATAGATGTTAGCAGTGATGGCCCAAGAGGTATCTCATTGTAGTTGCAGGATTCATGTAGAAAATCATCACAATGGTGGGCTTATTGGAGAAGCCATAAAATGATGATTACAGTGATGGACCAAATGGAAGTCCATGATAGATGCAGGCCTCATGCAAAGGACCACCATGGTAGGTGTGATTTCAGTTGTTTGGAGAGTCAAGGAGAAGAAGAGTGGAAGAGTTATTGGAGCCATATTAGAGGTAGCAGATGGGCTCAAAGACTACATCAAACTCTATTCATTTGAAACTGATTTCCAAGAGATTTCCAATGATATGCGAAAGTCTAGAAATGGACTCCTGGTTCAAAAGATATGGCCTGCTGAAGTTCAGGGATTTGAAGCCTTAGGTAGGAAGGAATATCGACATATCAGAGATTGGTGATCCAAAATATCAGAGATCGGAAGATTAGAGGTCAGCATATTGGCGCATCGGTAATTAGAGGTCAAATTTTCGGTGCATCGTCGATCAGAGGTCGGTGTATCGATGCATCAGTGATCAGAGTTCAACGTATCGACGCATCAGGAGATCGGAAGATTGGAGGTCAACATATCGATGCATCAGGAGATCGGTGGTCCAACATATTGGCATATCAAAGATCGATGGACCATCATATCGACATATCGACAATTGAAGGTCAGCATATCAGGCATATCGGTGATTAGAGAATCAGAACTTCTAAACGTGAGAACCTTTTAAAAGTTGCAATACGGGTGAAGCGTCAATAGTGTTAAAACCCGCTAGGAATGCCAATAAAGGATTAACAAAGGATTTCATCGCAAAACCAAAGGTGGGTGAGCCCTTTTCTCTCTCCTCTAGTAGTACACATGGCTGCATATGATTGGTTCTAATAAAGCTATAGTGGCATCTGATGTTAACATGACGTGGTGGTACGGAAGGACGTGTGGCAGGTAGCTTTGGCTTTTAAAGGGGGCCTAAGGGGGGGAAAAATCTGGGTGACATGTGTCACCACTCATGAGGTGCCACATGGAGTGATGATGTCATATCAGAGATCGCATATTGAAGGTCGAGGATGTCCGCACTTTATAACAGTTAGCAATTGGAAACTTCCAATAAGGGGGCTCCAATATTGGGTTGGCACATGGTCAAGAAGAACTTAAATAACCAAGGGTGTTAAGCACTTAATAAAGGAAAAATATCCCCCGGCAAGATAAAAAATGCTCTAGCACCTCAAGACTAAGTGGCAGGTCACGACCCTTAGTCCTATGGTGAGAAATACGGGAAGGGCTAAGCCGAAGGAGCTCGTCACATCAGAGGTCGGCAATAAGAAGATTAGAATATTGCACCATTATGAATATTGTGATATGGAATTTCTTCGATATGAATGGTACAAAGAGTTAAAGGTGTATGGGTCTGCAGTTACAAGATTGAATGTGAGAACATTGGAGTTGGTCTCAGTAGTAATGGTGAATGTCAAAGATCATTGGGTCGAGGCAGTAAGGACCACGATCTTCAGGAAAGAGTGTTGGGTCTGCCTTGAGATGAGACAAGCTATAATTGTGCTCTGATGCATGCCTTTTGTGAGTTAAATGGAAGTATGGGACTCATGAAGCAGTGTGCAGGTGACTCATCTAAGAATTAATTTCTCAGCATGGATCTCCATGCAGTCAGATGATGATGGACTGCAAGGTTGATCTATGTTCATGCAGTATGACCAAAAACTGACAAGAGACGCAACAATGACAAGGAAGACCATGCCTGAGTACAGTTGAGAAGCCATGCCGAAGTACAACCAAGCCATGCGAAACCATGAATAAGCATGGAGAGCCTCAGTGATAGGAGATTTTTTCACAGAGAGGACTGTACCTAGTGGAGTATGTAGGTAGTGTTAGTTTCAGTCTTTCCAGCCTTCCTCCAGTGATCAAACATGCTCTTACAAAGTGATTTTAAGGTGTTAAGGTCAAATTTTATCATTTCAGTGAGTCTTCAAGTAAAATTTGGTCACTAGGCATTAGGTCTAGGGTTTGCTTTCACTCCTTTAAAAGTTGTCCCAATGTCGGTCCGTGTCACCATTCAGCTGAGTGTACCATCATTCAGAGGGTTGTCATCATCACGTCAGGGTCTAATGGGTCATTTTACACCTTGTTCATGCTTCAGTTGCGTCTAGGTAAGGTCATTTCCCTCTCCTAGGGTTTTGAAGGCAATTTCTCTTGGACGGTCAAATCATCGGCAAAACTTGTATCCTGATGTTCATACACCTTCCCCTATCCTTAATATACCCTATTAAACACTTCCCATCACTGAGATCCCCGAATTCCTCATTTTCGCACAAACCCTAGTTTCTTGCTGTGACTTGACAATTTTCAAGGCTAGGCCTGTGTTTTGCCCTTTTTCACCCCTTCCCCTCACTCAATTTTTGATATTCCACTTTCCCCTACTTCCTAACATCCCTCCCCAATTGGAAAAATTTCCTCAAGAATTTAGAAGCCCCCTATCCCCTTCATTGCGCTTCATTTCGACAAATCCCCTGTTCCACACATTGGGATAGGTTTCACTCAAATGATGTTTCTGAGCAATAAACGATGAATTTGGGAAAACTGAGAGAGGTTTTTGTCCAAACTAGGCCAAGGAAGAAAAATGTCCTTCACTTTTTACACAAGTGTCATGGTTCTAGAGAAATGTCAACAATACAATCGCCTTGGGAGAATTGATGCACCTCTGAAGTGACCTTGTGAAAATCAAGTTTTCTCCTAGCTTGGTTGGCCAAATGACTTGCTTGATGAGTAAAATGATAACTATACACAAAGATATTTCCAATGAGCTATCATGAGCTCAATTTGGAGTTGAGGAAGGCATTCAAAAGTTGACTGTAACAGCACTCTGCCTTTGGGAAGCCTCATTTGGCACATTTTGACCAGTCTTGGGAGATTTCATTTTTGATGGGGAAAATGAACTTCAAATTGAAAAATTCTAGTATTTTTGGAAAGTAGACTCAAATACCTTTCCAACGAGCTATCCTACACCCAATTTGGACACCAGAAAGGCCTCCAAAAGTCACCTGGAAAAAGGCGCGGCGCACTGGGAGAAATTTTCCAGTGTAAATTTACACTGGCGCGACGCACTGGGCTAAAAGGCCTAAAATTCATTGAAATTTCTCCAAATTTCCATTTATTTGCGTGGATTTGCCAGGTAGGGTCGACATCTTAATGTTTCATCCATTTTTGTGCTGAGTGATGGTGGTTTATTGATGATAATGATTGAAACAAAAACTTGAAACCCTACCTCTAAAGTGCCTCAAAGGAAGATTGTTGTGGGTTCCAAAATCTTTGTTTTGCTACCAAGGTCACTCCTCCTTCCCCATTTCTCCCTTGTTTCATCATTTCCTACCCCCCACTAAGCTCATCAATCCTATATTTTCTTTCCTACATTCAAATCCCAAACCCCAAAACCCTAGCCCTTACAAAAAATCTCCTAACCCTATACATAAAACCCCTCAAACCCTCCTCCTTTCCCTGATAAAATTTATCCTAATATCCCCTAATCCCTTACTGTTTTCCCCTTCCTAATAGTCCCTTGTTGCATTTTTCCCCTTGGTGGCAGAATCCAACTACGTTATAAAAGAGCAATACACAGTTTCATCACCAGCACTCATTTCTCCAAGGCAGTTTATATAGCAGCAATTATGTCATCTGATCCTTCATATGACTATGAAGAGGAGACCCAAAGTGACTCACTCACGGAGGGACATGCACCCAGGAGGCTTTAAAGAGGTGGCAGACATATCATTACTTGTCCCGGAACTTGGTGTGCAAAACGAGAATCAAGGTGAAGAGAGCATTAAGGAGGAAAAAAGTGGATGAAGGACTTCAGATATTGGCCGAAACCTCTTTGGCTCATCATAGCTCTTGATAAAGAAGTTCCAGCCCAAGTTTCAAGAAATTTGGAGAAAATTTTGCATTTTGAGAAAATTTTGCACTAAAAAACAGGGTTTTGTCTCCCTGTGCGCCGCGCCACGTGGCGCGCGCTTTTCCTAGGGAGCTCCAAATGGAAAAAAGTTTATATTTTTGGTTTTTTCGTGAAAAATCATGATTTTTGGTGCAGGGCCAAGAAGTTTGGGCAAGTTTTGAGTCCTCAGGAGGTCAAAAACACTCAAAAAATGACCTCTCTGCCCCTACTTTGACACACAGGAAGCAGTCTTGGGAGATTGAAGTTTTGGAGGGCCAAATGAGCACCAAATTCAGAAATTCCACTTGGGTTGGAAAGTAGATAGGTAAAGATTTCCAACAAGCACACTTGGGCTCAATTTGGACTTCAGGAAGTGCCTCAAACTCAGCCTTAAAGTGGCGCAACACACAGAGAAATTGGCGCGGCGCACAAAGAATTTTGGCTTGTTTTTTACTGTTCAGCTCAGCAATTCGCCCAGTTTTGATTAGTTTTGCTTCTTGAAGTTATTATTGACTTTTCATGATGTAATTTGACAACCATGATGTAATATTGGCACATTTTTACTTGTTCTAGAAGATTCATTCACCAAAAGGTGAAATGTGAGTGAATGAATCAGTTTCCTAGCATATAGGGGTAAGTTGTTTGACTACCTAGTTTTCAGTTCCTTGTTTAGAATTGGTTCAAACAACTCCTAGAATGATGAGCTCGACCCCTAGAGGCAAGGGAATGGGTTGGGCTAGTCTATATCATGTAATTTCTAAGTCATTTTCAGGGTTGGACACTTGGGATTGCTTTGGCATATCATTGTACATTCTATCTCTGCATTTTTGGCTAAGGAAAGACCAGGGTTTTGCAGCACTATTTGGGATCCATGTGGCTTTATGTTTTGATGGTGTGCTTCTCTGAGTAATTGTAAGTTCATTAGTGTTATGTGTATCAATTTCCTGCTTCTTCTTCTGAATTTGAACAAATGAGTGATTAAGGTAGAATCCATAACTGCTATGCTCTACCTTTGAATTTGTTTAAATTTTCATGTTTTCATCTGTTTAAGGAGAATTCTTGAGACTCTCTTGCTCTCCTTAGCTCCTCACTAGTCTGATTTATCCATTCACTCACTTTAAAGCATCAAAGTGATTGCCTTCCTTGACCCAATCGGAACTCTGCAGAAACTGTGCCTCATCCCTGAGCCCAATTTGCCTTCCCATTTTTTCAACAAAAATCCCCAAAACTCAAATCAAATCCTTTGCACTTAATACCTAGCCTAAGATCAGTTGCAAATTTAGTCATCTCGAGCCTCATCGATTACCTTTTGCCGAGACTAACCTGGAGAGAGCCCTCTCCTGTCCTCGTAGGGCTAGCTACGAGGCTGAGCGTGGTTTGATGTGGACCTAGAACCTTGTCTTTTCAGCCTGAGACAAATCTAGGCTCTAACAGGTAGACTGAGAATTCATTCTCAGCATGGAGAAACTGTCAAGTTCCCACTCTCATGGTTAATGCAGTGGTAGAGACCAAGTCAAACGCGACAGTAAAATGGTAGTGCCATGCTGAGGTACACTCGCACAGTGTGAATACATGACAGAGTGGCAGCATCAATCGGGGGGCAATAAAGGAACAAAACCCAGGAGCTTAGATGAGAAAAGCAAGGGAAAGAAACATAATTTCTAGAGAGCTAAGAAGAAAATATCTAAGTTTGGGCACTGTTGTATAAGGCTAAGTGAGAGCATGTTCTGTAGAGATAGGCCAAGAGTTCCTATGCATAGGTAAGAGACCCTGCGAGCTGCGCTAATGTGAGAAAGGCGAAAGTTACCTATGTTTTGTGTGTTAGGCGAAAGTTTCATGTGCGCTGTGTGAAAGGCGTAGTATCCTGTGCTACTGTGAGCAAGGTCGAAGTTGCCTGTGCTATGTAAGAAAGACCAAAAGTGCCTGTGCTACGAGAAATGCCGAAGTTTCCTGTGAAGAGAAAGAAGGTCAAGATGTGAGCCTGTGTTATGGGTTGAAAGAAGCCAAGAGTTGAGTGCATGTTGATGAACAACAGAGAAAAAAGAGTTGCATGGATGATGATGAGCGAATGTTGTTGAGAGGATCAGTGTGCTGCTGCAGAGTGAGAAGAGAAAACAAAGTTGTTACAGGCAGAGTGGTTGCCGAATTACAGAGAAAATTCAGTTCCTATTTGAGTGTGGGTTGGTGCATGCATACAGGAAGTTGGTGCTTCCATCTCTAGTGGGTGCTTGACAAATCTTGGGGTTTGGTGCCTCCTCTAAGTTGGCTTTCAAAAATCCAAGGAGTTGCAAGTTGGTGCTTGCAAAAAATCAGTGAGGTCGGTGCCTCACATGGTGCTTCTGGTAAGATGGACAGGTGTCTACAAAAAGAGGGAGTCAGTGCTTCCTGCTACTCGGTGCTAGCAAACAATCAAATGGAGTTGGTGCTTCCTGTGAGTGGGTGCTCACAAAACATATTTATGTAATAGATTAGGTTCTCTTATTTACATCAATAACAACAACAAGCTTTGGTTTTTTTTTCCCAAAAGGGTTTCCACGTAAAACCTTGTGTCTTATGTGTATGATGTTCATGGTGTGTGCTTATATGTTGATTTTATATTGCTACTCATTATTTAGATGGTTTGCAAGTATGAATTAAAAAAGTAATTTGGCATTTAGCCTTAATACTGATTCACCCCCCCTCTCAGTAGTATTATTGTTTCCAACATCCTCATGGACAACCCAAGACGCTAGGGCCATTAGTCATGCATCTCCCAACCTTGAATTGGGGTCCTAGAAGTGAAAGTTTGTGAGGATCATGTTGTGCTTGTAGAAATCAGTTAATTTGGCCCTATCTTCAATGTTGGCTTGTTGGAATAAATCAATGAACTTCTTATAATCTTGAAATAGGAAAGAGCCATATTGGGCCAATGTCTAGATTTAGAATTGCAATTCTTTGAGGAAGATGGCATATGATTTGGATGGATTCCTGCACTGGATGGCCTCCATAGCCAACCTTTCCATGGTGGAAATTTTTGCTTCCTCCTCTTGTAGCTTCTGTCTTAACCTCTGATTTTCTAATTGCAACCGCTCCCTCGTGATTGACTCTTTGGATCTTATATCAACCATTTCTTCACCCATTTTCTTCATTTTTTCTTCCAAGAGGCCCACATCCTCAACTTTCTCAGACTTAGCAATATTCACCCACCTATGAGTCCAACTTCTCTCCTTTTTAGCTCAAGTAGGATGGGGAAAACAAATTTTCCAGGTATGATTTCTCCATATTCATAAAACTTGTAGTAGGACCCAAGATCAGGTTGTGGATTAGGCTCTTGGAGTTCTTGTGGTCCTTCTTCTCCCTCTTGAGGCGATGTTGCTCCTTCCTATACTAGTGTCTTCTTATCCTATAGCAATTCCGCCCCTTCCTGTAGTAGTCCTTTTTCTTCCTATAGCTAGGGAGTGTTTGCTTTTAATTTCTTGGCTCTAGCTACCCTAGTGGTTGGCCTTCTTATGTGTGTATTAAGTATTAAGTTGATTTCCCTTAGCTTTGAGGGAGGTGACTTCCTTAATTTTCCCTTCCTCATCCAAAATCTCCTTCTTGGTGGCTAATATATTCTTCAATTGTAATTATGGTTGTTGAATGAGGTTGAGGCTTCCCTTGTTTTATCCTAGTGCTCTTCCTTCTTTTGAAATATAAGGGGCCTTGCTTGGGATTCCTCCTTTTGGTTTTTATAGGTGTGCTAAGGGCCGCAAGGGTGGAAGCCACCTCTTGTTTTGTATTCCCTTGTGATGGGCTTACTTGTTGCTTTTGTTTTCTCTTCTCTCGAGGTCTAGAGGGCTCACCAAGGGTCTCTTTTGCTAATTTTGGTTCCCCTTCCTCTTCCTTTCCTTATATAGTCTGTTATTCAATCTCTTCTCCCTTCTCTTTAACTTCTTTCTCCTTTTCATATTCTTCTTTAGAATCGCTTTGTTTGTTGGCCTCTTCATGTTCTGTCAGAGGTTAGGCTTTAGTCTCAATGAAGGCCTCCTTGTCCATGTCCACAAAATTAGTCCATAGCATAGGGTTCTTGAGGTGACTCAAGGAATTCATAACAATGAGCCTGATGATTCCATGATGAGAAATGTACTGGTGCTTCCCTTCTCTCACCCTCTGGCTCATTTCAATCATAGACTGAAGGAGAAAGTGGGGAATACTGAGCCTACTTGGGATGGGAAATTTTGTTTGGAACCTCAGCTCATAGAGTAGCCTAAACTGATAGGCATACACAACACTTAACCTTCCTTCACAAGATATGTATTTTAGGATGTGATAAGCCACTTCATCCCATGGGTAAGGAAGGCTCTCCCTTCTAACTCCATTTTTATCTTCAGTTGGATTTTCTTCAAGGAGGAAGAAATTATTCTTGGTTGTGATGGCTTCTGTCCTATCCTCCTTGCCCCATCTAACTCCTAGGGGTAGTGTGGTCACTTTGCTAATGAGATATGCATTCAAATGGATGGAAAATCCTCTTACAACAGTGGTGGAACTACCTTCCCCTTGAGAGTAAAGAGCCATTGAAAATTCATGGACTACTTCATCATCATACCCATTGAGCTTTTCAAAGAACCCCATCCATTGGTGGCTTATGAAGATATATTTGGCAAGAGGATGTTGGTGGATTATTTTAATGTATATGGGCTCCATTTTATTGAAACTCCCTCCCATGTTTCCTATTGTTGCTTCCTCAAGTTTCCTCAAATAATTTTCTATAAATTGTGTTATGAGCATATAAGGGTTTCAAGACAGAGGTGAGAGGCCCTTGGTGCTCTTCTTCTGGCAAGGAGGAAGACAATTACATGTAAAATTCCAAACAAATTAGCTCTACTTCCACCTTGCTTCCCTCATATGAAAATAAAGGTTTTTGAGAAAAAATCAATATGCAAGGGTGTGCTACAAGATTCCTATACAGGCATAATTTTAACCAAATTATCTTACTTTTGTTCATGGGAGGTGAGGAAAATGAGCTGCTTACACCTCCTCGGGAGATTCCTATTGAAAATGCAACAAGAAAATCTTGATTTAATTTTGTCGTCTAATTAAATTGGGAATAAAATTGTAATTCCACATCTCATGACAACTTGACAACTTGTGTTAGTTAACTAAGTTAATTTGACTTAGTTGGCTCAGTTAATTTGAGTTGAGGTTCTAACTAGATTCATGTAGAGTGTCTCCTACATTATAGGATCCCTGGTTGAGTTTATTTTGAGTTATAATTAATTAATTCAATTCAATTGAGTTAAAGTCAGTTAAACTAGTTCCAACTGATGGAGGAATTAGTGGGAGGTCTAGCAGAGGGGTGCTGCCTCTAGTCCAGTGGGGTGCTTCCTATAGTTGAGTGTGGTGTTTCCTGAAGTACAGTGGGGTGCTACCTAAAGTGCAATGTGGTGCTTCCTGAAGTACAGTGGGACACTGCCTAAAGTGAAATGTGGTGCTTCCTGAAGTATAGTGGGGGCTGCCTGAAGTGCAGTGTGGTGCTTCCTGAAGTACAGTGTGGGCTGCCTAAAGTGCAGCATGGTACTGCCTATAGTGATCAACTAGTAAACTGAGGATTCACTCATAATTAACTCATGCATTTCATATCAGAGAAGACCTAGTTGAGATTTTAGTTTAGGGGCATTGTACTATCAGTTGTAAAATCATCTAAATTAAATCGATAGTGCATGCAATCAAAGGAAGGCCTATGAGGATCGCATAATTCATAATTGAGGAATTTCCCAATTAAATAGGGGCTAATTCCTTGAGGAACAACACAAAGGAAATAGGGACTTGGGCAAGCAATAAATTGGCTAAATATTGGCTTGAGCTTGTCTAGGAAGCAACGAGATAGATAGAGATACTGCAGAGGTTGCTCAAGCTCAAGCAAAGCATTGTAATCTTCTCATATGTTTTGATTAATGCAATATACAGATGGAAAGGGTTTTTAGTTATGGCTTTCCCTAGTAAATCATTGTGTTATGTGTGATTGAATTCGTTCTCTCATATGCTTTGTGATTTCATCGATCATTTATTGTTTCCGCTGATGAGTAGAGTAGATTAAAGTCAATTATTTTAGCATATTAAAATTTGCAGTTTGAATATACAAGGAATTTCTACAATTCCTTCATGTTTGTGGGGTTTTGAAGGAAAATTCTCACCAATTCGAACCTCGGTTTGATCCTGTAGCACTGCCTACAATCCTGTAGCACTGTCTGCAATCGTGTAGCAGCAGAATGTAATCCTGTAGCAGTTTCTTTTGATCTTGTAGCACCTGCTATTCGACCTTGTAGCATCTCTATAGCACCCTAGGGGACCCTTGATCATAGATAGCTCCACTCTCAATTCCTTAGTGGGCCTCTCTTACCATTTTAGGAATGAATTCTCGTTACAAATGAGATTAAGGCTTGTCCTTTTATTCCTCATGTGGTAGTGGGCTCAGTGTGATGTGTGAGCTAGCCCTAACTTTTCACCTATGTATTTTTTCTTATAGACCGTTGGCCCCTCCTCATAATTATCACCCTCTCTTTTTTTTATCGTTTTCCCACATTGCTTGGATGAGTGAGTTGATTGCACTTTAACTGTTCGAGGGTGTCCAAGCTTGCTGGCCACCTCCAGCCTATAAAAACTTATTCCTTATACATTATTTTTTTTTCAAGATATCGTGCACACAAAGGAAGAGGTGAGGAGTATCGTACATGTGCCTACCTGATGGCCTTGTGATGATTTGATGCATGCACGCTGCTTCAAGTTATTGATTTGCTGGTCTCTGGAGGTACTATTTTCCATGCTATTTGCTTCTTTCTTTGATAGGTGTCTAACTAAGCGAAGTATGTTGATGTAGGTTATTCAAAGGGTAGGTCAATTTGCTATTATTGGGGATGAACAATGACCCTGTAGAAGCTCCTCAAGAGTTGTGTGGTTGCCCAAGATCACAAAGGTGGTCCTTCAATGCTTCAAGATGGCTAAGTCTTCATTCTGGTGTTGCCCAGTGTCTCCAACTATGTATATGTAGTGTTTGTGTATGTTGTTATAGGATTGGATCATTTCCTATAGCAACCACATAGACCCCTCTAAGATCACGATAATCCTCATGAAATTCATTCATAGGCTTTGATAATTCATGGTGAGGTCATGGACAAGGACTACAAACTTTGGTGGTGGTGAAAACTGTGGAAGAAGGGGTGAAAATGGATTTTTTTCATGGACAAAGGTGGATTTTTGGATGGAGAAGTGATGAAAGGGTGTCAAGGATGGATGAAAGAGGTCTGGTAGACTTATTTTTTCATTCACCTAAGGAAAACATAGAACATGACCCCTCTCTCTATGTCAATCACAATCCTGTAACAATTATGGTCAATCATGTAGCAGTTTAGACAATCCTGTAGCATTTAAGGATTGGGGCATAATTGAGTGAGATGGGTGGCATGGTGATGGAGGAACCTTGGGAGATGGATGGAATGATGAAGGACATGCAGATAACTATCCCGGTTGATGCACAAGTAGAATATGGAGGTTGCTTCCTTTGATTGTTGTCCCTATGAATGTGACTGGAAGCCTGCAAAAACATGTTAGAAGAACTAATGTAAGGGTTCCCTTACTTTTTCCTTTGTTTTTCTTCCTTTTTTCACTTCTCTTTTTTTTTGTTTTTTTTTTCTCCTTTTTGAGACCTACAGGTTGCCTCCAAAGAGGTTTTCAACCTACGTGCCTGCCCTAGGTTCCTCAAAGGAGGTTTTCACTGGGTATCTTTTCATTTATTTTTTCCTCTTTTTTTCTCTTTAGATTTCCTCATAGAGGTTTTCAGCCCTAGAGTTGACATCAGGTGCCTCATAGAGGTTTTCACTCAGGCCCTTTTATTTTTATTATTTTTTCTTTTTCTTCTTTTGTTGATCAAAGGTTGGATGAACTGAGAGATGTGAGACCCCCAATTACCTTCATATAATTGCTTATTGAGATTTAAAACTCCTGCTTTGACATAGGCTTCTTGTATAAATTTAATTGGTAACCATTAAAAAGTAATGGAACACCTTCCTCATCAATTGTTATTAATTGGACAAACCAATTCTCATAAAAAAAAAATCTACCAGATAAGGACCCAACCACCTTGTCATCAATTTTCCTTTGAATTCCTTGAACCTGGAATCATACAAAAGGGCCTAATCACCCTCTTGGAAGGCTCTTTCCCTAATGTTTTTATCATGCCAAATATTCCTCTGTAGTTGGACTACCTTAGTGTGCATGAGAGCTTGCAATTTGAACTCATCAAACCATTGAGCTGGAGCACCCTTTCTTATTGAGCTGCAGTGATTTCTAAATCCAACTATGCCGCTATCCTCAAGGTTTTGTATTCAAACTCAATGGATAGTAGGGATTTCTTGCCATAAACCAGCTCAAATGGGGTGAATTAAGTGGTGATTTTCCAGGTGGTATTATAGGCCCAAATGGCCTCTCTAAGTCAGTCTACCCAATCTTTCTTGTTGTTGCTGACAACTTTAGTCATAATTTTCTCCAGGGATATATTTGTCACCTCCACCTGTCCATTTTCTTGAGGGTGATAGGTGGTGGATTTCCTGTGTTTCATATAGTGCTGCTCCATGATGCCTTTGACTAGATTTGAGGTAAACTTATTTCCTTTATCATTGAACAACTCCCTTGGAAATCCATACTTGTAGAAGATGTTCTCTCTTAGAAATTTTGCCACTTTCTGCTCATTTGTTTCCTTTAATTCCTTTGCTTCAACCCACTTTGTCAAGTAATCAATGCACAAAATGATGTATCTCTTTTGTCCAGATGGGGGATCAATTGACCCAATGAAATCCATGCCCTTTTTTTCAAATGGCTCTCGATTCACTTGAGGTTGCAGGGGCATCTCATCCTTGGGTGTAAGCTTTCCAATCATTTGGCACTCATCACATCTAGCAGTTTACCTTCTAGCATCGTGGTGTAGAGTGGGCCAATATTAATTAGCTAAGGTTGTCCTCTTAGCAATAAAATGACCCCTACAGGGTCCATCATGGCATGTTGAGAGGATGCCAAAGACCTCCTCCTCTCTCACACATCTCCTCAAGATCTGATCTGGCCCCAATTTGAAGATATTTCCCCCAATCCAGGTGAAAGAGGCACTCTTCCAAATAATTTTTCTCTTCTCCTTGGAGGATAGAATAGGAGGGAACCTCCCAACAACCAATCAATTTGCTATATCAACAAACCAATGAGACAACACCAAGATAGAAAAACGACGTTCATCCAGAAGTTGATCATCCACCATCTCCTCATTTCCTAAAGGTAATGTTAGTCTAGACAAAAAATATGCAACCAAATTTTCTTTCCCTAGCTTGTCAACAATGGTTAGATCAAATTGTTGCAATAATAACAACCGTCTAATGATTCTAACATTGACATCAGGTTTATTCACTGAATATTTAATGGTTGCATGATTAGTATGAACAATGACTTGGACGAGAAGGAACAACTACAACAATGTGCATATCGTTAGTGATAGAAGTTGGAGTAAGAAGGTTGCAGAAAAGCAAAGTCAAATTAGGGATCCTTGAAGGGTGCAGACAACAAAAAGGAAACAACATGATAGTGAGGCAAGTGGAAAGAAATAAAATAACATTGGAATCCATGATGATTTCGACAGTAGAAGTCTCATGTTCAAGAGATCATAAAGAATTTGTTCCTTGGGAGTATGATCTAGGATCATTGGTCAAACTTAGAATGAACTTGAGGAGGTAAAAAACATTTACTAAGGGATTTGGTTCCTTAAATTTTGGAATTTGATAAGTAGATTAGGATTTATTAATTAAGATTTCCATGTAATTTCTTAAGCTAGGAATTTGTTAGATTTGTTAATCCAAAATAAGCTCATTTGATCTTGTTCTTGTGGATTCAAGCAACTAAGCAATGTATTTTTCTTTTGTAGTGCGTTAATGAAAAGAAAGGAGCAGGTAGAAGGGACATTTTTGGGTATGTAATAAGAATTTGCAGTGTGGCCTGTGTGAATTCGATCATGTATGTTAATTTTTCACAATCCCTATCGAATTATTCTTTTTATACATTAAGTTGAATTAGATTAGAGGTGCATTGGAAGTTCCCTTAAGTTTTGAATCAACAAAGCCTGTCACAAATCTTGGTTTCCCTCTGTTCCTTAACCTGAAGCACGAAGGCTTAATTTTATTTTGGGATTGTGAGACTATTAAATATCAGAGCCATTCTCACTATAGGAAAATTAAACCCTAACGAGATCTAAAAGGCCAAGGATGTTAGTTAACGAGGCTGACATAGAAATTGAGTCCAACAATTGTCATGGTAAAATTCAAAACAAGACTTTCAAGCCAACAAGAAACATGATAATCGTTGTTCCTTAAAACTGTTAGTTAGCTTAGACCGAGACGACTCGATCCAACAAATGACGAGAATAAATTTCAATACTGGAGGTTTTTCCTTGGGTATTTAAAGGGGAGGCACAAGTGACTTGGTTTAAAATCGTTGGGGTCCAAGATTGATAGATAATGGAGACAAATACTGTTCTTGGAAATTGACGTAGTTTAGTTTCTATCTCGGAATATTTATCCCAGGAATTTCAAAGGGAGGCAGTGGTATGCTCCATATAAAAATTGTTGGGGTCTGAGATTCAAGGTGGTGGTCATAGGCTATGGTTGTGGTACCCCTCTCCTCTACAACGTGGGTGCTAAGGTGAGTCGAGTTTTGAAATTAGTTGTGTAGTAAAAAGCAATCTTCCAACAACCCTTTTGTAATGGGACTTTCCCATGGTCCTTTCATACCATAAATAATTCCCCCCTCTGCATACATACATACATACATAGGTTACCATACAGGTTATACCCCCCTTCTCTCTCTCTCTCTCTATCTATCTATATATATATATATATATATAACACCACATAGATTGGGACTTGACATAATTTTGATCCAAGTTTAGATTTGGGGTTTGTTATAATTGTTTTAATAAAAAGGGTTGTGGCAACATGCACCGTTTGCACCTAGAAATATATGCTTGATAAATCCCAAGTTAAGATGAATTTATACTATTTTGTAATGATATTATTATTATAGGTTGTCACATAGGTTAAACCCCCCCCCCTCTCTCCCTCTCTCTCTCTCTCTATATATATATATATATATATATGCCACATAGGTTGAGACTTGACATAATTTTGATCCAAGTCTAGATTCGGGGTTTGTTATAATTGTTTTAATAAAAAAGGTTGTGGCAACATGCACCGGTTTGCACCTAGAAATATATGCTTGATAAATCCCAAGTTAAGATGAATTTATACTATTGTAATGATATTATTATTATTATTATCCAATTTTAGGGCCATGTTGACAAAGATGGACCGACCAACATGTCAAGGGGATCTCCCCGGTAAGAAGTCCCAATCAAACCTCAGACCGTTTGGTGTAGGAGTCCCAGTAGTGGGTCTTAAGGTAATGCCTTGACCGCGATGTCACACAGAGGCAAGTAAGATAACTCTGTTAGTAGCAAGGGAGTGAATGATGCAGTGAGTCAAGGAAGGTGTATGAGAGGTTCTAACACTTCTAAGGGGGAAGGAGGTGAAGGTGAGTTCCAAGTTGAAAGGGATTAGTCCCAACTCGGCTAGGAACACACAGCACAAAGGACATGCACATCTTCCAGCAGAGACGTCCACTCAGATGCACGAGTCACATCATACAAGGTAAGATAACACACACAACACTCACAGATCAGTCCGAGACGAGTGCGACGGTTGTTATAGCAAGGTTCAAGTGAAAGGTATGTCTGATGTCCGTCAGAGTAGTTGACACGGACGATGACAACATTAACAACATATGCAACACATTAACAACAAGATCCATATAATTTCATGTGAATTAATTCATACACGAGTACGTATGTTAAACAACATATATCATTAAATCAACCAGAGTAGTCCAACTACAATGACAACATATGCATGAAAATGTGTTGGCTCTTATTATATAAAGAAAGTGTAAGTCACAATCATACAATACATCCATGTAAACCTACTAGCCCCAATAGTGGAACGTTACAGCCACATCTACCTGCTCCTCCAAAGAGATGTACTAGCTTTGTGCAGTGGAGAAGCGAAGGCGCGTTACAATACTGTCCAAGCCTTCTTCAAGAGAGTCTTAGTAGAAGCTTGGTTGACCAAAAGCCTCTACAATGAGTTACGAGGGACTATTTATAGAAAAGGGTGGGGTGACCCTTGACATTCCCCTTTGTGACAGTTCAACTACCCTCATGACTCTTCACCTACTCTATAATTGTTACATCCAACTATTGACACTTGACATGACTCAACATTACAATGCACATGTACTCATGTGAGACAACATGGCTCAAGAAAGCCTTGCGAGACATCACTGACACTCAGTCTGTTGTGATGAGACCAAATCTTTGACATGCTTGTGATGGTGAAGGTGGTGAGCTGATGCCAATCTTGGTCGTCCGTGATGGTGTGCATGCACCTCATGGTGACATCTTGTTGAAGCAAACTCTTGCCTCCGTTGCAACCGATGCATTGGTTCGACCCCTTCATCCAACTCCTCTGCTAACATGTGCATGGTCTTCTTCGATGTAGCTGAACCGGCGACACACTGATGCATAGTGTCTGTGCTGATCTTCAAGTGTGTGCTGGTGGTCATGCGCATCAACTTTCCGAAGTACATGTTCAGCTCCAGTTGGACTTGCTTCTTGTCTTCACCTTGGTGAGTGTGTTCAATGGGTTGGGTTGCATGCGTGCACTCAACGACATGCATGCTGCTGAATCCATTGCATGCAATCAATGACACTTCTCACCATGTCTACTCGATGTCAACTTCTGGGATGGATATTTAACTTGTACGAGCACAATTTCATCCGTGAGTGCATGTTGCGCCCACTGTTGTTCATGTTCCTATTGCAACTCATTTGTCTGTCTGTGCAGCTTCATGTTCTTCCTAAGTTGCTGCTTTAGTACATGTAACTCCTTATTTGTTCCATCTTCTGCCTTCAGGCGATTTTCATGTCGCGCTATCATTTCATAGCCTGAGTCTCCAAAGTTGCTTTCATTATCAGTGGATCTGCTTGATCTTGCAGCTTTGTTCTGCCTCTGTGTTGTCAACAACATTCCTCTTGCATTCGCTGTGTTCGCTGCTTTCGGTATGTTGCCTTCAGCTGTTGTTCATGATGCTTCTCACTATGATGTTATTGCTTGATGTCCTTGTCTAAGAACAAATTGATGTCTTCGTGGGTAGGCAAGTCCATGGCCACTTGATCGACTGCATTCCCAAGTGTGCTTTGAATGGTGTCTTCGTCTCTGCTCTCCTGGAAACCATTGTACCTGTACTACTGAGAGGCAGATGAACACCTAGGATACCTGAAGACATGGCAACACTCACGACAAGCAATATGTCATTTGAAAACCAAAACGAACATGAGAACTCACTTGCAACATACTTGGGTGCATGATCATGAAGGTTGCCCAATTTCGGCCGGGAGATTGGGAGACCGACTGTCAAGACTGCACAAGGCATAGTCTGGGCTACTGGGATACTGAATGACTGTTGGAACTGCGCAATGCACAGTCCAGTCTGGCTGCTGAATGTTGGGATTGCGCAATGCGCAATTCCAGCTGGGAAGGATTGTTGGCCTAGGGACAAATTTGCACAATTTCTTGGGCCATGCAGCCACTGTCCTCCAGAAATGCGCGAAAGTGTCCTAGAGGCTAGTGCTAGGTAGGAATGCGCAAATCTCGAGACGAAGATGAGCCTTCCTTTCCCAGATTGTGCAATGCAACCTTGGTGAAGATAGAGCCGGGCCAAGGTTGGCCCGACTCACCGATGGGCAACTGAAAGCAAGTAAGTCAGTGAATGCATGGAGACACTAAGTGATAGCAGAAGTGCTTAACAATGCATGCAAAACATGAATGAAAGATTCAACAAACAGATCAACATGCATGTGGGTGAGGCAGTTTGCCGATTGGGCGAACGTCCGTGCAAAATCGTTTCATGCATGCGACAACAGTGAGATAGCAACGAAAACTGAAATAGAGCTAGGACAAGATAATATACATGTAAACGACAACAAGCGTTCAAAGAAATCAAGCAAACATTACTCATAGGAAGCGGGCTTACCATAAAATAGTTGAGCTGAATGTGCCGACTGCTCCTAGATGTAATGTGGGATGCCAGAGCTGCAAGGTTGATGTGATGAATGAACTCTGTTAGCGCTTGAGATTTCACCCTAGGCTAAGGAAGGTAAACCTTCAAGGCTACATCAAACCATTTCACCTCGTAGCTAGCCCTACGAGGTATGAGAAGGCTCTCTCGGGTCAGATTCGGTAGATCTTTCAATAGGATTAGGCTGACCAATTAAGAATAAAGATTTTAGGCTAGTAAATTGATAAGGGGGGTTGATTTAATGATTTTTGGGGTTTTTTAATGGAATGACGGGGCTTTTCTGGGCTGCACGGGAAAAATCACAGCTTCAAACAGAGAAATATAATGACTACACAGGTTATCAAATGAGGCAAGGTAGGCATGCAATTTAACACCAAATCTGGTTTCAAATGGGATGGCAAGACCGGTGAGGAGCTAAGGAGGGCAGACAATAACTCTGAATCCTCCTTAAACAGTAGAAAACATCGAATGCGAACAAACTTATAGGAGGAGCATATAATACTATGAATTCCTACCTAATCACTTCATTTGTTCAGCTTGAAAGGGTCATGAAATGAAATGGAACATAACTGATTACATATGAGACAAAGGGAAAAACTTATGCTAAATCAACATACCACATGAATCTCAACAAACAGAGTTGTGAAATTCCATTAAATTCTCTGCAGAAAACTGTACAATACAAAGCTCTCTGCTTCTCCAGCAGCTCCCAGCGCTCAGAAAAACTCCCCTCCTCTACCTCTCACTTTTTTATTTTTTTGCAAATGATTATTTTTATACATTAGATAAACTATTCTAAAAAAAAAACAAACAACAGATCGACCCAACAATAAGGGCGCTGTTTGAACTGTAATTACAAACAATTAGAAAGGAGCGTTCATCTATTCTAAAATAAAACAGCATCTCCCTAAAAATCATCTGATCGCCGACACCTGGAATAATTGCAGCTACCTTTAAATCACTAACTGGGGTCTTGAAATAGGAGATCACCAAAGATAGAATCTTTCGCTGTCCATTGCTTGTATGCAGAGCGATGCCAACCAATCAATCGGATGCAGAGCGATGCCATTCGAAATTATCATTTATGTAACAACCAATAACTGCAAGGCACTCGGACTTTGGATCCCATTCGGCACGAAAGCAAGCCAAGCGACCATTAAAATCATAGCTATCAACGATCTCATGGCTTGTACAGCGCACATCACCAAAGATAGAATCCTATACACGTATCCGGTTAGCTGGGCGGGTAGTTATGATTTTACTGCCAGTTGTTGCCGAAAAATAAGTAGAGTTCACAACACCTGGGTGTTTCAACTCTCCCAGGAAGGCCCCAGCTTCTAATTGGCGAATATCCCAAAGACAAGCAAAATGATCATTGCCACAGCTGATCAGCCAGTGAAGGCTTCTTTACAAAACTGAGTTGCTTTTGCTTTGTTTTCTTTTCAAGTCCTGTTGCTTTAAATGTTTCATTCGAAGCGAGAACTGAAAATATCCACTCCTCATAAGCATGTTTCAGCATTTTCTTAGGCCTTTTCAATCCTCTTCTGTGCAATTTTTATGGGAAATCGTAACTTCACCTGAGATTAATAAATCAACCGGGATGGAGAATTCCTCAGCAGCATTGTGTGAGCTCATTACCTATTCTGCATCATCAGCCTTCATCTGGTTCTGTTTTGAACACATAAAATAATGGTGCTACGACTTAATTCATTCCTTGCACATATCTAATCCCCGGGTTCAGCTTTGCGAAAATTAATAAGATTGCGCTTCAATGCTTCCTGATTTTCAATTGCAAATGTACAATCTCCAGAGAAAAATGCGTATCTGGCTGTGTACGTTTTACATCACGCTCAATCTGTTCGATTGTCTCTGTATCCTGTTTGATTGTCTCTGTATCAATAACAATGGCATAGAACGCAAAACTCGAACATCCAGCAGGGGAAAGTAAGAAATCTCCTGGACCTGCACTTAACCAATATCGCAAAGATCCTTTCCTGCAATGTGAAGCAGCTACAGTCTGCAAGAGAATGCTCCTTAAAGATAAGCGGTCAAAAGGAGGAATAATCTTTGCCACGGACGCAGATCTCAGAAACCGGTCCAGGTGTGGGTCCAATTCATAGAGATAACCATCAATTATCATAGCAGTGTCAAACACACCATGCCCTCGGTGAACCATGTGGTCATCAATAGGAATTACCATCATTGTTGGATCAGTGGTAATACCCCCAAATATGCTTGAATACATAGCAGGGTAAGGTTGCTTGCTGCGTCCACCCAATCAGCTTGACAGCATGTCTTCCTAAATAACGACCCTGGACATCAGTTTCATAATGGGCAAAGTCCTCATAAACAGAAAATGAGACCTCTATCGGACCATTAGTGAAAACCTCAGCCATTATATTGTATGGATCTGATTTGATTCTGTATGCATTTGAACTGTAGTGCTTGGAGTGTGACCAATTTTGATTATCCTTGCAGTGCTTGACACACCGAGGTGTTGGGTATGAAGGCTCACAACCTAATCATCGTTGTCAAAGTAGGGATAACACTCATCAGTTACAACACCCCTTAGACTGAAATAGCGCCATGCAGATAATGGAAAACCACCATTACACCCTGATCCACATCTAAATCCACAGCGTGCCACTAAATCGTTTTCTGAAAGAGTGGCATTCACTTGAAAGTGAACGCAAAATCGGTCTGACAGTGCTTCTACGGCTGCAAATGCCCAACATGAACCACAGTGCCCCTGATCTAATATGGTCCTAGTAGAAGTACAATGCGGCCAAGCTTTGCGTGCATCAAATTTACTTGGTAGCTTTAGACCCTTGGGATAAAATCGAATAGGAACAGTTTCTAACAGCTTCTGAGGAGTGGGAAGTACACCAAGGAGATGTGCAAATTCTCCTACCGTGTAATTGGAAAATCGAGTACCCATGGCAGCCTTCCAACCAGCATTTGAAATATGCATGTCACTTTATAAATAGGACTGAAGAATTCATAATTGAATTATCGAGGAATCAATATCTTTGCCTATTAGGTTGTTTCTTCATCATCATGGCAAATATCGATTTCTACTTTCTTATATATGAAGCAGCTAGCAAATGCAACATAGATGCATAGGAACAGTGCACTCAGTGCAGCCAGAGACCAATAAAAGTAGTCCAAATGAGCTCTGTTCAGGTTGTCAGCAAACCAGCTCTGCTTCTTCCCTCTGCTACTTAGTTCCTCAAGAATAGAAATATAAAAGCTGCTCAAGAAACTACCTATGCCGAAAACACTCAAATAGAGAGCGATACCTAAGTTTCTCATTGTGTCAGGCATCTGATCATAAAAGTACTCTTGCAGTCCTATCATTGTAAAAACATCTGATATACCAAATAGTATGTATTGTGGAAGCAACCAAAAAATTCTCAATGGAATCGCGGCATGGGGCATATCTTCCAATCCATTATCCTTTGCCACTTGGAGCCTTTTCATTTCTGTCAAGGCAGCAACAGTCATAGAAAGAATAGAAGTAAATATACCAATACCTATCCTCTGAAGCAGTATTATACCACGCTCATTTTTGGTTATTTTCTGGCCACTGGAACAAAGATGCGATCATACACAGGCACAGGCACAAGAATAGAGAGACTAATGAAGCTTTGTAAAGATGCTGCAGGAATCTCAAAGTTGTATCCATTGTGCTTGATGCAAATGCCATAGTAATCAGAGATAATGTGAAAGAATAAACAAGTAGAAAAGTCACTTTTGTATCTGATACATCAAAGAGTCCAGTGACTTTGGCCATCAAAACCAAGATCAGAGAGGTGAAAGCACCCATTGCCTTGACTGAACCTGCATGATAATCTGCTAAACAATGACCCCTTGCATTTCATCTTTCGCTGTTTCACCATCTGCTCTATTCATAAAAGCAACAAAACCACAGTTCCGTTGCCTCCTTCGCTCTTCTTCTGTTTTTGGCCACATTAATTGGGTTTTTATCCCTCATTTCGTTGCCAGGCAAATTTAATATCCTCTTTTGGAGATATTGGCTCCATCAATGACCCCGCCTCTTCATGTTTTCTGGATTCAGCTTCGCCATCAATAAACACTTCCCTTTTGAACCTACCATGACAGATCAATTACATAAATTTAAACAATACATTAATGATTTCTTCTTCAAAACAGGGTTTTGAAGAAGAATCAATCTCTGACAAGAGACGGAGTCTAACAAACTCTACAACATCTAGTTGATGAGTTTTGATAACATCGAGGTTGTGACGTGCATGCCACGAATCTAGGGGAAGCAACACTTGGTGGGAGGTTTTGAAATTTCTCCTTGCATGTAACCTCCAACTGCTAAACATAGATCCCTGAAACAAGGGATGCCTTTGCATGTTGCCTTGGGAGAAGCAGCCCATGCATGCAAGTCTGTTTTGCTCAGTCCCGGAGGGAACCGGTCAACTCAGCTGCACATGCAAGAGACTGCTCAACTGCTGGAGAAAAATGCGCATTTCTGGTTGGGAGTTGGGCTGGCTGCCCAGGAGATTTGCACAATTTCTGGGCAGAGCAGCTGACTGCTGCCTAGATTTGCGCAAATCCTAGGCTGAACAACCTGCTACTGGGAAAATTTGCACAAATCCTGCTGGGAGGGTTGGCTGGCAGGATTGCGCAATCCTGGAGCCCAGCAGGCTGTCAGAGAGGATTGCGCAATTCCTAGAGGGAAGGCTGGTTGCCCTCCAGAAATGCGCAATTTTCAAGGGGAAGCTTCTCAGCCTGCAGCTGGACCAAGTCCAGGTGAGCGGCCTGTGAGGGGAATGGATCAAGATGTGACCGACAGGCTGTCTTTGTGCAAGAAAGACATTAAAGCTTGTGAACTTGACGAAGCAAGGAAAGGTGCTATGAAGGTTGGAAGGGAGGCTCCAAAACGAGGCTAAGGCAAAATTTTGGAGGGTGAATGTAGCCACTAAAACACTTGGCGACACACTGGTAGAACTCCAGCTCTCTGAATGGACCTTGTTCGTGAAAAGCAAGTCTAACTCCTCTGGAAGTATTGTTCTGTTTTCAGCTCATCTTGGTTTCACACTAACTTGATTATAAGATGTAGCATCTACCAAACCCTTGATCGATTGAGACACATTCCAAGCCAAGGCAACACAGGTTTTTTGATTAGGGTTGAGGGGTATATAGGTGCACAAGCATTATAGTCGTCAGAGTCTTATTTTCATCTATGGTGTTGCTCCACTGCTAGCAGGCCTGGACAGGACCCTGGTGGAGTCACATAGGAACACAAGCATGGCTCCGCTGCCAGCGAGCCTGGTCAGTACCCCGACGGAGTTGCTTGCATCACCTCCCTGCACAGGAAGCCTTTCTCTTCTTTCGCCTTATTCATTTTTCACTTTTCATTGTGCATAACACTTATTCATTTCAAAGGTGGAAGAGGGATCTCGACTTATTGAGAGCAGAAGAGGTTGTTCCAACAGAGAAGTAGTTTATTGTATCTCTGACGTGCCTATTAAGGTTTCCCCCCTTACCTTACTCTACTTGACTGAGCTGACAAGGGTTAACCCAAAAACAATCGACTAGAGAAGGTGATGCTAGTTAGCACACAAGCATTGTGTTTACACCAAGGTTCACTTCGAATAGTATGTATTTTCCTTCGATGTATCATGGACTAAAAGTAACAAGCTCATCATACAGAGGCAAGATGATAGATAACCAAGTAGTGATAGATGTACAAGCCCTCTTGTACTTCACCTAGCTCGCTTCAAGAGTCATACATGGCTTCATGCAAAACTAACCTATGAATGAAACAAGAAAATGAAATAATAATCAATAAAGAAAAGCAAGAGCAGAAGCAAAAAATGAAAGTGAAGCAAGTAAAAAACAAGCAAGCAAACAAAGCACGTAAGCAAACAAGCATGCAAGCAAACAACTGAAAGCAAACACTACTACTACTCCTACACTAATGGTACATGGGCTTGATCACGTGAAGTGATACTTCCAATGCAGCCATCGGCGCATTGGTAGACCCATGTTGGTGAAGGCTTGGTCCGCGAGCAACCCAGTTGTGTGAACCAGCAAGCAAGAAAGATATAACAATGAAGACAACCACACTTCGTGATTCAAAGTGCCCACGAGACATAAGTGAGTGCATGTGCATGACGAGAAGTCCGCGGACTTATCATGGTGCTATGTGACACTACATGCAACTTTGAAGCATAAGCACACTCTTGACTGTGACATGCAAGCAAACGAAAGAAACAAAGATAACTTGCATCGCGCACAAGTGCTTGCAATGTAAGACTCCTCCAATGCATGAACAATGGGATCATGTAGTTCGAGTGGAGGAAGTAAAATCTGAGTGTTAGATTGATATTGAGTGCATATAGATGAGTGATGAGGAGCCTAAAGTGTTTGAAAAATCTCCTAATCGGAAGCGAAACCAACCTCAGGGCAGCGAGGTCTTGACATAACCATCAGCTCGAGCTGAAGTGCCTCGACGGTCTGTGGGGTTTCGACTTCATTGATAGATGGATATTCATAGACCAGTGGCTTAGACAGATTATCAATGAGTGAATCAACATTGTGATTGGATGATGAGGAGAAGAGATCACGACAACCAAGATCAAAAAATTTAGGATGTTGGTCGGCATCCTCATGGTTTGATGGATCACATAGAGGGGAAGATGAGGAGGAAGGATATTCATCCTCTGCATTTCTGGAAAAAGCAGATGAAAGATTAAGTGGATTTCCAATGAATGATTGGTCCTCTCCTTTGTTGGATGTTGGGCTAACATATGGTGTGTCCTGCGAAAGATCAACAATGGGTGCACCCGTGGATGAAGACACACATGCGAAATCATGGACGACAGGTTCACCAATGATGTTAGGAAAGAATGGAGGGGGCTCGGATGGAAGGGAGTCATCCTTCACCGAGTGCTGATGCTCAAGCTCCCACTCATACTCTTCATGAATGACAGTGCATGTTGGTTGTGCAACACCAACTCCATCAGTGGGTTGTTCCTCCTTCACAACAAGTGAAGAGTCCGGAATGGATGAGCATAAGACAACATCATCCTGAGGAACACCCAGGTGCAAAGATGGAGGTCGTAGAAAAGTATGCATATGAGAACTCGAAGGACTCACAACCAAATCTACGCGAAAATCGAGTGGAGTGATGTTGGGAGAGTGTGAAGGATGAACAGGTGTGTGAGCATGATCCTCAACATCACTAGGCAGTGGTGGAGCTGCTGAATGAGAGGGAGGCAGACAATCAATTGAGACAGTGCCCGCTCCCACATGAGATTGCGCAGTTCCATCAATGAAGAATGTTGAGTGAGGCTTGATATCAAGCTTCCTCTTGGGACAGGTAGATTTCTTAAGGCAATACTCGAACCGGTCCCAAAGATAAGCAAACTTCATCTGGCTCCTCGGAGCTTGAAACTACAAGTCATGGAAGCGCTGCCAAAAATCAATAACGGATTCATGCGGAGCCCTCCGTTGCTGTAACAGTTTCCAGTCAAGATGGTCTGGATCAAAATGATAAAACATGTCTTCAATGAGATCACAGAAGTGCTCAAATGAGTGCATGGTGTTAGCCGGTAGGTTGAGCACCCAATAAAATGGAGATTCGCGAAGGGTGTATGCAAGTAGCAAACCAACCTGTTTGTCTAAAAACTCATCTTCCTCATAAATCGTGGAAAGACAGTTTTATAAGTTCTCAGGCCAGGCCACTTCACCTTCACCATCATACGTGTTAGTGGACAAGAGATCGAAAAGCTTCCTTGAGATGGAGACATCTTCACAATTCGAAAAACAACTTGGGGGAAGAAGAGTGCAAGACTCGAAAGATATGCAAAGGTTCAAAACTGGATGAGAGGACATTGCTTGTCATTAGGCCCTCCTTCTAGCACCATAAATGTTGATGGTGTTGGACCCGCCAACATATCAAGGGGATCTCCCCAATAAGAAGTCCTAACCAGACCTTAGATTGTTTGATGTAGCAGTCCCAACAGTGGATCGTAAGGTAATGCCTTGACCATGATGTCGCACAGAGGCAAGTAAGATAACTTTGTCAGTAGCAAGGGTGTGACTGATGCAGTGAGTCAAGGAAGGTGTATGAGAGGTTTTAACACTTCGAAGGGGGAAGGAGGTGAAGGTGAGTTCCAAGTTGAAAGGGATCAGTCCCAACTCGGCTAGGAACACACAACACAAAGGACATGCACAACTTCTGGTGGAGCAGTCCACTCGGATGCGGCAGTCACATCATACAAGGTAAGATAACATGTACAACACTCATGGATCAGTCTGAGACGAGTGCGACGGTTGTTATAGCAAGGTTCAAGTGAAAGGTATGTCTGATGTCCGGCAGAGCAGTCGACATGGACGATGACAACATTAACAACATATGCAACACATTAACAACAAGATTCATATAATTGCATGTGAATCAGTTCATACACAAGTACGTAAGTTAAACAACATATATCATTAAAGCAACCGGAGCAGTCCAACTACAATAACAACATATGCATGAAAATGTGCTGGCTCTTATTATATAAAGAAGTGTAAGTCACAATCATACAATACATCCATGTAAACCTGCTAGCCCCAACAGTGGAATGTTACAGCCACATCCGCCTGCTCCTCCAAAGAGATGTACTAGCTTCGTGCAGTGGAGAAGCCAAGGCATGTTACAATATTGTTCAAGCCTTCTTCAAGAGAGTCTTAGTAGAAGCTTGGCTGACCAAAAGCCTCTACAATGAGTTATGAGGGACTATTTATAGCAAAGGATGGGGTGACCCTTGACATTCCATTTTGTGACAATTTAACTACCCTCATGACTCTTCACCTACTCTATAACTGTTACATCCAACTATTGACACTTGGCTTACACTTGACATGACTCAACATTACAATGCACATGTACTCATGTGAGACAACATGGCTTGAGAAAGCCTTGCAAGACATCACTGACACTCGGTCTGCTGTGATGATACCAACTCTTTGACATGCTTGTGATGGTAAAGGTGGTGAGTTGATGCCAAGCTTGGTTGTCCGTGATGGTGTGCATGCACCTCATGGTGACATCTTGCTGAAACGAACTCTTGCCTCCGTTGCAACCGGTGCATTAGTTTAGCCCCTTCATCCAACTCGTCTGCTAACATGTGCATGGTATTCTTGGGTGCGGCTGAACTGGAAACACACTGATGCATAGTGTCCGTGCTGATCTTCAAGTGTGTGTTGATGGTCATGCGCATCAACTTATCGAAGTACATGTTTAGCCCCAGTTGGACTTGCTTCTTGCCTTCGCCTTGGTGAGTGTGTTGAATGGGTTGGGTTGCATGTGTGCGCTCAACGACATGCATGTTGCTGAATCCCTTGCATGCGATCAACAACACTGCTCACCATGTCTGCTTCGTGTCAACTACTGGGATGGATCTTTAACTTGTACAGGTGCAGTTTCATCCGTGAGTGCATGTTGCATCCACTATTGTTCCTATTCCTGTTGCAACTCATTCGTCTATCTGTGCAGCTTCATGTTCTTCCTGAGTTGCTGCTTCAACACATGTAACTCATTCTTTGTTCCATATTATGCCTTCGCGTGATCTTCATGTCATGCCGTCACTTCATAGCCTGAGTCTCCAAAGTCACTTTCATTATCAATGGATCTTCTTGATCTTGTAGCTTTGTTCCACCTCTGTGTTGTCAACAACCTTCCTCTTGCATTCGCCGCATTTGGTATGCTACCTTCAGCTACTGGTCATGATGTTGCTCGCTATGATGTTGCTGCTTGATGTCCTTGTCTACAAACAACTTGATGTCTTCGTAGGTAGATAAGTCGATGGACACTTGATCGACTGCATTCCCAAGTGTGCTTTGAATGATGTCTTCGTCTCTGCTCTCCTGAAAACCATTGTACCTGTACTGCTGAGAGGCAGATGAACACCTGGGATACCTAAAGGCATGGAAACACTCTCGGCAAGTAATCTGTCAGTCAAAAACCAAAATGAACATGAGAACTCATTGCAACATACCTCGATGCATGATCATGAAGGTTGCGCAATTTTAGCCGGGAGGTCGGGAGACCGAGTGTCAAGACTGCACAAGGCACAGTTTGGGCTGCTAGGAGACTGACTGACTCCTGGAACTGCGCAATGCACAATCCAGTCTGGTTGCTAACTGCTGGGATTGCGTAATGTGCAATTCCAGCTGGGAAGGACTGCTGTCCTAAGGAAAGATTTGCGTAATTTCTTGGGCCTATCCTCCAGAAATGCGCGAAACAGTGCTGGAAAGGAATGCGTAAATCTGGAGAGGAAGGTGAGCCTTCCTTTCCCAGATTGTGCAATGCAGCCTTGGTGAAGGCAGAGCCCGAGCCAAGGTTGGCCTGACTCACTGATGGGCAACTGAAAGCAAGTAAGTTAGTGAATGCATGGCGACACTAAGTGATAGAAAAAGTGATTAACAATGCATGCAAAACATGAATGAAATATTTAGCAAACATATCAACATGCTTGTGGGTGAGGTAGTTTGCCGGTTGAGCGAATGTCAGTGCAAAAAAATTTCATGCATGCAATATCAATGAGATAGCAACAAAATCTGAAATAGAGCTAGGAAAAGCTAGTATACATGTAAACGATAGGAAGCGTTCAAATAAATCAAGCAAACAATACTCCCACAAGCGAAAACACAAAAAGCGACAAAAATGCAACATAAGGCATGAGAATCGGGCTTACCCCAAAACAACTGAGCTGAATGTGTCAACTGCTTCTAGATGTGATGTGGGATGCCAGAGCTACAAGGTTGATGTGAGGAATGAGCTTTGTAGCGTCCAATTGATGAGTTTTGATAACATCGAGGTTGTGACACGAATGCCACGAATCTAGGGAAGCGACACTTGGTGGGAGGTTTCAGAATTGCTCCTTGCACGTAACCTCCAACTACTAAACATAGATCCCTGAAACAAGGGTTGCCTTTGCACGTTGCCTTGGGAGAAGCAACCCATGCATGCAAGTTTGTTTTGCTTAGTCCCGGAGGGAACTGGTCAACTCAGCTGCACATGCAAGAGCCTGCTCGACTGCTGGAGAAAAATGTGCATTTTTGGCTAGGAGCTACGCTGGCTGCCCAGGAGATTTGCGCAATTTCTAGGCAGAGCAGCTGACTGCTGCCCAGATTTGCGCAAATCCTGGGCTAAATAGGCTGCTGCTGGGAAAATTTGCGCAAATCCTGCTGGGTGGGTTGGCTGGCAAGATTGAGCAATCCTGGAGCCCAGCAGACTGTGAGAGAGGATTGCATAATTCCTTGAGGGAAGGTTGGTTGCCCTCCAAAAATGTGCAATTTTCTAGGGGAAGCTTCTCAGCCTGCAGCTGGACCAAGTCCGAGTGAGCGGCCTGTGAGGGGAATGGATCAAGTTGTGACCGATAGGTTGCCTTTGTGCAAGAAAGACACTAAATCTTGTGAACATGACGAAGCAAGGCAAGCTATTGTGAAAGTTGGAAGGGAGGCTCCAAAACGAGGTTAAGGCAAAATTTTGAAGGGTAGTTGTAGCCGCTACAACAGGTCACGACCCAGACACCAAATTGGTGTATGAGACCCCCTTGTTTGTGGGACAAGGGACCCACCTCCGCACAATGATTTGATTGCTAAGTTTACGAAGGCATACATACTCTACCCCCTTTGGTTTTGAACTTGTGACCTCTTAGGAGGAAACACATGCTCTTAACCATTAAGCCCACTCAAGCTGTGTAGGCCCACTCAAGTTGTATATACCATTATTTATATTTGTATAGCTTTCACATATGTATATAAATATAAATATTCTTAATTTTAATTTTATTAAAACTTTATTAATACATATAATTATACATATGTGGTGGGAATTTTTCTTTTTATTAATTAAATTCAAATATGATATTATGAAATACAATAGTTATAAATATAAATTATTATTTTAATTTATATGTTAAAATGATCTTAAATTACTATTTATACTAGCCTAGATCCATCTTAAGTCAGTGCTTAGAAGGATCAAAATGAAAATAGATTTGATCCGTCTGAGAGCTTGATAGACTTGGAGTTAAGATGGATCTAGGCTAGTTAATTACTAAACTTTAAATATGCTATATTAAAGGAGAATGACATGGGAAAAATATGTTACATTAGCTAAGAATACCATGGTAAGAACCATGAGTTAAAAATACTAAAAAAACCATTTATTTATATTATAATTTTATTTTATTTTAATCTAATAAAAAAATTAAAAATTATAATACAGCGAGCCGGACAATTGTTTTCAGAGATGCTAGTGCAAGGATTTCACATCTGTATACAAAAACGATTCCACAATGATAATACTTTAGTACAAGGGCCGAATCGGATGTTGGCTAGTCACGATATCTTCTGAACACAGTAATATCTTCTTGACTTCTGTTCTGATTTTACGGTGAGCTCATCAAAGCTTTGCAATTTTACGACGGCGAAATTGTGCATGTTTTCACGTTTCCCGGTGATTCCCGTGAAAACTCTGCAATTTTATATGGCGGCGAAGTTGCAATGTGCGTAGACGAGAAGGAATCCATTTTTTCTAAAATTAGAAAAGAATTAGTGTCGGTGTGAAGCCCTGATCCCTATATTCACTTGCCGTGAAAGTCCGATGACGAACATCCCAAATATTCGACAAATTGACCAGCGTTTGTTATTTTTTTAGTAGCATGGATCTCCGCGGCATTGTCATGTATTCATAGATTTTGAAGGTTTAAGGAAGGAGCCTTAGTCCAACCCTAACATAAACAACTTTATCAGAAAAACACCATTCATTGTTCTACCTGTATTTTGTCGTTACACTGCATTTCAAAGAAGCGTAGGCGGCAGGCAATTGCGTGAATATCTGTGGCATTTCCGTTGTTCATTTATTTTGGCATGACCCGCATATAGACACAGAATTGCAACTTGTTGGCACGGGTGCGGGAACACGGTGCCATTTCGAGGCTTTGAGGTTCAATCCCAGATCTAGCGAGCTGCCAAATTAAGCGCCAACATCAACGGGGTCTCTAGGTTTGGAGCGAAGCAAGTCGCATGAAGTGAAGAAGCGGTCTGGTCCGACTATTGTAGAATTTTTTGTTGGTTGGACGAAGAATCCGCAGTGGCAGCTTCGAACCCTCGACCATACCGGGTGGATCTTAAAATAAAAGGAATTTCTCGCTGACTAGCAATTAATGCTCTCGCAATGATCATGGAATGGATTGGAATGGATTTTGACCTATAAATCATTTTTAATTAACAGCGAGAAGTGAACAATGAGCATTGAGAGCAACGAGCAGTGAACAATGAGCAGTGTGAAAGCAGGGAGCTTTTATGCAGCATAAGTATCGAGCAGGGATAACCTAAACAACAGGGAGCAGTGCGAAGTAATCTTGGCATTTTATAGACCTACATATTTCTCAAAACAGGTTGGAAGACAAATGCATTCAAACATGACAAAGGAACACGAAATTTCAGAACATGTGGAGACAAATGATTTAGGACAAGTGAAAATTGCCTCATCCGCCAAAGCTGGGAAGTGGGTTTGGGTCAATGACAACAATATTGGGGCATTTTAAAATTAAGAATATCCCGTCTAAAATGGGAGCAAACAAGGAATAAACGGTCTAAAAAGAAAAGTACTTGAGCCCTTTGCAAAAAGCACTCAAACAAGTCTCCTCTACAAGCACGTGGCAACAAAAAGTCCAGAGGAAAAGTCATTGATTATTTTGCCTTATATAGTCCCACATCCACACTTATCATTTGGTCATCTGATCTTTATGTGAAAGAATTGTTAAATGCAAAACAAAGGTTGGAGGTTTTAGAAGCTAAAGGGCAGGAAAGAGATCATAAAATTCATATAATAACAGTTGAGAACAAGGCTTTAGCAGAAAGTAATAAAGTTTTAAAAGAACAAGTGGCATTGCTATAGGAAGCTCTCTTGATAGGGAAGACAGAATGGCAATGCATGAAGGCGGATGTGAAAAACATAAAGAAATCTGTAGTGGAAAGTACAGAGGTGGTGAATGTGAAATCATCCTAGGATAAAGGGAAAACAAAACAACCATGAAGAGAACGCAAGAGAAGAAACGAAAGGAGATTCCACCAAAGTTTCCAAAACTTGGGCTCAAGTTATTAGCAATTCTGCTAATAAGGAAGGAAAAACAAATATTTAGGTTGACAACATGCAAGATAGTGAAGGCAAGGAAAGCCAAAATAAGGCAACAAACATAATTATTAAAGGGGTGAAAGACTATGAGAAAAATGAATGTACTATTAACCTTGCAAGAGACTTCTTGAAAGACAAGTTGCTATGGCAAGGAAAAATATGCCAAGCATGGAGGGTGGGTAAGTTTAACGGAGAGAGAGCCAGGCCCATAAAAGTTATTATGCCTAGCTTGCATGATAAATATATCATTCTAAGCAATAAACATCTCTTGAGGGGTTTTCGTTTTTTCCTAGAAGAAGATTTAATTGTAAAACAACAGGAGGAAAGAAGGGAGGAAATTTTAAAGGTTAGGGCAACAAGAGATGAAGGTAAGAGAGCATGGATTTATAAAGGCAAAGCCATGATAACGCAATTTGTATCTCCTTCCAAAACAAAGCAGCAATATGGTAATAAAGAAGAGACAACAAACTCTTCAACAGAAATCATAAAGCAAGGTCAGTGTGGGAAAGCAGGGACAAAGACTCAAATGTGAGTCTTTCATATCAAAATAAATAGTAATCAAGTCATACGCAAGTTTCCTTAAGATTATTTTGTTGGAACTGCAAAGGTTACCTATGGAGACGAGGACTTGGGTTAGGGCCTATTGCGGACGATAGAGACATAATTTGCCTCATAGAAACACATGAGCATGAAGGGTGCAAGACACTTTTGTTTGAAGGATACTAGAAGATGGCAGTGTGGAACAAGGCATCAGGGAATGACAAAGGGAATGAAGATATCATGGGTTTAGTAAGGGATAAAGAAGGTTGTCTCATTCAGTTAGAAAAATAAGACTCAAATAAGCAATTCATTTAGTTTAAAATATCAGAAAATGGAAACCACATCAGAATTGCAGAATGCTATTTTGCGCTGCAGGTTCCAAAAATCTATAAAGGTAGAGGGCTTGACCACAAAGATCCATTTGCAGCCTTAAAAGCGGAGATTGCAACATATTCACAACTAGGTGAAGTCCTTATAGTGGGTGATTTCAATGCTAGGATTACAAGTGAGCAAGCTAGCATTCTTTGTTGTAAAGATGATTGTGACCCTATTTGGCTTACAGAAGAAATTAATCATCAGCGGGAAAGAATTTCAGAGGACAAGGGCTGCAATCTCTTTGGTGAACAATTGCTTACTCTATGTGAGGCCTTTGATTTAGTCATTTGTAATGGCTTGACTAGATGGGCAAAGTCCGGTAATTTCACTTGCAATACTCATAATGAAGCAAGTGTGGTAGATTATGTAATTTGCTCTCATGGTTTGTATGAGAAAATGGAGGAAGTTTCGATTGGAGATTAGTTGTGGGACTTGAAATCAGATCACAAGCCAATTTATTTATGTTTCCCTTGGATTGGAAAGAAATAATTAGAATAAAAAATTCAGCATGTCCAACAAAATCTCCCACAGGGCAAAATTCTTTTGACCCCAGAAAATTGTAATACCTTCAAAATGACGTTAGAGAGGCTCTTCGAGAAGGAGAAAATTACAATTCACAACCTTCATAGTCATGAATTAACACATTTAATTCAATGTGCATTTGCAAAGTGCAAAAGAGCAAAAATTAATAAGTCTAAAACAAATTGCTTTCTGCTTAATGCTTGGTTTGACAAGGAATGCAAAAAGGCAAGGAGAATGTGGAAAGAGTCAAACAAGGATAACATAAAGCTCAAAGCTTACAAATAGTTACTAAGCAAGAAAAAGGTCGATTTCAAGGCTTCAAGGAGGGAAGAACTAATCTTCCTTGGGAAAAATAATCCCAAAATATTTTGGAAGGAGCTCCAACCGAAAAAGATACAAATTGAAAATAAGATTACAACTTCTAAATGGTTTGACTATGCAAGACAACTATATGAGCAGGTCCCCAAGGTTGACCCTCCCCCCTTGGTCAACATTGATATTTAACTCTTCACGATACAAGAGGTAGAGATAGGTATCAAGAAGTTAGGTGTTGGAAAAGAAAAAGACTTAGCTGAACTCCAAGAAGAATATCTAAAGCGGAGCTCAAAGATTCTTGCACCTCACATTACAAAAATCTTTAACAACATCATACAACAAGGGCTCCCCACAGATTGGACACCTAGTCTGGCAATACCTCTTTCCAAGAGCAATGACATCAATAATCTCTCCAATTATAGGACCATCATGATAAACCCTTTGTTTGCAAAGCTATTTGAAAACATGCTAGAAAACAAAATTAGCAAGTAGGTAGAAGAAAGAGATAAGTGTGCTAAAGGGAAAATAGGTTTTAGACCTAAACATTCCACAGTCGATCATTGTATAACTTTAAGGCACATCATCAAAAAGTTTGCGAGAAAAAGGAAGAAGTCTTTGTTGCTTTGTTGATTTTAGAAAAGCATTTGACTCGGTTCCTAGGGATAAGATTTGGCACGGAATGGAGGAACTTGGGGTTCCTAAACATTTGAGAGTAGCTGTGCATAGGATGTATGGAGAGGCAAAAGTCAAAATTAGAACGTCAGCAGGCATTTCTGAAAGTTTTAGAAGCGATATCGGGGTCAAGCAAGGTTGCCCACTGTCTCCTACCCTTTTTGGTTTATATATCGACAAGCTTGAGGAGTGGTTAAATTCCCAAGGGGGTGATGGTATCTATTTGGGAAAGTTTGTTATAAGGCTTCTTTTGTGTGCAGATGACCTTATTCTGATTGCTAAATCGACTCTTGGTTTGCAAGAATGCTTACTATCCCTTGAGCATTTTTGTAGAAGTGTGGGGATGCAAGTCAATATCAACAAAACGAAAGTAGTGGTCTTCTCTAAGAAAATAAAACATAACCAACATAAGTTCTACTTTGAAGGCAACATTCTGGAAGAAGTTGCAGATTACAAATACCTCGGAATTGAGTTCAACAAAAATCTAAGCTGGAATGGTTGTAGAAAGAGAAGAACTTTGGGGGGTTGGAAAGCATTTTATGCTTTTCAAAATAGGTGTAGAGAGGCAGAGTTATGGGATTGGAAAACCACCCAAACTCTTTTTGGGCTTCTAGTGATTCCGATGATTCTCTATGGTTGTGAACTATGGGCTAGTAGTACATCCTACATGTAGTGGAGACAAATTGAGAAAATTCAGAAGCGTTTGATTACAAACAAATTTAAGATTAAAAGTGCAGTTCCTTATGATATCTTATTAAGTGAAACAGGGACTTCTCCTATTGAAACAATTGCTATGGTGCGAGTCATAAGGTATTTAAAAAAAATTGAATAAATGGAAGAGGGTAGATGGCCTAAGGTTGTCTTTAATGATAGATTGCGCAAGAGAAAAAAAACTTGGATGCAACAAAATAACAAATGGTTTAGTAAATGGGGTATTTGCTTGAACGTGTGTCCCATAAACAACAAAGAGATAAAAGCTTTTGTTATGGAAAAGTTCCAGAAGCGTACTTGGGATAAGGAGTTAGGAAGAAAGGAAAAATATTATATTGAAGTGTTTAATCCCACTCACAGTCATCAACCAAAAGCATACATAGAGGCCAATATCTCTTGGAGAGCCAAAATTCTTATTGCTTAGTTAAGGACTAATTCTCATCAACTCCATTGTGAAACAGGGCGCTCGAAAAGGCGAAAGGAAGTGTGGGAGGAAAGAGTATGCATTTTTTGTTCTTCCGGAAAAGTGGAAACATAAAAACATTTCATTTTAGAATGTGAGGCCTTCAATGACAACAAGGAAAGTTATGCAGATATGCTGGCAGCTAGCTCTTGGGATAATCTATTTAGCGAGGGGTTTGTCGAGAAGCTTGAGAATTTATTTTGAAGCTTCACAGAAAAAGGGCCAAATACATCAAGTATATGAAGAAACAATTTGTCCCGTAAGCTATCTTTAACCTCGTGGACATTAAAATAATTTATTTATTTCTTTCTTTCTCTACCCTACCAAATTAGAGAATACCTTTCAATACAATTATATACATAACACTTTTACTTCATCAAATTATATATTTAATAATTAAATTCACGAATTATTTATTTATTAGTTAATTATATGTTTTAAAATATTAAAATATATATATATATATATATATATATATATAATTCCTTAAATTTTATTAATAAAATTAATAAATAATTATTAATAAAACATATTTATAACAAATTACTATATTTGTATGTAGGAATTAAAACATAATTATAAAAAAGACAACCCATTTCCTAACTACTCAATTTAAACTTAAAAAATATATTAATTTAAAATTATATGATGTGAATGCCTAAGAGAAATCTCACACAAACTCACTTAACAAGTAGATGACAATTATATATATATATTTTAAAAATTTAGTATTTTTTTCTTTAAAAAATCTGAAATTAATAATGTTTTCTTTTCAATAATTTAAATAAATTTAACATCTTCAAAAACTTGTGTAACATCTTAAATTTTGAAATTTAATAACTATAATTTAAATTTCAAAAAATTTCCATTAATTTCATAAAATCATAAAAAAAAAAAAAAAAAACCATGCTTTTAATTGACGCTACTTTTTTTTAAAATTTGACGATAAAACTTAAACCTATGTTTTTATTAAACTTGAGACGAGTCCCACTTATTTTATAAACATTGCTCAGCGCAATTTTAACTATATAAAATATAATTATATATCACCATTGACTTTCAATTACAATAAAGTTACTCTTATAATAATAAAATGAAATGATATTTTAAGGTTTACAAGATTAAAAATAGTTTATGAGACAATTAGTTTCATGTTTTTGGCTTTTTGCAATTCAATCATTTTCCTATTCAAATTGATGATGAGCTGTGCCAACCTTCCAACAATCCCCTCCCTAAAAAGACAATGCCAAGAAACTGATGCTAACATGTTCTCATAACTATATCTGATGTCTTTGAATGCATCACAAAATGAGACCATTAGTTCATTGTTTTTGGCTTTTTGCAATTCAATCATTTTCCGATTCAAATTGATGATGAGCTGTCCCAACCTTCCAACAAACCCTTGGCTAAAAAGACAATGCCAAGAAAATGATGCTAACATGAGAACCTAACATGTTCTCATAACTATATTGGATGTCTTTGAATGCATCACAAAATGAAATGTTTTTCGCATTCCACAGCCCAAACGTGCAAAATGTACACACCCGTTCTTCCTAAGCTTTTTTAAGCCTTTTCCACCGTCCTATGCTAACATGTTCCCATAACTATCTCTCATCTCTTTGAATGCATCAAAAAATGAAATGATTTTCCGATTCCACAACCCAAACTTGCAAATGTACATCTCTTTGAATGCATCAAAAAATGAAATGATTTTCCGATTCCACAACCCAAACTTGCAAAATGTACACACTCGTTCTTCCCAAGCTTCTTTACGCTTTCCAGCATCCTTTTCACACCGAAGTTGATGTGAGTTGGTCCTTAATTGAGCAATAAGAACTTTTGCCCTCCACGAAATGCTAGCTCCAATGAACTCTTTTTGTTGTAGATCACATGTAGGGTTGAATTTCTCAATGTAATATTTCTTCTTTCTACTCAACGCTTTTCCCCATAAACTTTTTCATAACAAAATTCTTTAAAGCCTTGCTATTGATGGGACAACATTAAGATAGATATTCCATTTTTGCATCCATGTGTAGTTTTGTTTTATTCATGTTTTTTTTCTTTCATTCATGCCTTTATTGAATATAACATTAGGCCATCTATCTACTCTCATTTGCTCAATTCTTTTAAAATATCTTATGATTCTCTCCCTAACAATTACTTCAACAATAATAATAGTAGTTCCCAAAAATAAGATGACTTCACCTATAAAAAGTTAAAACAATTTTAAGATATAAATAAAATATTAAGTCGCATCTTTAAGCGTTTTCCCACACGCTCGTGACGTTTCCCGCACATGCAGCACCCGTCATGGGAAGCGAATAAAAAACAGGTCAGCATGCTATATTATCTTTTGCGTCGTGAATTATTTGCCGGGGCAGAGGATTTAATCGTAGAAGAAGACTGAAGTGCCATTTGTTTACAGAGCGGTTTTCTACATATTTTCTCCATCGATGCAAGACGCATTATTTTCAAGTTTTATGAAATATATTATTCTTCCATGTAGAATTGTGCGCCCACGCGGCTCGAACCTTTGAGAAGTCTCGGACGGTTCTTTCTCTCTGCAGAAAATGGACAGGGAATTGCGGGATCGTTCTAGCTTTATTGTAGGAATAATCGAAAACAGAGCTAAAGAGGTCGAAATATTTCATTTCTTTTGTGGCACTGATGTTATTTATCATTAAGTAGCACATTTTACCGGAATAATTTTCGGATTGACTTTATTTTAACTATCTTCAGAAGATTTTGAAAGAACATTGAACAGGCATGGTTTTCGGTTTCGTTTCTCAATCTTCACAAGAATTTGGTTCTTTTTTCTTGAGAGCATTTTACTTCAGTTTGTTATTCAATATCTGGTCCACTGAAAATTTCTCAATCTCCTTTCGAACCTGTAACATAGAAATATGCAGTAGTTTCGAAGAGGCTTTAGTAAAACATTTAGAAGATATGACAAAACCTCCTGAATTTGTATATCGTCAACTAGAGGGTATTTTTGAATAATTTTATGGATTTACTACATTTTTAACGTTCTTTGGAAGACGTTAATAAAACAATATTAAAGAGACATAGATTTTGGCTCGTTTTTCTCATTATCCACGTGAATTTGGCCTGTTTTGATGAGAACCTTTTATTTTAGTTTGCTATTCAAGATCTGGTACACGGAAACATTCTGAAGCGCTATTCGAACCTACGACGCCGAATATTGCAGTAGTTTTGAAGAGGCTTTATAAAAGCACTTTCAAAAAATGACAGAAACTGAGCGAACTTTAACCGAATGATAAATGAACTTATTATATTTTAACCATCATTTGGACGATTTCGAAAGAAGATTATTAGACAGGCAGGGGTTTCGGCTTCGTTTTCTCAATTTCCACACGAAGTTGGTTCTATATTGATAAGAACCTTTTGATTGATTTTTCTATTCAGTGTCTGGCACAGGGAAATGTTCTGTACATCTATTCAAACCTATGACACCGAAATTTGCAGTAATTTGGGAGGGCCTCAAACTCCAAAGAGATGAACAACCATCCGAATTCATTTATCACTAATTAAAGGATTATAGCTGAATAATTTCTGGATGTGCTATATTTTAATCGTGTTTGGAAGACGTGGAAAGAACAATCTTAAAGAGGCATGAATATCGGCTTCTATTCTCAATTTCCGAATGAATTTTGCTCTATTTTGATGTGAACCTTTTGATTTAGTTTTTGGTTCAATTTCTGGTACATTGAAACCCGGGTGCACCAAAATAGCAGTAGTTTTGGAGACATTTTATTTAAAGCACTTAAAATAAATGACAGAGGTATAATCTTTTACTCTGTTTATCATATACTCGTATCCTGTGAACCGTTTCAATTAAAATATATGTAATGCAGGTGGGTTTAGCGGCATTTGATTTGAGGACTGCTGCACTCCATCTTTCACAGTTCATTGAAACAAGTCGCTCGTATCAGAATACGAAAACGCTCTTACATTATTATGATCCAACGGATATCATTGTTACACCGTTTAAGATGGCTTCAGAGGGAATGGCTGGCGTGTCTGCTCTCGTTGATAGCTCATACTCTTTGACTAACAAGGTAACAAAGGGAATGAAAAATTAAGGTTCGCATTGGCTTTATTCGAGCAAACTTTTTAATTTTTTTCTTACTATTTGCATATTATATGCATGAAGGCATTTCGAGCGCTAAGTTTAACGTGGCTTTGTTTGGATGTCAAATTAAATTCAGTTACAAAGGTCTGAGTTAACTCTGTTTTATCCTACCTCTGTTTGCAGGTGATCATGGCGAGAAGCTGCTTTGACGACACAAAGGTACTTGTGTAGTGTCATTTTGGGTTTTAAAGACATGGATATTTTTTAAATATAGGAAAACTAATAATACAAGCAAAACATAACCACTCTTTAATTGCATAATTTAGGATCAACGACATCATGACTTAATGTTGGGAAATAGTTATGCTGGAAGACAGGGTCATTCTCTAATGGCATAGGCTAAACAGCGTTTTAGGGAAAATCACTTCAGCCACACCGTAAAAGATATTCTCTTATTCTGTGGGTTATTTAGCCTTTCTGCTCTTTATACGCATTGCTGCTTAGACAGAAGATCATTTAGCTAGACAAGAGCTTTTCTCTAGTCTACACCGGTAAGCCGTAAAAGTAATTATATTCTTCCGGTAGTAACATAAGCACCAGTTTATAAAACAATAAACAAGTAATGATATGTACCGATCAATTTCATCTTCTTATGAAGCACCAATATGACACAATAAATATGTGATGTTTGCAGGGAGCTATAATGGTGAAAAGTTTGGCTGCCAAGGAGCCCTCTGCACTAATTCTAGATACGTATTCCAAACAATACTATCTTTGCCTTGCAGCAGCTGCAGCTTGTATTAAATGGTAACCGTTTAAGCTTTTGTCTTGTGGATTATATGGTTGTCTTTTTTAATTCTTAACGACATAAGACGAGCTAATATAAGAGCCACTTTTGCCTCAGATTCCAAGAAATAAAAACATGTGGTTTTGCTTCAAGTTTTTAGGTAGAACATATTTGAGATAATTTTAATTTACTGGTTCAACTCATATGTCATTTTTCCAGTAATTTTAAATATGTATGCTAACGAGGTTTAACTGAAGTGGTTAAGAGGAATGATTGCTATTCTCTTCACTTAAGTTCAATTTCTCTGAATATTGTTGTAACTGCTATGAGTCTTGTTGTTGAATGACTTTGAACCCTGAAGAAATGATATGAGTCTTTTTGTCGAATGACTTTGAAACCTGAAGAAATAAGTTTTATTTTAGAAGATTTCCTTTTTCAAAATAATATGAAAGTTAGAATCCACATAGAAGGGAAATTTATGGGTTGCATTAACTTGTCTTCATTGCTTTTGGTAGCAGAATGGTAGGACTATTTTTTGTCTTAATATGATGGTAGCGCAATCAGGTTATTGTCACACAATTAAATTTTAAAAAACAGGTCAAAGCAAATATGTTGTGAGTACGTGTAACCCACCCTGCTGCCTCCTTTTATGGATGAAGAAGGCTAGGTTCTACAATCAATGTCAACCATCCCTATGGTGCACCTACGTGAGAGAGCCCAGCCTGCATGAAAGGGCTTCCTATATTAAAGCACCTTTCTCCTAGAAAAAAACACCCTCTACTATCTCTGGAAACTCGTGTGCTTTACCTAAATTTAGAGTAGCACCTACGTAAAGCTAAATCAACACCTAATAAAAGAACATAAAAACACAATCTAAAAGTGGAAAAGTATGTTCTAAATCTAGAAAAAACAGGTGTACTAAAAATTAAATATCTGCCTTTTAAATCTGTCCAGGGACAGCTCATGCATCCATACTGCACGCATGAGTTACACCTACTTTATGTCTATTAAACCATTGCACTTTTCATAGAGGCTTTTTAGTCTGTCTCAAGGTATGGGTACTGTTACCGGTGAAAGTCCATAAATAGAAGGGAGCCTTAGCTGCTGTGACAGTGGGTTAAGTCTCCATTGTTGTCATTGGCCTAGCATTTGCCCTTTAGGGATCCCCTGCTAGTTTGAGCGGTAACAGTACCCATACCTTGAACCAAGGGGTTTCCATGAAATGTGGGTATGAAATTTTAAGTTACAAAATGGGTCATAAAACCCTCAGCCATCAAAGTGATATCAAAATAAAAATGCAATTAACCTTCATTCCAGTTGCATCAGGCTTCAAGATATTTCACTCAAGCTATACCCACATCACCCAAGGAATACCAAGAGAGTGAGACACCATCATCAATCATCCAAATCATCCTCCACATATCCCAAGACCCCCCATGGCTGCCATAGATACAAATTGGCCCTCAAACTCAGCACAAACCAACGCAATGTGTTTAAGATTCCAGGTCATGACCCAAGGTTTGGGCTTTATTCCAGGTGGAGGGCTAGTTCATTCAGGAAATGATGCCCTAGGTGACCCAACTTGGTTCTTGGTCAAGGAGGCCTCAAGACTGCTTTGCTAGCCTTCTAGGTCAAAGAGAAGCAGTCTTGTAGCTTTTATACTTCGATGTACAAAGGAGATGGCTTATCAAGGTCAATTCACTGTTAGAATTACCCCTAGGAGATTTCGTTCACAGTACATGGCCCATACATTGAGAGATGCTATAGAGACAAAATTCCACAACTTTAAGCAATAAATGCATGTAGCAATTAACCCTAGAAATAGCGAAAATCCTAGTCCAATGTATATGCCAAAGTAAAACAAGAATAACATTAAAAGTATATACTTACATGTAACAGAATATATCCAACCATCCACAATTGACAAAAGAGAAGCTCCAAGAGAAGATAGACCAATATCCACACATCAAAATTCATCCATAAAGCTCCAATTCATCCTCTAGAAAAAGTGTGAAATTCTCAAGAGAGAAAAGATTCAATCCAAAGTGATGTTGAGAAAATGAATTCATCTCACTTGTATTTATACACTAATGAGGAGTTCGAATTAGCCTTCTTGGCCTACATAAGCCCCAAAAATAAAATAATAATTCAACTTTTGGTGACAAGCCCACCAAACTAGCTCATAAATGAAAGAATAAGCCTCTCAAGAGTTCAAATAATAATCTATGCATGTCGTAGGGCCCTCTAAGAGGCCTAATGAGGTACATGGGTGCCACAATGAAGAGTAGAATCCTCAAAAGCAGTGTACAAGGAGTTGGCCCCTTGTAGTAACCTGTGGTGCTCCAAATGACATGTGGGGGCACCCAAGTGTCCTCATGGGTCTCCAAACAAATCGAAGATGCCTGTAGATTGCCTGCAAGGGCTAGAATGATGGTGTAGGTGATGCCACATCATCGTGTAAGTCCTAGATCATCTGCCAAGTGTATGGTGCAAATATGGGGCCAGCTGGGCATGATGGATCAGGTGCATCTTCCTCGTCCAATAAGTGAACCATGAGCAATCTCTGAATGGCTGTGGGGATC
The DNA here is from genome assembly GCA_031772625.1 of Pinus tabuliformis. NCBI lineage: Eukaryota > Viridiplantae > Streptophyta > Pinopsida > Pinales > Pinaceae > Pinus > Pinus tabuliformis. The sequence continues at coordinate 369,784,283 of CM062816.1, forward strand.
CATGGAGTGTTGTTTGCTGCTGTGGAGGCCCATGGCTCTCAACACACACCCTACATGTGCCAATGTAGCCCTTTGGAGGATTAGGACCCCGTATAGGGAGACCAAACCCAAGATGGAGACCATCTGCAATCCTGCATAATATCCAATGCGTCCCCTAGCCTTCCAGTACAACAAGTCATTAGAGAAATCGAGAAATCGAGTAAATGAGCTTACCAATCACGGACCACAGGTGGGGACTTCATAATGGCTTGCCTTTTCATAATGGGCTTTGGGATGTGCCAATGTCTCCTAAACTCCAAATGGGGTTAACCAAGAATCCTATTAGGTGGTTTCTACTTCTAAATGGGATAATATATTCAAGGTACATCCTTCAAAAGGTGGTGGCATGTGACAATAGGTGAATGAAGTAGGGGATGAGAAGGGGCAGCCCTGGGTCACATGCTGGGGTACAAGGGTAGCTAATAAGAGGGAAGCCCACACTTGGGTTTATAATGTATAGGAGGGAGCAATTGTGGTACATGAGGTGCCTCGGCCTTGATTTTTCCACCCTTCTTTATATGCCTTTTTCCTTTTTATGATTTTCTTTGATTAACTGCTCGAGGCTCAAAGGGTAAGAGCATGATGTATAAGATATAGCAATGAATACCCCCTTTAAAGGTAGGGCGGTTCATTTCCCACCAGGGGTTGGGACAATCATGGGTTCCTATATGATGAAGGAGGTTCATAGAACCTGTAGGAACTAGGGTGATGGCCATGATGATGGGGTAGAGCTCATGTATTGGCTTTTGCCCACGTGCTAAATGTGTTTGTTTCGGCCATCTTTTGCATTTTGTGGTACATTTTCCTGTTGAATGTGGCCAAATATGCTTTTATTTTTCTTTTTAGCTGCATCAACCTTTGGGCTTTATTCCAGGTCATGACCCAAGGTGTGGGCAGTTGACCCTATGTGGACCTAGTGGAGGAATGTGGACCCAAGTGGGAGAAATGATGAATGGGGTAATAATGAGTGGAAAGAGGGTAATATAAGCATATAAGGGAGTGGGACCACGCAACTAGAATCGAGGTTTCCCATGAAATACCATCCCTAGAGCCAAATGGTCAGTAAAAGAGATCCCATGGGACTAGAATGCAAGGTTAATATCCAAAAGGGGTTAGGGGACAAGGGCACCGACCTAACCCATTCTTTCCGCCGAATTCCCCCATTAATCCATGCCCAGAAGTGTCCATGATAAGCAAACTACAATACTCAATTACCAAATGACAAGGCATACCTTTAGGTTCGGGAGGCCCACCTTCAAACATACGATCATGGCAGATTTGCGTGGGACCACATGGTTGGCTCAGGTGGCGGAGAAATGGCACAATGAGCTAGCTGGTGGCTGCAAGGGACTGCCGGCTGTCAGCTGAGGACATCTTGGAGAAAAAAATTTATCTTAGGGATATCACCCACAAAATGGTGGGTAACAGGTACTATGGCAAAATGTGGAAGTAATATGGGGTTCAATTGGGTTGAAATCGTACAATAGTTATATGTCGGAACATTCTATAGACATGTTTTGGATCATGAAATTGGTATGCAGGTTTTGGATTGCTCGAGGACAAACAATTTCGGGAAGGCAGGACTGTAATGAATGGTCATCGACCTAATAGCCTATTTGATGCTCGTAGGATATAGGGAAGAAGGGGATAAATTAATCTAATTGTTTGACTATCATTTGGGTAAAAAGAGCAACATTTAGAAGTGATAGTGAATAATTAATTAAAAAAGGTGCTATTAAGTGGCTTCGATAAAAAAATATTAAAAACTTTATAGTCACTTTTGTTACGCACCACTCGTGGGTAGTGTATATAGGGGAATTTTTTTCTCCTAGATGGTCCTCAGCCCACAGCCAATAGCCCCTTGTAGCCACCAAATAGCTTGATGTGCCATTATCCCCGCCACCTGAGACAGCCATGTGGTCCCTCGCCCACCCCACTTGTTATGATTGTATGTTTGAAGGTGGGCCTCCCGACCTCGAAGGTATAGCTTTTCATTGGTATAGTTGAGTAATTTTCCTTACTTGTCATGGGCACTTTTGGGCATGCATTGGTGGGGGGATTCGGTGGAAAGAGTGGGCTAGGTCGATACTCTTGTCTCCATTGCCCGTATTTGTGGTTATCCTTGTATCCTAGTCCCGTGGGATCTCCTTTACTGGCCATTAGCTTTAGGGTTGGCACTACTGTTGAGAAATCTAGGGTATCAATAGTTAGGTGATTTCTCTACTTATGATAATTGCTTGTGATAGTCTTTTTACTTCTTGATTACGATCTTCTCTTCTTGAGTTATTATTGTGTTCTTTTCATCAAGACAATTACCAAATCATGAACAGTAAAGAGAAGAGACACAATATATAGGCTTGTCAGCCGGGGCCAAAACCTCTCACTCTTTGAGAGGAAAACCCAAACGAAATTATTCTTATAGATCTTCAATTGACAAATACCAAGACCATGACAAAGACCCTTGACACTAGAGTGTGAAATTTCCTTAAACCCGAGAATTCCTACTGCAGCACTGATGATATTTCTTCTACTTGTTAGATTTACATGAACAAGTTATTTACAGTGTCCTACGACAAAGATTGAAATACATAAACTGTAGCCTACACCAATTAAATTATGTGCCGAAACAAGAACACAACAATAGAGAAAGATACACACAAGTGACAATTATTTTTGGACAAATGTCCCCGGAAAAACCCAATGCGAGAAAACCGATGCAACAGATCTAAGGGTTTTTATTATTATGTAGTAGTTTTCTGAATACAACTTTGGATGCCCTCCCGACAATCCAATTATCGAGAAATAAACTGGCAGAAGAAATTTTTTTAGATTACCTCACTCTACTTGGCAAGTTCCGGCTGATTCGGCAGTTAAACCAACATGTCCCTGGCTATTTCTGCGTTGCCTCTATGTGGGCCCAGCGTTAGCCTCTAAGGCTCTGCGTCAGCTCAACTGGGAATCGATTTGCCTTCTGGAGCAGTTTTCAGACCTCCCGGCTCAGAAATGTCAGCTCCCTCAGCAAATTTAGACGTCTGCGTGGAGAACTGTGTTGCGTCTGCGTGAGACCTTCTGGCTCAATGTCAACCTATGCGTGAGCCCTTCTGGATCAGTGTCAACCCCTCATGGGTCCTGCGCTGCCTCCTTCTGGTGTCTCTCTGCCTCTCTATTGCGTATCCTGGGCTCTGGAGAAGATATTCCAACCCAACAATCCCTTCCCCTCATTGCACAAGCTCACTATTGATATTCTCCCAGCAGTTGCTCTGCTTCAGAAAATCGAACTTCTGAACTCACTTTGTGTATCATCCAAGTGACCCTCAAGCTTCATTGACATTCAACGACCCAGATTAGAAGCTAATCGATGGCTAAGATCATTTTTGCTTAATAAGTCTTCTTCTAGAAGTTACACCCACATTTAGAGTAATATCCATTAATTAATTTATTTCTTAAGTTTAGACTTAGGGTCCCATTAAAAATAATTAATTATTTTAATAAAACTATTTCTGGGTTCTTTGGAATACATGTGCCCAAGCCTCCTTGCAAAATTTGAGACTTAGAGCACATCCGATGCTACCAGAAATCAACACTTCCTCTTAGCGAGGGATGTGCTCTAGCAATGCACCCTGCTGAAGCATCACTCTGTTCTATAACATCTCCCTCTGTGTTGCTGATGTCTGACATGCTATCCATCAACTACTGCGCTGTGTTGATTTGGGGTAGCATAGGATGTGCTCTAGCCATGAAATTTGGTGGAGACGTTGGGGCACATGAGATTTCCAATACCCAGAAAGGGTTTGGGCAGATTCTAAACAGTTCAAGAGATATTAAAATAATTAATATTTTTAATGGAGTCCCTAAGTCTAAACTTAGGGAAAATAAAATATTAATGTGTATTAATATGAAACTGTGTTAGAATGGTCCAAAAGACATGGATCAAGCCAGATCTAATCTTAGCGGTTGATTAGGGACTTAATCTCGGCCGATGATATGTCAACAGGAAAAGTATAAGAGGAGGCTTGAGGGTCACTTGGAGAAAACACCAGAGTGATCAGTGATTCTATTCTCTAGAGCGGGGTTTGCTAAGAGAGATAGAATTAGTGATCGGGAGATGCAACTGAGGGGCATTTGAGTACAGAGAGACAAAGAGGCAGAGATAGTGTCGAGAGAGCAGTGCAATAGCCAAGGGAGTGATGCAGAGCCAGCTAGGGCTCATGCCGGGCCACGCAAAGGCAGCCGGGAGTTGTGCAGTGCCTCAGAGAGGTCAACGTTGCTGACGCAGAGAGCCAGAGGGCTGACATAGGGCATCCCAGGGTTGACGCAGACCCATCTGGGGTGACGTAGGGCCAGCGTGGGATAGAGGGGCTGACGCAGTCTAGAGAGAGGCTGACGCTGGGGTTTATGGGGCAGATTTGTGTTGAGTAGTTGTCGGAAGGATTATTCGGGGTTTCAGCCAGGAGATTTGTCAGAAACTGAGAGGTATTACTGCCAAGGAAATTCTCTGTTGGGTAGGCCAGTTTCAGCACCCAGATTGTACTCTGATATTGCTTAATAAGAAAACCCTCAGATCGCTGCACCAGTTTTCCCACATTGGGTTTTTTCGGGGACATTAGTCCAAAAATAATGGTGTCATATGGCGTGTTTGTTTCTGTTTCTTTTAGTTACTGATCTGTAATATGTTGGGCATGCACTAGTGTTTATTTTCAGTATTTACATTGTAAATAACTTGTTAAGTAAAATAACAAGTAGGTAGGAATAAATCAGATAAAGTGCATGGAGGGTTTCTAACTAAGTAAACTTAGAAACTTCAACATGGTATCAAAGCGTGATTGCAGATCACAGGAGGACTAAGGACATCAGCCAATCGGAGCAATAACAACAGAAAACAACTGTCTCGTGGTGACAGAAGTTGTTTCTAGCAGAGCAGCAACAAGGGAAGGGTGATGTAGTGCCTGCGTCATCAAGGGCGAGTCGAGAAGAGGCAACGCAGAAGCTGAGGCAAAGGGAGCCTCACGCAGAGCCACGCAGTAGCTGGGAAGGCTGATGAGGCCGGGTTGCTGGTGCCGGGATTGCGTAGAGCCTAGAAGCTCTCACCTTCAGGTTGCTGGGGTTTAGAAGGCTTTGGGAATATTGCAAAGAGGAGTTGCTACCGAGGGTTTCTAGTTGAGGAACCTGGATTAGTGGTGCGGTTGCACAAGACGATCAGAGTAGGGGGCATCTCGACAAGCGGTAGAAGGATTTCCAAGAGGGAAATCAGGACTCAGAGGGAGTTCAGAAGAGAACTTCCAGACGGGAAGTAGAGACTTAGAGGAGTGGAACAGAGAACTTCCAGAAGGGAAGTAGAGGAGCATCATGGCACTACACGGAGTAAGAGACCAGGATAGACTGGACGGAGCGTCGAACTTCGCAGTTTGGAAGGCCAGAATCTTATCCGTACTTGACAGGAATCATGTCAAGAACTTTGCCTTAAAGGTAATAGCTATCCCAGTCGACCCCAATGATAATGACAAGTACGAGGAGGCAATGGCGAGGGCCAAGAGCATCATCCTTGACGGGGCCAAGGATCATGTAGTACCACACATAGCCGAGAAGGAAGCGACATTTGAGATGTGGGAGGCTCTCAAGAAGTTGTACCAGCATACTTATGTGCAGAGAAGAATGTTGCTTCAGAATCAGTTGAGGTCATATCAAATGAAGAAGGGAGAACCGATTGAGACCTTCCTCGGAGGACTGAATGAGATCTGAGATCAGTTGACTGCTATAGAGGCAACACCGGATTAGGAGCTGATGGTGAGGACAACCCTGAATGCTGTCTCAGAAGACTGGGAGGTATTTGTCCAGAGTATAGTGGGCAAAGGGACTCTCCCACCTTGGGACGAGATGCGGGAAGCTCTTCGTCAGGAAGAGATCAGACGACAGTCGAAGACGGGTAGCAGCAGCAAGGGGATCAAAGTCAAGCAGGAGGAGGAAGATGTGGCCCTAACATCTGAGGGAAAGCAGGAGAAGCGAAGAGGAAAGATCTCTCCAAGATCAAGTGCTTCCACTGTGGGGAGCTAGGTCATTATGCAACTTAGTGTCCAAGGAAGAAGAGTAAGGGAGATTCTTCCGAGACTAAGGCAGCGCCAGCACGGGCAGAGAAGGAAGTTTTGACAAACGATGACTGTGCCATGAGTGCACACGCACCACTTGAGAAGAAGTGGGGAGACATTGAGCTGTAGTTAGGCGGACTACAGGTGATGAGGGGCAGGATCCTCAAGGTACCTAGCCTCTTGGATTAGACCTTGCTATGAGAGCCTTGACGAGGAGTAGCAGGACTGGCTGAGTCGAGTAGAGATGGATGCGGATGGAGTGACAGAGAGAGATACAGTGCAGGAGTCTCGAGACAGCGCGAGGCTAGTAGGCTACAGCAGTGTGAGAGGCACAGGAGTGTTGCACCAGTGCAGGATGGCACAGAGAGGTGTGCAACAGTGCGAGATGTAGGGAGTTGTTGCAGCAGCGCAGAGGTCAGAGAGGGAGCACTTGTTAGCGATAGAGGGAGCTTCAACATCAGTGGGTGTCTCTAGCCCAACAGAGAGGTCAAATTGGAGATCAGTTACTTACTTCTCAGTAACTGAGTTGCAGTGTAGCAGTGGGCAGCACGATGCAACATTATGAGAGGAGGTGCAGTGCGGATGCAGTGTTGGGAGAAAGGACCATCAGTAGCATGGATGCAGAGGGAGCTGTCGTACATATGCAGCAGTGGCAGTAGCAGAACCATGGGCAGTAGTAAATGATACAACAGTGCAGAGGATGGTGGGTAGCAGGCCTAGCATCAGCACAAGGACCGATGCCGGATAATCAGAGTAATACTCAATGAGGAGTATTGCTAGAGCACAATCCTCGCTAAGAGGGAGTGTTGATTTGGGGTAGCATTGGATGTGCTCTAGCCACGAAATTTGGTGGAGAGGTTGGCGCACATGAGATCTCCAATACCCAAAAAGGGTTTGGGAAAATTCTAAACAGTTCAGGAGATATTAAAATAATTAATATTTTTAATGGAGTCCCTAAGTCTAAACTTAGGGAAAATAAAATATTAATGTGTATTAATATGAAACTGTGTTAGAATGGTCCAAAAGACATGGATCAAGCCAAATCTAATCTTAGTTGTTGATTAGGGACTTAATCTCGGCTGTTGATATGTCAACAGGAAAAGTATAAGAGGAGGCTGAGGGTCACTTGAGAAAACACCAGAGTGATCAGTCATTCTATTCTCCAGAGCGGGGTTTGCTAAGAGAGATAGAATTTGTGATCGGGAGATGCAGGGGCATTTGAGTACAGAGAGACAGAGAGGCAGAGATAGTGCCAGGAGAGTAGCGTAGTAGCCAAGGAGAGTGACACAAAGCCAGCTAGGGCTCACGCAGGGCCATGCAGAGGTAGTCGGGAGCTGCACAGTGCCTGAGAGAGGCCAGCGTTGCTGACGTATAGAGCCAGAGGGTTGACGCAGGGCATCCCAGGGTTGACGCAGACCCATCTGGGGTGACGCAGGGCTAGTGTGGGATAGAGAGGGGCTGACGTAGTCCAGAGAGAGGCTGATGCTGGGGTTTTAGGGGTAGATTTGTGCTGAGTAGCTGCCGGAAGGATTATCCGGGGTTTCAGCCAGGAGATTTGTCAGAAACTGAGAGGTATTACTGCCAAGGAAATTCTCTGTTGGGTAGGCTAGTTTCGGCACCCAGATTGTACTATGATATTGCTTAATAAGAAAACCCTCAGATAACTGCACCGGTTTTCCCACATTGGGTTTTTTCGAGGACATTAGTCCAAAAATAATGGTGTCATATGGCGTGTTTGTTTCTGTTTCTTTTAGTTGATGATCTGTAATATGTTGGGCATGCACTAGTGTTTATTTTCAGTATTTACATTGTAAATAAATTGTTAAGTAAAATAACAAGTAGGTAGGAATAAATCAGATAAAGTGCATGGAGGGTTTCTAACTAAGTAAACTTAGAAATTTCAACACGCTACCGCTGCAACTGTACTGCTGCTGACATTGTCACTGTCAACACTGCATCTGTACTACAACTCCCTTTGAATTTCTGCATCCGTGCTGCTGCTGGCACTGCCACTGCCAACTGCCCTGCACTGCAAACTGCTGCTGCTACTGCATCAGCAATGGAAAAACATCCCAAATTATTGAACTAACTTTGTTTAGTATTATACCATGTGAATGTTGGAGCCTGACTTTTGCTAGTCTCTGTGTTGACCCTCTTGAATCTTCTGCACTGCTGCTGACCTTTGCTCTGTGCCATCTGCACTACTGCCAACTCTGCTCTACGATGTTCAGTCTATGGCACTCCTAGCCACGACAACTGTCTCTTCGAAACTCCTCGGCACCATCTGACACTAGGCCATCCTGCTACTTCTGATCTGGGCTCCCGTAGCAAGGAATTGATCCGAGAGGTGGGCTCCTCAAGGATCCTACCCATCTATAGCTCTTTCGAACTACAACTCCAAATCAACCCACCTCCCTCCTAGAGGTATCTCAGTTTTCATGGCAAACTCCTCCTCCTCGATCTTTGCGGGTGCAGCCTTCGGATTGTGCTTCTCATCTTTGTCCTACTTCCTAAGAGGACACTAGTGACCCATATCACCGAAGCACTTTATCTTCGAGACGTCCTTCTTCCGCCTTCGCTGCTCCTGCTGCCCCTTTGATGCAAGGGCTCCATTATCGTCCTCCTCCTTGGGATTCGACCCACTACTGCTGCTTCCATCAAGCTTACACTTGACTAGATCTCTCCTCAGCTCCTCTTGCTTAAGATCTGCCCACATCTCATCCCAATTTGGTAAAGTTGCCCTGCCCAAGATACTTTGGACAAAGACTTGCGCCTCATCTGAGACAGAATTGAGGGCCAGTCTAACCAAATCGGAATCTTGAGGTGTAGACCCCACAGCTGATAACTCATCTCGCATCTTTTGAAGCTTTGTGAGGAACGGATCCACACACTCCCCCTTCTGCATCTGAGCAGATCTCAGTTTCTACTCAAGGTACATCTTCCACTGCTCGGAAGATCCCTGATACAACGTAGACAACACATCCCACATCTCTGTAGCAGTCCCTCTACTAGCGATGTGACCGACTACATGATCCTTCACTCCGTTGAGGATCATTCGCTTTGCCTTCGCCATTTCTGCTTTGTACTTCTTTAGCGGATCTGCATCTGCAGACACAGCCACCACGGTGTCGACATATGTCTTGAGGGCATGCTCATCTAGAAGGAATGACATCTTTGCCTTCCAGATGACATAGTTGGATGCTCCGTCCAATCTATTCTGATCCCTCAAGCCATTGGTTGCCATCTCTGCCACGAAAATCTGTCAAACTGCTCCTCTCTACGTCTTACTGCTATTGCTCAACCAATAAGAAAACGAACTTCTTGGTGGGAAGTCTTTTGAGGAAAAGTTGCCTCACTGTGCTTCTCTTCTCTTCTGACGTCTTTTTGCCTAGCAAAACGGCCTCTAGAAAAACTGCGTCCCACTAGCTCCTCCTCACGCTGAGACTTCAACGCTGCTCCCTCTGCCACGACAAGTTTTCGATTTGGAAGCCCTTCTCTCTGTCGACTCACTCAAAGAGAGTCTGCCTTGAACTTCTGCCCTCCTAGCTTGGACTACGCAAATCCTCTGGGGTTTGAACTGCTGCCTCCTGCAGCTATTTCGATCTCCCTCTTTTGCTCAGTGCTGGGTTCTTTGGCACTGTTCTTTTTGCTTCACCTGAACTCGCTCCGATACCATGTGAAAATTCCTTAAACCCGGGAATTCCTACTGCAACACTGATGATATTTCTTCTACTTGTTAGATTTACATGAACAAGTTATTTGTAGTGTCCTACGACAAACATCGAAATACATACATTGCAACCTACACCAATTAAATTATATGCCGAAACAAGAACAAAACAGTAGAGAAAGATACATACAAGTGAGTTATTTTTGGACAAATGTCCCCGAAAAAACCTAATGCGGGAAAACCGGTGTAGTAGATCTGAGGGTTTTTATTATTATGTAATAGTTTTTTGAATACAACTCTGGATGCCCTCTCGACAATCCAGTTTCAGAGAAATAAACTGGCAGAAGAAACTTGTGAGATTACCTCACTCTACCCGGCAAGTTCCGGCTGATTAGGCAGTTAAACCAATGTGTCCTCTACTATTTCTGCGCTGCCTCTGTGTGGGTCCAGCGTAAGCTCAATTGGGAATCGATTTGCCTTCTGGAGCAGTTTCTAGCCCTCCTGGCTCAGAAATGTCAGCTCCCTCAGCAAATTCGGACTTCTTCTTGGAGAACTGCGATGCTTCTGCGTGAGCCCTTCTGGCTCAACGTCAACCTCTGCGTGAGCCCTTCTGGCTCAGCATCAACCCCTCCTGGATCCTGCAATGCCTCCTAGTGTCTCTCTGCCTCTTTGCTGCATATCTTAGGCTCTGGAGAAGATACTCCAACCCAACTATCCCTGCCCCTCATTGCACAAGCTCACTATCGATATTCTCCCGGCAGCTACTCTGCTTCAGAAAATCGAACTTCTGAACTCACTCTGTGTATCATCCAAGTGACCCTCAAGCTGTTGGCATTATGATGCATATGTTGTACTTGATGGCAACCCTCTGATAGAAGAACATCTCACTTACATATAACTAGATCAATCTACAGATGTGACTAAATGCATGGGATGCAGGACAGCTCAAAGGGATAAGAAGATCAAGTTCTAAGTATGACAAGTTAGCTTTGCCATCAAGTCCAAAGGGGGAGATTGTTGGCATTATGAGACAAGTGTTGTCCTTGATGGCAACTCACACAGATGGTAGATCATAGTGCAGCAGATCAGTAGCAAAGAATTGATGATCAGACTACAAAGAATGAAGAAAGAAGAGTATATACGCAGGTTCACTATATACCAAGTAGGGTATACACGCAGGTTCACTATATACCAAGTCGCGTATACGCAGGTTCACTATATACCAAGTAGGGTATACACGCAGGTTCACTATATACCAAGTCGCGTATACGCAGGTTCACTATATACCAAGTAGGGTATACACGCAGTTTCATGCACGGAAAAGCGCGTACATGTCGGAAAGCTTATTTTTGGGTCCGTGGTATTTAGACCTATGGTTTTGGTCCGTGGTATTGCACCCATAAGTGTTGATCCCAAGTATTGGGTCGATGGTATTGTTTTATTATGGTTTTGGTCCGTGGTATTGAGCAAGGCCTAAGACTATAAAAGGAGAGGAAGATCATTAGGCAAGGGCATCAAGAAAGTCTTGAATATCTGATGAAGTATGAGATCTAGTATGCAGGGTATGGGTTGATGATGCATTGCTTGATCTGAGCTAAGGTGGGATCTCACCAGTTGATGGAGAACAAGATCTAAGGAGAGATCGGGATCAAATGGTTTGAAATGAACTATCTTTATATGGTTGATTATGCTTATTCTAGATCTGCATACTGACGCATGTAATATAAATGTTATGAGTATGACTGATGTCTGGTACAGCTGCAAAGTTATAAGAAAATATTTTTAGATCTGTACGCGGGTTGGCCTTGGAAAAAGTGCGTATGTGCGCGGGTTTGATTCATTGTAATAGCGTATACATTTTGAAGTTTGATGTTTGAAGTTGCAGTTGGGTCTGAGTGATTTTGCAGAGTTCTGTGTCTGCTCTGTGTTCTGGTGACTGTGTTGTTGACAGGGTTTCAGTGTTTCAGTGATTTAGAAATTGATGATGCTAGTAATGATTGTTTCGAGCTTCAATGATAGTTATGGGTCCAGTATGAAAATTGGATGAAATGTGGCCTTTCAGATTATGTGTTGTGCTTCAGGAGTATCCAGTCTGAAAATGTATGAAACGTGGTACCCGGAGGAGGGAAGATTGTAGGCCAGCGCCTACGTACTAGTATCTTAGCTAGTACAAGAGCAAAGGGGGTTGGAGCTCCCTTCCAGGAGAATCTGGAGAACGAGAGAAGGTTGTAGCCTTCTGCAGGTTGTAGCCTACGTGTTGGTAAAGGACTGCACCAGTTCATTGTAAAAGAAGTTTCTTATTAAAGGAAGATAGAAACGAATTGCAGTAGTGGTTTTCACCCACATTGGGTTTCCACCTTATATCATGGTGTTCATGTGTGCTTCTTGTGTGTGATGATCTGTTCTGTTTTACTGCACCTGCTTATCGTTCATATGGTTAATGAAGTTCTGATACACTAACTAAAGATCAACATTTAATGGATTAACTGAATCATAAGTATTTTGGATATACGTTGGTTGCTTTAGACACAGTTGCGTATAGACGCGGTTTCCCTTGAATGAAGTAGCGTATATGTATCTAAGTATGGAAATGAAAAAGTTTTATTGATCTAATAATACTGATTCACCCCCCCCTCTCAGTATTATTTCCAACAATTGGTATCAGAGCGGGTCCTTTGGTAGAAGCTTGATCGCTTGAAGGAGATCTGTGGAACTATGGGAAATAAGCTTAAGAAGAAAGCACCTAAGAAGAAGAAGACATCTCAGAAGAACTATGACAGTGGGAGCATCGATTGGGGATTAAGTATAAGAAGCTCTTCAGATTCAGAATCATTTCAGAATGAAGATGAACTATCAGGTATGAATTTGCTATCCTCTGATGTTATTGCTATCTATCCATTTGGAAAAGATGAAAGTGATAGCGAAACAACTGAATTTGCTCTTATGGGTGAACAAGAAAGATATCAAATAGAGGCAGAATTTAAAAGGCTCTCAGATAAAATCAGAGATCAACAAGATCTATTGAACAAAAGGGAATGTGACTTCAAAGAAGAAGCTACCAAACATAAGGCCCAACTGGAGGAAGGAAACAAGGTAAGGAAGTTATTCAAGGACAAATGTCAAAAGTTGCAGGATGAAGTAACATCACTAAGAGATGAAGTCAATGAAAGAAGCACAACCATCAAGAAACTCAGAGATAGATCCAGTTACTATGAAAGTCTTGAAGCCACGAACTGCTCGCTAAAGGAAGATCTTGAAGAATCAAAGAAGCAGAATAAAGATCTACTCCAAGCTATTGAAAAACAAGTAAACGAAGTTATCAGCTTAAAATATCAGCTGGAATGTGCCTTCAGAATTCGTCAAATGCAGCAGGATCTGAATGAAGAACAAGAAAAGGAGATTCTCAAACTAAGGCATCAGTTGGAAGAGGAAGGAAAGCTGAAGAAGACATGAAGAAGCAATGTCTAGAAAAGGAAGAACAATGTCAAGTTGAGGTAAATATCTTGAAAGGTAAATTAGAAGAAAAGGATAAACTGTTGCGATTTCAAGATAGTACTAAAGCCTTGGATGATATTCTTAGTAGTCAAAGGTCTCCTGCTATCAAGACAGGTCTTGGTTTTCATGAATCTGTTGAAGGTGAATCTAGCTCACAAGGTGAGGCAAGGAACTCTAAAGAGAAATCTAAAATGATCAACAAGGAGATAAGAGAGATGAGAAGTCAACCCCATCAACAATCAAGGAAAGAGATTCTTCAAAGAAAATCTTTTACTACTCCTATGAATAATGTTGAATGTTATGTATGTCATAATCTTGGATATGTTGCAGCTAGATGTAGAAGAAGAAGGTTTCAAGACCATCATGCAGAAAGATCATCACATTCAAGGTACTTTAATGGATATTGCTTTGCTTGCAATATGTTTGGTCACAAAGCTGCTGATTGCTACAGGAGGAATATGAAACATGTAAGATGTTATGCATGTAACAAGTTTGGACATATAGCAAAGGAATGCAGGAACAAAGCACGGACTTCACACCAAAAGGAGAAAACAATATCACACTTGAAGATATGGAAGAAGAAGGAAGTACAGACAGAAAGATGTGGCACAACACAATGTACTCAGATACAGCGCAGCACAGACTCAGAGGGAGCTGAAAGTATAAAACTTCAGTGTCTTGAATCTCATACGCAAGTTCCATAAAGGGAAGTCGCGTATATACGCGAGTTGGATACTGCACAGTCGCGTATATGATTATCTGAAGAAATGCAATAGGGACAGGTTCAGGAAAATGATTTGTTATGTTCAAGTCCATTATTTGCTCTATTGGTTAATAGTTACAGTCTGATGAGGATGTGTGGAAATGTTTTGATACTTGTAAGATGTCTAGAAGTGTTTTGATCCTAACTTGATGATGATGATGTCTTGATGCTTATTATGCATGATCAGATCTAACAGATGGCACATGTTGAGGGGGAGCATATGCCTTTAATAATTCGTTGTTGGCATTATGGTTAATAGTCCTTGGTGATGATGCTTATATGGCTAAATGATATATCTTGCTATGATGTGGTTATGAGTTGTCCATGATAAAATCTCATATGGTTCTTGGGGTTACATAGTTGATGTTCAGATCAGATTTATGGTTGATTCTTTGATGATGCATATATGGTGCTTACATGGTGATCTTCATAAGGATAAGGAGAAGTACAAAGCTTGAATACACATCTTCCTCACTTGATGATGAGTCACTCATATGTTGCTGTCGTCATAAGCATGATGCAGGCACTATTGTGGATAAGGATTGTTGCTGTTGATGATATCAAGAAGTTTTGTCAAATGAGCTTGAGCTCGAGATACATAGTGCTGATACATGGATGACTACTCAAAGTTGCTTTGTTGGAGACATGATGATGAGTTCTTATCTATATGATGATAGGTTGATAGTTACATATGTTGATTGATGCAGATGTTCCCAAGTAATGATACTTGGATCATGTAGATCTTGACATTGATGTAATGGCTATGGTGGTTTCACATATAATGTGAATGATTTCATGATGAAAAGGAGTTGACATCTATGTTCAGACATACCTTGTTACAGGACATTTACAGGTTGCTGATATGGAAATGGTTGTACGCGAGTTTCATAAGGACTATCCGCGTATATACGCTTGTTTATGTGGATACAGTCGCGTATATGATAATTTGAAGGAAATCAGTGGGTCAAACTCAGAATGAGAAGATTCTGATATGGGTCTGACAGAGACCATCTGGCACAGGTTCAGGGGGAGCAGATAAACTTCCAATGATGCATTGTTGGCATTATCTTAGAAGCTTTTGGTTCTAGTTCACAGTTGTTGTTGGTTTCAGGTGGAACAAAGGCAAAAGGAGAACAGAAGGATCTCTTGGTTGTTGATCTGAATGGTGATTGACAGATGCTGCCAATATCAGTTATTGGTGACTTTCATAAGTCTTGCTCTAGATATTTCGTCTCTATGTCATATATCTCTTTTGTGGTATCTCTTTCATGGTGTCAAGGTCATGTAACGGCCTATATTGGTTTCCCCACTATGCCTGGGATGAAGATGTAATGTTCTTGTTTTATCATGTGTAAACTTTTGATGTATCCCCACTTGGTTGGGTGGATGAGTCAATTCTAGTATATCCCCACTTGGTTGGGAAATGGATGTATGTATTGAGTCTTTTGGTGATAGGAAGGTCTTTTATGATGTATAAGTCATGGTTCTTCTTGAAGAACATCTTTTGCAGATCTTGCCTACAGTCAGGGGGAGCATGAACAACACAATTCAGCAAGAGCAGAGCTTCAGCATGTACTCAGAGGGTGCATGGACAGATTGGTACACCTTGGCATATACAAAGGGGGAGCATATTCAGAGATTTCAGCAGGTACTCAGGGGGAGTATGGACAACAGAATGTTTATCAAGGAAAGAGAATATCTTGGTTCGCCCTTTGCCCTTGATGTCAAAGGGGGAGAGTGATTTGGTGTTGTTGCCATCAAGTCCAAAGGGGGATATTGTTGGCATTATGATGCATATGTTGTACTTGATGGCAACCCTCTCATAGAAGAACATCTCACTTACATATAACTAGATCAATCTACAGATGTGACTAAATGCATGGGATGCAGGACAGCTCAAAGGGATAAGAAGATCAAGTTCTAAGTATGACAAGTTAGCTTTGCCATCAAGTCCAAAGGGGGAGATTGTTGGCATTATGAGACAAGTGTTGTCCTTGATGGCAATTCACACAGATGGTAGATCATAGTGCAGCAGATCAGTAGCAAAGAATTGATGATCAGACTACAAAGAATGAAGAAAGAAGAGTATATACGCAGGTTCACTATATACCAAGTAGGTTATACACGCAGGTTCACTATATACCAAGTCGCGTATACGCAGGTTCGCTATATACCAAGTAGGGTATACACGCAGGTTCACTATATACCAAGTCGCGTATACGCAGGTTCACTATATACCAAGTAGGGTATACACGCAGTTTCATGCACGGAAAAGCGCGTACATGTCGGAAAGCTTATGTTTGGGTCCGTGGTATTTAGACCTATGGTTTTGGTCCGTGGTCTTGCACTCATAAGTGTTGATCCCAAGTATTGGGTCGATGGTATTGTTTTATTATGGTTTTGGTCCGTGGTATTGAGCAAGGCCTAAGACTATAAAAGGAGAGGAAGATCATTAGGCAAGGGCATCAAGAAAGTCTTGAATATCTGATGAAGTATGAGATCCAGTATGCAGGTTATGGGTTGATGATGCATTGCTTGATCTGAGCTAAGGTGGGATCTCATCGGTTGATGGAGAACAAGATCTAAGGAGAGATCGGGATCAAATGGTTTGAAATGAACTATCTTTATATGGTTGATTATGCTTATTCTAGATCTGCATACTGACGCATGTAATATAAATGTTATGAGTATGACTGATGTCTGGTACAGCTGCAAAGTTATAAGAAAATATTTTTAGATCTGTACGCGGGTTGGCCTTGGAAAAAGCGCGTATGTACACGGGTTTGATTCATTGTAATAGCTTATACATTTTGAAGTTTGATGTTTTAAGTTGCAGTTGGGTCTGAGTGATTTTGCAGAGTTCTGTGTCTGCTCTGTGTTCTGGTGACTGTGTTGTTGACAGGGTTTCAGTGTTTCAGTGATTTAGAAATTGATGATGCTAGTAGTGATTGTTTTGAGCTTCAATGATAGTTATGGGTCTAGTATGAAAATTGAATGAAATGTGGCCTTTCAAATTATGTGTTGTGCTTCAGGAGTATCCAGTCTGAAAATGTATGAAACGTAGTACCCAGAGGAGGGAAGATTGTAGGCCAGCGCCTACGTACTAGTATCTTAGCTAGTACAAGAGCAAAGGGGGTTGGAGCTCCCTTCCAGGAGAATCTGGAGAACGAGAGAAGGTTGTAGCCTTCTGCAGGTTGTAGCCTGCGTGTTGGTAAAGGACTGCACCAGTACATTGTAAAAGAAGTTTCTTATTACGAATTGCAGCAGGTGGTTTTCACCCACTTTGGGTTTCCACCTTATACCATGGTGTTCATGTGTGCTTCTTGTGTGTGATGATTTGTTCTATTTTACTGCACCTGCTTACCGTTCATATGGTTAATGAAGTTCTGATACACTAACTAAAGATCAACATTTAATGGATTAACTGAATCATAAGTATTTTGGATATACGCTGGTTGCTTTAGACACAGTTGCGTATACACGCGGTTTCCCTTGAATGAAGTAGCGTATATGTATCTAAGTATGGAAATGAAAAAGTTTTATTGATCTGATAATACTGATTCACCCCCCCTCTCAGTATAATTTCCAACAATTGGTATCAGAGCGGGTCCTTTGGTAGAAGCTTGATCGCTTGAAGGAGATCTGTGGAACTATGGGAAAGAAGCTTAAGAAGAAAGCACCTAAGAAGAAGAAGACATCTCAGAAGAACTATGACAGTGGGAGAATCGATTGGGGATTAGGTATAAGAAGCTCTTCAGATTCAGAATCAGATTCAGAATCATTTCAGAATGAAGATGAACTATCAGGTATGAATTTGCTATCCTCTGATGTTCCTGCTATCTATCCATTTGGAAAAGATGAAAGTGATAGCGAAACAACTGAATTTGCTCTTATGGGTGAACAAGAAAGATATCAAATAGAGGCAGAATTTAAAAGGCTCTCAGATAAAATCAGAGATCAACAAGATCTACTGAACAAAAGGGAATGTGACTTCAAAGAAGAAGCTACCAAACATAAGGCCCAACTGGAGGAAGGAAACAAGGTAAGGAAGTTATTCAAGGACAAATGTCAAAAGTTGCAGGATGAAGTAACATCACTAAGAGATGAAGTCAATGAAAGAAGCACAACCATCAAGAAACTCAGAGATAGATCCAGTTACTATGAAAGTCTTGAAGCCATGAACTGCTCGCTAAAGGAAGATCTTGAAGAATCAAAGAAGCAGAATAAAGATCTACTTCAAGCTATTGAAAAACAGGTAAACGAAGTTATCAGCTTAATTTTGGCATTATGATACAAGTGTTGTCCTTGATGGCAACTCACTCAGAGACAGGTACAAGTGATGGCAACTTGATCAGAGGACAGATCTCAGTACAGCAGGACAAGAAAGCGATATACGCAGGTTCAGTAAGGAAAATCAGCGTGTACACGCAGGTTGGCTTCAGGAAAAGCGCGTACATGTGAAAACGTACCTTTGGTCCGTGGCGGTTAGTCCTTGGAAGTTGTGCCTATGGTTTTGGACCATGGTGTCTCGACGGACGTGTTGATCCCTAGTTTTGAAGTTGATGGTATTGTGTTACTATGGTTTTGGACCGTGGTATTGTAAAGGGCCTAAGGCTATATAAGGAGAAGATCATTAGGCAAATGGGAGCAAGCAAGGTGCAAGAGTCTGTGAGTGATGAAGATCTGAGGAAGTGTAAGATCCAAGTGCTGGTTATGGGTTGGTGATCTGAACCAAGGTTTCACTCATGTGGAGGATGACGAATGATGGAACGAGATCTCAAGGCTTGGAATGATTATCTTCATATGGTATGACTGTGGATAGATCAGATCTATTGACGCATGTTTATTGTTATGATCTGGGTATGTTTTGATGTCTGATATAGCTGCAGAGTTATAAGTTAGAATTTGCAGATCTGTACGCGGGTTGGTTTTGGTAAAAGAGCGTATACACGCAGGTTGGGTTCATCCAAGTAGCGTATACAATGTGAAGTATGATATTTGAAGATGGAGTTGGATCTGGTTGTTGTTATGTTGTCTGGTTGTTGTTGACAGGGTTACAGTGATTCAGAATTGGGTGTTTCAGTGATTGATGATGCAGGTTGTACTACAATAGTGATTGACTTATGGATCCAGTATGAAAATGTATGAAACGTGGTCCCGGGAAGATCGTAGGCCGGCACCTACGTACTGGTAAACATATCAGCCAGTACAAGAGCCAGGGGGTTGTAGCTCCCTTCCAGGAGCAACTGGAAAACGAGTGAAGGTTGTAGCCTTCTGTAGGGTTGGCACCTACGTACTAGTAAATGGATCGGCTAGTACAAGAGCTATGAGGGTTGTAGCCCTCTGCAGGTTGTAGCCTGCGTGCTGGTAAATGACTGCACCAGTACATTGTAAAAGAAGTTTCTTATTAAAGAAGAAAGAGACGAATTGCAGTAGGTGGTTTTCACCCACATTGGGTTTCCACCTTATATCATGGTGTTCATGTGTGTGGCTTTTGTGTGATGATCTGTTCTGTTATACTGCACCTGTTTACTGTTAATAATGTTCTGATGCATTTACTGAAGATAAGCTAACTAAATCATAAGATCTCTGGATATACGCTAGTTGCTTTAGACACAGTAGCGTGTACACGCGGGTTCACTTAACTGAAGTAGCGTATATGTTTCTGAGTATGAAATTGGAAAGGTTTTACTGATCTGATAATACTGATTCACCCCCTCCCTCTCAGTATTATTTCCAACAATTGGTATCAGAGCAGGTCCTTCAGAGAAGCTTGATCGCTTGAAGGAGATTCGTAGAACAATGGGGAAGAAAGCACGTCAGAAGAAGAAGACAGCTCAAAGGAACAATGACAACCTGCCGTTGAGTGGAAGCAAGAATTCAGATCCTGAATCACCTCAGAATGAAGATGGACAAACAAATGAAGCATCAGATCAAACCATAGATCAGCAAGATCTACCTAGCAAAAAGGAGAATGCCCTCAAAGAAGAAATCATCAGATTAGAAGATCTGTTGGAATGTGCCTCCAGAATTCGACAAATGTTGCTAGCACTGAATAAAGAGCAAGAAAACGAGATCCTTGAACTAAGGCATCAGTTGGATGAAGGAAGGAAAGCTGAAGAGACCTTGAAGAAGCAATGTCTGGACAAAGAAGAACAACATCAAGTTGAGGTAAATATCTTGAAAAGTAAATTAGAAGAAAAGGATAAACTATTACGATTTCAAGATAGTACTAAGATCTTGGATGATATTCTTAGTAGCCAAAGGTCCCCTGCTATCAAAACTGGTCTTGGTTTTCATGAGTCTATTGAAGGTGAATCTGGTTCACAAAGTAAGACAAGAATCTCTAATGCAAAATCTGAAAGGCTCTACAAGGAGATGAAAGGTCAACCTCATCAACAATCAAGGAAAGAGACTCCTCAAAGAAAATCTTTTACTCCTGCCATGAATAATGTTGAATGCTATATATGTCATAATCTTGGACATGTTGCAGCCATATGTAGAAGAAGAAGGTTTCAAGACCATCATGCTGAAAGATCATCACATTCAAGGTACTTTAATGGATATTGCTTTTCTTGCAATATATTTGGCCACAAAGCTGCTAATTGCTATAAGAGGAATATGAAACATGTAAGATGCTATGCATGTAACAAGTTTGGACATAAAGCAAGAGATTGCAGGAACAAAGTTCATGATAAGAAGAAATCATCAACATGCTTGAAGATATGGAAGAAGAAGGAAGTTCAGTCAGAAAGATGTGGCACAGCACAGGGTACTCAGCACAGCACAGACATAACAGACTCAGGGGGAGCTGAAGGTGTAAAACTTCAGTGGTCTAATTCTCATACGCAAGTTTCATGAAGTAAAGCCGCGTATATACGCGAGTTTCACACTGCAAAGTAGCGTATATGTCAGTTTGTGAAAAAGCAGTGGGGACAGACTCAGAAAAGGGGTCTGATATGATCCAGTCCAGTATATGCTCTATTGGTTAACAGTTACAGTCTGCTGAGAATGTCTGGAAATGTCTTGATACTTATGGCACAGGCTCAGGGGGAGCATATACTTCAAATAATGCATTGTTGGCATTATGGTTAGAAGTTGTTGATAAAGTCTATGAAGCTAAATGATACATCTTGCTGTTTGATCAAAGGAATGGTATTGCAGGCTGATGCTTATGGTACAGATCATGATGCTGCTGGTGGCCTTCATAAGTCTTGGTCTAGATATTTCATCACTATGTCATGTATCTCTTTTATGATGTCAAGGTCATGTAACGGCCTATGTTGGTTTCCCCACTATGCCTGGGATGAATGATGTAATGTTCATGTTTTATCATGAGTAAACTCTTAATGTATCTCCACATGGTTAGGTGGATGAGTCAATATTGGTATATCCCCACTAGGTTGGGTGATGAATGTATGTATTGAGTCTTTTGGTGATAGGAAGGTCTTCTATGGTGTATAAGTCTTTGTTATTCTTGAAGAACATCTTTTGCAGATCTTGCCTACAGTCAAGGGGAGCATGAACAACACAATTCAGCAAGAGCAGGATGGATAGATTGGTACACTTTGGCATACACAAAGGGGGAGCACATTTGGAGATTGCAGCAGGTACTCAGGGGGAGTATGGATAGCAGAAGGTATACCAAAGAAGAGAATATCTTGGTTCGCCCTTTGCCCTTGATGTCAAAGGGGAGAGTGACTTGGTGTGGTGGTTGCCATCAAGTCCAAAGGGGGAGATTGTTGGCATTATGATACAAGTGTTGTCCTTGATGGCAACTCACTCAGAGACAGGTACAAGTGATGGCAACTTGATCAGAGGACAGATCTCAGTACAGCAGGACAAGAAAGCGATATACGCAGGTTCAGTAAGGAAAATCAGCATGTACACGCAGGTTGGCTTCAGGAAAAGCGCGTACATGTGAAAACGTACCTTTGGTCCGTGGTGGTTAGTCCTTGGAAGTTGTGCCTATGGTTTTGGACCATGGTGTCTCGACGGACGTGTTGATCCCTAGTTTTGAAGTTGATGGTATTGTGTTACTATGGTTTTGGACCGTGGTATTGTAAAGGGCCTAAGGCTATATAAGGAGAAGATCATTAGGCAAATGGGAGCAAGCAAGGTGCAAGAGTCTGTGAGTGATGAAGATCTGAGGAAGTGTAAGATCCAAGTGCTGGTTATGGGTTGGTGATCTGAACCAAGGTTTCACTCATGTGGAGGATGACGAATGATGGAACGAGATCTCAAGGCTTGGAATGATTATCTTCATATGGTATGACTGTGGATAGATCAGATCTATTGACGCATGTTTATTGTTATGATCTAGGTATGTTTTGATGTCTGATATAGCTGCGGAGTTATAAGTTAGAATTTGCAGATCTGTACGCGGGTTGGTTTTGGTAAAAGAGCGTGTACACGCAGGTTGGGTTCATCCAAGTAGCGTATACAATGTGAAGTATGATATTTTGAAGATGGAGTTGGATCTGGTTGTTGTTATGTTGTCTGGTTGTTGTTGACAGGGTTACAGTGATTCAGAATTGGGTGTTTCAGTGATTGATGATGCAGGTTGTACTACAATAGTGATTGACTTATGGATCCAGTATGAAAATGTATGAAACGTGGTCCCGGGAAGATCGTAGGCCGGCACCTACGTACTGGTAAACATATCAGCCAGTACAAGAGCCAGGGGGTTGTAGCTCCCTTCCAGGAGCAACTGGAAAACGAGTGAAGGTTGTAGCCTTCTGTAGGGTTGGCACCTACGTACTAGTAAATGGATCGGCTAGTACAAGAGCTATGAGGGTTGTAGCCCTCTGCAGGTTGTAGCCTGCGTGCTGGTAAATGACTGCACCAGTACATTGTAAAAAAAGTTTCTTATTAAAGAAGAAAGAGACGAATTGCAGCAGGTGGTTTTCACCCACATTGGGTTTCCACCTTATATCATGGTGTTCATGTGTGTGGCTTTTGTGTGATGATCTGTTCTGTTATACTGCACCTGTTTACTGTTAATAATGTTCTGATGATTTACTGAAGATAAGCTAACTAAATCATAAGATCTCTGGATATACGCTAGTTGCTTTAGACACAGTAGCGTGTACACGCGGGTTCACTTAACTGAAGTAGCGTATATGTTTCTGAGTATGAAATTGGAAAGGTTTTACTGATCTGATAATACTGATTCACCCCCCCCCCCCCCCCTCTCAGTATTATTTCCAACACTTAAAATATCAGCTGGAATGTGCCGTCAAAATTCGTCAAATGCAGCAAGATCTGAGTGAAGAACAAGAAAAGGAGATTCTCAAACTAAGGCATCAGTTGGAAGAGGAAGGAAAGCTGAAGAAGACATGAAGAAGCAATGTCTAGAAAAGGAAGAACAGCTTCAAGTTGAGGTAAATATCTTGAAAGGTAAATTAGAAGAAAAGGATAAACTGTTGCGATTTCAAGATAGTACTAAAGCCTTGGATGATATTCTTAGTAGTCAAAGGTCTCCTGCTATCAAGACAGGTCTTGGTTTTCATGAATCTGTTGAAGGTGAATCTAGCTCACAAGGTGAGGCAAGGAACTCTAAAGAGAAATCTAAAATGATCAACAAGGAGATAAGAGAGATGAGAAGTCAACCCCATCAACAATCAAGGAAAGAGATTCTTCAAAGAAAATCTTTTACTACTCCTATGAATAATGGTTAATGTTATGTATGTCATAATCTTGGACATGTTGCAGCTAGATGTAGAAGAAGAAGGTTTCAAGACCATCATGCAGAAAGATCATCACATTCAAGGTACTTTAATGGATATTGCTTTGCTTGCAATATGTTTGGTCACAAAGCTGCTAATTGCTACAGGAGGAATATGAAACATGTAAGATGTTATGCATGTAACAAGCTTGGACATATAGCAAAGGAATGCAGGAACAAAGCATGGACTTCACACCAAAAGGAGAAAACAATATCACACTTGAAGATATGGAAGAAGAAGGAAGTACAGACAGAAAGATGTGGCACAACACAGTGTACTCAGACACAGCACAACACAGACTCAAAGGGAGCTGAAAGTATAAAACTTCAGTGTCCTGAATCTCATACGCAAGTTCCATAAAGGGAAGTCGCGTATATACGCGAGTTGGATGCTGCAGAGTTGCGTATATGATTATCTGAAGAAATGCAGTAGGGACAGGTTCAGGAAAAGGATTTGTTATGTTTCAGTCCATTATTTGCTCTATTGGTTAATAGTTACAGTCTGATGAGGATGTGTGGAAATGTTTTGATACTTGTAAGATGTCTAGAAGTGTTTTGATCCTAACTTGATGATGATGATGTCTTGATGCTTATTATGCATGATCAGATCTAACAGATGTCACAGGTTGAGGGGGAGCATATGCCTTTAATAATTCATTGTTGGCATTATGGTTAATAGTCCTTGGTGATGATGCTTATATGGCTAAATGATATATCTTGCTATGATGTGGTTATGAGTTGTCCATGATAAATTCTCATATGATTCTTGGGGTTACATAGTTGATGTTCAGATCAGATTTATGGTTGATTCTTTGATGACGCATATATGGTGCTTACATGGTGATCTTCATAAGGATAAGGAGAAGTACAAAGCTTGAATACACATCTTCCTCACTTGATGATGAGTCACTCATATGCTGCTGTTGTCATAAGCATGATGCAGGCACTCTTGTGGATAAGGATTGTTGCTGTTGATGATATCAAGAAGTTTTGTCAAATGAGCTTGAGCTCGAGATACATAGTGCTGATACATGCATGACTACTCAAAGTTGCTTTGTTGGAGACATGATGATGAGTTCTTATCTATATGATGATAGGTTGATAGTTACATATGTTGATTGATGCAGATGTTCCCAAGTAATGATACTTGGATCATGTAGATCTTGTCGTTGATGTAATGGCTATGGTGGTTTCACATATAATGTGAATGATTTCATGATGAAAAGGAGGAGTTGACATCTATGTTCAGACATACCTTGTTACAGGACATTTACAGGTTGCTGATATGGAAATGGTTGTACGCGAGTTTCACAAGGACTATCCGCGTATATACGCCTGTTTATGTGGATACAGTCGCGTATATGATAATTTGAAGGAAATCAGTGGGTCAAACTCAGAATGAGAAGATTCTGATATGGGTCTGACAGAGACCATCTGGCACAGGTTCAGGGGGAGCAGATAAACTTCCAATGATGCATTGTTGGCATTATCTTAGAAGCTTTTGGTTCTAGTTCACATTTGTTGTTGGTTTCAGGTGGAACAAAGGCAAAAGGAGAATAGAAGGATCTCTTGGTTGCTGATCTGAATGGTGATTGACAGATGCTGCCGATATCAGTTATTGGTGACTTTCATAAGTCTTGCTCTAGATATTTCGTCTCTATGTCATATATCTCTTTTGTGGTATCTCTTTCATGGTATCAAGGTCATGTAACGGCCTATATTGGTTTCCCTACTATGCCTGGGATGAAGATGTAATGTTCTTGTTTTATCATGTGTAAACTTTTGATGTATCCCCACTTGGTTGGGAAATGGATGTATGTATTGAGTCTTTTGGTGATAGGAAGGTCTTTTATGATGTATAAGTCATGGTTCTTCTTGAAGAACATCTTTTGCAGATCTTGCCTACAGTCAGGGGGAGCATGAACAACACAATTCAGCAAGAGCAGAGCTTCAGCATGTACTCAGAGGGTGCATGGACAGATTGGTACACCTTGGCATATACAAAGGGGGAGCATATTCAGAGATTTCAGCAGGTACTCAGGGGGAGTATGGACAATAGAATGTTTATCAAGGAAAGAGAATATCTTGGTTCGCCCTTTGCCCTTGATGTCAAAGGGGGAGA
Organism: Pinus tabuliformis; assembly: GCA_031772625.1. Lineage (NCBI taxonomy): Eukaryota > Viridiplantae > Streptophyta > Pinopsida > Pinales > Pinaceae > Pinus > Pinus tabuliformis. Next base: position 369,810,182 of record CM062816.1, read on the forward strand.
GTGATTTGGTGTTGTTGCCATCAAGTCCAAAGGGGGAGATTGTTGGCATTATGATGCATATGTTGTACTTGATGGCAACCCTCTCATAGAAGAACATCTCACTTACATATAACTAGATCAATCTACAGATGTGACTAAATGCATGGGATGCAGGACAGCTCAAAGGAATAAGAAGATCAAGTTCTAAGTATGACAAGTTAGCTTTGCCATCAAGTCCAAAGGGGGAGATTGTTGGCATTATGAGACAAGTGTTGTCCTTGATGGCAACTCACACAGATGGTAGATCATAGTGCAGCAGATCAGTAGCAAAGAATTGATGATCAGACTACAAAGAATGAAGAAAGAAGAGTATATACGCAGGTTCACTATATACCAAGTAGCGTATACACGCAGGTTCACTATATACCAAGTCGCGTATATGCAGGTTCGCTATATACCAAGTAGGGTATACACGCAGGTTCACTATATACCAAGTCGCGTATACGCAGGTTCACTATATACCAAGTAGGGTATACACGCAGTTTCATGCACGGAAAAGCGCGTACATGTCGGAAAGCTTATTTTTGGGTCCGTGGTATTTAGACCTATGGTTTTGGTCCATGGTATTGCACTCATAAGTGTTGATCCTAAGTATTGGGTCGATGGTATTGTTTTATTATGGTTTTGGTCCGTGGTATTGAGCAAGGCCTAAGACTATAAAAGGAGAGGAAGATCATTAGGCAAGGGCATCAAGAAAGTTTTGAATATCTGATGAAGTATGAGATCCAGTATGCAGGTTATGGGTTGATGATGCATTGCTTGATCTGAGCTAAGGTGGGATCTCACTGGTTGATGGAGAACAAGATCTAAGGAGAGATTGGGATCAAATGGTTTGAAATGAACTATCTTTATATGGTTGATTATGCTTATTCTAGATCTGCATACTGACGCATGTAATATAAATGTTATGAGTATGACTGATGTCTGGTACAGCTGCAAAGTTATAAGAAAATATTTTTAGATCTGTACGCGGGTTGGCCTTGGAAAAAGCGCGTATGTACGCGGGTTTGATTCATTGTAATAGCGTATACATTTTGAAGTTTGATGTTTGAAGTTGCAGTTGGGTCTGAGTGATTTTGCAGAGTTCTGTGTCTGCTCTGTGTTCTGGTGACTGTGTTGTTGATAGGGTTTCAGTGTTTCAGTGATTCAGAAATTGATGATGCTAGTAGTGATTGTTTTGAGCTTCAATGATAGTTATGGGTCCAGTATGAAAATTGGATGAAATGTGGCCTTTCAGATTATGTGTTGTGCTTCAGGAGTATCCAGTCTGAAAATGTATGAAACGTGGTACCTGGAGGAGGGAAGATTGTAGGCCAGCACCTACGTACTAGTATCTTAGCTAGTACAAGAGCAAAGGGGGTTGGAGCTCCCTTCCAGGAGAATCTGGAGAACGAGAGAAGGTTGTAGCCTTCTGCAGGTTGTGGCCTGTGTGCTGGTAAAGGACTGCACCAGTACATTGTAAAAGAAGTTTCTTATTAAAGGAAGATAGAAACGAATTGCAGCAGGGGGTTTTCACCCACATTGGGTTTCCACCTTATATCATGGTGTTCATGTGTGCTTCTTGTGCGTGATGATCTGTTCTGTTTTACTGCACTTGCTTATCGTTCATATGGTTAATGAAGTTTGATACACTAACTAAAGATCAACATTTAATGGATTAACTGAATCATAAGTATTTTGGATATACACTGATTGCTTTAGACACAGTTGCGTATACACGCGGTTTCCCTTGAATGAAGTAGCGTATATGTATCTAAGTATGGAAATGAAAAAGTTTTATTGATCTGATAATACTGATTCACCCCCCCCTCTCAGTATTATTTCCAACACAAACCTCCTTAAATAATCTCCTCATTGACATTCAACGTCCCAGATTAGAAGCTAATCAATGGCTAAGATCATTTTTGCTTGATCCTCGTCTTATTCTAGAATTTACACCCATAGTTAGATTAATACCCATTAATTATTCTATTTTCCTATGTTTAGACTTAGTGTCCCATTAAAAATAATTAATTATTTTAATAAAACTGTTTCTGGGTAGAATTTCCCAAAGCACTTTCTGGGTTCTTTGGAATACATGTGCCCAAGCCTCGCTGCAAAATTTGAGACTTAGAGCACATCCGATGATACCAGAAATCAACATAGGGTCCTCCCAAGACCAAGTCACTACCCTCCTCTTGAACCTTGCTCTTCCTTTTTTCCTTCTCGGCTTCCTCCAGAATTTCGGCCTCTCCTTGTCGTTCTGCAACTCCTTTTCTTGACAACATAAACCCTAGATCAGATTTAACACTTGAATAGACTCCTCCTTGAAGGAGATTATTTCCTCTCTTACTTGGCTTCCTATAGCAAAGATTTCCACCCAAACAAGAGCACTTCAATGTGACTGCAATCCTTCGACCTCCTCTTGACACCTTCGGATTTGCTACCTTTTCACGTGGGAGGGTAAACTAGCCCAAAACAGGGCACAACGATCTTCGGTATCCTTCCTGTGAAAATTTTTGAATCTTTAGAAACAAAAATCCTATTGTAGTCACTGGTTTAGCATCTCCTACTTGTTATTTTATTCAACAAGTTATTTAATTTATAAACAGTGATGAAAAACACTGCTGTAGACTACACTGACATATAGATCATAAACTGAAATGATAAATGAGACAAACAAACAAGGGACACTGTTATTTTTGGACAGCATGTCCCTGGAAAAACCCAATGCGGGAAAATCGGTGCAACAAATAGAGGGTTTATATTATTAAGCAGGCAAAATATGAGTACAACAGGTTGCCTCTCACACTGGCTAACCTTTCAGAGAATTCACGAGAACAAGAAATACATACGAGGGTTTACTTTGTTCTCCAAGTCACAACTGATCCACTGAGTGGCCTGACTTCGATAGACACTGCGAAATCCTAGCGCAATCACTGCTTGGGCTAATGTCTTGCCTCTAGGAGATTGCGTCACCCCTTTTGCTAGATCGATTTGTTGGATGAACGCTGTTGTTCATCCCTCCCGGCTCAGAACCTCGCTTCTTTGAAAAATTCTTGGACTCCTGACGAATACTCTACATTGCCACTGCAAGAGACCCTCCTGGCCTGCGTCAGCACTGCGTGAGCCCCTCCCTGGGTTGTGTAGGCCTCTGCGCTGCCTCTCTGCCACGTACTCTTTGGCTCAGAACTCCTTTCTGATACAAATCTCTGCTTCTGCCCCTCTCGCTGCAACTCAGATCACTTGTTTGATTTTCTCAGCGAACCATGCCCCAGAAAAATCGAACTGATTGATCATTTGGTGTATTTCCAATTGACCTTCAAGCCTTCTCTTATACTTTTCCTGTTGATGAATCAACGATCGAGATTAAGTCCCTAATCAACAACTAAGATTAAAACAGACTTGATCCTCGTCTCTTAGAAGCTTCTCACCCATATTTTTATTAATACCCATTAATATTTTTATTTTCCTTAGTTTAGACTTAGGAACCCCTTTAAAAATATTAATTATTTTAATAACTCACAATCCGTGTGGAATTTCTCGAAACGATTTCTGGGTTTTGGAGATCTCATGTGTTCTAGCCCATCCACAATATTTCGGAGCTAGAGCACATCTGATATTACTCAAAATCAACCCTTCCTTCTTGCTTCGCTGATGTAGAGGCTTCTTCTTCTAGTATGTTTCTCGCACTTCTTTGTAGACTTGCTTCATTGAATTCCATGTCTCCAAATGAGGCTGAGTATGGGTATATATCAATGTTTTTAAAACCAGAACCGGTGATTGGACCGGTCAACCTAATGAATTGGTTTACCGACCGGAACCGGTCTAACCAGGACTGGTTTGGTCTAAACGAACCAGTTTTAGAAAAATACATTAAATAATAAATTTTTAATGAAACAAAATTTATAAGATTTAAAACCATGATTCCAAGCCAATAGAGACAAAATATGCAAAGTTTCTCATTTATATACCATCTAAAGGTGAATATATCAAAATGGCACCGAGTGTAATACATATCATCGACAAAATAGCAAAATACATAAGCAATGAGGCTCTAAATGGCCTATAAAGTCCAAAAACAATGCTGCAAGTTATGAGGCCATTGGCCTACTACAAGTCTACAGTGTACACATGATCAATCATCAAGTTCATCACCACTACTAGCCACAGGATCATCATCAGGAGCTACATAGACATCATTTGGTCCAGAGTCTGAGGATGCCTCAGCTTGATCTGCAACCTCAGTAGCAATGCCACCAATAAAAATAGAAGTGGACCTAATGGAAGCACGAGTTTGTCGACCTGCATGACTAGTGCCTTCCATTGGTTCTTTGCCTTTCCTTGATGCCGCTACTGATCCTAGTTCTGATGCCGCCACAAAATCTGCTTCATCCCTTGCTAAGGCCATGTCAATATCAAAATCAACCTCAAACATAGGATCTTCAGTCTCCTCCACCCTTAATTTCCCTGCAAAACCCCTAAACTACCTTGGAAAAGCCGCACTGTGGGTCCACAGTGGGTATGGCAGGTAACCAGCCGGTTTTCTACAAACCGGCCGGTTAGGGCCCAATTCTCGCCACAATGCCTCCTTAACTGGGTTTTTCAGCCGGTTCCAACCGGTGGCCCTGCTGATTAGCCGGTTAGACTGGTAACTGGTTAGCTAGGCCGATTTTAAAAACTATGGTATATACTTGTTTTTCCATGTCCATTAGGCCGACATGATCTTCTAGAGTAGGCCGACATGATCCCTTGGAGAAACGCTGACTTCATCTTCTAGATTTTCTCTTCTTTGTACGCTAACTTGAGTGAGGGCTAATGACAAGGTCTTGGAGGATTACTTACAATGACAAGTATGATTCTTTACAATGTGTAACATGCCTTCATTTCATGACAATGACTCTTTTAGACTTCTATGACTAGATGACAATATCCCTAAGGGCTCTCAATGGAGCCTGAACTAAAATATAAAATCTCTTTCTCATGAAACCCATGATGCAAGCATTGCAATAACTTTATTTTTCTTCTTAACATCTCTTACAAAAAATTTACAATTACATGTCATTATGATGACCGAACCTAGTTACACTTTTCAACTCTCCCTCTTATCTAGGGAGGTATTCATAATGGTACTTGGTCATTCTCAATTTGAAGAATTTCTCATAAGAAGAATTGGATTGATAACCCATTCGTATAGCATCATATCGACCAACATTGTGATATAGCAAGGCCTTGACTAACGAATCTATCTCTCCATAAGATCTTGTTCATTTTGGGTAGCATTGGATGTGCTCTAGCCTTGAAAATTGGTGGAGAGGCTAAGGCATATGAGATCTCCAAGACCCATAAATCGTTTGGAGAAATTCCACTCGAATGAGGAGTTATTAAAATAATTAATATTTTTAATGGGTTCCCAAGTCTAAACTTAGGGAAATAAAAATATTAATGTGTATTAATAAAATATGGGTGAGAAAGTTCTAAGTGACAAGGATCAAGCTAGTTCTAATCTTAGTCGTTGATTAGGGACTTAATCTTGGTCATTGATTCGTCAACAGGAAAAGTATAAGAGGAGGCTTGAGGGTCAGTTGAAGATACACCAAGTGATCAAAGAATTTGATTTTCTGGGGTGAGGTTTGCCGAGGGAATCGAGTTAGTGATCAGAGTTATAGTGAGGGGTAGTTCAGCAAGGGATTTTCATCCGAGGCTGAAGAATACATAGCAGAGAGGCAGTGCAGTGCCGCGAGAGATAGCGTAGACCCTAGAAGGGCTGACGTAGAGGGCTGGCGCAGTGAGATGCAGAAGCCACAGAGGCTAATGCTGGTCCTTAGAGGTAGTGTTGGGGAGATTCTGTGGGGCAGACTAGGCACAGATCAATAGATTTTGAGCCGGGAGAGGGTGACGCAGCTCCTGGAGGAGTGACGCAGTTCCAGAGCAGTGCTTGGAGCAGCTTTCGTTGTCCAGCATAAGGAACAACCAGCGTCGCTATGGGGTTTGATCATCCGCTTGCTGATTTGTCAGAATATCTGTCTTCGGATAGAGGTGCTATTGCCAAGGATATTCTCTGTTGGGTGAGCCATTTCTGGCACCCTAGTTGTATTCATGAAATTTTCTTAATAATACAAACCCTCTATATGTTGCACCGGTTTTCCCGAATCGGATTTTTTTGGGGACAATTGTCCAAAAATAACGGTGTCCCTTGTGTTATATTCTTAGTTTATTTCAGCGCATGATCTGTATATTTGTGAAGGCTGCAATTTTTTTTTTTGATGTTTATGCAATTAAATAGCTTGTTAATGTAAAGAACAAGTAGGAGATTGTAAATGAGTAACTGCAGTAGGGGTTTCTGATGTGTTAGATTGAGGAATTTTCACATGGTATCGGAGGGATTGCAGATCATAGACAACTGAAGACACTAGCTGAGAAATTTGAGAATTTGCAGCAGAGAAGCAACTGTCCCAAGAGATAACGTTGTTCCAGAGTCGGAGAGGCAGAAGGAGTGACGCAGTGCAGAAGAGGAGACGCAGAGGCTCACGCAGTGCCTGCAACAACATTTTGAGCCGGGAGAGGAAGACGCAGTAGCTGTGTCAGCCATCAGGGTCAGTGCAGAGGCAAAGGAGGGCAGATCAGGCTCACGCAGAGCCATGTCATCCTTCTGAGCCAGGAAGGATTGACGTAGTTGGTCGGAGGAGCAGATTCAACCCACACAAAGATTGCGCAGAGCCTGAAGGGCTCAAATTCTTCGAGTTGTCGGGGCTAAGGGAGCTGTGCAGATTTTGATTTGAGGAGCTGGTGGGACACTGTTTCTGTTGGTGCAGAACAGTGTCTAAGGAGACTGAACCAAGGTAAAGGGAAGCACTACCTCGACATATTTCTAGCCAAGAAATCTAGATCTGGGTTGCAGCGGCAAAGGAGGACTGGAGAGGAGTGATTCGACTCTTGGCTAGAGGATTTCCGAGAGGGAAATCAGGACTCAGAGGGAGTCTAGAGAAGAGGAGCAAAGATGGCAGTGAACGGATTGAGGGATCAAGACAAATTGGACGAAGCTTCCAATTTTGTCATTTGGAAGGCCAGGATCCTGGCAATCCTGGATAAACATTGCATCAAGGACTATGCCTTGAAAGTAGTAGTTGTCCCAGTTGACGCTAATGCAACTGAGAAGTATGAGGAGGCCTAGGCGAAGGCGAAATGCATGATCTTAGACGGGGTCAAGGATCATGTCATACCACATATTGCTGAGAAGAAAACAACAAAGGAGATGTGGGACACCCTGACCACCTTATACCAGGGATCTTCCGTGCAGCAAAAGATGTTATTGGAGAATTAGCTAAGGTCATATCAGATGCAAAAAGGAGAGGAGATAGATCCCTTCCTTCTCAGATTGCAGGGGATTCGCGACCAGCTTACTTCCGTGGGGTCTACTCCAGATCCAGAGTTCTTAGTCAAGACTGCCCTGAATGCAGTATCCGAGGAGTGGGAGACGTTTGTCCAAAGCATTTTGGGCAGAGCAACTCTCCCCAGTTGGGAGGAGATGTGGGTAGCTCTTCGACAGGAAGAGCTCAGGAGATTGACCAAGGCAGGGAGTAGTGGTAAGGGAGTTTGAATCAAGGAGGAGGAGGAGGATGCAACTCTCACATCAGCGAGACAACAGGGGCTATAGAAGAGGAAGAAGAAAGACATCTCCAAGGTCAAGTGCTTCAACTATGGGGAGCTGGGACATTATGCCTCTTAGTGCCCTAGGAAGAAAGGCAAGGGAGAAGCTTCCGACTCAAAGGCTGCTCCAGCAAAGGCGGAGAAGGATGTCGAGACTGATGACGATTGTGCCATGAGTGCTCATGCGCCTCTAGAGAAGAGGTGGGGTGATCTGGAGTTGTAGTCGATAGGAATACATGCAGGGGTAGGATCCTTGAGGTGCCCAAACTCTTGGATCACATTCGGCTACGGGAGCCGTTAAAGACAGTAGCATGATGACAGGTGTCGGGTGGAGGAAGGTGTGATGGAGCAATAAGACAGTGCTAGAGTGCAGAACTCTGTAGCAGTGCAATGGAGGTTGCAGCAGTGCGAGAGGCACATAAGAGGTTGCAACAGCGCAGTGGCAACAAAGGGAGCACAACATAGCAGTAGAGGTGGCTTCAGCATCATGAGACTTCCAGACTGACCAGGATGTCAGTATTTGGGTGAAGTCAGTTACTTCTCGGTAACTGAGTTGCGGTACAATGGTTAGCAGTGGCAGTGCTATGGGCAACATGATGCAACATGTTGAGAGGGAGCTGCAGTACAAATGTAGTACTGGTAGTGTCATGGCCAGCAAGACAGGAAGCAAAAGTGCAGTGGATGTGGGGCAGCAGGCCAAGTATCAACACAGAGGACCGATACGGAGGATTAGTGTGATGCTTCTATGGTGAAGCAATGCTAGAGCACATTCCTCGCTAAGAGGGAGTGTTGATTTTGGGTAGCATCAGATGTGATCTAGCCTTGAAAATTGGTGGAGAGCCTAAGGCACATGAGATCTCCAAGGCCCAGAAATCGTTTGGAGAAATTCCACCCGGATGAGTATTTATTAAAATAATTAATATTTTTAATGGGTTCCTAAGTCTAAACTGAGGAAAATAAAAATATTAATGTGTATTAATAAACTATGGGTGAGAAAGTTCTAAGTGACAAGAATCAAGCTAGCTCTAATCTTTGCTGTTGATTAGGGACTTAATCTCGGTCGTTGATTCATCAACAGGAAAAGTATAAGAGGAGGCTTGAGGGTCAGTTGAAGATACACCAAGTGATCAAAGAATTTGATTTTCTGGGGCGAGGTTTGTTGAGGAAATAGAGTTAGTGATTAGAGTTGCAGTGAGGGGCAGTTCTGCAAAGGATTTTCATCCGAGGCTAAAGAATACATGGTAGAGAGGCAGTGCAGTGCCGAGAGAGATAGCGCAGGCCCTAGAAAGGATGATGCAGAGGCGGAAGAGTTGACGTAGAGGACGCAGAGGACTGATGCAGTGAGACACAGAAGCCGCAGAGGCTGACGCTGGGCCTCAGAGGCAGTGCTGGGGAGATTCTGTGGGGCAGACTAGGAGTAGATCAACAGATTCTGAGTCGGGAGAGGGTGACACAACTCTTGGAGGAGTGACGCAGTTCTAGAGAAGTGCTTCGAGCAATTTTCACTGTCCAGCATAGGGAACAACCAGAGTCGCTGTGGGGTTTGATCATCCGCTTGCTGATTTGTTGGAATATTCGTCTTCAGATAGAGGTGCTACTGCCAAGGATATTATTTGTTGGGTGAGCCATTTCTGGCACCCTAGTTGTATTCACGAAATCTGCTTAATAATACAAACCCTCTATATGCTGCACTGGTTTTCCTGAATTGGGTTTTTCTGGTGACAATTGTCCAAAAATAACGGTGTCCCTTGTGTTATTGTCTTAGTTTATTTCAGTGCATGATCTGTATATTTGTGAAGGCTGCAATAGTGTTTACTTCGATGTTTATGCAATTAAATAACTTGTTAATGTAAAGAACAAATAGGAGATTGTAAACCAGTGATTGCAGTAGGGGTTTCTGATGTGTTAGATTCAAGAATTTTCACATATATGAGCTCAATGCTGGTGAGACCAATGATTTATAGACACTCTCATCATTGTCTCTCCCGAAACATACCCCACCTGGGTTCTCAAGGTGTGTTCCATCAGGACTATTCTTATCTTGGACTCCCCAGTCCTCAAAGAATATCGGTCCTCTACGACTACTCTTATCTTGGATGCCCTATCTCATCCTCAAAGAGCATCGGATGCCAAATGATTACCCAATCCTCCATTTTGTCTTCCCAGGTGAAGACCAGAATGATGTGTCTATCTCTCCCTCTCAATTAGGGAGGATATATCTATTCCAATAAAGGAATGTACTCATTCCTACAGAAGGAATGTACCTAAGCTCCCTCTTGGCTTAGGAATTTCCAAGTTTCTTCCAAGTAAGAAACTTGTTTCTAGGCTCCCTCTTAATTAGGGACCTACAACAGCTCCTCAGGTGGAGATGATGGGACAACCAGCTGCTTGAAGAACTCCTTCCTTTGATGTCATGAATTTCTTTGTCACGAAGTCTTCATCTTTTGGGACTTCTTCATAGGGCATAGACCATCCATCACTTTCATCCATGAGTCAGTCATGTCATCATTCCTTTCATCAGAAAGTGATCCATCAGTCTATATCTGGACTTACTTCATGTTATGCTGCCTTCATCATGCTTTCTTCTTCGGAAGGATCTTACATTCTTATACATGGTCCTCTAGGAAGACATCTGCAATTCTTCCCTTTGGTAGCCTTTCATAAGCCCATCCAGATACTAGTTCACCTAAGTCACAGGACACGTCCTCCAGGGTCCCGTGTCCCGTATTTTACGTACTAGACACGAAAACGGCCCTAATACGTGTGGAATACGGTTTTTATCGTGTCCTGAAAAATGGAAAACGTATTCGCCAGTTTTCGTCGTGTCCTACATTTGGAAAACGCGTATTTCATTGGTAGAAAACGTGGCCCTAACGTTTTTCAACAGGTTGAATACGTACCCCGCAAAAAAAAGTAATTTAAAGCCTAGCTGCCCGAATCATAGGTAAATAAGGCCCAACTTCCACAGAAAACGTAATACCTCAACCACCACCAGTGAATGCCTCAGGGTACTAACAAGTCACATGCCAACTATTGTCCCTTGAGATGTACCTACTCTAACAAGGACAAATGTCAGGATTTAGGAAATCCTCTGACACTGCTTTAGACATTCAGGCCAACTCTCAGGTCTTGGGGGCTACACACTCAACGAATCGGATATCGTCTTGGAATGCAAAGGCAGGTTCAAGAAGATGCATCATGATAGCTTCAAAAAACTAAAAAAGGCTTGGGAGTGACCAACAGGCCAAAAAAACATGGGGATTCAATAGATTTTAGCCATAGAAGTGATATTTTAAACCACAAGCACCATTATTCAATTCTGCATGATAAACAACTCAGGGAAAATGGATTTGCCACTAAGGGAGCGTTCTTTATAAGCTTTTTCCCATAACTGCAAACTCCAGGAAGTAGATTTATTGGCCATTTAAACTAGATCCAACGAATCTCATTGAACACCCATGATGCAAATCAACACAATAAATGCAACAACAATAGTTGGGAGCTTTTATTTTAACAGTGCAGCATAGCTATAACCTGATTTACAAACAAAAAAAACCTTCATTCTAACTTGTAACAGAAATGACACCCAAGCGTTGGGCTGATTTAGCTCTATCCTGGGTTTTTCTTATTACCCATTACATCAACAATGTTCTCAGGAAGAAACAAAATGGCCTTGGGAAAGTTAATTCACCTCTATCCCGTTGAAATTTCAGTCTATGGCAATTAATGCAAAACCAAAATTTCATCTCTTACTAGATGTTTCCCAGATCTGATTCCTATGAACTTTCAGCCTTGGGGTTGATATGAAATATTAATTTGCATCAGAAAACAACAAATAATATTTCACTTCACAAATTAATATGGATAAAAAACTATATTTCGGTATATATATATATATATATATATATATATTAAATATATATAAAACGTGTCCCCCGTGTCCTGTTTCCAGGTCGCTGCGTTTCGTATTGAATACTCGTATTTACGTGTCCTCCGTGTCACGTGTCCTCATGTCATGTGACTTAGTAGTTCACTAATAAGAAATGAACACTTAAATCATAATTACCTTTGTGATGGTATTTCATCATGACATCTTCCTGTAGGCATCAGCATCCAGCATACATGTTGACACATCTCCTAAAGATATGTATTGTCAAGGGTCTCCATCTTTTCCAGACTTCCATCAGAGTCTTCATATCTTTCTGGGAGATAACATAGTCAAATATTCTTGGTCTTTTGGATGTTGCCTGCCTTTTCCATTGTTGCATATTCCACGATCTCTTCCTTTCTTTCTTCACATATTTCATTCTGGGAGCTTCCAATTAGAGTTCCTCAATTATAGTCAATCACCTCATACTCCATATGAGGACATATTATGTTGATTTCATCTAGTAAATATGTGACCCATGCATTCCTACATACTTTGAGGGAGGAGATCCTTTCTTTGATCATGCTTCTCAAGATAGAACATTGATCCATATTGCCTGCAACCATATGACATGAATCCCATAATATACATACCTCATCTTTCCTTTGGGTCATCCAGACTTCCTGTAGCAGCTTCCTTTGAATGAAGTAATTCCTTTGATCTGCTTCTCTGTTATATCATCATAACATCATCCCATGAATTCCACAAGTTTGGAATTCTTGATGAAACACTTGCTTCTACTTGTGAAAATCCGAGAATCATCGAATCACTACTGTAGCAAACTGATATTATTTCTTCTACTTGTTAATCCATGCAAGCTATTTATGCTGTTCTACAATAAATATTGAAATAAATACAACTACAGCCTTCACAACTTTAAATAATATGCGGAAACAAGAATCTGAGAAAGAAAGAAATAACACACACAAGTGACACCGTTATTTTTGGACCAATGTCTGCGGAAAAACCCAATGTGGGAAAACTGGTGTAGTAGCTGAGGTTTTGTATTATTAAGCAGTAATTTCTGAATACAGTCTTTGGATGCCTTACTGGCTATCCAATACAGAGAACCTGACTGATAGAGATATGAGTGAGATATTCCTCACACTATCACTAGCGATCCAATACTGATCCAGCCACTGAATGGCTAGCCCCTAGTTGCCTCTACGCAATCACTGTGCTGCTCTGCGTCACAGCTTCTGGGAACTACGTCACTCCTTCAAGTTGATCGATTTGCCACTGGAACTTTGACTTTCTACCCTTCTGGTCTCACACCCCGGCTTCTGGCTTTGGAACTCGATTCTCCAGCAAATTTCGGATCTCCTCTCAGGCTTTGCCTTGCCTCAACATGGCCCTATCTTTGCCTCCTCTGCAATGTATCCTCGGATCAGAAAATCTTCCTTCGGAAACTATCCCTACCCCTCACTACAAGAAATCAACTCGATCACTTCTCTGGCAACTGCTGCGCTGCTCTCTTTAGATATCGATCTCTTGATCTCTTACACGATGTGTCTTCGAAATGCCCATCAAGCCTCTTCTTATAATCCTCCAGTTGAGTAATCAACGACTTAGATTAGATTCTAATCAATGGCTCAGATCATTCTGACTTGATCCTCGTATTCTTCTAGAAGTTTCACCCCCAGTTTAACTAATACCCTTTAATTATTTTAATTTCCTAAGTTTAGACTTAGGCCTCCATTAAAAATAATTAATTATTTTAATAAAACTGTCTTCGGTGGAATTTCCCAAAATGATTTATGAGTATTATGGAATACATGTGTTCTAGCCTCCCTGCAAAATTTGAGGCTTAGAGCACATCCGATGCTACCAGAAATCAACACTCCCTCTTAGGGAGGAATGTGCTCTAGTGATGCAACCTGTTGAAGCATCACCCTTCTCTGTAACATCTCCCTCTGCACTGCTGATGTTTGACATTATTGCCCACCAACTACTGCACAAATGCTGCATCCGTGCTATTGCTAGCCTTGCCACTCCCAACACTACATCTACACTACAACCCTCGCATATGCTAGATCTGTGTTGCTGCTGGCTCTGCCACTGCCAACATTGCATTTACACTGCAACCCTCTCCAACTGCTACTTCTGTTGCAACAACAATGGAAAAGCATCCAAAATAATGAACCAATGGTGTTTAGTGTGATGCATCTGCTGCTAGAGTTCTGACTGTTGCTAGTCTCTACGCTGTCACTGAAGCCACTGCGCTGCTGCTGACTCTGCTCTGTGCCAACTGCATTGCTGCCAACACTAGCTCTGCGCTGCTCAGACTCTGGCGCTCCTAGCCACTGCAACTGTCACTCTGGCACCCCTCTGCACCAACTGACTTGGTCCATCCTGCTACTTCTGATATGCACTCCCGTAGCAAGGTATTGATCCAAGAGGTGGACTCCACAAGGATCCTACCCATCTGCAATTATTTCAAACTACAGTACTAGATCACCCCACCTCTCCCCTCGAGGTATCTGAGCAATAATGGCGAACTCTTCTTCCTCGATCTTTGCAGTAGCAGCCTGCAGATCATGTTTCTTGTCCTTTTCCTTCTTCTTGAGAGGACACTGCATAACGTAGTGACCAAATTTACCACACCAGAAACATTTGATCTTTGAAACATCTTTCTTCTTCTTCCATTGCTCTAGTTGCCCCTTCGATGCAAGGGTTACATTCTTTTCCTCCTCCTTGGTCTTCATCCCACTGTTGTTGCTGCCATCAAGTTTGCACTTGACTAAGTCTCGCCTCATCTCTTACTGCTGAAGAGCGGCCCACATTCCTTCCCAATCCAACAATCTCTCTCTACCTAGGGTACTCTGGACAAATACTTTCCATTCTTCTGAAACTGAATTCAGGGCCAACCTCACCATCTTTGTAGGTTGAGGTGTTGATCCTACAGTTGCCAACTGATTTTGGACTTCCTGAAGCTTTGACAGGAACAGATCAATGCGTTCCCCTTTCTCCATCCTTGTTGATCTTAGCTTCTCCTCCAAGTACATGTTCTGCTGCTTGAAGGATTTTTGATACAATGTCGCCAAGTCATCCCACATCTCTTTGGCCGTGACATACAATGTGATCCCTCACTCCATCGAGGATCAACCGCTTGGCCTTCGCCATCTCATCCTTGTACTTTTTGAGTGGATCTGCATCACCGATACAACTAACACACTATCGACATACATCTTGAGATCATGCTCATCTAGAAGGCATGATATCCTAGCCTTCCAGATCACATAGTTGGATGCTCCATCCAATCGATCTTGATCTCTCAGCCCATTAGCTTCCATCTCTACCAACAAAATGTCGAATTACCTCCTCTCTCCTCTGCGTTGTTGCTGCGCTGGCCTACACACTCCCTGCCGGAGTTAGTACATCTACGCCTCTCTATTGCTGCTTAGAAAATGAGAAATCGAATTCCCTGGCTAGGAATTCTTTGAGGAAGAAATTCCCTCAAATAATGTCTCCTCCCTTCTTCTGACGTTTTTTCTGCCCCAACAACTGATGCAGAAAACTGCGTCTCACTAGAAAACTTCTTTGCGTTGTATCTGTCGCTGCGCTGCTCCCTCTGCTGCTGAAAATCTCGATTTGGAAATCTTACCTCTCTATCGACTCACTCAGAAAGAGATCTTCCTTGAGAATCTTGCTCTCCTAGCTTGGACTGCACAATCCCTCTGGGGATTCGATTTGTTGCCTACGCAACACTTCGATCTCCATCCTCCTCTTCAGCGCTGGGCTCTTTCGATCTACTCTCTTGCTTCACCTGCACTCTGATACCATGTGAAAATTCGAGAATCCCTGAATCACTACTGTAGCAAACTGATATTACTTCTCCTACTTGTTAATCCATGCAAGTTATTTATTGTGTTCTATTGTAAATATCAAAGTAAATACAACTGCAACCTTCACAACTTTAAATAATATGCGGAAACAAGAATCTGAGCAAGAAAGAAATAACACACACAAGTGACACCATTATTTTTGGACCAATGTCCCCAGAAAAACCCAATGTGGGAAAACCGGTGCAGCAGCTGAGGGTTTGTATTATTAAGCAGTAATTTCTGAATACAATCTTTGGATGCCTTACTGGCTATCCAATACAGAGAATCTGACTAATAGAGAGATGAGTGAGATATACCTCACACTATCACTAGCGATCCAATATTGATCCAACCACTGAATGGCTAGCCCCTAGTTGCCTTTGTGCATTTTCTGCGCAATCACTGCACTGCTTTGTGTCACAGCGTCTAGGAACTACGTCACTCCTTCAGGCTGATCGATTTGCCTCTGGAATTTCGAATTTTTGCCCTTCGAGTCTCACACCCCGACTTCCGGCTTTGGAACTCAATTCTCCAGCAAATTTCGGATCTCCTCTCAGGCTTTGCGCTGCCTCAGCATGGCCCTATCTCTGCATCCTCTGCAATGTATCCCTGGATCTGGAAATCTTCCTCTGAAAACTATCCCTACCCCTCACTACAAGAAATCACCTCGATCACTTCTCTGGCCACTGCTGCGCTGCTCTTTTTAGAAATCGATCTCTTGATCTCTTACTCGATGTGTCTTCCAAATGCCCATCAAGCCTCTTCTTACAATCCTCCAATTGAGCAATCAACGACCCATATTAGATTCTAATCAATGGTTCATATCATTTCGACTTGATCCTTGTCTTCTTCTAGAAGTTTCACCCCTAGTTTAATTAATACCTTTAATTATTTTAATTTCCTAAGTTTAGACTTAGGCCTCCATTAAAAATAATTAATTATTTTAATAAAATTGTCTCTGGGTGGAATTTCCCAAAACGATTTATGGGTATCCTGGAATTCATGTGTCCTAGCCTCCCTGCAAATTTTGAGGCTTAGAGCACATCCGAAGCTACGAGAAATCAACACTGCTTGTGATCGGTGAACCTTTCAATGAAGATTCCATCTGAGAATCTAGAGGATCTTGCATATCCTATCCTGTAGATGTTATCTTATTGACTAATGTATGATGAGCCTTGTCCTAGATGACTTCTTCCTTTTTCCATAAGAATCTATTGAGCTTTCAATGAGGTTTCCAAGAGCTCTACATAGCTATAGATTTTGTCCCAAACATCCTTCATGTTACCTATGTCACGAGATCTTACTTCTAATGCTTCTACCATGATGCCATTCTCTAATATGATGCATCCTATCTTATTTACAAAGCTTCCTGTCTATAATTTACACAACAGAGGAATACCTTTTTGTGAAGGATATTATCTTAGTCATAGAAGAGATCTCTTACTTCCTCCTTCTTAGGCTCTTCTTTGTTTCAGGTTCTTCCACTTCTTCGATAATATGGGCTTCTTTCTTATTTCTCTTGTTATTGTCCCTTTTAAGTTTAGGACAATCCCTTCTATAGTGCCCATATTCTTGACATCCATAACACTGTACCTTGGCCATGTTCTTCTTTTTCTTTAAAGGACCAAATTTAACAAAATTTCCCTTTCTTTTTGTCATAGTAGCATATGCTTGATTCTGCTCATTTGATCCCACATCAGATTTTTCCTTTAGTCTGGTTTCTTCGATCTTGCATAATGACCATAGATCCTGGAAAGGAGTGGCTTCTTTCTTCCCATAGATACTTGAAGTGAAGTTGCCCCATTCCTTTGGTAGTGCATTTAATACTACAGTGGTCATTTCTTTGTCAGACATCATTTCGCCTAGATCTTGAAGTTGATCTCTTATTTCTGAAATGAGGTTATTCCCTCTTCCTTTGAGATCTTCAATTTGTAGAGTTCTTTCCTTAGAGAGATAACTTCTCCTGCAGTACTTACGGAAAACAACTCTACCAATTTTTCATATATTGTTTTTGAAGTGTCTAATTTTGATACATATGGGATGAGAGAGTCTTTGATGGATTCTATGAGAATCCTTTGGGCCCTCACTTCTCCTTTCACGAATTTAGCAAGTAATTGAGTATCTTCTTTGGGAGGTTGGGTTATTGACCCTTGATGTGATCTATGACTTCATTTTCAATGAGGTTTAGGTCTGTTCTTTTCTTCCATACAAGAAAGTTTGAAGCCCCAACTAATTTGTTGTTGTCCTTACAAAATGACATTTTCATAGATTCAGATGAAGTCATATACTTACTTGAGTAGATGTTGCTTTCTTCACTTGCTTCCTTCTTAATCTTGATAGTGATATAGTAGAAGACTACTCCTTGAAAGATTCTTTGATGAGAGAGAGCTTGCTTTACAAACCCTTTTTGAAGATGATGACAATGTTCTTTGATCTACCCTTCCTTAGTCTTTGAAAAACTTCCACTCCTTAGATGATGGATGAGTGATGATCTCGGAAATGCTTCTAGGGTTTTGGTCTTTCTTTCTACTTCCTCCTTGATGATGATTCCAAGATTCTTTGATCTAGGGTTTCGGTATGATGAAGATCTTGATCTCTCGCTTGGTATTCTTTGTCTCGCTTTGATCCCTTTCTTGAAACTTGATCCTTGTGTGTCTCCTTGATTAGATGCCCCTTCTTGACTTTAGCACCTTAGCTCTGATACCATGTTGAGAAATCTAGGGCATCAATAGTTAGGTGATTTCTCTACTTATGATAATTGCTTGTGATAGTCTTTTTACTTCTTGATTACGATCTTCTCTTCTTGAGTTATTATTGTGTTCTTTTCATCAAGAAAATTACCAAATCATGAACAATAAAGAGACAAGAGACATAGTATATAGGCTTGTCAGCCAGGGCCAAAACCTCTCACTCTTTGAGAGGAAAACCCAAACGAAATTCTTCTTATAGATCTTCAATTGACGAATACCAAGACCATGACAAAGACCCTTGACACTAGAGTCCTCCCAAGACCAAGTCACTAGCCTCCTCTTAAACCTTGCTCTTCCTCTTCTCCTTCTCGGTTTCCTCCAGAATTTCGGCCTCTCCTTGACGTTCTGCAACTCCTTTTCTTGACAACAACAACCCAAGATCAGATTTACCACTTGAATAGACTCCTTGAAGGAGATTCTTTCATCACTTACTCAGCTTCCTATAGAAAAGATTTCCACCCAAACAAGAGCACTTCAATGTGACTGCAATCCTTCGACCTCCTCTTGACACCTTCGCACGTGGGAGATTAAACTAGCCCAAAATAGTCCACAACGATCTTCGCTATTCTTCCTTCTTGCTTCACTGATGTAGAGGCTTCTTCTAGTATGTTTATCGCATTTCTTTGTAGACTTGCTTCACCAAATTCCATGTCTCCAAATGAGGCCGAGTATGGGTATATATACTTGTTTGTCCATGTCCATTAGGCCGACATGATCTTCTAGAGTAGGCCGACATAATCCCTTGGAGAAAGGCCTACTTCATCTTCTAGATTTTTTTCTTCGTTGTAGGCCGACTTGAGTTAGGGCGAATGAAAAGGTCTTGGAGGATTACTTACAAAGACAAGTATGACTCTTTACAATGTGTAACATGCCTTCATTACATGACAATGACTCTTTTAGACTTTTATGACTAGATGACAATATCCCTAAGGGCTCTCAATGGAAGCCTCAACTAAAAATAAAATCTCTTGCTCATGAAACCAATGATGCAAGCATTACAATAATTTTATTTTTCTTCTTTACATCTTTTACATAAAAATCATAATTACATGTCATTATGAAGACCAAACCTAGTTACACTTTTGAACAACTACATTAGAAATCCCGATTTCGGTTGCGTGGTCATGCTCCCCGACACCATATACATCACTCCCTTCCACTTATTTTAGCTCCATTCATCTATTTTCCCATCTGGGTCCACATGTGTTGACTGGGTCCACATAGGATTAGCCTCCCACTCCCCTTGTCCACACCTTAGGTCAGGCCTAGAATGATGCTCGGAGGTTGATGTAGCTAAATAGAAAAGAAAAAGCATAATTTGGCCACTCTCAATAGGAAATGTGCCACAAAATGCAAAAGATGGTTAGGACATACAAATTTGGCATGTGGGAAAAAGCCAAGCATGAGCTCTACTCCTTATCCATGGCCATCACCCTGGTCTCTATGGGTCCTAGATGAGCCCCCTCCATCATTAAGGAATCCATGATTGTCCCAACCCCAAGTGGGCTATGAATTGCCCCACCTTAAGGGGGTATCCATTGCTATATATTACAGAACATGCTCTCATCCCCTGGAGCCCCGAGCAATTATGAAGAAAAATCAATTAAAGACAAAAGACATATGAAGAAGGGTGTAAAAAACAAAGGCCAAGGTAACTGATGTGCTGCGATTTTCTCCCTCCCATAGTTATCGGAATTAGACCGGTCATTGAACTGGTAGACCCCCCAGATCGAGAACCAATCAAAACCTTACAGAGACTGGTAAAAAAAACCGGGCCAAAAAACCAGTCAACCAAAAACACAAAAAATATGCAAATTTTAAAGAAAAACATATATATTCATGTACATCCATATGATTCCAAACCATTTATACACAAATAAGCAAAAGTTCTCATTTATATAGCATGTCAGGGTGCACATAACCAAAATAGTAGTGAGTGCAATCCATCTCTAAACTGAAAATACATCAGCAAACAAGCTCCACATGGCCTCTAGCATCCAAAAAAATTTATGCTACAACAAATACCTACATATCATCAAAATTATTTCCTATATAGGGATCATCGTCATCAATATCACCCTCTAAGCATTAAAATAAGATAGAAAAATCATAGCATGTCAATTCAAGATTTTATTTGAGTGATGGGTATTTTTTTAGTAGGGTCATGATAGAGGAGTTCAACAACCAATGTCACTAACATCAAGGTACATAGAGGGCTTGGTGTTCTTGATTAAATACTAGTTCCATACCCTCGTACATGAGAAAATTCAATGTAGCGTTGCAATCCCCCCAATCCTGAAATCTTAGAAAACTGTTAAGTTTGCTGGATTTTGAGTGAGATCTAAAATTCTACTTTCTCCATATGAAATCCAATGAGGTCAAAACCACTCTCAAACATCCTGAGTCATTTCATGGTAATGTTAAAAATTCAAGTAAAATGATGAAAATGAAAGATAAAGTAGAATGTCACTTTTACCATGAAATGCATAACAATAGTAGGGCCATATGCTTGAATATTAGGCACCTATTTTGGGCTAGTGCCTAACTAAGACAAAAATTAAAAGAAAAAAAGTAAAACAAGCCCCACTAGCTACGTTCTACATCACTTTACGTCCCGAACCGGACAAAAACGGTTCAAGTCATCGGTTCGAACCGGTTTTTGCCTCAAAACGGTTGAACTGATCTGAAGCTGCCGGTTTGGTTCGGTCCTTATAACATTGCTCCCTCCTACACTCATATACCGAGGTGTGGGCTTCCCTTATTATAGCTACCTTTGTACCATGACATGTGGTCTGGATGATTCCCTTGACCCCCACTTCGTTCCATCACTATATCATTTGCCACCTACCACTTGGGGGATGTACCATGGACATGTCACCCTCTTTAAAGATTGAAACCGTCTAATAGGGTCCTTGACTAACCCCCTTATTAAGCTTGGAGACACTTGTACATGCCAAAGCCCACTATGGAAGGGCATGCCACCATGAAGTGCCCCATTGGTTCCATGATTTGTAAGCTCTTTTACTTGATTATTCTAATGATTTGTTGTATTGGAGGGCAAGGGGACACATTGGATCTTATGTAGGATTGCAAGTGGGTCTCCATTTGGGGCTTGGTCTCCCTATACAGGGTCCTAGCCCTCCAGAGGGCCACATTGGCACTTGTAGGGTGAGTGTTGAGAGCCATGGGCCTCCACCATAGCAGAGAGTACTTCATGGATCCCCAACACCACTCATTGATTGCTCGTGTTCCACCTTTTGGATGAGGATGATGCACTTGGTTCACCATGCCCAGTTGGCTCCACACTTGCACCATACACTTGGCAGATGATCCGGGGTCCAGATGAGGGCTTATGTCATCATCCTAGCCCTTATAGATGGTTTACAGGAATTTTCGGTTCACTTAGAGACCTGTGAGGATTTCCTTGTGCCCCCACACCAACTTGGAGCACCACAGGGATTTGCTTGGAAAACAAGGGGCCAACCCCTTGTCCACTATGTTTGAGGTCCATTCTCACATCTTGGCACCTTTTGGACTTCATTAGGCCTCCTCAAAAGCCCAACGACTCACTTTATTGATCATTCTACTCTCTTGAGAGGCTTCTTATTATGTTATTGAGCTATCTTGGTTGGCTTGTCACAAAGGGATGTTATTATTGTGCATTATTTTATTATTTGGGGATCAATTAGGCCAAATTAGGCAAATCAAACTCATTAGTGATTGTATAAATACAAGTGAGGTGATTCATTTTAATCATCATCACTTGGAATGGATTAATATCTCTTATGAGATTTTCGCATTTTTTGTTGGGATGACTTTTTGGAGCTTTTCTTGATGCACTATGATGTTTGGATTTCGCTATTGTCTTTGGAGCTTCTGTAATGCGAAGTTGATAAATGGATATACCCTCTCTCTCATGTAAGTCGAAATTTTGATGCTATTCTTATTATCTTACTGGTTAACTGCATGTATGTTGTTATCTTTATTCTTGTATGGGTTAAATGTAATGCAAAATTCTTCTAGAACCTTGAATAAGTGATTAAATGCACTTATTGACCTTTGAGGGATTGGGCGAATGTTCCTAGAGGCACCTCTTAGGTTAACCTCGAAACTTTGTCTCCTTCACAAATTTGAAGTATAAATCTCTATTGATCTAGTTGTTGCCCTTAGAGAGGTTAGCAAAGATCAATTAGGGCTCTTTAGCTCACGAAATTTCATGATCTATGTGTACCTTGACTCCATTAAGCCCAAGCAATAAGGCATTGATCCTTGTATCCCTTTGATGGTCAAAATAACATTTCTTTTCTTCGTTTCTTCCAATTCTAGGCCTAACCCAAGAAGGTCTCCTAGGGCCTCACATGAAATCATTTGTAGCCATCCAAAACCCTTGAAAATTGGTCCACTACTGCACTATATTTTTCTCAAGAGGTCCTCCAAATTTCAAGCAATTTCGATGGTGGAATTCGGAGATATAGCAAACCCTAGCCACAAGGCCATTTCTTTCCCTAGGTCTATTTTGGGTTAGTGGCCTCATTAGGATCATTGTATCTAAATCTCAAAAGAAAATTTGTCGTTTGATCCTTTTCTCTTCCCTAATTAGGTCAATCCCCTCCTTGGTTGATCAATTCCACTTCCTTGACCTAATTCTGGGTCCACTTGGTCCTATGTGGTCCCACAAATTTACAACTTCAACGCCGCAAAGATCACATAAAAATCAAGTCTCCGTAAGGATTTCTAGGCCTAGGAATCATCTTTACAAGGTACATTCCCAAACCCTAGCCTCAAGAATCCTCTTAGCCCTTTCTAGAGAGCCTATCACCTTGCTTTCCAAGAAAGAAAGCGACACAATTGAGTCTCTCTTACGAATAGGCCTTGGGAATCACCCTTTATGCTCTCATTGACACATCCATTATTGTGATTCCTCTTACACCGGTCTCCTCCCATCGGTGAAATTCTGTAAGGCGTAGGGAGCCTTAGCTGAGGTGACAGTGGGCTTTCGCTCCATTGTTTCCCTTGACCTAGTAGTTTCCCTATAGGATCCCCTCCTAGGACCCCTGCTAGTTTGAGCAGTAACAAATTTATTAAAAAAGGGAAATAGGAGGCCCATGTTATTCGGATGACGCATGGTATTTTGATAGCTAATGACAATAATAGCGAGACTAGAGCTTGCTATTGCGTATGAATTGGTTGTTGTTTTTTATAGTTGATTTGAGAACTCTTGGAGCTTTGTGTAAGGGTCTAAAACCCTCACGGAGATTAGTTTCGGTGGTGGATCCATCCACCCTAATTGATCAAGGTTGGTTTCGGTGGTGAAACTATCTACCATAGCCAGTCAAGAGGAGGGATCATCCAAATTCCGCACAGGTGCTCAAGTGGAGAATTTTATTTGCAGGAGATCGTGGGAGCCGAAGAAGTGCTTCATTATTGAACAACTCTCATTCTCTTGGTGCCACATTAATATTGGAAGGCTGAATTGATTTAGATGCCAAATTTAATTTGAAGAGATCGAATTCACCTGAAGGGGCTGAGTTATTTGTAGAAGTTGAGTTTATTTTGCTTCATTGAATTTCTCTTGGTGGGATGAATTTCTCTTGGTGGGCCAGATTTATCTTGTTGGGCTGAATTTATTTTGCTGGGTTAAACTTATCTTGTTGGACCAAATTCATTTTGCTGGGCCAAATTTCTCTTGTTGGGCCGAATTTCTCTTGCTGGGTCGAATCTACTTTGCTAGGCTGAATTTTTTTTGTTGGGCCGAACTAATTATTGAGGCTGAGTTTTATTGGAGAGGTTTGAGTTCAGTTCCTGGGGGGCAAATTATTTGTTGTAGCGAAGTGTAGAATTAATTGGGAGGCCAAATTCATACTTTGGACAGGTCGAATTGCCGGAGAGGCCGAATTAATTTGTGAAGGTTGATTTTTGCAGGGAGGCCAAGTTATTTATTGTGAAGTCTGGGGGGCTAATTGTCTCAGAAGAAGTCTAGTAATTCCTTGGAGGGCCGTGTCACTGAGAAAGCTGAATTTATTGTCAGGGATGATTTTATTGAGAAGACTGGGTTATTTTTGAAGTGACCGAGTTCTTTTTTGAGGCAAGATTAATTTAGGAGGAGCAAGATAGGTCCATTGCTAAGGAGGCTGTAGGTTCTTGAAATAAATTTGCTAGTAATCTTCTTATTTAGTTGAATAATTTTGACTAGAGATTTTGTGTCTATTTTGGTGAAATATTTGAGCAAAATCAGCTAACAGTGATTTACTAATTTTATTGTGTAAAATCCCCCAAAGTGTTTGTTGAAATTCATAAAAGAAAATTTTAAAGAGAATATTGCAAGCAGAGATAGCCTTATTTAGTGAGGGGACATTACAGATCTACTACATGTGTTACACTGATTTTATCCTTGTCTTGTGAGTTTTTTTGGAATGTTGTCAGTTTATACTGTCTCCCTAACATACAATGCACTGAAAACAAGATATCAAATGTAAAATACTATCTTTTTACATGTTTTATATTCCGTGACCAAAATACCGTGATTTGACTACATTGTATCTCTTTGATCACTTGCAAATGGAGCAGTATAACTGTATGAATTTGTATTTGAGTGACATACAATTTTAGGTGATGCTTGCTAAAATTAACAAAGAAATATTTCATCATATTTCACTATATGTAAGTCATGTAATGTCTTCACGTGTTATTAAATAGCACAGACGTGTCACTACTGCATTATAACAAGCAAGATAGTTAAGAATTACTAGTTCATACACTCGCAAGTTTTAGAGGTAAATTCTTCTTATGCCTCCAGGTTGAAAATTTGTTGCATTCTAGAACTTGTTGATTGTCGCAAAACTTGATTAGAAAAATCAGCAGTTGTCTGTATGTTGTAAGAACCTTGAGTTCTGATGTCTTACTTGTTCCCTGAAGTAATATACGAAGCAATTTCAACATAAAAATAAAAAATGTTCTTCACTACTGTGAAGGAAAATAATAGAAATAAGACCTTTCTTGCTTTCCAATTTTGAGTATTCATGTGTCTTTCTCATCTTTGATTGAACATGGATTCGATACCAGGTTGAAGTCCCTTTAGAAAATGAGTTTTAAATGTAGAGTGCTGAGCATGATTCGAAAATAATTGTGCTTGCCCTTATCATATTTGCCTAACATGAGATTTTCTCTAATTATGATTTGGGCAGGGTGGAATCTGAAAAGGGAATTTCCATAACTAATCATTCTCTATTGGTAGGTCATTCCTTTATGTAAAGCTTTTATTAATCCGTTGTATTGTTACCCGAGACCAGATTTTTATTTGGTTTTTCCTGTTTTGTCTCTATCTGACACAAAAAATCCGTGAATTGTCTTTGGCACAAATTTCTTTCTACTTAGACAATTTCATAGATATTGACAACTGGTATTATTATTTCAGGTAACTTTTAATGGATCTTTTGATCATATGAATATTGACGTTACAAGGTACGGTCCTCAAGCAGGCAATCCCATTCTTTCTTTGCCTTTTTTTGAATTAAAGTTGACATACAAAAGGTAATTTCTCAGTATATGATAAAATTTGAAGTATTACTTACGAATCTGTAGTATCAAGTTTAGCATTTGTTTAACATCCTTTTGTCATACATATGTCAAATAATTTTGTCGAAGTAATTGAAGAAAATAAAGTGGATACTAAGGGTGATGAAGCAGGTAAAACTAATAGGAACTCTGTGTTAATGTAGATTTTGGGTATAACCCAACTTTCAAGTACCTTGGAATATAGAAGGGTAGGGTTGACAATAGACACTAGGAGTATTAAATACTCAGACACAATACATATCTAAGATAACTTTAATTTTGATAATGGTAACAATGTCATCTGCATATGCATCAATCTCTCTCGTTATCTCCAAAAATCCTGTCTCTGAATTACTATAAGGTTCCATGCACACAATCATGGCTTAGATGTAAAACTTGTAACTATACAACCTTCTCTTTTCATACAATTACACGAGCTTATGGACTATAGACATGTACTTTATATAATCACACAATTGCACTATTGTATGTAGGGAGCGGCAAATCAGTGATACCATGTGGGACCAGTTATTACATCATTCTTGCTTTGTCTGTTGTAGTTCCTTCAAGTAGTGTTTATGGTTTACCTTTTCTTTAGGAGTTCAAATCCCATGTAGTTGGTCATTAGGATGCCCAAAGAAACCCTAGTAGGCCCTCTAGTCACATTTCAAACAACACTTGTCCTACCCGAGTCCTTAATTAGTTCCTTGTAGGATCCATATCATTTACCTTGGCCCCAACATGTGGTATGATGTAGCTAGGGGTTGGCTCTTAGAGTGTATAGCAAAAAATGAAAGAAAATTAAAAAAAGTAAATTATGGAAGCAAGGCATGAGATAGCTCTTTATTATTACAACCAGTGATGACAATATTGGTGATATATCGCTGAATATCGGAAATATCGCGATATTTTCGGTGAGTCGAAATATCGCCTAGAAAATATCGTGATATTTTCGTTCCCGAAAATATCATAATTTTCCCGAGATATCGCTGATAACTTGGCAAAATATCGCGTGACAATATAAATATCGCCTCTTCGGCTGGGCCGCGCCTAGAAAAGAGAAAATTGGCTTTTTTTTGTTCATTTTGGTTTTCTGAGTGTTGGAGAGGGAAGAGGAAGAGCGTTGTGGTAGTTGCCAAGGAGGAATTGAGGATCAAACAACCATTATCACCACCAACTACAAATTTTTTGTGGATCAAAGTTTGAAGAACAGTGAGACAAACTTTATTTCTTCCATTCACAGGGATGTTCTTAAAAACCCCTATGTCAATGATTTTTTTCATATATTTAGGGTTATTCTTGCTTGCCTCTTTGCCTACCAACATTTTGCTTCTTTTATTTTCCATTTGCTATGATTTTCATGCCCATGAGCCAATGCAAGGGTTTTCTCCATATTTGGACAACAAACTCCATTTCTTTTTTTAGCTTTCAAATCCACTCCCTTATTGCCATTTTTCATTGAATTCACATTGCAAATAATGTAGCAAAAAAATTATTTTGTAAAATGAGTTGGTTATTACTTATTATTTTTTGTGTATGCGTGGAGTAACTTTAATCATTAATTCCAATCTTTTGTTTTTTTGGTGCCCTAGGTTTGAATCAGAATTCTTATGGCCAACCTGAATTGAATCTGGAAGTGCCAAGATTGGGCAACTTCTCATCACCTCCTTGAGGCGATCAAAGGAAACCTGTGCTCCATCAGTCCATGCGAAAGCCCCTCTCTTGTTTAAATTGGTCAAGGGTGCTACCAGCTGTGAGAACCCCTTGACAAACTCCCTGTAGTAGGTGCAAATTCCCAAGAAACCCCTCAGCGCAGTCACATCTCGTGGTACCAACCAATCCCGGATGATCCGTATCATCTCCTCATGGACCTTCACCCCATCAGCACCGATGATATGCCCTAGGTAGAGCATCTTTGTCAAGCCAAACTCGCACTTGGATAGTTTGGCGTAAAATTGTTGCTCCTCCAGGATGCATAGTACCTCCTCCAAGTGCTGGAGATGCTCCTCCCATGTTCGGTTGTAAATCAGAATGTCACCAAAGAAAAAGACCACAAACCTCCTCAACTGTCCCGGAAGACATGGTTCATGCATGACTGGAAAGTGGCTGGAGCATTGGTTAGCCCAAATGGCATGACTTGGAACTCGAAGTGCCCATAGTGCCATTAGAAACCTATCTTAGGGATATCCTGATTCCCTCACCCTGATCTGGTGGAACCCTGAACATAGATCGATCTTAGAGAAGTACTTGGCTCCTCTAAGCTCATCCATCAGCTCATCTATGCAGGGAATGGGGTACTGATTCTTCAGTGCCTTCCTATTGAGGGCCCGGTAGTCAATGCACATAAATAGGGTTCCATCCTTCTTCTTCACTAGTACTACTGAAAAAGTGAAGGGCCTGGAACTTGGCCTGATATGGCCCAATGCTAACAGCTCCTGAATGGCCCTCTCTATCTCATCCTTATAGACCTTGGGATGCCTATAAGGGGTGGTGATCACTGCCTGCACACCCAGATCCAACTCAATAGTGTGCTCGAATCCCTTGTCTGGTGGCTGCCCTGGTGGAATGTCCCCAAACACAACTGCATATCTATCCAGTAAAGCCTGTATGTCTGGTGGTGGTGGCTGGGCGTGTCCCCCAACCTCTGAAATCCTCGGCTCTACTGCCCATGCAATGCCCCCATGTTGCAGATCCGCCTCCATCCTATGGTCCGAGACTGTTTGAGGTGGATAGGACTGCATGCCTCTCAGAACTATCAATTTGCCATCCGGCCCGATGAACTCCATCTCGGCTTCCTCTAATCTGTCGTGACTCGCCCAAGGGAGTACAACCACTGGACACCCATCACCATGTTCGTGTCTGGCACATCGACCACAAAGAAATGGTCCGTCATTGAGTAGTTCCCCATAACTATTGTTAAGGCAGGCACATATCGAGTGCACTGTATGGTGTAGTCACTTGGTACTAGGACTGAAAAGCCCTCAAACTCAGCTGTGGTGAGGCCCCTCCTCTGAACCAACTGGGCATCTATGAAGTTTTGGGTAGCCCCAGTGTCAACTAGGATTGACACCCTCTGCCCTTGTATGGTGCCTCTGATCCTCAATTTCAAAAATTTGGGAATCCCGCATAAGGAAGCAAGGACTCCCCCGGATGGGGCAAGGGATGCCCCTCCTTGTGAAGGTGGTGGTGGTGGCCCTTTATCTGCCGGAATCTTACCATCTCCCACACCACACTCCTGCTCCACCTCATCCTCGTGGTCATTGTCTGAAAAAACCTCAATATAGTGTGCTTTGTCAGCAGTTCACCGATGGCCTGGTGCACAGGGCTCCCTGCATGTGAAGCATAACTTCCTCCTCCTAAGGTTCTGTTGACCACTACGTGTCAACTACCCATAGCAGTACACCCTCTTTTTCACAAAAGGGATAGCACCTAATCGATGTGTTCCTGCCATCCAGCTATCATCATTAGCTCGAGGATCATCTTATATTGTAAACCCTTTCTACATGTGTAAACTGTAAATAATCTTAGCAGATCCGTGTCGTGTATGTAATTGCCTAGGTAAACCTAATTTTTTGATGACGATCTACATTCCGGAAGGTTTTTTGTCTCACGGATCCATGATCGGCAGAGTTTTCCTTCAGCGTTAACCGAAAGCCGGAATGGATTTTGTCACCAGAATGTTAGGGGAGTCCTAGTGTGCTAGATCGAGTCTATGTAAAATTGATTTGGGAATAATCCTAACTATTTGGTTAGGTTATTTTATTACAAATTGCTTGATCTGCTAGATTATATTTGTGTCGCAGAACTAGGTAGTCTGTGAGGGTCTTGGTCAAATGGGTTTTCCCCCTTGAGATGTAAAAAATGTAAAAAATCATGATGTAAAATGTCTTGAGGGCTAGAAAAATAATTATCCCCTCATAGGTCCTAGGTTCTAGGTAATTTTAAATTTTCCAGAGGTAAAATTCATGGATCCTTTAAAAAATTAAATCTTAACTGGTCCAGGGACTAATGTTAATTGATTATTTTGCTAAATTTTATGTCTTAGGTCCCTGGGGTTAAGTCAAAGTCAAAGTTTTGAGGAAATAAATGCAAAATTTTAATTTTTGAATTTATTAAAATGCATTTAATTGAAAAATTCAAAATTTCCTCAATATTTAAAATTTCGACGGATGAGATTAAAAGAAATTTTGATCCTCATCAACGGTCGAAATCACTTTGACAAAGATCATTCGAACTAGCTGTTGGGAAATTTATCTTTAAATAGGGGGTCATTTTGTCAGTCAGATTCATTCGATCTTTTGATCGTGTACTAAGCGAAGAGCTCTCTCTTGTAAATTTTTTTATGAGCAATAAATAAAGACTTTGGGGTTAACTTCTGTTGGTGTTACTCTTCATGGAAATGCTGTAAGATGTATTATTTTCATGCATATATTTCTTTTTGGCCATTGATATAGCTTTTTGAAGAGCGATTTGAGCACATGTATCTTGCTCAGTTGCTGGGGTTTGAATGATAATTTAAGTTTTGAATATAATAGTAGGTATCTCTATTAGATCTGAATTTATTTATCATTTTCTCGCTCTATGTTGACGGCTAAATTGAGTTTTGCAGGAAAATCCTTGATTATTAGATCATCAGGCGTTTGGGGAAGTTCTCGGCTGAACCAGCCAACTCCCGATCTCTGTTTTCTGAAGAGCCCAGTTTGAATTTGATCCCGCGCTTATCATAAGATATTATTTTTATGGGTGATGCATGAAGGGTTTCAAGCTTAGTACCTCCTCTAAAATTCAGAATTTTTTAATTTTTCTGTGCTAAATCGTTAGATCTGGCTGTTGAGAGCCACAGATCATCAGATTTGGGAGTGGAGTCGGACTCACACTCCCTAGATCTGATAGATCTCCTATTTTTGTACATAGATCTGTAATTATTTTTGGTTTTCTGACTTTAGTTTCAAGGTTTTAGTATTTTTGGGTCTTTGTGTATATCGTTTGGGTGTTTTTGGTTGCATTGCAGCTGCAGATCTGAAGCTGAAAGCTGTGCACAGTCCAGATCTAGGCCTTGGAGGGTAAGATCTAGATCTCTGGAGGTCCATCATCATCATCATTTTTTTCAGGGAATTAATTTAGTTTTTCAGATCTGGAATTTCAGTAAGGGTTTCAAGGTCAAATATGAAGCAAGCTGATTCAAAGTTTTATTAAGATTTTTGGAAAATATTTAGAGGTTTTGGTGGAAGTTTTGCAGATTGGCTGCCTGGTTTCTTCTGAGCGGGAAAATTTCGATTTTGTGTTCATTGTCGTTTTTCTGAAAAGTTTTGAATTTTTTTTTATGGTCTGGGTTTGGGTTTTAAAATCTGGAAAATTTTTGGGTTACTTCCTGCTGCTCCAAACTCCTTCCAAGCAGCCATCGAACCTCATAGTCATTTCCACACAACCTTCACGCTGCCATTTCCATTCCTCATACACTGTCCATCTCACCTTCATGCCCTCCATTCCGCTGCCAAAAAACCTGCAAAGAAAAAGAAGAAAAATCCCTGCGTTAAACCTCATTGCGTCAGTCTAGCTCCCTACGCAGCTCACTTTCCAAACCCTCAACATTCGTTCCTTTCCTCACATCTCTTCTCTCATCTCTGCATCCTCACCATTGCTTTCCCTCTCCTTAACCCTCACGCTGCCTCATTTTCCTTTGACCTGCATCCTCTAGCAATCCTCATACCCTTCCTGCGTGCTACCCTCATTCCGCGTCCTCCACGCATTTTCAACCTACCCTCAACCTGCAATCCTTGCAGCTTTCCTCCCTCACTCCTCACGCAAGCCTCCCATCCCTCACGTATCCATAGCTCTCTCCGTGCTGCTATACCCGTGGGGTTATCCTCCATCCCTATCCGCGTATTCTCTTAGTCTTGAATCATCCAAACGCTGCCTCCGTCAAACCTTCCGCTCCACGCTGCGACCTCACCTGCAAACACAAATGAAAACATTCGAAACCCTCTTTTTTTCTCTGTACGATTGCGTTAGTTGGTTCTTTCATCTCATTTCACTTATATATATATTTAGGACTTAGGACTTAGGGTTAGTTTCATTGATTTTGATTTAAGTTTGATTTTTATTTTTATTTTCGTTTTGATTTTCATGTGATATTTCACTCATTCTAATTTTTTAATTTTTTGTATATACATTAATTCAGATTCTAATACTTTTTTCATTTCATTTCACCTTTTTTATTTTTAATTTCGTTTTGATTTTGAAAACCTTAAAAAATCTAAAAATCTAAAAATTAAATTTCTGAAATTAAAAATTATAAACATTAAAAAATTTTAAATCTAAAAAAATATAAAATTTCAAAATTCCAAAACATTTCAATTCACATTAAAACATTAAAAAATTAAAAAAATTAAAAGACTTTAAAAAATCCTAAAAAAATTTAAAATTTTCAAAATATAAAAATGAAAAAAACTTTTAAAATTCTAAGCATTTAAAAAATTTTAAAAATTTCTGAAAATTTAAATTTGTGATTAAGGATTCACATTAAGGGGTTTTTCACTTAAACGTTAAAAATTTTAATGTGGCCTATGGCCCATTAAAATTTCGATTTTTGACTCGTTGATTAATTTTAAATTCCTTGGTGTCTCTGATGATTAACGCTAAATCTTAAATTCTCATGATTCTTCTATAGTCTAGTGCGATAAATGTTAAAAGAAAATTAATTAATTCTAGATCTTGGTCATTAACGATAATCGTCTTAAATCTGGAATATCTTGCGTGATACAGTGTTGGGCATTTATATGGATTATTGTCACTTTTTCATCACATATTGAGAATCGTTCTGGATAGCTTGTTTTATTGATGGTTAATTCAGATATCTAAGAAACTGGTCTAAAATTATTTCTATCTTGTGGTCATGTCTTGTTTACTTTGGCATTTAAATTCATCAAGTTATTCATCATTAAAATCTCCTAGAGTTTGTTTTTCATAGGCTATCCTCATCTATTCACCTAGGGACTACCCCCCTTGACTTGTCTAGGAGAGTGTCTAAACGGAGTAAGGATTAAGAGTGACAACCCTTACTCTGAGCGTTGTCGCGCTGCCTAGACATTCTGTGCGACAACAGGTCCTTTTGTGTCTCATCATCTAGCTGCCTTGCCCCTGTGTGGTCCTTTAAGGTGGAGGTCTAGTCTCATGCCCCTTCTGTGGGAAAGGGGTCTGTGCAGGAAAAGGCACTCTAGTCTTGGGGATGGCCCCTTGTAGATCTTTGGTGCACAAAATTGCCTCATGCAGCATGGAGGGTCTGCATGACTTCACCAGTCCATGCAGGGGCTCAAGTAAGCCCTCAATGAAGGTGTACACCCTCCTAGCCTCTGATAGATCCGGAACCATCACTTATACTCACAAAAACTCTACGATGTATTGCTCCAGGTTGCTTGTTTGGCGCAGTTGGGTCAGCTCTCTGAAATGGGCCTCTGGATCTCTCTGGTCAGAACACTCCACCACCCTCCTGGTGAAGTCCTCATAAGAAGCCACATTGGCATGCCCTAGGGTGGCCAAGCCATGAAACCACCAGCCATGGGCTTCCCCCTCCATGTGTAGCATGGCCATCTTGATGGCTTCCTGCTTTGTCATCCGGTTGAGTTGGAAGTAGGTGTCCATCTTCTCAACCCAAGCCTTAGCCGTGCCGTCGAAATTAGGGAAGTACATCCTCCCTCTGGTCCTTTGCAGCTCATAGTTCTGGGTTCCCTGTCCTCCATAACCCTTGTTCTTCTCACTCTGCTTGAGCTTGCAGAAATCTCTGAAAGAGAGTGCTTCCCTGAAGTCTGCATCCATACACTCCCACTCTCTGAAATAGTCTCCCATCTGAATGGGGTCTTCACCCCTTGCATGTTCGATTTGTGCCACTGGTTTGAAAAAGGGTAGTGTGGCATGCATTGGCCCACTAGTTGATGGGTGTTGCGCTGTTGGTGAGGGGTGATTGAATGGCTGAGAGGCTCTAGAAATTTCCCTGAACAAAAACCCTCTAGGAGTGGTCCTCTCTCTGTTTTGCAGCTTTATCTCTTCTAGCATATCTTTCTGACCCTTGGCTACGTCATTCAGGGCTCTCAGGAGGCTGTCGAAAGCCATCTCTTCCCTGCTCTTGGGTTTCTCCATGTCCTCCTCTTCTACTACTGCTTTCCCTCTGTCCTCTGTGTCTGGAGTAATCTCTAGCTCTCTTTCTCTGCTCTGGTACCTTTGCCTTCGGTATGTGATGTTTTGTTGGTCCCCTTCTCTCACAGGAGAAAATCCCCACAACTGAGCCACGAACTAGGCTATAATACCACTATAATGTTCCTAAATAGGAATACAAGTGATATAAAGCATATAATCTGTGCAACAAAATATAAAAACGAAATACACATTAAACACCCATGGAAATGCTGTAAATAAGGAACTGCTGAGCCATTTTATTACTTCTTTGAGGGAAAAATACAATGGATAATAGAATGGTGCACTTGGGCTTGTCTCAATGGACAAGCATGACCAAACCCAGGTGAGAAATGGCTGAACCAATGACTGCTCCAACTGTTGCACCAATCTACACTGCACTGCCCAGAAAACTGCCTTTTCTACTAAGTTCGAATGGCTGGAAAGTCCACTTCCTGTGCTCAGAAAATTATAAGATTTTAACCCCGGACTCCTTGGCCTAAACCCAAAAAAACCCACGAAGGAATTTAGTTGGTTTAGACTTATGAAATTCGACCCCTAAGGAGCCCAACTTCAGCTGCAACTGCAAAACTTGGCCTGCTGGAATCTGCCTGTAAATCCTCCCGGAAATAGTCCCAAAGTGCTAGACCCCTACAATAAATCCCCTGACTTCTCGGATGGGCTTCCGGCCTGTAGCACCTGCTCCTAAGCTCCACAAAAATGCTGGACTGGCCCTCTGCATTGCCCCTAAGCCCAGTAATTCGCACTGCTGGGATGTTGGCTTTGCTGGCTCCAAAAATCACAAGAAATGATGGCCTACTGCTGCTCTCCCAATCCTCTAACTCTCCCGGAAAATGTCTGATCAATGATAGCTCCAAATCCTCCCGCGTATTCTCCAGCTAGCCAAAAATATGCACTCCCTGTTTGTGGCTAAATGGTAGTGATGTGACACACTCCCGGATCTCCTGAAATTCTTATGGCACTGCCTCCCTAAGGCGGGCATGGAAGGTCCCCCGAAGGAAAGGTTGAATCTCCTGCCTGAGAGATTTGTGGCTAAACAACCGGTTGACTCAGCTAAACAACAAAGCGAACAATCAAGTAATTTCGATTTGCAAGGTGTAAAAATGAATCCAAATGAGAGCTTCCTCCTCCTTTTAACTCCTTGGGCCTTCCTTGCCTCATGTGGGCCCCTCCATCCAACTATTCGACTTCCCTCCAAGCCATTCGAATGGCCTAGTTCGAATTCTCATGTGGGTGGTCCCCACATTCCACTAGCAACCAAATAAAGTCGAATTTCCTCTTAAGTCCCTAAGTCAAAAATGCTGGGTTCTTTTCCTCAGCGAAAATTGTGCAAAATTGGGTAGCAACACCCTGCTACAAATGTATTTGAGAAGGGACATGACATGGATTCCCTTAAATTAGATTGCTAGAATTTTAGGCTATGAATTGCAAGGTGAAGTGAAATAGTAAACTCCAGCAGAACAATTTTGTATGTTTTAGAAAATGAAATGGATGAGTGGACCAAAGATTAGAGGGCTTATCTATTGGGAAAATGAAGTTAAATCAAGTCTTAATTGGGAGGCTATTCTAAGGAGAAAAGGAGGAATAATATGGCTGCAAAGTGTTGAAGTTGTAACTAGAGTAGTTCTTCATAATGTAAATTTATCATTGATATTATATTATTCATATTTATTGTATTTTTGGTCAAAGCATGTTCTTCCTGCTTATAGAGTCAAAAGGAGTAAAAAAGAATTAATCTTGAGTCAAAAGAAAATATATTTGGTTCATGTCCCATTTGGAAATTTGTAAGAAAAAGAAAAATGATTTTTATGATGAGTCATTAATCCACAAAATGTCAAGTTGGCCCTCTTTGTAACAATTTGACTTGGTCCTCCGGAGTGACACCTATTTGACCCTCCTGGACAACTATATATAAGAGGCAATTTGACTCATTTGAGAGCAATGTAGCATGACTCTTATAAGACTTGAGAGTACCCGCGGGTCTTGATAGGTTTTATAGCGAGACGGGTCACTCGCATAGAACCTACAGTTTCTACTTGTACTCGCTAAAACCCGCATAAAACTCAGCTATCCGCATTGACCTTGTGAAGAACTGTATGTGACCCACATAGGACCCACATAAGACCCGTAGAGACCCTCAAAATTTGATTTATTCTTTATTTTTGGAGACCATGTTGAGGGAAAGGGAAAATGGAGGGAAAATTGAGCGGAGTCTTATACGAGTCGCCGAGTCAATAGCCATATGAGTCTTATATTAGTATGAGTCATGCAACATTGCTTGAGACATCATCCAATCACACAATAAAAGGCATATCTGAACCTGGCAAAAGAGAAGAAAAGGACGAGTCAAAAGAGAGAGAACGTCAAGCCAAAGGAAAGAAGAATATCCCTTTTGTTGACCGAATTTCTGATGTTGGTAGCTTGCACGTGTGAGGACAAAATTCTGTGAACAGGCTGAAGTTTCTGTTCGAAATTTCAGGAAATTGACCAGAATTGGGCCAGGTTTGACTTTTGATGACTTTGACTCTTGGAAGTGAGTTGGAGGAAGGATGGACTTGGCATTTTGGTGTCAGTCTTGGTCTTAGTCTTGTATATCTCATTTTGATGTGATTCTATAAGAGAGGGATTGTTTGGGTTTTCACGCTTGTTAGGTTTTGCCTTGGCTTGCAGTGTAATTTTGGTGTCTATTGTCTCTTTGTTTTTATTGAAAGATTGCACATTTGTATAATTGCTTGATGAAGAAAACATAAGAAGTAATAAGAAGATATTTAACATTCACAAGTAATTATCAAGATAGAGAAATCAAGCCTAATCTTTCTACACTTGGTTTCTCAACATTGTATCAGAGCTAAGGAAGATCTAAAAAAAAGAAAGTTTTATCTCTTTCTCTCGTTGAGGTCTACTTCATCTTATGACACCTGTAACAATGATTCAAGATCTTGATCAAAAGTTTTGTGGATTGATCTAGGTCTGAGGGATAAGTCAGACTCCTTTGGTGACTTGAACGAGGTTCTATGGCATTGACCAAAGTCTGTAGCACATATTTTGATTTGAAAATGGAAAATCGATCATCCTCTGACACTTTGCAAGTTTGATAAACTTGGGTCTCTAAAGGTAAAATTAGTTTTGCAACCTCTTCAAAGATGAGTGGTAAAGTTTACACATGAACTTAAAAGTGAAACAAATTCATATGAAACTCAATATGATAAACATGTAGAGAAGAAACCAGTAAGTGATAACAGAGTTCACCCCTCCTAGGCTACGTCTCTGGGCCTTGCTCCAAAGCTAGGCCGCTTTGTTGATTTCAACAACAAATGAGCACATTAGAAATTGTTGACTTTGGAGTGGCATATTTCTCCTACAATGAAATGTTCTCTTACAAAGAAATCTCACTCAAAAAGATGACTCCCTACAGCAAGTCATGATTATGTCAACATAAAAATGACTCTCTCACAATAGGTCCCCGTACTCCACCTGAAATAAAAAAGCATAAACATACAACTACTTCACAATCAAGTGCTGAAAATGGATTTTCTCATAAGAACATTGAGAAAATATTGAAAATAGCTGCTCTACTGAAGTAACAATTGTTGCCGATGTAACTAAAAGGCTGGAAAACCTCTAACTAAGCTCTTTCCATGCTCAAATATGCCAACATTTGGTCTCAAAACTCTCTTTGTCTTTAGCACTAAAGGACTTGACTCTGCAAAAAGTCCTCCATACAATGCTCAAATAAGAAATCTGAGGCTGCCATTGAGTTCAGGAGACTCAAAAACCCCTATATAGGCTCTTCTTGAGCACAAAAAGGTTAAAAACTAAGCAAGATATGCTTCTTGGAACCAAGCTCTACTATTTGTCTCGCAAATTGGAAAAACCTACTATTCGTTCTATGAATTCCACCTTTAAATAGTTTGTCGAGCGACAATTCTGCCTAGGACTGGCGGGATTCCCGCCGAAAAAGAGGCAAATTGTTGTCTCGTTAATTCCGCTAATAACCCCCTTAAGTGCCAAAATAGGGTCACGTTGGTGCCATGAGGTCGGGGGTCGGGGCTAACCCCTTGCCCCCATCGGCTTAGCTCCCTCCATCTCGACGTATGGTCATATCGTGGCATATAAGATTGGGGGTCGGGGCTAACTGCCCACCCCTGCTGATTGAGCTCTCGCTCCAAAGGTCGTTGTCGTGTGGCGCAATATGACTCGCCTGCCCCCACCGGCTAAGCTCCTCCCTGTACGCTAGTGGTCACACTTGTTCCAAGAACTGGGGGCTAGGGCTTATCTACCCACCCCCTCCGCCATACCCTATGCTATGGTCACGTTGGCTTCAATAGGATGGAGGCTAGGGCCTAGTCCCCTCCCTCTCCGCCTCCACTGTTTGTTGTCCGCCGTGGGTCGTATGGTGGCCACAAGACCAGGGGCTAGGGCTAACTGCCTAGCCCCTTCCCCCAAATGCACCCAAACTACAGTTCAAATAGAATCGGTGACCATACTCTAATAAGAAACAAAGGTGTGGTCTAATGGTTGGGCATTGAACTGTGTTGCAGAAGGTCGAGGAGTTGAAGCTCGTTGAGGCCCGTGGGCTTCTTATAATTTTTTTTCCAATCATAGAGGGCCACGTGGCACCCTCTCATTGGGCCACTTCAAACCCTTCAACCAATCAAATCGCGCCACCTGAACCTATAGGATTGGAACATGTGTCAAGCCCAGATTGGTCCACCGACATCTGTACCTTGCACAATCAGCTGATGATGCCAGTTGTACGGTCTACCCAGTCAACCTTGCTGTTTGACTTTTTTAGTTGTTAGACAAAATATTTAGAACACGATAACTTGAGAATATGACGTCGGATTGAGGTGATTCAAGCGACATTGGAATCAAGATGACAAACACTACGATTTGGCACCAGTTTTGGGAGATTCCGAGCACTTTCATTTTTGAGCCTCTTTTTGATCTCCGGATCATACCTCCCCACTAGGAACTTTTGGACCTCCAAAAGTCTATCTTCACTCAGCAAATAAGTGAGGAAACAACTCCTTTACTTTCTTGATCTCAATCCTTCTTGCTCTGCTTGAATTGATGCCTTTGAGCCTCATTCAAGGTACTCCACATCGCCTCTACGTGAAGTCCTTATCCTCTTGTCAAGAATTGTGGCTTGCTACAATTCTTCTAACGATTCAGGAATAAACTCTTCAATGGATGGAATCTGAACATTCTCTTCAAGACCATCTTTCTTTTTGGCTCAAACAATCTTCACTTTGAAGTCTTTCTTTGTTGAAACCAAACTAGATCTTCCACCTGGAAATCATAAGCAAGTCAATGCTTGCCATGCATTGCCTTATACTTTTCTTTGCTGTCCTCAAGCTGAACTTGTACTCTTCGATGCACTGGCTGCATTTGTTCAATGACATGCTTGGCTTTGTCCACATCACTATGGTCATCTTCTACAAAATCTTTACCAAAGATAAAATACAAAAAGACTTTGGCAAATAACTCAAACAAGCTTTGCATAGAAATACTTGTATAGATGAGTGATTGACTCAATTGTAGACATGCTGGATGAAATGAAAATGCTCGTCCCAAAAGTCCCATACAAATTAACTCATCATAGAGCCAAAATACCATAACATGCCAAAGAAATACACTCTTGCAAATAAGTGATTTGTACATGACTTCACTTTACAAATTACCCAAATGGGAATTTACAAATTACCGAAATGGGAATATACAACAAGTAATTACAATTTTACAAAACAAGCTATCTATACAAAACAGTCTACCCATTCTTTACCTAACCAGGCTTATGGGTTCTCTTTCTGCACCTGCTTTGCTTCAAAGGCTGCTTTGGCAACTATATCAGTTTCCACTTTGCCATTTGTCGCTTCCATTGCAGGGGATAGCATGACCTCTTTGTCCTTCTTGGTACGAAGTTCCCGATGGAGTTTCCAACACTTTTCAATCTGGTGCCCATTCATGCTACAATGGGTACAAAAATGCTTATGCTTGCCCATCAACAAGAATGTCTTCATACCTGGGAGAGGTTCCTCATATCTTG
Organism: Pinus tabuliformis; assembly: GCA_031772625.1. Lineage (NCBI taxonomy): Eukaryota > Viridiplantae > Streptophyta > Pinopsida > Pinales > Pinaceae > Pinus > Pinus tabuliformis. Next base: position 369,850,145 of record CM062816.1, read on the forward strand.
TCCCAAGGATTTGATCCATTTTTTGACCATCGCCTTACGTTGTTTACACTCAGCCACACAATGGTCAAATGCATCACAAAATGTACAGGGAAACATTTCCCACAAATGGTCATAAGCACAAACATTTTTGGAATCCCCATGATGCTTATATCTGTCTTTTGGGCTGTGACTTTGACGAGGAGAATTGGACTTGTTATGTCCTTCAGAACGTTCATCTCTCAACGGAGACAATTTTTCACTATCACTACCATCATGGTGTGGAATACCCAGTGTTTTAAAAACCCGTTGGTTTGAATCGGTAACTGGTCAAACTGGCCGGTTAGTTAGCCCACCGGGTCAAATTGGCAGAAAAACCCGGTTTGACCCAGTGTTTTAAAACTCCAAATCTGACTTCGACTGGGCCGAGGGTCGACTCCGACTTGGTATCGACTCGGTCGGCTCGATTTCAATGACTCGGTCATTGTAAAAAATACATTAAATATATTTTTTTTATAAAAAAATATAATTTTAAAGATTTTCATTCATGTTTCCAAACACACAGCGTTAGAATATAGAGAGAAGACAACAGATGATCAAAGTAGGCTTATGAATATATCCATTATATCAAAATGGCACCCAGTGCACTGTCCAATACATACATGATGATGATATAGAGATCAAAACAAAAACACATAACCAAGGAGGCTAGAAATGGCCTCCACTGTGACTAGTACTACTGGCTACTGCTAGAGGATCCAACATCATTTGGCGCAACCTCTGAATCAGAGTCAGACAGGGAATCCCATGGCTCCTCCTCATCATCATCTCCAATTGCAACTGTAGAAGTGGTAGCACTAGCAGGCTGTGCAGCAACTACAAGCTGAGATAGACGAGATATGCGCTTTTGTTGTGGTTGAGCAGAGGAAGCGCCTGCAACTGGAGGACTTGGGGCTGGCCCTGAGTCTAGTACAAGTGGATCTGCATTCAACTGAAAATTATGTTCGAGTGATGCCTCCACTTGTAAATCCAAATCAAGATCCTCATCAGAATCAAACTCTGTTGGATGACTCTCCACTACCCAATCTGATGTTGGATCAATGTCTTCCAACACAATGGGATCTGAATCAAGTCTTTTGTTTAGCAATTGGTTGCGTCTAAGCTGGAGGTTGTATTAGACATAGACTAGATCATTTAACCGTTTTTGATCCAAATGGTTTCTCTTCTTCGTGTGAATCCTCTCAAAGATAGACTAATTGCGCTCACACCCAGTGGCACTGCAAGTTTGACTCAAAATATGAATTGCAAACTTCTGCAATTGAGGACAATGGCTACCAAAAGCCTCCCACCGGTGTGCTACAAAAAACATAGGAGTGTAATGAGTTAGCTCAACAAAATTATAAATTATATCCAACTTTCAAATTATAAACGATTTAACAAAATAAGTATTTATAATTTGAAAATTGAAATTTTTGTTTACTTGGCTCATTTGCTTCCCTTGCAATCTTTGCTAGGTTCTTCCCAAAGGTACCTGTGGCTTTGTTGAAGGTTGTGACCTGTCAGTGTATCTCCAGCTCATCACACTCCAATGGGATCATGCGATCAATGCAGTCAATCAATCCATCTCTAACCTCCCCCCTCAAAGCTCCTGCTGCCAGAGCTTTATAATGATACCGTGGGTTCAAAAAGTATCCAGCTGCATGTATAGGGTGATGGAGTTGATTTTTCCATCTTTTATCAATGATTGCCCAAATGGGCCCATACTTAGCCACTTTATCCTTGTATGCCCTCTTTATTTGCTCCTTTGCTTGATCCATCGCCTCATAAATGAAGCCCGTAGCCAATCTTTCCCCATCCACCAACGACAACATCTTAACCAGTGGCTCAACAACCTTCACAATCTCTGCTGCCTTTCTCCAAAATATTTCTTCATTAACTTTCTTTTTCAATTCTTTGCCATCCTGTTTGTGAGACCACTGGCTTTGATTCCATTCATCACTGGAAAATATCTTTTGCAAGTTTCTATGTTGTGAAAGCATAGATTGCAATGTCAAAAAATGAGTAGCAAATCTAGTGATGGCAGGCCTAATAATATCCCTGTCCCCTGTGTGTCTCCTCATAAGGCTCAAAATCCATGAATGATTGTAGATAAATTTTGTTATGCTTTTGGCATGATCTACAGTGTTTTTGACCCAATCTAATTTGCCAATATCCTCAAGCATGAGGTCTATGCAATGTGCAACACATGGGGTCCAAAAGATGGTTTTGTGTTTTTCCTCTAACAGTTTACCAGCAAGAACATAGTTAGAGGCATTATCTGTGATGACTTGAACAACATTAGCCACCCCCACCACCTCAATAACCTCATCCAATAGCTGAAACAACAATTGTCTATCTTTTACCTTATCAGATGCATCAACTGATTTTAGAAACATGGTTCTCTGTGGGTAGAAGATAAGAAAGTTTATGATGGTACGGTTCTTTTGATCAGTCCATCCATCTGACATGATGGTATATCCTGTTGTTGCCCACAAGTCCTTGAAATCTTTCAAATACTCATTAATGGAGGCAATTTCCTTCGGCAAACGATAACCCCTTATCTCATGCATAGTAGGGCCTTTGAAGCCTTTTCCAGTAGCATGTATGGCATCAAACATAGGCTCATAATATGGTGAAGGGGAAGCATTGAAGGGGATATCAGCATCATATCACCATCTACATATGTAATCACAAGCAGTGTCCCTCAATTCTTTCTTCCAATGGTCATCTAAAGTGGGCTGCAAAGTTCTATTAGCTTGAGGACCATGTGCATCTGATGGAGAGGAGAGTGCGACAATGAAATAACTTTTGAGATTCATATCACCCTTCTTTTTCATTTTACCTTTACCCTTTTCTTGAATAGACTCCAAAGAGGGAGGAACATATCGGAAGGGGTTGGATGCATCAGTACAAGGGATAGAAGAAGAACCCTCAAAATCAAAATGGGGGTTGCTAGCCATCATTTGTTGTATACTCCTCTTCCTCCCAATTTCAGCCTCTAATTCTTTTTGCCTAGCCTTTTCTTCTTTAAACTTCTCAAAGTTGGCTAACAAATCCTTCCTAATCTCCCCAATTTTTGGTGATTCACATGGAGTAATTTGGCCTCTAATCCTTGCCAAGTGTTGTTTCAGCCTATTAATGCCCCCAAGACCTTCCTTAATTTTTCTATGGCAAAATTTGCAATGCATTTGACTATCAACCATTTCAACATATGCCCAAGCAACATCTTTAACTCTAGGTGCCATTTTTTCACTTGGAAATCAAAGGAAAAAATTTGAAAATGAAAACAAAAAAATAGCAATGCTTCAATGTTCATTTCTTTCACAAAAAACACTCTTTTCAATTTCTAGATTTCCACAAAAAAATAAATAAGCAAAAATAGATTTTTAGAAGTGAAAAAAAATACCTCTAGGCACAAACTGCCTCCTCAAAGTTGCTCCAACAAACCAACTCCTCAATGCTACTCCAATCGCTGCCCAAGAAGCTCCTCACTCCTGCTACAATGCTTGCCCAACACTCCTCACTGCTGCTCCAAAAATGAACTCCACAACTCCTCACAAACTCTCACTCAAATTCTCACTCAAATGCAATGAGATGGCTGTGAGGAAATGAGAGGGGTTGGGTGGGTTTTATAGGGTTTAGGAGAGGGGAATGGACCCCAAAGAACCCAAAGGCAGATTACAGTGGGCTTTGGGGTCCCCAAAAATCAATTTAAAAAAAAAAATGCCGCTGAAATGAGTTGACTGGCCACTCTTACCGAGCTGGCTGGGTTGTTATTGAGCCGACCGAGTCGGTAGCCAATTCGGCTAGCTCGGTAACAACCCGGTCGGCTGGTCCGGTTCAATGGCCGTTTCGACCTGGTCAGCCTATGACTCGGTTTGACTCCGCCAAGTCGGAGTCGACTCGGCCGTTTTTTAAAACGGAGGTTTGACCCTCCATTTCGCCAAAAAATGAGCAAACCGGTCCTAACCGCAGGTTTAGGACGAAACTGGCCAGTTTGTGGTCAAATAGAATGGTTTTGTCCTAAATCGGCCAGTTAGCTGCCACGGTCGCGGAGGACCCATGCAACGCTTTTTCCCAAGTGTTTAGGGTGTTTTGGAGGGAAAGTAAGGGTTCTTTCCCTCCAAAATTACTCTCTCCAAGCCTTTAAAAGGCCCTTCTCCCTCTCATTTGTCTCACACATCTCATTTGGAGTATTTGTGAGTTTGAATGAGAGCTTGGAGAGTGTTGAGTTTTTGCTGGAATAGTCATCTTGGAGGCTTGAAGTTGGAGTTGGAGCTATTTTGGAGATAGTTTGGAGTTGTCAGTGGAGTTGGCATCTTCAAGAGGAGGCTAAGGAAGCTAGTTTGCATTTCCAGGTAAGGATTTTCACTTGAAAATTCCTCATTTGATTGTTGTCCATGTATTAAATTTTTTATGTGTTATAAAATTCTAACTTCTATCATCTATGCTATCAAATCTCTAGTTCTATGCTATCAAATTTTGTAGGCTACATGTGCATTTGTTCTTAGCTGCAATATTTTTTTAAATGACAGATTTCTTTGCAAATTTTAATTATTTCAAGCAAACATGGTTCCGAAAGGCAAGGACAGTGCATGGGCTCATTGTGATGTGATTGATGGAAAAATGATATGCAAATTATGCCATAAACCTTTTGGAGGTGGGGGTATTCTTAGATTGAAACAACACTTGGCTGGGGTAAGAGGCCAAGCAAAGCCATGTGATGCACCAAATGAAGTGTTAGGTCCTATTAGGGTAGAATACCTTTCCTAGATTGAAAAGTTTCATGAGGATAAGGCTAGGGAGAAGGCCATCCAAGATGACATTGCAAGGAAGAGGGAATTATTAGAAGCGATGAAAGAGAGTGGGTATGATGATTATGAGATTCAAGACTCCTCTTCTATCCCTTCCACCAATGATCCCTTTCACTATGTTCATCCTTCTTTTGGCCAACTATCAAAAGAAACAAAGAGAACAAACATCCAAAGTTATTTCTCATCCTCTGCTAACATTGCCTCTTCTAATCCCACTTCCTCCTAGCCAAATTGTCAACCCACTTTGGATCAACATTGGAAAAAACAATGCAAAGAAACTTCTCATTAATACATTGCTAGATGGTGGTATGATGCAGATATCCCATTTAATGATGCTCCCTCACCTTATTACCAAGATGTGTGGGACTCTGTTATAGCTGCAGGAAAGGGCTTCAAAGGCCCTAGTATGCATGACTTGAGGGGAGCTCTTTTGCAAAAAGAGATTTCTTCCATTGATGAGTATTTGGCTGAGTATAAAGATTCATGGCTCAAAACAGGTTGTTCCATCATGTCAGATGGATGGACTGATGGAAAGAACCGCACTATCATTAATTTCCTTATTTCTTGCCCTCAAGGAACCATGTTTTTGAGATCAGTTGATGCATCTGATAAGGTGAAGGATGCAACCCTTCTATTTGAGATTTTGGATGACATTATTTAGGAATTTGGGGAGCAGAATGTTGTGCAGGTCATCACCGATAATGCCTCAAACTATGTTCTTGTTGGAAAGATGCTTGAGTCCAAATATAGGACCATATTTTGGACTCCATGTGTTGCACATTGCATAGACCTCATGCTTGAGGACATAGGCAAAGTGGAGTGGGTAAAAAACACTGTAGAGCATGCCAAGTGCATTACAAAATACATTTACAACCACTCATGGGTATTGAACCTAATGAGGAAAAACACTAAGGGAAAAGAGCTTGTTAGGCCTGCAATTACGAGATTTTCAATTCACTTCCTCACGTTGCGATGTCTCAATGGACAACATAAAAACCTACAGAAAATGTTTTCTTCTGATTATTGGATTGAATCTCGGTGGGCTCGTAGACAAGATGACAAATTTGTAGGGCTTGTGAAAATTACCGAACCCCTTGTTAAGGTGCTAAGGATGGTGGATGGGGAAATATTGGCCATGGGCTACATTTATGAGGCTATGGATTAGGCAAAGAAGCAGATATGGGCAACTTACAAGGACGAGTTAGCTAAATATGGTCGTATATGGGAAATCATTGATAACATATGGAACAATCAACTCCATCGCCCTATACATGCAGTTCGGTATTTTTTGAACTCAAAGTATCATTATAAAGCTCGGGTAGGAGATTTGCAGGATGGGGAGGTCAGAGTTGGATTGATTGATTGCTTGGAGTGCATGGTTCGTAGCCACGCAGACCAGTTGGAAATACATAGACAACTTACTGTTTTCAGTATGGCAATTGGTACCTTTGGCAAAAACTTGGCAAAGATGGCAAGAGATGTGGATCAACTAGGTAAGCAATTCCAATTTCCAATTTGTTTTTCTTTTCAAGTTAAATTGTTTACAAATTTACAATTCAAATTATCTATAAATACTTGTAATTTGTAAATAAGTAATGAAATGAACAAAGTTACTAATTAATGTCTTTTTCTTTGTAGCACATTGGTGGGAGTCATTTGGGGGCTAGTGTCCTCAATTGCAAAAGTTTGCAATTAGAGTCCTTAGCCAAACTTGCAGTGCTTCTGGTTGTGAGCGCAATTGGTTTGTTTTATAGCGCATACACACGAAGAAAAGAAATCGTTTGGAACAAAAACGGTTAAATGATCTTGTCTTCATGCAATACAACCTTCGACTAAGGAGGAACCAAATGATGAACAAAACACTTGATCTAGATCCCATTGTGTTGGACAATATTGATCCAACATCAAAATGGGTGGAGAAGACTGAAGGTCCTATGTTTGATGCTGATTTTGATATTGACATGGCATTAGCAGTCGATGAAGCAGATTTGGTGGCGCCATTAGAACCAGGATTAGTAGCGGCACAAGGAAAGGCAAACAACCAATGGAAGGCCCTAGTCGTGCAGCTTGACCAACTCGTGCTTCCATTAGGTCCACTTCTATTGTTATTGGTGGCATTTCTACTGAGGTTGCAGATTAGGCTAAGGCATCCTCAGACTCTGAACCAGATGATGTCTATGTAGCTCCTGATGATGATCCTGTGTCTAGTAGTGGTGAAGAATTTGATGTCCCCATAGCTTGCAGCATTGTTTTTGGACTTTATAGGTTTTAGAGCCTCATTGCTTATGTATTTTGTCGATGATATGTATTGCACTCGGTGCCATTTTGATATATTCACCTTTACATGGTATATAAATGAGCAAACTTTGCATATTTTGTCTCTATTGGCTTGGAATCATTGTTTTAAATCTTAAAAATAGTTTTTTCATTAAAAATTAATTATTTAATGTATTTTTTTAAAACCGGTTCGTTTAGACTTGATCAGTCCCGTTTAAAACCTGGTTCATTAGGTGGACCGGTCCGGTCACCGGTTCTGGTTTTTAAAAGATTAGTTGTACCATCACTTCATATGAACCCCTTTGGCATGAACTCCATACCTGACAATTTCTTTGCCTCAACAATTTTGGAGCACCCTCCAATTTCTTCATGGCCATAATCGAATACGTCATACCGTGGTCGTTCCTTCACTTTGATAGGATTAATGATGCCTTGGCCTTTGACTCTAAGGCCCCTTCTATCACAACCCATCTGAGTTAAAAGCTTCATACCAATATCTTTGGTATGCTTTTCAAAAGCTGCAAAAGATGTGTTATCAACATTAACTAAAGGAGTAGAACTGGAAATACTAATTACCTCCTTTGGCCAACAACCCATCTTTTTCGTTTCAGATGTTGATGAAGAAGTGGATGATATCTCTAGCCAACCACTTTTACCAACTGACACATGGGGAGAATCTTTTAGATGCTAGCAAAAATCGCAAGCATCATTCTCATTATAGGATCCATATCCTGTGTACTGATCATGCCCACAAATTGGTTTCATCTTTGAGGGACTCTTTGTTGCTTCCAGGATGGAACACTCACTAGTTTGTTCCTCCACAATATGTTGCAACTGCAGGTGCATTTTCCTTTTCTCCTCCTCTGCAACTTCGAGCAATCTTCTTAGCTCAACATTCTCCATTCGAAGAGATAGATTAATCTCCTCCAACTCTTGGGAGTCGTTTACGCTTCAGTTTCTTTCCCATACTTGCAATTTGGTCAGAAATTGCTCTGATATTGCGTGATCTGAAAATGGAAAAATGATCGTCCTTTGATGCTTTGCAAGTTTGATAAACTTGGGTCTTTAAAGGTAAAATTAGTTTTGCAACCTCTTCAAAGATGAGTGGTTAAGTTTACACATGAACTTAAAAGTGAAACAAATTCATATGCAACTCAATATGATAAACATACAGAGAAGAAACCAACAAGTGATAATGGAGGGTCCTGCTCCAATGCTAGGCTGCTTTATTGATTTCAGCAACAAATGAGCACATTAAAAATTGTTGACTCTGGAGTGGCATATTTCAACTACAAAGAAATCTCACTCAAAAAGATGATTCCTACAGCAAGTCATGATTATGTCAATAGAAAAAGGACTCTCTCAAAATAGGTCCTTGTACTCCACTTGAAATAAAAAATCATAAACATACAACTACTTCACAATGAAGTGTTGAAAATGGCTTTTCTCATAAGCACATTGAGAAAAGACTAAAAATAGTTGCTCTACTGAAGTAACAACTGTTGTAGATGTAACTGGAAGGTTGGAAAACCTCTAACTAGGCTCTTTCCATGCTCAAATATGCCTCCATTTGGTCTCAAAACTCTCTTTGTCTTTAGCACTAAAGGACTTGACTATGCAAAAAGTCCATCATACAGTGCTCAAATAAAAAATCTAAGGCTGCCATTGAGTTCAGGACACTCAAAAACCCCTATCTAGGCTCTTCTTGAGCTCAAAAAGGTTAAAAACTGAGCAAGATATGCTTCTTGGAACCAAGCTCTGCTATTTGTCCTGCAAATTGGCAAAACCTACTATGCGTTCTACAAATTCCACCTTTACACAGTCTGCCAAGCGATAATATCACTTGAGATCGGTAGGATTCCCACTGAAAAAGAGGCAAATTGTCGCCTCGTTAATTCTGCCAATAAGCCCCTTAAACGCCAAAATAGGGTCAGGTTGGTGCCATGTGGTCGGGGGTCGGGGCTAACCGTTCGCCCCTGTCAGCTTAGCTCCCTCCATCTCGGCATATCGTCATATCATGGCATATAAGACTGGGGGCTAGGGTAACTGCCCGCCCCTGCCAGCTAAGCTCTTGCTCTAGAGTTCGTGGTCGTGTGGCATAATATGGCCGGGGGTTAGGGCTAACCACTTGCCCCAATCGGCTAAGCTCCTCCCCATAAATCGGTGGTCACACTTGTTCCAAGAACCGGGGGCTAGGGATTATCTACCCGCCCCCTCCACCATACCCTGTGCTATGGTCACGTTGGCCTCAATACGACCAGGGCTGGGACTTAGTCCCCGCCCTCTCCACCGTAGCGCCTCCACTGTTCGCTGTGGATCGTATGGTGGCAACAAGACCAATGACTAGGGCTTCCTGCCTGACCCCTTCACCCAAACGTGCCTGAACTACAATTCAAATAGAACCAACGACCATAGTATAATAAGAAACAAAGTTGTGGCCTAAAGGTTGGGCATTGAACTATGTTGTGACAAATCGAGGGGTTGAACCCTGCCAAAGCCCTTGGGCCTCTTATAAATTTTTTGTCCAATCACTGATTCGAATGGAAATGGCATCTACCCTTGGTATTCATCCACCCATGGTATTCATCCACCCATGGAATTTACCCATGGTATTGTAAGTAACATCCACCCATGGAATTTACCCATGGTATTGTAAGTAGCATCCACCCATGGTATTCATTCACTCATGGTATTTTCCCATGATATTCATTCACTCATGGTATTTTCCCATGATATTCATTCACCCATGGTATTTACCCACCCATGGAAAATACCTGTGGTATTGTAACAAAAAAGACTATAAGTAACAAGTCACATTTTGTAAAAGGACAGATGGTCCACCACAATGTAGCTTTTACAGTTATTATCTATTTTAATAAAAAAAAGTTTCTTTGTGGTTTTGTTATTGTGTGTACTCCTCTTTTTCTTCTGGCATTTCAATTTTTCAGATCTTGGGGGCCTCCTCCACCAAAATCCATTTCAATTTTTTAGATCTTGGGGTCTTCCCCCCAAGATCCGGATTAGTGGTATCAGAGTGAGGCTACAACTCCATGGGAATGAGGGTTTGATGCATATTTAAGTTTCAAAGTTTTGTAGAAATCTTCAACAATTTTCTTGCACGTGCTATGACCTCCACAGAACACTTTCTTGGGCAAAGCGAGAAGATTTTTTTTTTTCATTTTTTTTGCACGAACTTCTTTTTGGGCTGCGATTGTGCAAATCCGACCTGAAACTTTTGGTGCAAAATTTACAAAAACAAATAAAATCTCTGGATTCCTTGGAAAAAAATACCAAAATTAAAAAAAAGCATTGGTCGAATCAAAGTCTAGATGAAGAAGATATAGCTGATTTAATATCAGTTATGTTGTAGAAATTTTTCTGACAACAATTCATGGATGGCGGATCTCCTATCATTTTTTGTGCATAATTTCAGAAACATGATTGTAGATCTGAACTCCTCTAGAAAAATAACCCAATTTAAAAAAAATATGTGTCGAATCGGAGTTCGGATGTGGGAGATATCACTGATTTAAAATGAGCTATTTTTTCAAAAATTTTCTAACAGCAGAATAGTTGTACTACGAATTGAGATTCCAGAGTGCCTAGATAGGAATTTCAAATACATGGGAAGATGCAGAATGGTCATTATGTTTCCAAAAACAAGTTATAATAAACCTTTTGAGTTATATTGACCGAGTTATGTCAATTTTAAATCTGGAGCAGCATTCGGACCGGGTTCCCTTTGGAGACGTGCATTCTCACCCTGCTTTAATAGGCATCTGCTTCACATTCATCAGTTTCAACATAGCAGCATCCGGCTTGGGTTCTTTAGAGATGTGCCCTCCCACCCCAGGCTATGTAGGCACCTGCTACTTCATCAAGGGTCAACATGACGATTATGGGTCAACCACACAAAATCTTTGTCATCGAAGTCCATTTGCTAGGCCGCACATTGTTAGTATCACAGTTGGTCACAAGCATTACAAGGTATCTCTATCCTCGGATCTTCGTTTTTCATGGTTATGGGTCATCCACAAACCCACACTTCATCGAATTCCATTTGCTAGGCCGCACACTGTCAGTATCACAGTTGGTCACAAACATTACAGGGTAATCTCTATTTTCAGATCTTCGTTCATCACGGTTATGGGTTAACCACACGAAACCCTTCTCTTTAGTGGCTCTTCATATTCAACACGGACTTCTCAGGAGGGAAATTCATGCAATGGGGACCATGGCTTCTTAAGGAGGGATGAATGATCCGAATGGAAAATGACATCTACCCATGGTATTCATCCACCCATGGAATTTACCCATGGTATTGTAAGTGGCATCCACCCATGGTATTTTCCCATGGTATTGTATGTGACATCAACCCATGGTATTCATTCACCCATGGTATTTACCCACCCATGGAATTTACCTGTGGTATTGTAACCAAAAAAGGCTATAAGTAACAAGTCACATTTTGTAAAAGGACAAATTGTCCACCACAATGTAACTTTTACAATTATTTTCTGTTTTAATAAAACAAGTTTTTTGTGGTTTTGTTTACTGGGTGTTTTCCACTTTTCTCTTGGCATTTCATATTTTCAGATCTTGGGGGCCTCCCCCCCCAAGATCCATTTCAAATTTTTAGATCTTGGGGGTCTCCTCTCAAGATTCGGATCAATCACAGAGGGCCATGTGGTGCCCTCTCATTTGAGAAAATAATTACAACTCATTGCCTAACTGGCAAACCTTCGGCAACACACTGGCAAAATATATTGGAGACATCTGAGTCTCGTTTGCAACTGATTCAACCTCTCTCTAGGAAACTCGCACCCTTATCTGGAATTCACACTCCCTCCAGGAATACACACTGTTGCTCAAAATAATTTCGCACATCCCTGGAACTGCCTCCAATTGGGACGTATAACTTCCCTCTACCTCTGGAATGAATTCGCTCTACCTTTCAGACACTGATCCGACCTCCGATGACTAAATCGAACCTCGTTTGGCAACTCGCACTAGGGTTTCTGCCTAATTCACACTGCATAAATCGGCCTCTTCTGCAGACAATTCGACCTCCTCTTTTGCTACCGCCTGGTCACTGGAAAATTGAGGAAAATCTCCTCCAGATCTCTTCTCCCAAATCTCTGCTACTCCTCTCTTCGATGCTCTTTCCCTAGCTTGAACTATGCCCTCACTGAATACTGCAAACTAGGGAATTCGATCTGCCTTGCTCACAAGCTATAAGCTGTGTCTTCTCCAAGCCCCTTTGACTTGCTCTTATAATCTCTCGCTGAAGCATCAACGACCAAGATCTAATCATGATCGATGGCTCAGATCATCTTAGACTTCGTCAAGTCACTTTTTTGAAAGTTTCTAGAGAAAAATTGATTATCTCAATTAATACACATTAATTAATCAATTTTCCTAAGTTAGACTTAGGAACCTTTTAATTATTGATCAATTAATTTAATTGAGAGGTTTCCAAGTGTTTTCTCTTGAAACTTGTTTTGGGTTTTGGAGATATCATGTTACTTAGATTCTCTGACACCTTAGAGACTAGAACACTTGTCTGATTAGTTCGACTAGAACATGTTCCCACAAATTAGCAGGTTGCAAATATACTCACAAAAGCCTTGGGTAATGCAAAGTTTGTCTACTTCAGGGATAAGTTGGGAGTAGTGGAGACTACCTTCTTCGCTAAGAGGTGTTGATTTATGGTAGCATTAGATGTGCTCCAAATCTTAAATTTTGCAGGGAGGCTTGGGCACATGTATTCTAAAAAACCCAGAAAGCGTTTTGGTAAATTCCAGCCAGAAACAGTTTTATTAAACTAATTAAATATTTTAAATGGGACCCTAAGTCTAAACTTAGGAAAATAAAATAATTAAAGGGTATTAATATAAAATGTGGGTGTAACTTCTAGAAGAAGACGAGGATCAAGCATAAATGATCTTAGCTATTGATTAGTTTCTAATCTGGGCCGTTGAATGTCAACGAGGATATTATTTAAGGAGGTTTGAGAGCCATTTGGAAGGACACAGAGAGAGAGTTAAGAGAATCAATTTTCTGAAGCAGAGCAATTGCCGGGAGATTTTCGATATTGAAATTTTGCAGTGAGGGGCAGGGATAGTTGGGTTGGAGTATCTTCTCCAGGACCCAGGATCAGTAGTAGAGAGACACCAGGAGGAGGCAACGCATACCCAAGAGGGGTTGACGCTGGTTTAGAAGGGCCCACACAGAGATGACGCAGAGCCAGAAGGGCTCGTGCAAAGGCAGCGCAGTCTTCCAGTGCAAAAATCCGAAATCTTCCGGGGAGCTGAGATTTTTGAGCCGGGAGGGTTGGAAACTGCTTCAGAGGGCAGACGTTTCCCAGTTGGGCTGATGCAGAGCTTGTTGAGGTTGACGCAGCGCCTACACAAGGCCAACACAGAGATAGACGGGGATTTTTGGTTCAGCTGGCGGAACAACTAGGATTGCCGGGTAGAGTGAGGTAATCTCACTAAGTTTTTTCTGCTAGTTTATTTTTTCTGTAGCTGGATTGTCGGAAGGGCATATAGAGTTGTATTCATAAACTACTACATAATAATAAAAACTCTCAGAGCTGTTGCACCGGTTTTCCCACATTGGGTTTTTCTAGGGATATTTGTCCAAAAATTACTGTCACTTGTGCATCTTCCTCTATTTGCTCTGTTCTTGTTTTGGGCAAATTAATTAATAAAGGGAAGGCTGCAGTGTGTTAGCTTCGATATTTATTGTAGGAAACAATACATAATTTGTTTCAGTGTTTAATAGATAGGATAAGTTTAATCAGTTGCTGCAGTAGGTGATTCAGGTAGGATTCTCGAATTTTCACATGCTATCAGAGCATCGCAGGTGAAGCTAGAAAGAACAGTACCAGAGACCTAGTGCTGAGCATAAGTGAGAGTTCAAAAACGTTGCAAGAGGAAGAAGTTCAAAACCCTAGATGGTTTGCGCAGTTCTAGCCGGAGGGCTAAAATTTTGAGGCAGTCTCTCTCCGAGTGAGTTGATGGAGAGAAGGACTTCCAGATTGATTTTTTGCCAGGACAGAGGGAGCAATGCTGAAGCCTCAACGTGAGGAGAAGCTGGTGGGATACAAAATTTTTTTGTAGGCAGTTTGTTGGGTAGAAAGTCATCAGAAGAGAGAGGAGAAGCACTGTTGAGGGAATTTCTTCCTCAAATAATTCCTAGCCAAGGAATTCGAATTCTCTAACGCTGAGCAGCAACAAGGGGCAGTTTTACTAGCTCCAGCAGGGAGTGCGTAGGTTAGTCCAGTAGCAGCACAGAGGGAGATGTTACAGAACAATGTGATACTTTAGTTTGAGGCATTACTAGAGCACATTCCTTGCTAAGATGGAGTGTTGATTTCTGGTAGCATCAGATGTGCTCTAAGTCTCAAATTTTGTAGGGAGGCTTGGATACATGTATTCCAAAGAACCCAGAAAGCGTTTTGGTAAATTCCACTCAAAAATAGTTTTATTAAAATAATTAATTATTTTTAATGGGACCCTAAGTCTAAACTTAGGAAAATAAAATAATTAAAGGGTATTAATATAAACTATGGGTGTAACTTCTAGAAGAAGACGTGGATCAACCAGAAATGATCTTTATCCATCGATTAGCTTCTAATCTGGGCCGTTGAATGTCAACGAGGAGTTTATTTAATGAGGCTTGAGGGCCATTTGGAAGGACACAGAGAGAGAGTTCAAAGAATCGATTTTCTGAAGCAGAGCAGCTACCGGGAGATTTTCGATAGTGAGCTTTTGCAGTGAGGGTCAAGGATAGTTGGGTTGGAGTATTTTCTCCAGGACCCAGGATCAACAGCAGAGAGGCAGAGAGACACCAGGAGGAGGTAGCGCAGACCCAGGGGGGGTTGATATTTCTAAGTCTATCTATTAGAAATTTTATCTGTATTCTTCTGGTTTATTTCTCCTACTTTTTAATTACAAACAAGTTGTTTAAACATATAAACATAGAAATAAACACAATACAGTCTCAACAATCTACAGATCAACATCTAAAAGAAATAGCAAACACACAAGTGACACCGTTATTTTTGGACAACTCGTCCCAAGAAAAACACAATGTGGGAAAACCGGTGCAACAATTATGAGGGTTATATTATTATGTAGTATATCCTTGAGTACAACTGGGTGCCAAACTTGCTCACCCGACAGAGAAAAATAACCGACAATAATACCTCTCTATTCCGAAGCAGATATTCAGAAAATCTGCTCCGCGAAACCCTCTCCAGCACAACTGAAGCACTGCGTCAGCCCTCCTGACCTCTACATCAACTTCAAAACACTCTGCGTCAGCCCTCTAAGGGACTGCGCAGCCTCTACTGCCTTCTGCGTCACTCCTGCTACCCTCTGCGTCACTCCTGCTACCCTCTGCGTGGATGACGTAGGTCCTCTGGCCTCTGCGCTGTCTCAGCTAGCCTCTGCGTGGCCTGCTCTGGCTTTTGCGTCTTCCTCTCTCCCTCCGCGTTGGTCTCTCGACATTATCTTTGCCTCTCTATCTAGTACTCACTGCTCCTCGCTGCAAACTGAGCACTGATTCAACTTTACTTAGAAAACCCCACTCTAGTAAATTGAATGACTAATCACTTTGGTGTGTTCTCCCACTGACCCTCAAGCCTTCTCTTATACTTTTCCTGTTGGTCCTTCAACGGCCGAGATTACATCTCTAATCAACGACTAAGATTATATTTGGTTTGATCCATGTCTTTTAGAATCTTCTAATCCAATTTTACATTAATACCCATTAGTATTTTATTTTTCCTAAATTTAGACTTAGGAACTCCATTAAAATTATTAATTATTTTTAATATCTCCTAAACCGGGTAGAATCTGCCCAAACCATCTCTGGGTCTTGGAGTCTCATGTGCTTTAGCCTCTTCACCAATTTTCATGACTAGAACACATTAGATGCTACCCAAATCAACACTCCCTCTTAGCGAGGATTGTGCTCTAGTAATATTCCACATTGAGCATCACTTTGATTATACGGCACTGGTACCTGTGCTAATGCTAGGCCTCCCCGCCCAACATCCTCTGCGCTGCTGCATCCTGTACTGCTGCCCATGGCCTTGCGAGTGCCACTACTGCATCCGTACAACTACTCCCTACGCATCCATGCTGCTGTTGGTCCTTTCTCCCAACACTGCATTTGCACTGCAACCCCCCCATCATGATGCATCGTGTTATTGCCAACTGCTACTGCACTGCAACTTAGTTACTAAGAAGTAAGTAACTGATCCACCCAACCACTGACATCCCCGTTAGGCTAGAAACACTCCCAATGTTGAAGCTCTCTCTGCTGCTAACAAGTGCTCCCTCTACTGCGTTTGCGCTGCTGCAACAACACCCTGCATCTCGCACTGTTGCAAACCTCTTTGTGCCATCCTGCACTATTGCAACCTCCTCTGTGCCTCTCGCACTGCTGCAGCCTGCTAGCTCTGCGTTGCCCGGGACTAATGCACTGTAGCACTCTCTGCCGCTTCATCCGCATCTATTTCTACCGACATCTGCCAGTCCTGCTACTCTCACTTCGGGGCTCCTGTAGCAAGGATCTGATCCAAGAGTTTGGGTACCTCAAGGATCCTGCCCCTCATCGCCTGTAGTCTTCCTGACTACAGCTCAATGTCTCCCCACCTCTTCTCTAGAGGTACATGAGCACTCATGGCACAATCGTCATCCTCCTCTACCTCCTTTTTCGCCTTTGCTGACGTTGCCTTGGATTCAAACACCTCTCCCTTAGTCTTTTTTCTCGGACACTGGTTCGCATAATGCCCCAGTTCCCCACAGTTGAAGCACTTTATCTTGGAGAGGTCCTTTTTCTTCCTCTTCTCCTGCTTCCCGCAGATGCCAGAGCCGTATCCTCTTCCTCTTCTTTCTTGATTCAGACTCCTTTGCTGTTACTTCCCATCTTGCTCAGCCGTCTGATCTCTTCTTGATGAAGATTCATGCACAATTCTTCCCAATCTGGAAGATCTGCCCTGCCCAGCATGCTCTGGACAAATGTCTCCCACTCCACGGAAACTGTGTTTAGAGTGGTCCTCACCATCAACTCCTAATCTGGCGTGGCCCCTATGGAAGTTAGTTGGTCGTGAATCTACTGAGGAAGTGATCTATCTGCTCCCCCTTCTGCATTTGGCATGACCGCAACTAATTCTCAAGTAACATCTTCCTCTGCACGGAAGTATGTCGATACAACTTCTTCAAGGCGTCCCACATTTCCTTTGTCGTTTCCTTCTCGGCAATATGTTGGACCACATGATCCTTGACCCCATCAAGGATGATGCATTTCTCCTTGGCCATTGCCTCCTCGTACTTCTCATTATTAGCCGGATCAACTGGGATAGCCATTGTTCTCAAAGCGAAGGCCTTGATGCGATGTCTATCGAGAATGGAGAGGATCCTGGCCTTCTAGACCACAAAGTTGGATGCCCCGTCCACCCTGTCCTGATCCCTCAGTCCATTCATGGCCATCTCTCTGCTCCTCCTGTCAACTTCTCCGAGTCTCTACTTCCCTTTGGAAGTTCTCTCTAGACTCCCTCTGAGTCTCGATTTCCCTCCTAGAAATCTGCCTGCCAACCGTCGAGTCACCCCTCTCCGATCTCCTATGCACCTGTAACACTGATTCAGATTCCTTGGCTTGAAATCCGCCTCGGTAGCGACTCCCTCTACCTTGGTTTTGCCCGTTAGGTACTGTTCTGCCCACAACACCCCACTAGCTTCACTCCCCGCAATCTGTCCACAGCTTTCTATGCCCCAACAACTGAAAGACTGAGCCTCTAGGCTCTGCGCAATCTCGAAATTCGCTGAAATTCTCCCCTAGCCAACTGCGTCAACCCTCCTCGTCTCTACGTGAACCTTTTTCTGCCCTCCTCAGCCTCTGCGTTAGCCTCTCTCTGGCCTGGATTGATGACACAGTCCCTCTGCGTCACCCCTTATTCTGTCACTTTTTGCAAGGAACAACTTCTATCACTTGGGACAACTGTTTCTGTTGCAAATGCTCTGCTTCAGCTCTCCTATGATCTGCAACCGCGCTCTAATACCATGTCGAAATTTCTAAGTCTATCCGTTAAAAATTGTATCTATATTCTTCTGGTTTATTTCTCCTAATTGTTAATTACAAACAAGTTATTTAAACATATAAACATTGAAATAAACACAATACAGTCTCAACCATCTACAGATCAATAGTTGAAAGAAATAGCAAACACACAAGTGACACTGTTATTTTTGGACAACTCGTCCCCGGAAAAACCTAATGCGGGAAAATCGGTGCAACAATTCTGAGGGTTATATTATTATGCAGTATATCCTTGAGTACAATTGGGTGCCAAACTGGCTCACCCGATAGAGAAAAATAACCGACAGTAATACCTCTCTATTCGGAAGCAGATATTCAGAAAATCTTCTCCATGAAACCCTCTCCAGCACAACTGAAGCACTGCGTTAGCCCTCCTGGCCTCTGCATCAGCCCTCTGAGGCACTGCGCAACCTCTATGGCCTTCTGCGTCACTCTTGCTGCCCTCTGCGTGGATGACGCAGGTCGTTTGGCCTCTGCGTTGTTTCAGCTAGCCTCTGCGTGGCCCGCTCTGGCTTCTGTGTCTGCCTCTCTGCCTCTGTGCTGGTCTCTCGGTATTATCTTTGCCTCTCTGTCCAGTACTCACTGCCCCTCATTGCAAACTGATCACTGATTCGAGTTTACTTAGCAAACCCCGCTCTAGTAAATTGAATGACCGATCACTCTGGTGTGTTCTCCAACTGACCCTCAAGCCTCCTCTTATGCTTTTCCTGTTGGTCCTTCAACGGCCGAGATTACATCTCTAATCAATGACTAAGATTAGATTTGGCTTGATCCATGTCTTTTAGAACCTTCTAACCCAGTTTTATAATAATACCCATTAATATTTTATTTTTTCTAAGTTTAGACTTAGGAACTCCATTAAAAATATTAATTATTTTAATATCTCCCAAACTGTTTAAAATTTGCCCAAACCCTTTCTGGGTATTGGAGATCTCATGTGCCCCAACCTCTCCACCAAATTTCGTGGCTAGAGCACATCCAATGCAACCCCAAATCAACAGAAGGGCCCACACAGAGCTGATGTAGAGCCAGAAGGGCTCACACAGAGGCAATGTAGCCTTCCAATGCAGAAATCCAAAATCTGTCGGGCAGCTGAGATTTTTGAGCCCGGAGGGCTGGAAACTGCCCCAGAGGGTAGACATTTCCGAGTTGGGCTAACACAGAGACTGTTGAGGTTGACGCAGGGCCTACGTAGGGCCAGCGCAAAGATAGCCGGGGATAGTTGGTTCAGCTGCCGGAACTGTTGAATCGCCGGGTAGAGTGAGGTAATCTCACAAAGTTTTTTTGCCAGTTTATTTTCTCTGTAACTGGATTGTCGGAAGGGCATCCAGAGTTGTATTCAGAAACTACTGCATAATAATAAAAACCCTCAGAGCTGTTGCACCGGTTTTCCTGCATTGGGTTTTTTCGGGGACATTTGTCCAAAAAATACTGTCACTTGTGCATCTTTCTCTATTTGTTCTGTTCTTGTTTTGGGCAAATTAATTAATTAAGTGAAGGCTGCAGTGTGTTAGCTTCGATATTTGCTGTAGGAAACAATAAATAATTTGTTTCAGTATTTAACAGATAGGAGAAGTTTAATCAGTTGCTGCAGTAGGTGATTCAGGTGGGATTCTCTATCTTTCACAATAGGGAGTGTTATATTTTGGTAGCATTGAACAGGTGTTCTAGTCTCTATGGTGTCAAAGCGGCTAAGGAGCATGAGATCTCCAAAACCCAGAAAAGGTTCACAAGAAAAGCTTTAGAAACACCTCAATTAGATTAATTAGCCAATAATTAAATATTTCCTAAGTCTAACTTAGGAAAACTGGTTAATCAAATCAGATTAATTGAGGGAAATCGATTTTCTCTAGATACTTTCGGAAAAGGGAATTGATGGAGTCAACATGATCTTAGCTATTGATTGAGATGTGATCATGGTTGTTGGTTGCCCAACAAAATATTATAAGAGCAAGTCGAAGGGGTTTAGATAAGACACATAAGACTCAAAACATTCAAGCAGTTTTACTTACCCAATTTCATTGATTTAGCAAGGGCACATTTGAATCTAGGGAGACACTAAGCAACGGGGTTTCAACCGAGATTTGGGAGGAAATTTTATGGAGAAAATTTTCACAGTAATTTCCAGTTTCTAGAGGTAGGAGGGAGGTCATTTTATCTGTAGAGGAGGCTGAATCAGCTAGTGCGAGTAGTCAATTTATGTAGTGCGAGTTGCAGGAGAGATATCATTTCAGTGTGCCAATGTTGGAACTATTTCCCTAAGGCAGAGAGAGTGGGGCTAACAACTAATGGAGGCAAAATGACTTGTAGGGAAGGGCAGCCAGAGGCTGTGCGAATTTCCAGAGGCAAGTAGTGTGCATTCTGGTAGGTAGTGCGAGTAGCCAGACAGAGTGCGAGTTTGCTGGGAGAGGCTAGATCGAGTTGCAAAGGGAGATTTTGAATCTCTAGTTTATTTTGTCAGTCGAGATCAATATTTGTCGAAGTTTTTCCAGTATGAGGCAAGCACATCATTGTACTCTTAAATTGTTGAAGATTAATAATAATAAAATCCTCATCTGTTGCATTGGTTTTCCCTTCAGGGTTTTTTCCAAGGACGATTTGTCCAAAAATATTGTTATCAGATGTATTGTGTGTGTGCGCATTATTGTCTCAGTTCCAGTATTTTATTTTCCGCAGTGTATTTTATTTGTGAATATCGCAGTAGTGGAGTGTTCGTTATTTTCCATAAATTAATTTACAGAAGACAAATAAATTGTGCAAGCTAGAAGAATAATACCGAGTAGCTGCAATCGTGGAAATTTAACAAGGTATGATTGAGGTGATGGTGTCAGGTTGGTTGGCTATACTGATGCAGACTAGGCAGGTAACACTGTGGATTAGAAAAGAACTTCAGGGTGCTACTTTAGCATGCGATCATGAGTTGTTTCTTGGTACAATAGGAAGCAGAAGTTTGTGGCACTGAGTTCTATAGAGGCAGAGTACATAGCATCGAGCATGGCTATGTGTGAGGCTATATGGTTTTGTAAGATGCTAGTACCCTTGTTTGGTCAGAGGATAGAGATGATAGTGATACATTGCAACAATTAGAGTTGCATCAGGTTGTCAAAGAATTTGGTGTTTCATGACATGTCTAAGCATATGGACATCAGACACCACTTTATTAGGGATTGTGTGGAGCGTAGGATTGTCCAACTACTATATATACCCACAGATGAGCAGGTAGAAGATATACTGATGAAGGCTTTGGGAAGGCGAGATTCATCTTCTTCAGAGAAAATTTGGGTGTTTTGCAGAACACCTTCCTCGCTAAGAGGGAGTGTTAGTTTGTGTAGCTCGAACATATGTTCTAGTCTCAAATTGTTTCTATGAGGCTAAGGAATACATTTTCTCTAATACATAGAAAAGGTTTCACAAGAAAAGGTCTTGATTAGAATTAGTTAGCTAGTTAATTAACTTTTCCTAAGTCTAAATTACGGAAATGGCTTAATGAACCCGTATTAATTGGGGTAAATCGATTTTCCTCTAGAGACTTGCGGAAAAGTTATGAGAAAAAGTCAAGATGACCTTAACCATCAATTGGGATTAGATTATGGCCATTGATTCATCAACAAGAGATTATAAGAGGAGATCGACGAGCATTTGAAGAATACATCAGAGACAAATTTGTAGTGATAACAAGGGCACAGAGGCAACACAGGGGCATCAACAAAATGAGTTCAGCAGTGCTTGGAGAGAGGATTGGCAAAGGGTTTCGTCATAGTGATTTCCAGAGAGAGTTCAAGATTGATTTTTTCCTACAGAGAGAGGTGTTGGAAAATGTAACTAGGTTTGATCTTCATTTAATGTATTTGAGTCATCATGTAATGTACTTGTCAAAGAATAAAGAAAAGAATATTTATTATTATTATTGTGACTTATTCTTATAATTATTATTATAAGAATAATAATTATTCTTATACTTATTATTATTCTTATAATTATAATTATTATAATAATAATAATAATAATAATTATTATTATTCTTATAATAATAATAAGAATAATAATTGTTATTATTGTGACTTATTAAAGCATGGGTTTCATGCTTGGGTCACCATGTTTTAGGTCAAAGTCCCCATCAAGGACTTCTAGGATTTATTCTGAGTCAATAGAATCATTGTACTTTAAAAGAGGCCTTTCTTGGGCTTTTGAATCATGTAAAAAGTTTAAGTATTGAGTCAAATATAATTTATTTATCCTCCACACCAAGTCGGCCTAAGGACACTTATTCGACCTCACATGGAGCCTATAAATACAAGCAAGTCGAAGTCATTTGGAGTATCACAACTCAAGCTAGTTCGATATCTCTAAGGAAACTGGGAAGTGCGAATTCTGAAGCCGAGAAGCCAAAGGAAGTGCGAGTTTGGGGAAGTCTAAGGAGAAGAATAATATTGAACTTTTGGTGCCTCTCTCTCTCTCTGTTTCGTGCCTTAGATTGGGAGATTGAAGTCTTCCAAGTTTCACCAATGCCGGAAGCTGCCTGACGCCGGACATCGTTGCCTAGTCGAAGTTGTTGGAAAGAGGTCGAAGATTTGGGAGGCTGACTTGGTGTGGAGGGAAGGTCTGGCCTTTTTGTCTAGGGTGAAGAGTCTCAAAGAATACTATTGAAAGGAAGAATTTTCTTGATTGGGTTTTCCCCTTGAGGGTGGGTTTTCCCTGGCATAGTGCCTACATCTTGTGTCTCTTGTTTTGTGATATTTATACACACATAATATGGTAATTTTTCGATGAAAGATAAGGTAATAAAGAAGTAAAAGAAGCCAACACACTCACAAGTAATTATCAAGAAAGGAGAATCAAACCC
The DNA here is from genome assembly GCA_031772625.1 of Pinus tabuliformis. NCBI lineage: Eukaryota > Viridiplantae > Streptophyta > Pinopsida > Pinales > Pinaceae > Pinus > Pinus tabuliformis. The sequence continues at coordinate 369,873,206 of CM062816.1, forward strand.
TAATACAACTGCTTTGATTTTGCAACATGGTTTTAGCGCTAAGGTCAGGAAAAGTTGTAGATCACTTTGTTGGCATGGATTCTCCCTCTTTGATGAACTACATAACAATGGGTATCAACACTGTTGGAAGCTGGATCAAGAAGGTCATCGACTACTTATTCAACAAGGTCAAAAGTCAAGGATTCTTGGCTGTTCTTATAGGTTCTCTTAATGATGACAATGCATAGATCATTGATAGTGGAACATGAAGACACATGACACGAGAAAATAAATAACTTCAAGGAGCCATCTTTTCGTGTAGTGTGTGAGGAGGAGAAGATCAAAAGGCTAAGGGTGCAAGTGAAAGGGTTTTTCATGAATACTTCTATCTGAAGTATACTTTATGTTGCAGGGGCTATGATTATGATATGATCTGAAATATCTTGTGCACCTTTCGCTACAATGTTGGATCAGGATCATGAGACCTGAAATGACTTATCATTGCATGATCTGATAATGGTTGGGCTAGATATGAATGCTAACATATGTTTTATTCTTTAAATGTTATGATCTGGGTATGTCCAAAGTCTGGAATCGCTGCGAAGTTATAAGTTATTATTTGCAGATCTATACATTGGTTCGCCTTGGTAAAGACATGTATACATGCAGGTTCGACACTTTCAAGTAGCATATGCAGAAGAAAAGCTTGTTGTTCAGAGATTACTGATCTATCTAACCAGTGCTGTTGTTTTACTGTTGTCTGTCAATGATGTGTTCATTAGATTTGAAAGTAGAACTGACTATACAAGGAGATTGAGTCTGATTGATTGATTGATTGAGTGAGAAGGGTGATCTTTGCTGCTATCTATTTAGAACTTTGTATTGTGGCAGTAGATCTTCAGAATGTCACTGATTGGTAAAGTTTGTGGTTCAGAGGTTTTATGATTCAGTAACTTTAAAGGTATACGCAGGTTGGGATAAAGGAAGTAGCGTATACATGCAGGTTGGGTTAAAGGAAGTAGTGTATACATGCAGGTTGGCTTCACTAAAGTAGCATATACGTTCTGACATATGATTTTTGAGGTTGCAGTTGGTTCTGGTTGTTGATGTAGTGTTCTAGGTTCAACTCTGTGTTTTGGTGACAGTGTTCTGACAGTTCAGATTGATTGATTGTTGGTAGATGCAATTATTATTGTTTTTGAGCTTCAATGTTACTGATGGGTCCAGTATGAAAATTTGATGAAACATGACCTACATATTGTGTTGTTGTGTACCAAGAGTATCTAGTCTGAAAATTTATGAAACGTGGTCCCTGGAGGAAGAGTGAAGGTAGTAGCCTTTTGTAGGCTGGCGCCTACGTATTGGTAAACATATCAGCCAATACAAGAGCTAGGGGGTTGGAGCTCCCTTCCAGTAGAAGCTGGAAAACGAGTGAAGGTTGTAGCCTTCAGCAGGTAGATGCCTGCGTACTGGAAAAGTCTGCACCAGTACAAAATTTGTAAACACTTTTTATTATAAGAAGATTGAAGACTGAGATGACAACAACGGTGGTTTTTTCCCACATTGGGTTTCCACCTGAAAAATCTTGGTGTTCATGTGTGCTGCTTATGTGTGTTATTTTGTTCTTACTGCATCTGTTTACTGGTTAATGCATCACACTCTGATTTAAGACAATGAATTAATTGTTTATTATATATACGCTGGTTTCATTCTTTATAGTCGCAGACATATGCTGATTGGTTTCAGTAAAGTAGCATATAGTGTTTAAAAAGGAAAATCATTATTGTGAAAGTTAAATACTGATTCACCCTCCCCCTCCTCTCAACATTTTTCCCAACAATTGGTATCAGAGGAGGTCCTTCAGAAGAAGCTTGATCGTTTGAAGGGAGATCTCTCAAGATGAACAATCACGAAGGCATGGGATCTATCAGACCACCAATATTCAACGGAAACAACTTAGTATATTGGAATATAAGAACCAGAGCCTATCTTCAGTCACTTGGAGTTGATGTCTGGGAAATTGTGGAAGGAGGATACCAATTTCCAGTAGCAATACCCACAGATACAATAGGAAATAAGTCATATGAAACCAATGCTAAAGCCGTCAAAACTTTATTGGGAAGTTTGTCAGAATCATAATTCGTCGAAGTCATGCAGCTCAAGATGGCCAAAGAAATATGGAACAAAATCATTCAGAGCTACGAAGGAGACTCCCAGGTAAAATGTGCTAAGCTCCAAACTCTCAGAATTCAATATGAAACTCTCAAGATGCATAGTGATGAAAGTATTGCTAGTTACTTTTTACGAGTAGATGAGATTGTAAATTGTATGAAGAATCTGGGTGAAGAAATAAAGGAGGCTACTTTAGTAGAGAAAATTTTGAGATCTCTATCTTCTAAATTTGAGTCAAAAGTATCTGCCATTGAAGAGAAGCAGGATCTACAATTTATTACTGCCGTTCAACTTCATGGAATTTTAACTTCCTTTGAAATGAGGAAGGAGGTCCATCAGATTTTAGAGAAGTCTCTTTCAAAGCCTCGACAAAGGGAAAAGAAAAGGAAGATCTCAAGGAATTAGGATGTTGAAGTTTCTAAGTCTACCAGTTAGAAACCCTCCATGCACTTTACTGATTTATTCCTACCTACTTGTTTCGTTACTTAAGAAGTTATTTACAATGTAAATACTGAAAATAAACACTAGTGCATGCTCAACATATTACAGATCATTAACTGAAGGAAACTGAAACAAGCACACAAAATGACACCGTTATTTTTGGACCAATGTCCCTGGAAAAACCCAATGCGGGAAAATCGGTGCAGCTATCTGAGGGTTTTCTTATTAAGCAGTTTCAGAGTACAATCTGGGTGCCAAATCTGGCTTACCCAAAAGAGAATGCCCTTGGCAGTAGTACCTCTCAGTCTGAGACAGATGTCCTGGCTGAAACCCCGGATAAACCCTCCAACAGTTCCTCAGCTCAAATTTGCCCCCAGAAACCCCAATGTCTGCCTTTCTGGACTGCGTCAGCCTTTCTCTGCCCAACGCTGGCCCTGCGTCACCTTGAATGGGCTTGCGTTAGCCTCAGGAGGCCTTGTGTCAGCCTTCTGTCCCTCTGTGTCAGCGACGCAGGTCTCTCTGAAGCACTGCGCAGCTCTTGGCTGCCTCTGCGTGGCCCTGCGTGAACCCTGGTTGCTACTGCGTCACTCTCTCTGGCTCCTGCGCTGATCTCCCGACACTATATCTACCTCTCTGTCTCTCAGTACTCACTGCCCCTCAGCTGCAACTCCGATCACTGATTCTATCTCTCTCAGCAAACCTTGCTCTAGAGAATAGAATGACTGATCATCTGGTGTAATCTCCAAGTGACCCTCAAGCCCCCTCTTATACTTTTCTCGTTGACATATCAACGGCTGAGATTAAGTCCCTAATCAACGGCTAAGATTAGATCTGGCTTGATCCATAACTTTTGGACCATTCTAACATAGTTTTATATTAATTCACATTAATATTTTAATTTCCCTAAGTTTAAACTTAGGGACTCCATTAAAAATATTAATTATTTTAATATCTCCCAAACTGTTTAGAATCTGCCCAAACCCTTTCTAGGTATTGGAGATCTCATGTGGCCCAACCTCTCCACCAAATTTCGTGGCTAGAGCACATCCGATGTTACCCCAAATCAACACAGGATATATTTCAGAAGAAGATGAGGTAAACTTTGTAAGGAAGCTTCAACGGGGTTCTGGAAGATTCAAAGGTAAGCTTCCTTTCAAATGTTTTGCTTGTGGTAGAGTTGGTCATTATGATGTTAAATGTCCTCATAAATATAATCATGACAAAGGAAAGGAGTCTGCAAAAGGTAACAGAAAACAGTTTGTTAATAGAAAAAGTTATTATACTCATGAAGATAGTGATGGCTTGTCTAAAAGTGATGAAGATGAATTTGAACAAGATATTAAACTACTCATGGCTTATGACAATGATGATTTTATGGATGCCTTAGAAGAGGAAGATTTTCTTGAAGAAATCACTGAACTTAAAATCTGTTTGGAATAAAAGAATATGGTCATAGACACTTTGACACATCAACTCATTGAAAGAGAAAAAAACAATGAAAAATTAGAATGTGAAGTAGTGGGTCTAAGAAAAGAACTTGAGAAGACAAAATCTTTGAATCTTAGATTTGCTAAAGGATCAGAAACCTTAGATGAAATCATCAAGGTTCAGCATTCTCCTCTTATAAAGACTGGTCTTGGATATACTAGAGAACTATCCCAATTAGAAAAGCCTTTTAGCCATCACCAAAAGTTATCTTGATGTAGCAAAAACCAGTGAACAATGTGTCAATCCTCAACAAAAGCCTATAGGTACTCCTCAGGTAAATCATGCTCATTTTACTCCAAGGGTGAACATCAATAGAAGCACCAACCAAAAGATGAACAATACCAAAAGATTTTATGATCATAGAAACTTCTTCTTTAATGGACAATGTTTTTCATGCCATAACTTTGGTCATAAGGCTGCTGAATGTATTGCTTACAAAACTATCATGACTAGAGAAGCACGAAAACAAAGGAGCATGACAGGAATCAAGAAATTTTCCTTTTGAAGATGAAATTGAATGTTCATTTTGCAATAATTTTGGTCATGAAGACTCTGAATGCAGGAGAAATCTCGGCCAACAATTCAAAAGGAGAAAACATCATCAAATTCCAAAGTATGGAAAAAGAAGGAATTTCAGTCAGAAAGATGTGGCATAGCTCTGTTTGCAGAAGGACCAGAAAATCAGTGGTACATTGATAGCGGATGCTCTAAACACATGATAGGTGATAAAGATAATCTCCTTTCATATAATGCTTTAGAAAAGGAAAAGAATGTCTCTTTTGGAAATGACACACCAGCTGTCATTAAGGGTAAAGGCTCTCTTTATTTGAAAGAAAAGGTTAAAGCTAGAAATGTTATGTATGTTGATGGTTTAAAGCATAACTTGTTAAGTGTCAGTGAAATGTGTGATCAAGGAAATGAAGTTGTGTTTCGATCAAAAGGATGTGTGGTTCATGATTTGGACACAGGAAAGACCATAATCAAAGGTACAAGAACTCCAAGCAATCTATATATACTAAAAGGAGGTAAAAAACAATGTTATCTAAGAAAAACAGAAGAAAAATGGCTATGGCACAGAAGATTGGGGCATCTAAGCTTTTCTCAAATAAGAAATTCATGCAGGCTCAAGGCTGTTTGTGATCCTCCAGATATCAGCATCCCAGAAACCATGTCAATTTGGTAAGCAAAACAGAGTTCAATTCAATGCCATAGAAGGATCAACGAGTAAGCCTCTTGAACTCATTCATACTGATATGTGTGGACCAACAAGGAAAAGGTCACCTCGTGGAGAAGAATACTACATTTTATTGATTGATGATTTTTCTAGAATGTGTTGGATTGGTTTACTAAAACATAAAGACGTATCATTTGAAAAGTTTAAAGTATTCAAAGCTTTAGTTGAAAATGAATTATATCTAAAAATCAAATGTCTCAGATTTGATCGGGGAGGAGAATTCATATTAGATGAATTCTTTGAATTTTGTGAACAACATGGAATAAAGAGACAATTCTCTGTTGCTAGAACTCCTCAACAAAATGGCGTGGCAAAAAGAATGAATAGAACAGTTCAACAAATGGCTCGAGCTATGCTGGATGAGTCTGGTACTCCTGACACCTTTTGGGGTGAAGCTGCACATACTGCAGTAAACATTCTCAACAAAGCTCATGTACGTGTAAATAGTGATCAAACTCCACATGAATTTTGATATGGTAAGCTCCTACTGTAAAACACTTCAGAGTTTTTGGAAGCAAATGTTTCATCAAAAAGACTGATGAAAAACTTGGTAAGTTTGAACCCAGAGCAGACGAAGGAATATTTCTTGGTTATTCATCTAGAAGTAAAGGATACAAATGTTATAATAAGAGACTTCGAAAAATTGTTGAATGCATTGATGTTGTAATCGATGAAGCATGCAGAAATCCGGAACATGTGACATCAGCAAAGGAAGATGATAATGATGAAGACGGTGAATGCTTTCCCGTATCAAATCGAAATGATATAGAGGAAGAAACCAATGAAGCATCAAAAGAAGATACATCTGACAGGAAAAGGCTCCATCCAGGTATGTTCAAAAGAATCATCCAGAATCTCAAATTCTAGGAGAAAAAAGGGTCTGGAGTACAGACAAGAAGAACTTTTGTAGGAGCTTCTAGTTATCTAGCATTACTATCCTCCATAGAACCACAAAATGTTAATGAAGCTAGCAGAGATGACTGTTGGGTTAAGGCCATGGATGAAGAACTAGACCAAATTCAAAAGAATGATACTTGGGAATTAGTTCCTAGACCTCATTATAAAAATGATATAGGAACAAAATGGATATTCAAGAATAAGTTGAATGAAAATGGAGAGGTTATTAGAAATAAAGCAAGACTTGTTTGTAAAAGGTATGCTCAACAAGAAGGTATAGACTTTGAAGAAACTTTTGCACCTGTTGCTAGACTTGAAGCCATAAGAATGTTTCTTGCTTTTTCAAGTTTTTGAAAATTCAAAGTTTATCAAATGGATGTAAAATATGCATTTCTCAATGGAGATTTAGAAGAAGAAGTATATATTGAACAACCGGAAGGATTCCTTCTGGGAAATGATGCAAAGCTTGTATGTAAACTTGAAAGGCTTTATATGGATTGAAACAAGCTCCAAGGGCATGGTATTATCATCTTGACAAATATCTTCAACAAGAAGGTTTCACAAAAGGATCTGCAGACAACAACTTATATACAAAAATTGAGAATGATAAATTGCTAATTATTGTTGTTTATGTTGATGATATCATCTTTGGCAGTAATGAAGAATCTATGAGTCAAAACTTTGCTTCTGTTATGCAGCAAGAATTTGAAATGTCTTTACTTGGAGAACTAACTTATTTTCTTGGTCTACAAGTACAACAAACAAAAGATGGCATCTTTTTTTCACAAGCTAAATATCTCAAGCAGATTCTAAAGAAGTACGGAATGGAAGATTCCAAACCAGTATGTACTCCAATGGTAACAGGATGTAGTCGCAGTTCTAATGATGAATATCTGGCAGTGAATCAACTAGCGTACAGATCTATGATTGGAAGTCTACTTTATTTAATAGGTACTAGACCAGATATCATGCATGCAGTAGGAATTGTTGGAAGGTTCCAAGCCAATCCAAAGGAATCACATCTTCAGGCTGTAAAAAGAATATTCAAATATCTCCAAGGAACTCAAGACTTTGGTCTATGGTATCCTAAAGATACAGATCTCACTCTTCATGCATATACAGATGCGGATTGGGCTGGAAATGTTGATGACTGAAAAAGCACTAGTGGAGGTGCATTCTATATGGGATCACGATTAGTATCTTGGTTCAACAAGAAACAAAGTTTGATTTCCTTATCTACAGTTGAAGCAGAATATGTGGCTGCTGCATCTTGCTGCACACAACTACTCTGGATGATGCAAACATTACAAGATATTCAAATCACATGTTCTCCACCCATATCCATTCTATGTGATAATACAAGTGCTATTAGTATTTCGAAAAATCCAGTCATGCACTCCAAGACCAAGCACATACCCATTAAGTACCACTTTCTACGAGAACAAGTGCTTGAACAAAAGGTTAAATTGGAGTATGTTCCCTCCAAAGAACAAGTTGTTGATATATTTACCAAACCTCTTCCCAGAGAAGCATTTGAATATCTCAGACAAAAGCTGGGAGTTGTTTCTACCTCATCCTGCTGTTAAAATCAGTTTTCAGAGGAATGTTTTATATCGCGGATTTCATGAAGCAAAGTCGCATATATACGCAAGTTTCTGTCACTGCGGTAGCGTATGTGTTTTTCTGATAGAAAAATAGTGGGTCAGACTCAAAATCAATTTCTGACATAGGTGTTCAGTTTGATATTGATGGTTACAGTCTGCTGATATGCTTTGTTCATTGTTGTTTATTTGATTGATGAAGATGCCTTGATGAATGAATTGTTGACAATGCACAGGTAGCACAAGTTCATCTATGGTCTCAGATATTCATATCATTTGTTGTAAAGGTCATGTAAAGACCTATGGTGTAATGATATGACTCTTTCTGTCATAGTCTATTAATGAGTCCTTTTGGACATATGATGTAATTTGTACCCCCACTATGCATGGGAATGATGATGTAATAATTGCAATTTTTCAGTGATGTATGAACTTTTGCTATATGCCAACTTGGTTGGGTGATTGATGTATGTATGACTCATTGGTGATAGGAAGATCATACTCACATGGTTGAGTTATAGAGTCATGTTATTCTTTTGAAAAATATCTCTGCAGACTTTGCATGTACTCAGGGGAGCATGGACAACATAGTGCATCTCAAAGGGGGGAGAATATCTTGGTTCACCCTTTGCCCTTGATGTCAAAGGGGGAGAGTATCTTGGTGTTGCTTGACATATCTAACAGGTACTGCAACTTGAAGTGATCAACAACTATATGGTTTCTATCAAGTCCAAATGGGGAGATTGTTGTCGTTATGGTACATGTGTTGTCCTTGATGGCAACCCACTCATAGGTCAATTCAGAATTGATAAAGGGAAACTCACATTGTAACAGGTCAATTCAGAGGTAACAGAGTAATGGCACAAAAGAACAGGAGGATGGAACAAAGGACTACAGATCAGAATCAAGCAATTGAAGAAAAAGAATGTTTTCAGTTGTATTAAGTTGTATACGCTGGTTCACCTAGTCCAAGTCACGTATACAAGCGGGTTCACAGAACAAAAAGCGCGTATATGTATGCACACACTTTCACAAGAGGAAAAGCGCGTATGGGATGGAAAATTAAGGAAAATTAAGGTTAAAGAATACCAAGGGTCCATACCATGGTATTAGCCCACAATATTGAGCGGAATAACGGTTACTTGATCCCGTCTAAGAATACCACAAGTCCTAAGTGTTATTTTGATCCGAGGCATTGAGAAAGGCTAAAACTATATAAGGAGGAGAAGATGAAAGGGCTAAGTGTGCAAGTGAAAGGGTTTTTCATGAATACTTCTATCTGAAGTATATTTTATGTTGCAAGGGCTATGATTATGATATGATCTGAAATATCTTGTGCACCTTTGGATACAATGTTGGATCAGGATCATGAGACCTGAAATGACTTATCATTGCATGACCTGATAATGGTTGGGCTAGATATGAATGCTAACATATGTTTTATTCTTTAAATGTTATGATCTGGGTATGTCTGAAGTCTGGAATAGTTGCGAAGTTATAAGTTATTATTTGCAGATCTATACGCTGGTTCGCCTTGGTAAAGGCGCGTATATGTTGATTTGGGGTAGCATCGGATGTGCTCCAGCCATGAAATTTGATGGAGAGGTTGGGGCACATGAGATCTCCAATACACAGAAAGGTTTTGGGCAAATTCTAAACAGATCAGGAGATATTAAAATAATTAATATTTTTAATGGAGTCCTTAAATCTAAACTTAGGGAAAATAAAATATTAATGTGTATTAATATGAATCTGTGTTAGAATGGTCCAAAAGACATGGATCAAGCCAAATCTAATCTTTGCCATTGATTAGGGACTTAATCCCAATCGTTGAGATGTCAACAGGAAAAGTATAAGAGGAGGCTTGAGGGTCACTTGGAGAACACACTAGAGTGATCAGTGATTCTATTCTCTAGAGCGGGGTTTGCTAAGAGAGATAGAATCAATGATCGGAGTTGCAGCTGAAGGGCATTCAGTACAGAGAGACAGAGAGACAGAGATAGTGTTGGGATAGTAGGGCAGGAGCCAGAGAGTGACGCAGTGGCAGCCAGGGCTCACGCAAGGCCACGCAGAGGTAGCTGGGAGCTGCGCAGTGCTTTAGAGAGGCCAGCGTTGCTGATGTAGAGGGCCAGAAGGCTGACGCAGATCCTTTCAGGGTCACGCAAGGCCAGCGCGGGAAGAGAGAGGCTGACGCAGTCTAGAAAGGCAGATGATGGGGTTTCTGGGGCAGATTGGAGCTGAGGAGCTGCCAAAAGGATTATTCGGGGTTTCAGTCGAGAAATTTGTCTCAAACTGAGAGGTATTACTGCCAAGGAAACTCTCTATTGGGTAGGCCGGATTTGGCACCCAGATTGTACTCTGATATTGCTTAATAAGAAAACCCTCAGATAGCTGCATCGGTTTTCCCATATTGGGTTTTTGTGGGGACATTGGTCCAAAAATAATGGTGTCATTTGATGTGATTATTTCTGTTTCCTTCAGTTGTTGATCTGTAATATGTTGAGCATGCACTAGTGTTTATTTTCAATATTTACATTGTAAATAACTTGTTAAGTAACGAAACAAGTAGGTAGGAATAAATCAGATAATGTGTGTGGAGGGTTTCTAATTGGTAGACTTAGAAACTTCAACATGGTATCAGAGGGTGATTGCAGATCACAGGGGAACTGAGGACATCAGCCAAGCGGAGCAATAGCAGCATAAAACAGTTGTCCTCAGGTGACAGAAGCTGTTTCTAGTAGAGCATCAACAAGGGAAGGGTGACGCAGTGCCTGTGTCATCAAGGGTGAGCCAGGAAGAGGCAGCGCAGAGGCTAAGGAAGGCAAAGGGAGCCTCACGCAGAAGCTAGGAGGGCTGACGTAGTTGGTTGAGGAAGCCGGGTTGCTGGTGCCGGGATTGCGCAGAGCCTAGGAGCTCTCACCTTCAGGTTGTTGGGGTTTAGAAGGCTGTGGGAACATTGTAGAGTGGAGATGGTGAGTACTCTAGTCAGAATAGTACCTTATAGAGCAAGGCCAAGAGGAGGGAGTTGCTACCGAGGGTTTCTAGCCGAGAAACCCAGATCAGTGGTGCGGTTGCACAAATGATCAGAGTAGGGGGCATCTCGACATCGACAGAAGGATTTCCGGGAGGGAAATCGACAATCAGAGGGAGTCAGATCGAGAACTTCCAGGAGGGAAGTAGAAGAGCATCATGGCACTATACGGAGTAAGAGACTAGGACAGGCTGGATGGAGCGTTGAACTTCGCAGTGTGGATGGCCAGAATCTTATCCGTACTTGACAGAAATCGTGTCAAGAACTTCGCCTTGAAGGTTATAGCTATCCTAGTCGACCCAAATTATAACGACAAGTATGAGGAGGCAATGGCGAGGGCCAAGAGCATCATCCTTGACGAGGTCAAGGACCATGTAGTACCACACATTGCCAAGAAGGAAACGACATATGAGATATGGGAGGCCCTCAAGAAACTGTACCAGCATACTTCTGTGCAGAGAAGAATGTTACTAGAAAATCAGTTGAGGTTGTATCAGATGAAGAAGGGAAAACCGATTGACACCTTCCTCGGAGGACTGAATGAGATTCGAGATTAGTTGATTGGTATAGAAGCCACGTCGGATCAAGAATTAATGGTAAGGACAACCTTGAATGTTGTCTCAGAAGACTGGGAGATATTTGTCCAGAGTATACTGGGCAGAGGGACACTTCCACCTTGGGACGAGGTGTGGGCTGCTCTTCACCAAGAAGAGATCAGACGATAGTCAAAGACGGGTCGCAACATCAAGGGGATCAAAGTCAAGTGGGGGGAGGAAGATGTTGCGCTAGCATCTGAGGGAAAGCACGAAAAATGGAAGAAGAAGGATCTCTCCAAGATCAAGTGCTTCCACTGTGGGGAGCTGGGTCATTATGCGGCCTAGTGTCCAAGGAAGAAGAGTAAGGGAGAGTCTTTCGAGACTAAGGCAGCGCCAGCAAGGGCAGAGAAGGAAGTGTTGACAGATGATGACTGTGCCATGAGTGCATACGCACCACTTGAGCGGAAGTGGGGAGACATCGAGCTGTAGTCAGACGAACTACAAGCGATGAGGGGCAGGATCCTCGAGGTACCCACCCTCTTGGATTAGACCTTGATATGGGAACCCTGACGAGGAGTAGCAGGACTGGCTGAGTGGGTAGAGACGGATGCGGATAGAGCGGCAGAGAGAGCTATAGTGCAGGAGTCCCGAGAGAGCGTAGAGCTAGTAGGTTGCAGCAGTGTGAGAGCCACAAGAGTGTTGCACTAGTGTAGGAAGGCACAGAGAGGTGTGCAACGGTGTGAGATGTAGGGAGTTGTTGCAGCAGCGCAGAGGTCAGAGAGGGAGCACTTGTCAGCGGCAGAGGGAGCTTTAGTATCAGTGGGTGTTTTTAGCCCAACAGGGAGGTCAGTTGGGAGATCAGTTATTTACTTCTCAGTAACTGAGTTGCAGTGCAGCGGTGGGCAACACGATGCAACATGATGAGAGGAGATGCAGTGCAGATGTAGTGCTGGGAGGAGAGACCAGCAACAGCACGGATGTAGAGGTAGCTGTCGTACAGATGCAACAGTGGCAGTGGCAGAACCATGGGCATCAGTATAGGAGGCAGCAGTGCAGAGGATGTTGGGTAGGAAGGCCTAGCATCAACGCAGGTACCGATGCCGGATGATCAGAGTAATACTCAGTGAGGAGTATTGCTAGAGCACAGTCCTCGATAAGAGGGAGTGTCGATTTGGGGTAGCATCGAATGTGCTCCAACCACAGAATTTGGTGGAGAGGTTGGGGCACATGAGATCTCCAATACCTAGAAAGAGTTTGGGCATATTCTAAACAGATAAGGAGATATTAAAATAATTAATATTTTTAATGGAGTCCTAAGTCTAAACTTAGGGAAAATAAAATATTAATGTGTATTAATATGAATCTGTGCTAGAATGGTCCAAAAGACATGGATCAAGCCAAATCTAATCTTAGACGTTGATTAGGGACTTAAATCTCGGCCGTTGAGATGTCAACAGGAAAAGTATAAGAGGAGGCTTGAGGGTCACTTGGAGAACACATCAGTGATCAGTCATTCTATTATCTAGAGCGGGGTTTGCTAAGAGAGATAGAATCAGTGATCGGAGTTGCAGCTGAGGGGCATTGAGTACAGAGAGACAGAGAGACAAAGATAGTGCAAGGAGAGCAGCGCAGGACCCAGAGAGAGTGACATAGTAGCAGCTAGGGCTCATGCAAGGCCATGCAGAGGCAGCTGGGAGCTGCACAGTGCTTCAGAGAGGCTAGGGTTGCTGATGCAGAGGGCCAGAAGGCTGACGTAGGGCCTCCTGAGGCTAACGCAGATCCTTTCAGGGTGACGCAGGGCCAGCGATGGGCAGAGAGAGGCTGACGCAGTCCAGAAAGGTAGACGCTGGGGTTTCTGGGGCAGATTGGAGCTGAGGAGCTGCCGGAGGGATTATCCGGCGTTTCAACCGGGAAATTTGTCTCAAACTGAGAGGTATTACTGCCAAGGAAATTCTCTGTTGGGTAGGCCGGATTTGGCACCCAGAGTGTACTTTGATATTGCTTAATAGGAAAACCCTCAGATAGTTGCACCGGTTTTCCCACATTGCGTTTTTCCGGGGACATTGGTCCAAAAATAATGGTGTCATTTGGTGTGATTGTTTCTGTTTCCTTCAGTTGTTGATCTGTAATATGTTGAGCATGCACTAGTGTTTATTTTTAGTATTTACATTGTAAATAACTTGTTAAGTAACAAAACAAATAGGTAGGAATAAATCAGATAAAGTGTGTGGAGGGTTTCTAATTGGTAGACTTAGAAACTTCAACAGTATACATGCATGTTCGGCACTTCCAAGTAGCGTATGTAGAAGAAAAGCCTATTTTTCAGAGATGATTGATCTATCTGATCAGTGCTACTGTTTTACTGTTGTCTGTCAATGATGTCTTCATTAGATTTGAAAGTAGAACTGACTGTATAAGGAGATTGAGTCTGATTGATTGATTGATTGAGTGAGAAGGGTGATCTTTGCTGCTATCTGTTTAGAACTCTGTATTTTGACAGTAGATCTTCAGAATGTCACTGATTGGTAAATTTTGTGGTTAAGACGTTTTATGATTCAGTATCTTTAGAGGTATACGTAGGTGGGGTTAAAGGAAGTAGCGTAGACATGCAGGTTGGCTTCACTGAAGTAGCGTATACATTCTGACATATGATTTTTGAGGTTGCAATTGGTTTTGGTTGTTGATGCAGTGTTCTGGGTTCGACTCTGTGTTTTGGTTATAGTGATCTGACAGTTCAGATTGACTGATTCTTGGTAGATGTAATTATTATTTATTTTGAGCTTCAATGTTACTGATGGGTCCAGTATGAAAATTTGATGAAACGTGGCCTACATATTGTGTTGTTGTGTACCAAGAGTATCTAGTCTGAAAATTTATGAAACATGGTCCCTGGAGGAAGAGTGAAGGTAGTAGCCTTCTGTAGGCTGGTGCCTATGTACTGGTAAAGATATCCGTCAGTACAAGAGCTAGGGGGTTGGAGCTCCCTTCCAGTAGAAGTTGGAAAACGAGTGAAGGTTGTAGCCTTCAACAGGTAGATGCCTGCGTACTGGAAAAGTCTGCACCAGTACAAAATTTGTAAACACTTTTTATTATAATAAGATTGAAGACTGAGACGACAGCAGCGGTGGTTTTTTTCCCACATTGGGTTTCCACCTGAAAAATCCTGGTGTTCATGTGTGCTGCTTATGTGTGTTATTCTGTTCTTACTGCATCTGTTTACTGGTTAATGCATCACACTCTGATTTAAGACAATGAATTAGCTGTTTATTATATATACGCTGGTTTCATTCTTTATAGTCGCGGACATATGCTGGTTGGTTTCAGTAAAGTAGCATATACTGTTTAAAAAGGAAAATCATTATTGTGAAAGTTAAAATACTGATTCACCCCCTGTCCCTCTCAACATTTTTCCCAACACCTCTGGCGTTTGCGTCACCCTCTCTAGATTTGCGTTGTCTCTCCCGGTGCTGTTTTGCCTCTCTGCGATGTATTCTTCGGCCTTGGACTCAGGTCCCTCTACTGAACTACCCCCTCACTGCATCTCAAATCACTAGCTTGATGTTCTCAGCAAACCACGCCCCAAAAAAATCAAACTCTTTGATCTCTTGGTGTGTATCTCCAACTGACCATCAAGCCTCCTCTTATACTTTTCCTTTTGATGAATCAACGGTTAAGATTAAAACAACTTGATCCTCGTCACTTAGAACCTTCTCACCCATATTTTTATTAATACACATTAATATTTTTATTTTCTTATGTTTAGACTTAGGAACCTATTAAAAATATTAATTATTTTAATAACTCCTCATCTATGTGGAATTTCTCCAAACAATTTCTGAGCTCTGGAGATCTCATGTGCTCTAGCCCCTCCACCAAATTTTGGAGCTAGAGCACATCCGATGCTACCCAAAATCAAGACTGCCTCTTAGCAAGGAATGTGCTCTAGCAATACTCCCAACTAGAAGCATCACACTGATCCACTGCATCAGTTCTCTGTGTTGCTGATGCTTGGCCTACTACCCTTCATCCACTGCACTGTTGCTTCTTGTACTGCTACCCATGACTCTGCCATTGCCACTGCTACATCTGTACTGCAACTCGATCTCAAAATGTTGCATCATGCTGCCCATAGCACTGCCACTGCTAACTGCTGCATTGCAACTCAGTTGCTAAGAAGTAAGCAACTGAAAACTCATCCAAACACTGACATGCTGGTCAGTATGGATGCCTCATGATGTTGAAGCTATCTCTGTTGCTAATCTGTGCTGACCCTCTGCTGCCATTGCACTGTTGCAAATTGCTTGCCTCTCGCATTGCTACAACATCCACTGTGCTGCCTCAGACTTTGGCACTCTAGCAATGCCACTGTATCTCCATCACACCTCGCTCCAACCGACATCTATCATTATGCTACAGTCGTTAAGGGCTCCCGTAGCCGTATGTGATCCAAGAGTTTGGGCACATCAAGGATCTTGTCCCATGTAGTCCTCTCGAGTCTCGACTACAACTCCATGTCGCCCCACCTCTTCGCTAGAGGCGCATGAACACTCATGGCACAATCATCATCCTTGACATCCTTGTCTACCTTTCCTGGAGAAGCTTTTGAGACAGAAGCCTCCCCCCTGCCTTTCTTCCTCGGGCACTGAGTGGCATAATGTCCCAGTTCCCCACAGTTGAAGCATCTGACCTTGGTTATGTCATTCTTCTTCCTCTTCTGCTGCCCCTACTGTCCCGTTGATGTGAGAGCCGCATCCTCCTCCTTCTTGATCCGGGTTCCCTTGCCGCTACTCCCTGCCTTGTTCAACCTCCTGAGCTCTTCTTGTCGAAGAGCTACCCGCATCTCCTCTCAATTGGGGAGAGTCGCTCTGCCCAAAATACTTTGGACAAATGTCTCTTAGTCCTCGGTAACTGCATTCAGGGCAGTCCTGACCATGAACTCAGGATCTAGTGTAGACCCCACGAAAGTTAACTGGTCCCGAATCCCTTGCAACTTGAGAAGGAAGGGATCTATCTCCTCTCCTTTCTGCATCTATTATTGTCTCAGCTGATTTTCTGATAACATCTTCCGTTGCACGGAAGAGCCCTGGTACAAGGTGGTTAGGGTCTCTCACATCTCCCTTGTTGTTTCCTTCTCAGCAATATGTGGTACTACATGATCTTTGACCCCTTCGAGGATCATGCATTTTGCCTTCGCTTGGGCCTCCTCGTACTTCTTTGCTGCATCAGCGTCAACTGGAACAACAACCACTTTCAAGGCATAGTCATTGTTGTGATGTTTATCTAGGATTGCCAGGATCCTGGCCTTCCAGATGACAAATTGGATGCTGTGTCCAATCTGTCCTGATCCCTCAACCCATTCATTGCCTTCTCTACTAAAAAAAATATAACTAGTTCTCTTCTCCCTCTCCTGTTATCAATCTAGCAAGACTTGGATTTGGATTTCTATGGTGCAAAGAAACCCTCTAAGTAACAATTCCTCTCTAGACTCCTTCTGAGTCTTGATTTCCCTCTCAGAAATGCTCCGACCAACTGTCGAATTGCTCCTCTCTAATCCTCCTTTGTTGCTACAACTTGGATCTAGATTTCTTGGCTAGAAATCTCTCATGGTAGTGATTCCCTCTACCTTGGTTCAGTCTCCTTAGACACTGTTCTGCACCAACAAAAACAACGTCCCACCAGCTCCTCAAATCGAAATCTGCTCCGCTCCCTTAGTCCCGACAACTGAAGAATTTGAGCCCCTCTTGCTCTGCGCAAGTGTGCTAGACCAACTCATCATGGCCCCTGCGCCAATCCTTCCTAGCTCGGAAAGATGACGTGGCACTGCGTGAGCTTGATCTGCCCCCCTCTGCTTCTGCGCTGGCCTAGATAGTTGATGCAGCTACTGCGTGGGCTCCTCCCAGTTACTGCGTCACCCTCACTTGGATCAGAGTGCTGATGTAGGCACTGCGTGAGCCTCTGCGTCACCTTTTCTGCACTGTGTCACTCCTCCTTTTGTGTCTCTGGCTCTGGAACAATGCTGTCACTCGAGACAACTACTTTTCTGCTGCAGATTCTCTGAATTTCTTCGTTGGTGTCTTCAGTCTCCTATGATATGTAATGCTTAGATACCATGTGAAAATTTTTGAAACTACACATCAGAAATCCCTAGTGCAATCACTGGTTTATCATCTCCTACTTGTTCTTTTCTTTTAACAAATTATTTAATTACATAAACATCGATGAAAAACTCTATTGCAACCTACACATACATACAGATCATGAACTGAAATAAACAGAGACAAATACACAAGGGACATCGTTATTTTTGGACAATAGTCCCCAGAAAAACCCAATTTGGGAAAACGGTGCAGCATATAGAGGGTTTATATTATTAAGCAGATTCTTGAATACAACGAGGGTGCCAAACGCGGCTCACCCAACAGAGAATAACCTTGGCAGAAGTACCTCTATCTGGAGACAGATATTTTGGCAAATCCAGCAACTGGATGATCAAAGTCCACAAATGACAAATGCTGTCCCTAGTGTTGGGCAGCGATGGCTGCTCCAAGCTCTGCGCTGGAACTATGTCACCTCCTCTAGGAGTTGCATCACCCTCTTAGTGAGCCTCCCTCGCTCAGAAAGTCGATATTCTGAATTGCTCTCTCTGCCCCACACAAAAACCCCAGCGCTGCTTCTAAAGGCCTGCATCAACTCCTCCGGCTTTTGTGTTATTTGCGTTAGCTCCTCTGGCCTTTGCGTCACCCTCTCTAGAGCTGCGCTGTCTCTCCCGGTGCTACTCTGCCTCTAAGCTATGTATTCTTTTGCCTTGGACTTAGGTCCCTCTGCTGAACTGCCCCTCACTGCAACTCAGATCACTAGCTCGATTTTCTTAGCAAAACACACCCCAGAAAAATCAAACTCTTTGATCTCTTGGTGTATATCTCCAATTGACCCTCAGGCCTCCTCCTATACTTCTCATGTTGATGAATCAACGACTGCGATCTAATCTCTAATCAACGGCTAAGATTAAAACAACTTGATCCTCGTCACTTAGAACCTTCTCACCCATATTTTTATTAATACACATTATTTTTTATTTTCCTAAGTTTAGACTTAGGAACTCATTAAAAATATTAATTATTTTAATAAATTCTCATATGGGTGGAATTTCTCCAAACGACTTCTGGGTTCTGGAGATCTCATGTGTTCTAGTCCCTCCACCAAATTTCGGAGCTAGAGCACATCCGATGCTACCCAAAATCAACATAGTGGAATTGGGTGACAACAAAAGCTATGTTGTTAGAGGTCTGGGATCAACATCGTTGAAGCTGGATAATGGATCGAAGCTGCAACTCAACAACATTATATATGTTCTAGGTTTGAAAAACAATTTGCTTTCTATTTCTTATTTAGAAGATAAAGGGGAAAGAGTTGCTTTTGTTGATAGAAAAGTATTGGTTTTAGGAAAAGGCTCTAGCATTGATAAGGCTAGGGTTATTGGGGTTCGTGAAGGAAGTCTTTACCTCCTCTAGCTTTGGTTCATATAAGTCCCATTGAGCTATGGCATAAAAGGTATGGTCATATACATTATAAGGTCATCCCTACTCTTAGTCAATTGGTTCATGGTATTCCTAATATGAAGTTAGACCATGAAGGTTTGTGCAAGGGATGCTCTTTTGGAAAACATACAAGAAAGCCATTTCATAATTGTGAAACTAGGTCTAAAAAGATATTAGACCTCATCCATTCTGATGTGTGTGGGCCCATGTCTGACAAATCACTTGGAGATCATCTCTACTATGTGACATTCATTGATGACCATTCTAGAAAGACATGGCTCTACCTTCTCAAAACAAAAGATGAAGTATTTGATAAGTTCAAGGAGTTTAGGTCCAAAGTGGAAACCCTAACCGAAAGAAAGAATAACTTTTCATAGAATCCCATCCTCCATGGCTATGTAGGAAATCTAACTTAAGAAATTAAATCATGTTCATGGTATCACATGTTTTGCTTGAAAGTATGAATTACAGGTATAGAAGACCATGGTTTACACTTCAAGGAATTCGTACAAGGTTTGTCAAGAAACATCTCCAGGTATGTCTTAGAACATACATCTTGTAAAATTCTCTTCATCTTATTTTGAAATTTGTGTTACTAACATCGTTATGTCTAGTTGTCTTGAATCATAAAGATTCTTGTTATTGGGTGATTCATCACTTGATAAATCTACCCTCCTTACACCCTTAATTGTTCTTATAGAACCCTAGACAGGTTCTCTGGAAAACCCTAACCTAAGGGTATGCTAATGTGAATGTCTGAAACCCTAAACTGCTTAAGGTTATTGAGAAATGCTATTTGAAGTTCTTGTTGATGATGTCATGTTTGGGATTTTGGTATGATCATGAAATCTTAACTTATTAGGGTTGAACGATGTTTGTCTGAGATCTCGAACCTTTGAGATTTTTGGAATAGTAAGGTTTGCTTTGCTAAGTTACGAAACCCTAGCTTGGTCTAGGCTAGTATATGTATTAATGATATTCTTATGCATGATAATGAATTCCTAGATATTTGTGTTGACCCAGTTATTGATGGTCATAGGTCTTAGGATTTAATATAAGTCCATGTCTGAGATTATAGGATGATGATATTTGGAAATCTAGGGTGTTGCAGCCAAACCCTAGTAGTAGTTAAATTCTCTAGTATGTGTGATGTAACAATCTGAGATCTATTTATATAATGATTGTTGTGAAAATGAAATTCTAGGGTTTTGGAGTTGAACCTTAGTAGAAGTAAAAATCTCTGATGTATGATGACAAAATGATGATTTGAGATTTGTGTAAGATTGTTGAAATCTGGGTTTTAGTTGGGATTGATGTTTGATTGAAAATCTAGGGTTTGCAACTAACCCTAGTGGAAGCTGGTCATGTTGATGACTAAGCTGTGATTGGTTTTGATTATTGAATCTCATGTATGAAATCTAGGGTTTGTATAAAATCCTAGTAGAAAGTCTAACATATGAATTCTGAAAGTTAGATACATTGCAGATCTATACTTGTTTGAATTGTTTCTAGGGTTTGCTATATGTTGTAGTAGGGTATGTCATACCTTTGGAAAGAAACATTGAAACCCTAGATGTAATGAAAATTGTTATGAAATAAGCCTTGATGAAGTAGTCTAGGGTTTATGACAAAGTCCCTAGCAAGATGTTGAAGAGTATGTGTCTCTTGTTTATAATTAAGTTTGGGTATCTGATATATGCTTCCGTAATTATGATATGGCTAACTTCATGCTTCTATAGATTTGGTTGTACTTGCTATCTAAGTTGTGCAGGTACACAATCTTCAATATGGTGAAGATGTTCGTTGATGTGATAAGCATGATGGGGATGATGATAACTTTGATGAAATGGTTGGAAGCCACGAAAGATTCTTCGATGTCGTAAAGAAAAAGTAGAACTCCCTAGGTTAAGAGGGAGCTTGGATGAAATATCCCTAGGATAAGAGGATGGTTGAGAATATTCGTTGTACAGGAATGATTAGATCCTCTCTGATTAAGAGGGAATGACAGATATGGTTCTCTACTTCATGTGTCATGCACTAGACAATGACTAATCGCCGTAAGTTTTAGTGAAGGCCCTGAATGAGAGAAGGAAATTGGAGAATGCATTTTGATGTGCTGTTGAAAGAAGGAAAGTAGGATCCGATTGAAGAATATGTTGCTGCATATGAAGTAGGAAAGAAAAGTGTATGATTGAGGAATTTTTTGTCAAAGATTCGGTTGATAGTCCTACTATGGAAAGTTGAGAAGCAACATCTGTTGTCTGGAAGACCCCGGAGGTTTGTATTTGATTATGTACATGTGAAAGTATTATTGATTGGGGTTGTGTTTGTACAGGTAAATCTCTCGAAGGTTTTGAAAGCATGTTGGTTACCAATCAGTTTGATTGGGAGAGATTGGTTATCCTTGATCTGCTGGATCAAGGAGTGTTAAGGCTTTGTGAGTGAAGCATTTCCTGGGAGGACATCTGGCTGGCACTTTGTGTTGATGTATAGGTCCCGAAGTTGGAAAGGTGGTGTTGGTTATAGAGCTCTGTTTTTGGATACACACCTGGATATTTTGGTTGGTGGTTAGCAAGTAAGCCTGATGGTACCTCGAGGGGTTGAAAGCTTGAGTCCACCTTATTCCCACTTGGATAGCTTGCCTTGGTCAGGAGTCTAGTCCATGGCATTGTGGTGCCTAAAGTTCTTCATTGTTAATATAATTTGAGATTTTCCATTGTACTTGTATATGATGAATACCTCTCTAGTTAAGAGGAACTGTTGGAATGTAACTAGGTTTGGTCTTCATTTAACGTATTTGAGTCATCATGTAATGTACTTGTCAAAAGAATAAAGAAAATAATAATTATTATTACTATTGTGACTTATTAAAGCATGGGTTTCATGCTTGGGTTACCATGTTTTAGGTCAAAGTCCCCATTGAGGACTTCTAGGATTTATTCTGAGTCAGTAGAGTCATTGTACTTTTAAAGAGACCGTTCTTGGGCTTTTGAATCGTGTAAAAAGGTTAAGTATTGAGTCAAATATAATTTATGTATCCACCACACCAAGTCGGCCTAAGGACACTTATTTGACCTCACATGGAGCCTATAAATACAAGCAAGTCGAAGTCACTTGGAGTATCAAAATTCAAGCTAGTTCGATATCTCTAAGAGACTGAGAAGTGCGAAGTCTGAAGCCGGGAAGCCAAAGGAAGCGCAAGTTTGGGGAAGTCTAAGGAGAAGAAGAAAATCGAACTTTTGGTGCCTCTCTCTCTCTATTTCATGCCCTAGATTGGGAGATCTAAGTCTTCCAAGTTTCATTGATGTCGGAAGCTGCTTGATGCCAGACGCTGTTGCTTAGTCGAAGTTGCTGGAAATAGTTTCAAGATATGGGAGGCTGACTTGGTGTGGAGGGAAGGTCTGTTCTTTGTCTAGGGTGAAGAGTCTAAAAAAATACTATTGAAAGGAATAATTTTCTTGACTGGGTTTTCCCCTCAAGGGGGGTTTTGCCCTGGCATAGTGCCTACATCTCGTGTCTCTTGTTTTGTGATCTTCATACACACATAATATGGTAATTGCTTGATGAAAGATAAGATAATAAAGAAGTAAAAGAAGCCAACACACTCACAAGTAATTATCAAGAAAGGAGAATCAAACCCTAATACAACTGCTTTGATTTTCCAACAAGAGGCTGATTTTCCAGTGGTGCAAATTGCTCCAAAGCGGGGAGCGAATTACCCTAGCAGGCAGTGCAAGTTTCTCTAGGAGGACGAGTTGCAGGAGAGATCGATTTACACAGGGGGATCAATTTTCCAACTAAAGTCGAATTCCAGTGGAGGCCGAGTTAATTTCCAGCTAATGCGAGTTTGCTAGGGAGGGCCGATTTGCCAAGGCCGCACGTGTGGCTAGATTCAGTGAGCCAAAGGGAGGACGAATTGAATTAGGGGGGTCAAGTTATCTCCAGGAAGTCAAATTGACTTGCCTAAGTGATCAAAATATTTTTCTAGAGGTTTGCTAATTTTTGTCAAACAATTTTGTAATTTAATCCATCATAGATTTGGTGAAGAATAATAAAAAAAACTCATCTACAGAACTGATTTTCCCCACACTAGGGTTTTTCCAGGGACATATGTCCAAAAATATTGGTGTCCATTATTTGTGTGTGTGTGTGCATAATTTTCTCAGTTCCTGTGGTTATTTATTTTTCATTGAAGTTGTAATTGTGCTTTATTCAGTGTTTGCCACAAAGAATTTGCAGAAGACAAATAATCTAAATTGATAGGAGAATAATAATCAGCTAACTGCAACAACAATTAAAATTTCACAAACAGGGCCCAAGGTCATCCCTTGCGTCAAGAAAGCTCCATGATGCAGGCAAGTGACTTTTTAATTCAGAATTTGGGTCATAAAACCACAAATAAATAAAGTGGCAGAAAATTATAAAGAGATTGATCCTTATTCCAGTTCATCATTCTTCAAGATGCTTTGCCCTAGCAACATTCACACTATCCCAAGCATACTAAGAGAGTGACACATCATTTATATGGCCTTTCCAAGTCTTCCAAAGTATCCCAAATTTCTGCCATATGTGCTCTAGTTGCAAATCAGCCCTCAAAATAAGAACAAATCAGTTCATAAAGTTTCCAATTGGACAACGGTCAAGAATCTTCCATGTGGCATGCATAGGTCCAAGTTTCCATGAATAGTCCCAAAACTTCCTTGGGAGGTGTGACCAATGCCTCATTATACGTGAAGTGCTGCAGGAAATGTGAAAGTGCCCAAAAACTAGATTGCAACAAGACCATAGAGGAGTGCCATGCCATCCCACAAACTGCTTTATTCAGCCAAAATTTACTATAGGTACCCTTGCTAAAAAGAGGGGTAACAGGTACAAACATGACCAATCAATCTGATAAAGTTGAAATGAATAAAAGAGCAAGATAAATGATACTACCAAGTCATCTGGTAAGAATGCCATGTTCCCACTTGGTTTGCCATGGGTTGGGTAAACCATAAGGACGGCAACAAAGCTCTGCATGTACCTCCAGGTCCTACTTCCAACCTTGGATGTGCCAAAAGTTATTAATGAAGTACTAAATCTTGCATGCAAAGGATACATGTATCTATCCAGATTCCTAACATTAGAAACAATAAAAATGGC
The DNA here is from genome assembly GCA_031772625.1 of Pinus tabuliformis. Taxonomy (NCBI): domain Eukaryota; kingdom Viridiplantae; phylum Streptophyta; class Pinopsida; order Pinales; family Pinaceae; genus Pinus; species Pinus tabuliformis. Next base: position 369,897,265 of record CM062816.1, read on the forward strand.
ATGCATGCAGCCAAACTAATACTGTAAATATAAGTTGTGATTTTCTAAAACAAGTCCTATTGTTAATACAAGTTAAAATGATGAATGTTTGCTATTTCAATCTCAAGAATATTTGAATTAGAAGGTAATCTATAGCGGTTCAAAGGTCTATATTTTTTAACTGTTAATATGCAGTAAGTTTCCTTCTGTTCACATTCAATTCGTTGGCAGCACTTTTTTTCTGCATCCTATTTCATACAGAAGGCTTTTTGGTATTGCTCTGTTGTCTCATATTTTTACCTTGAGTATGGAATTCTGGCAAAAATTGAAAACATCACATGGTAACCTTTTTTGTGTGACAATCGATACATGATAGTTTTGTCTTAATGTATCAGTGTCCAGAACCTGGAAATAATTGAACCCTTGGCTTCTACTCCTGGACTTCCGACTAACAAGAAGAACAGCGTTTTCCACTTGCTGAACTCTACAAAAACTATTGGAGGGTATGTTCCTCAACTAAAATTGTTGTCCTCTTTTAATGTTTTTGCTAGTGCAGCTCTTGGTCTGTCTAGAACTTATTTTTATACATTGAAGAATGTTGACATTTGTGGCTAAACATGCTGAGCTATCTCTCAACTAAATTTGTACTGTTTTGTATGATGTTCCTTCTTTAATCTGAAATGTTTATTTAAAACTTTAGGAAGTGATTATTGTATTGAAAAATTTCAGGCTTGAAACAATTCTCATATCCGTCATTCTCAAGTAGTTTGTGGTTTGCTTATTGAAAGATCATGAAAAAAAATGTAGAAATATATTGCCAAGATCTATCTCTCTAAACTTGTATGGAAAACATCTAACAAATAAAATGATCGGAATGGGAAAGTTAGAGTTTGTTGTGCTAAATTCCAATTCAGAATAGTAAACAAAGTGCTTGAAGATGATGAGGTAAATTGCAAGTTTTACATGAGTTTTATTTTTTGTCTTTTATGTAATTCATGAGCTTAAAACGTGAATTTAAAAAAAAATAGTATACAACAATGCAACAGTGATACACTCAGCAATCGATAAAGGAGTTCACCCCTCCTGGGCTACGTCTTCTTAGTCCAGCTTCCAATGGCTTGACCCAATCTCATTATGCTCAAAATACTTTAGTGATAAAGAGTACATAAAGTGTGCTGACCAAAAGAGTGGCTAGTTTTCCCTCCAAGGAAACATTCTCCTACAAAGAACTCTCACTCTAAAAACATGGCAACCTACAGTGAGTCATGAAACAATCAGCAAGAAAAGGGTTCTCAAATCAAAACTCCATACTCCATCTGACAATGAGCATAACAAGTACATCAATTCACTTGAAGTATTAAAAGAGAACTTTCCTCAAAAACATAATGAGCAAAGAGAAACATGAGCTACACCATAGATGTCTCAGTTGCTGCAGAAAACATATGAAAGCTAGAAAACCCCTACAAGGTCCTCTCCATTCTCAAAAGCCTTCAAAAACTGATTCAACCCCCTGGTTGATCCTAACACCCATAGACATAAATCTGCAAAATGTTTCTTCAGAATTGCTCCAATGGATCTGAAACCTGTTCCATTAGCTTCAGAAGACCCAAAAATGCCTGTCTAGCCTCTTTCTGCTCCTGAAAAGACCAAAAACTGAGGAATCTATGATTTTTTTGTTGATTTTGGGTAGCATCGGATGTGCTCTAGCTCCGAAATTTGGTGGAGGGGCTAGAACATGTAAGATCTCCAGAACCTAGAAATGTTGGAATTTCTAAGTTTAACCCATTAGAAATTCTTCCTGTACTATCTGGTTTATTTCTTCCTACTTGTTTAATTACTTAACAAGTTATTTACCATGTAAATACTGAAAATAAACACAAGTATAGTATCAACATCTATAAATCATCAACTAAAAGAAAACAAGCACACAAGTGACACCGTTATTTTTGGACCAATGTCCCTGGAAAAACCCAATGCGGGAAAATCGGTGCAGCTATTCTGAGGGTTATATTATTAAGTAGTTTTCTGAGTACAACAGGGTGCCTAACCGCCTCACTCGACAGAGAAAAAATACCCGGCAACAATACCTCTATATCCGGAAACAGGTATTTAGAAAACTTGTCCTACGAAACCCTCTCCGGCACAACTGAAGCTCAGCGCTGGCCCTTCTGGCCTTTGCGTCAGCCCTCTGAGGCACTGCGCAGCCTCTGGGAGCCTCTGCGTCAGCCCTCTGAGGCACTTCGCAGCCTCTGGGAGCCTCTGCGTCACTCCCTCTGCCCTCTGCGTGGATGATGCAGTCTCTCTGGGCTCTGCACTGCCTCTGTTGGGCTTTACGTAGCCTGGACTGACTGCTGCTTTGGCTCTCTCCGCTTCTGTGTTGGTCTCCCAGTATTGTCCCTGCCTCTTTGCCTCGTACTCACTGCCCCTCGCTGCTGATCACTGATTCAACTTTGCTTAGCAACCCCGCTCTAGCAAAATGAATGACTGATCACTTTGGTGTATTCTCTAACTGACCCTCAAGCCTCCTCTTATACTTTTCTCGTTGGTCCATCAACGACCAAGATTACCTAATCAACGACTAAGATTAGATTTTGCTTGATCCATGACTTTTGGAACATTCTAACCCAGTTATATATTAATACCCATCAATATTTTATTTTTCTTAAGTTTAGACTTAGGAACTCCATTAAAAATATTATTTATTTTAATATCTCCCAAACCGGTTAGAATTTGCCCAAACCATTTCTGGGTCTTGGAGATCTCATGTGCTTTAGTCTCTCCACCAATTTTCATGGCTAGAGCACATCCGATGTTACCCCAAATCAGTAAGAAATCGTTTGGAGAAATTCCATCCAAATGGGGAGTTATTAAAATAATTAATATTTTTAATGGGTTTCTAAGTCTGAACTTAGGAAAAAAAAAATATTAATGTGTATTAATAAAAATATGGGTGAAAAGGTTCTAAGTGACGAGGATCAAGCCTGTTTTAATCTTAGCCGTTGATTAGAGATTAGATCATGACTGTTGATTTATAAACACGAAAAGTATAAGATGAGGCTTGAGGGTCAGTTGGAGATACACCAAGAGATCAAAGAGTTCGATTTTCTTGTGCGTGGTTTGCTGAGAAAGTTGAGCTAAGTGATCTGAGTTGCAGTGAGAGGGGCAGTTCGGCAGAGGGACTTCAGTGCAAGGCCGATGATACATAACAGAGAGGCAGAGCACCAAAAACAGAGACAATGCAGCTCCAGAGAGGGTGACGCAGAAGCTAGAGGGGCTAACGCAGTTACTTAGAGGCAGCGTTGGGGTTTTCTATGGGGTAGAGAGAGCAACAGTTCAGCATATCGACTTTTGAGGAAGGGAGGCTCACTGGGAGGGTGACACAACTCCTAGAGGAGGCTATGCAGTTCCAGCGCAGAGCTTGGAGCAGCGATCGTTGCCCAGCATTGGGAACAACAGTTGTCATTTGTGGGGTTTGATCATCCAGTTGCTGGATTGCCAAAATATCTGTCTTCGGATAGAGGTACTTTTGCTAAGTTTATTCTCTGTTGGGTAAGCTGGATTTGGCACCCTAGTTGTATTCAGAAATCTGCTTAATAGTACAAACCCTCTATATGTTGCACCATTTTCCTGCATTGGTTTTTTCTAGGGATGATTGTACAAAAATAACGGTGTCCCTTGTGTGATTGTCTCAGTTTATTTCAGTTCATGATCTGTATGTATGTGTAGGCTGCAATAGTGTTTTTCACCGCTGTTTAAGTAATTAAATAACTCGTTGAATGTAAAGAACAAGTAGGAGATGATAAACTAGTGATTGCAGTAGGATTTCTGATGAGTAGATTCATAAATTTTCACATGGTATCAGAGCATTGCAGATCATAGGAGACTGAAGACACCAGCGAAGAGATCCGGAGAATTTGTTGCAGAAAAAGCAGTTGTCCCGAGAGACAACATTGTTCCAGAGTTAGAGACATAGAAGGAGGAGTGATGCAGTGCAGAAAAGGTGACGCAGAGGCTCACGCAGTGCTTGTGTTAGCACTCTGAGCCAGGTGAGGGTGACGCAGTAGTTGGGAGGAACCCATGCAGTAGCTGCGTCAGCTATCTAGGCCAGCACAGAAGCAAAAGAAGGGGCAGATCAGGCTCACGTAGTGCCACATCAGCTAGGAAGGATTGACGAATTGGCCAGGAGGAGCTAATCCAGCTCATGCAGTGATTGTGCAGAGCTAGAAAGGCTCAAATTCTTCAGTTGCCGGGGCTAAGGGAGCAGGGCAGATTTCGATTTGAGGAGTTGGTGGGACGTTGTTTCTGTTGGTGCAAAACAGTGTTTGTGGAGACAGAGCCGAGGTAGAGGGAGTCACTTCCTTGACACATTTCTATCCAAGAAATCTAGATCCGGGTTGCAACGGCAAAGGAGGATTGGAGAGGAGCGATTCGACAGTTGGCCGGAGGATTTCCGAGAGGGAAATCAGGACTTAGAGGGAGTCTAGATAGGAGCTTGTTCCTTAGAGGGTTTCTTGTGCCCAAGGAATCCAGATCCAAGTCCTCCTAGATTGACGGCAGGAAAGGGAGAAGAGAACCAGTTCCATTCTTGGGCAAAGATGGCAATGAATGGGTTGAGGGATCAGGACAGATTGGATGGAGCGTCCAATTTTTTCATCTGGAAGGCCAGGATCATGGCAATCCTAAATAAACATCACATAAAAAGGACTACGCCTTGAAAGTGGTTGTTGTTCCAGTTAACGCTGATGCGGCAAAGAAGTACGAGGAGGCCTAGGCGAAGGCAAAGTGCATGATTCTGGATGGGTTCAGAGATCATGTGGTACCACACATTGCTGAGAAGTAAACAACAAGGGAGATGTGGGAGACCCTAACCACCTTGTACCACGACTCTTTCGTGAAACTGAAGATTCTATTAGAAAATAAGCTGAGACAGTACCAGATGTAGAAAGGAGAGGAGATAGATCCCTTCCTTCTCAGGTTGCAAGGAATTCGCGACCAGTTGACTTCCATGGAGTCTACACGAGATCCTGAGTTAATGGTCGGGACTGCCCTCAATGCAGTGACCGAGGACTGGGAGAAATTTGTCCGAAGTATTTTGGGTAGAATGACTCCCCAGTTGGGAGGAGATGTGGGCAGCTCTTCGACAAGAAGAGCTCAGGAGGTTGACCAAGGCAGGGAGTAGCGGCAAAGGAGCCCGAGTCAAGAAGGAGGAGGAGGAGGATGCAACTCTTGCATCGTCGGGATAGCAAGGACAGCAGAAGAGAAATAAGGACATCACCAAGGTCAGATGATTCAACTGTGGGGAGCTGGGACATTATGCCACTTAGTGCCCCTGGAAGAAGGGCAAGGGGGAAGCTTCTGAATTGAAAGCTTCTCTAGCAAAAGTAGATAAGGATGTCGAGGATGATGATTGTGCCATGAGTGCTCATACGCCTCTGGATAAGAGGTGGGGCGACATGGAGTTGTAGTCGAGAGGACTACATGGTGGGTAGGATCCTTGAGGTGCCCAAACTCTTGGATCACATACTGCTACGGGAGCCCTTAACGATAGTAGAAAAATGACGGGTGTCAGTTGGAGAGAGGTGTGATGGAGCGACAGTGGCATTGCTGGAGTGCCAAAGTCTGAGGCAGTGCAATGGATGTTGTAGCAGTGCTAGAGGCATAAAGTAGTTTGTAACAGCGTAGTGGCAGTAGAGGGTTAGCATAGATTAGCAGCAAAGGTAGCTTCAACATCAAGAGGCATCCATACTGACCAGCATGTCAGTGTTTGGGTGAGTTTTTCAGTTACTTTCTTCTCAGTAACGGAGTTGCAGTGCAACAGTTAGTAGTGGTAGTGTTATGGGCAACATGATGCAACATTTTGAGAGGGAGCTGCAGTGCAAATGTAGCAGTGGTAGTGGCAGAGTCATGGGTAGTAGGAAAGGAAGCAGCGATGCAATGGATGAAGGGAAACACACCAAGCATCACATAGAGGATCGATGCAGTGGATCAGTGTAATGCTTCTATGGGGAAGTATTGCTAGAGCACATTCCTCGCTAAGAGGGAGTGTTGATTTTGGGTAGCATAAGATGTTCTCTAGCTCTGGAATTTGGTGGAGGGGCTAGAATACGTAAGATCTCCAGAACCCAGAAATCGTTTGGAGATATTCCACCCAGATGAGGAGTTATTAAAATAATTAATATTTCTAATGGGTTCCTAAGTCTAAACTTAGGGAAATAAAAATATTAATGTGTATTAATAAAAATATGGGTGAGAAGGTTCTAAGTGACGAGGCTCAATCTTGTTTTAATCTTAGTTGTTGATTAGAGATTTGATCACAGTCGTTGATTCATCAACAGGAAAAGTATAAGAGGAGGCTTGAGGGTCAGTTGGAGATACACCAAGAGATCAAAGAGTTTGATTTTTCTGGGGCGTGGTTTGCTGAGAAAGTCGAGCTAAGTGATCTGAGTTGCAGTGAGAGGGGCAGTTCGGCAGAGGGACTTCAATCCAAGGCCGAGAATACATAGCAGAGAGGCAGAGCAGCAACAGGAGAGACAACGCAGCTCCAGAGAGGGTGACGCAGAAGCTAGAGGGGCTGACGCAGTTCCTTAGAGGTAGCGCTAGGGTTTTCTGTGGGGCAGAGAGAGCAGCAGTTCAGCATATCGACTTCTGAGCAAGGGAGGCTCACTGGGAGGGTGACGCAGCTCCTAGAGGAGGTGACGCAGTTCCAGCATAGAGCTTGGAGTAGCCATCATTGCCCAGCACTGGGAACAACAATTGTCATCTGTGGGGTTTGATCATCCAGTTGTTGGATTGTCAAAATATCTGTCTCTAGATAGGGGTACTTCTGCCATGTTTATTCTCTATTGGGTGAGTTGGATTTGGCACCCTAGTTGTATTCATAAATTTGCTTAATAATACAAACCCTCTATATGTTGCACCAGTTTTCCCGCATTGAGTTTTTTCGGGGACGATTGTCTAAATATAATGGTGTCCCTTGTGTGATTGTCTCAGTTTATTTAAGTTCATGATCTGTATGTATGTGTAGACTGCAATAGTGTTTTTCATCGTTGTTTAAGTAATTTAATAACTTGTTGAATGTAAAGAACAAGTAGGAGATGATAAACTAGTGATTGCAGTAGGATTTCTGATGTGTAGATTCAGAAAATTTCACACTTTTCTCTCTTTTAACCAATTCTGCAGTTAACCTCCCTACAATTCAGCCCAAACCCAGCATGGGCGCCCCGAACGCGGAACTGCTCCTCTAAACCTAGCTCAATTCCCGCCTGACAGGAGAAATTCTAGGACCATTAATTTTGCCAGCCCCTGAAATCCGCACCCCTGGGCACATGGGCCTCCATACGGCCTGGGGCTGGCCCCCCACTGTTGGCGGTCAAACTGACGGTTTAGGCTAACTGCAAACCCAGTCACATGTCGACAGTTAGGGCTCGGCAGTTTCGGAGGCGAGTAGTTAGGCGAACGGCTTGTTGACTGGCGGTTGGAGTGTTCACATGGGCGACGGTTTGTTAACGCCCGACAGTTAGGGCTTGGGTTGTGGAACCATTTGTAGTAGCCGTGGTGGTAATCACATGCGGGCGGTTAGAGTTTAAGGCCGATGGTTAGTTAAACCCTGACGGTTGAAGTGGACTGTTAACATGATATGCCAGTGGTTGTGGTAATAGTTACCGCCACAGGAGTGGGCTAGGGCCTAGCCCTTGGCCCCCATGCTCACGGTCTCGTGGCGCGGGGGTGGCCAGGGGCTAGGCCCTAGCACGCCCCCAATTCCATATGTGCCACCCTTCAAACTTTAAAATAAAGTCTCCACCAACATTTATCAAGCGATACACATGGCCTATTGGTAATGCATGCGGTTAGTTCGGTGGAGGTTGTAGGTTTGATTCCCACATAGGCTATTTAGGCCCAAAAAAAATTGGTGGGCCCCATGCTGCCACGTGGCGGCCTCTGGTTGGGCCACGTGGCAGCCTGTGGTTGGCCACTGAACAACCAATCCAAATCGACTAACTCAACTTTGTACCCTGTGACACGAGGTGGACCCCGATTGGATGCATAAAAATACAATCAGCCTGCCACGTTAGTAGTATGGATTGTTGACTGGGCTGTCACAATTTTTCCAAATTCCCCTGTTTTGGAAAACGGGCAGAACGCATTTCTGGGAGCATACGATGTCTGTTTTGCGCGAAATGAGTTGCGCCAGATTGAGAATGACAAGCACTACACGGTCGTTTAAGTTCCACACCAATCCAACAACTTTGAATTTTGAGCAAATTTTTGAGCTCCGGATCACTAAAGTAGATCTATCAAATAAGAGAAAGGAGACAAGAAATTTACATGGTAAATCCCAAGGTGGGCAAACATCCAAGGACTCAAGGCCTTCCTTATTCTTTCATATATCTCACGGTTACAATAGCTAGAGCACACGCATGTATGGAGTTCAAATGGTATCATACAACTCTCAATCATATGAATGATCTAGCCTAAGGACCCCTAGGGTTTAGGCTAAGGATAAACACTGTAAGCCATCCTGCACCCTCTTGATTCAAGACCAATTGCCTCATATTTATAATAACTAGGAGAAACCTAGACCTTTGATTATAAGTCACAATCAAGTTTGGAGATCAACCAATCCTTAAAGGCTGATGACAATCTCATCAAGAGACAAAGGAAAATTGGATAAAAATGATCTGTGAGTGTAGTTCATTGTTACTTGAGAAATAGGTCACCACCAAATAATTCCCTAAACTACTTACATGAGTACATGAGCAATATTATTAAAGTCTAGTGAGGCCATGTTACATGTATAAGTGCCCCACAAATGACGTTATAATGATCATCATTATGACGCTAAATAAAAAATCATGTCAAGCCACTGAACAGCATTAGAACACAATCTAACATTTCCCTGTAATGTTGACTGGAGGAATGAGCACCTGAGCCGACAAAGGAGTTGTATTACATAAGAATAACAGGGCAATAGAATGAGATTCGAGATCTTAAAAGACTAATGATTCCTCATTGTGTATAAATGTCTCACAACCATCATAGTGATAGGATACACAACAATAGATGTGGCCACTAGACAATCATTACATGATGGGCTATAATGAATGCATTTGGAAGAGGATGGCATTATATTACATTCCTCTTAATGACAACTTCAAAAATCCGAAATAAGTAGCAAAGATAGCTTCAAACTTTTCTGATATCAAGGATAAATTGTTGAGTGGAACAATGTAGGGAACCATAAATTAGCTACAACCAGATTGTCAATAAGGTGCAAAGAGAAGACACCAGCTATTGTCAAGAACCAATGCAGAATGACTAGAAATGACAACATCAATGTGCTCATGATGATGTGCCAAGAAACTCAAGATGTAGTAATATATAGAATCAGTATGTCTCTAAACCATTCACACATGCCACTTAGCAGTGAGTGAAGCAAATAGAGAGGTAACTACAAGAAAGAACCTCCAAAAGAGAGAACATGAATCATCATGTCTAGTCCACAATGTATTAAAGAAAAATATTTCCAGGAAGACATGAATGATAACAAAAGATGAAGTTGAGAGTGATCCAATAGCTTGAAAGTGCGACGACCAACTAGAGTGTTTCAATAAAAAACAAATGCTTAAATTGTGAAATTTTAAATACTGTTGCAGTTACTGGTTATTATTCGTCTGTCTATTTAGATTATTTGTCTTTTGCAAAATATTTCCGGAAAATACTGAATAAACACTACTACAACTTCACAAAAAAAATTAGTAACCATAGGAACTGAGAAAATTATACACGCACAAATAATGGAAACTGATATTTTTTGACAAATATCCCTGGAAAAACCCCGAAGGGAAAACCAAGTATGCAGATGAGGGTTTTAATTATTAAATTCTTCAGCGAAAAAATATTACAACTTGGTTGCTGTAAAATGGCAAAGCTACAGAAAATTATTTTGATCACTTATGCAAGTCTCCCTGACCTCCTGGAAGTAATTCGTCCCACCAAAACAAATGCAGCCTCCCTTTAAAGCTCAATTTGGCTCACACGTGCGGCCTGGAAGATAAACTTGACCCTCCTAGCAAATTGTACTGGCTGGGAAAATCAACTCAGCATCCACTGGAAAATCTCGACTTCTACTGGAAAATCAATCCTCCTGTGCAAGTTGACCTCTTGCAAATTATCCTAGCTTTGGAATTTCTCCCTCTCTAAGCAATTTGCACTACTTGCTAGGGTAATTCACACCCCTTCCTGGAGAAACTTGCACTATTGGAAAATTAGCCTCTCTCTGCAGAAAAATCAATCTCCAACTCTCCCTGGATATTGCTGTAAAGAATCTCTCCAGTAATCTTTGCTGAAACCCCTTCTATTGATGTCCCTGCGCTGCCTCTGCGCCCTTGCTATCACTGCAACTTTGTGTTTCGATATGTTATGCAAATTCCCTTTGATTTCCTCTAATCTGTGTTGATAATATCGGTATCGACAAAATATTGGCAGGGTCCTATTGACCACTGAAGTGTACCCAAAGATTTTTGAAGACTCCTTTCCCAAGGATGTATCATAATCTTCCTGTACCATCGAAGTTCACTATATTATCAGATTTTTTCAACTCTACTTCTCATATTCTTTTGTTGTATTCAGATTCCACATGCCCTATGGGGATGATGTAAAGTGATGCTAGTATGATGAGGTGAGTCATGTAACATGCCTAGGTAACTTGAGAGTCTGTCATCAAGTGAGTTTAAAGTGAGTTTACTTTGGGAGGTTTTTTTCACTTGGTTAATTCTTAGGTCCTTATGGAGACTTAATAATTAATTGAGTTTTTTTCCTCCAAGCATAACCCCAAAGCCGGAGTGCGGCTTGATGATGAGGCCTTGGGTGAGTCCTAGTGTCTAGAATCATTGTATATTACCATACTAGATCACTCGTAAAATTTCGTGGAATTTGATTAAGTTTAAGGGGTCAATTTTTTTGATTTTTTAAATTTCCCGCAGGGCGGAAATTTGAATAAAATCTGAATGTAAAATGTAATAAGTGATGTATAGAGAATTTGTATGGGGTATGTGTGCTCAAAATTACACCTCTCACCCTCAAATTTCTACTATGACACACTTTGAGGGGTAAAAAATAAGTTCTAGACCCTCAAAACCCACTTTTCCTAAGTTTTGTGGAAAATGTGGCAATAAATTAGCCAAACAATTAAATAAATGGAGAAAAATAAATATCCACACATGCTCAAATGATGTGGAAATGACGTGGAAAACCATTGAAGAGTCAAAGTGAAGTTCCAAAGTGATGTGGTCTCCTTGATTTAAGGAAAATACATGTGCTCTAAAGAAATCAAATTCTCATGGAGGGGACCACGAGTTTCTCAAGGAAAGTGCATTTAATGAAGAAAGGAATTGGAGTTGGCTTGATGAGTCATCATTTGGTGGGCTTTGGACTTGGCGTTCCACTAGAGATGAGTGGAGAGTGGTCTCCTACTGCTCCACTCTCACATACACATGTTCATTACCTCAACAAGTTCTCCTCCTCAAGGATTGTGTGGGCCTCTCTAGAGGGAATCGAATGGCCACTTGGGGAAAATTGGATTGCATGAAGGAGCCTCGGGATTGTCATCGTCACACTTGTCACATGGTTTTTCATTGGGATTTGCTCTTATTTTTCTATGCTCTATTATATAGAAGAATGGGAGCAAATCCCAATGAAAAACCATGTGACATGTGTGATGATGACAATCCCGGGGCTCCTTCATGCAATTAGATTTTCCCCAAGTGGCCATTCGATTCCCTTTAGAGAGGTCCACGCAATCCTTGAGGAGAGAACCCGTTAAGGTGGAAGGGACACGTGTATGTGAGAGTGGAGTGGTAGGAGACCACTCTCCACTCATCTCTAGTGGAACTCCAAGTCCAAAGCCCACCAAATGATGACTCATCAAGCCAACTCGAATTCCTTGCTTCATTAAATGTATTTTCCTTGAGAAACTCGTGGTCCCCTCCATGAGAATTTGATTTCTTTAGAGCACATGTATTTTCCTTAAATCAAGTAGTCCACATCACCTTGGAACTTCACTTTGACTCATCAATGATTTTCCACCTCATTTCCACATCATTTGAGCATGTTTGGATATTTATTTTTCTCCATTTATTTCATTGTTGGGCTAATTTATTGCCACATTTTCCACAAAACTTTGGAAAAGTGGGTTTCGAGGGTCTAGAACTTATTTTTTTACCTCTCAAAGTGTTGGGTAGCAGAGGCCCCGCATAACGGTTTTGGGGCTCAAAGCCCACAATTTTGGGTAAAAGGATGGTAAAGGATCCGCAAGGTGCGCGGAGCGCGAATTGTAATGAGTCAAGTCAAAGTGTTGTCCGCCCGAAAATAATGTAAGAAAATAGAAAGTGAGTCGGCCTTCCCATGGTCCGCGGACCATGGGAATGTATAAATAGAGCAAGGCTCTAAGGTTAGAGGGGAGTTAATTGTTTTGGATCTTAATGTTATGGGTTTATGAAGGCAATATTCTCTCTGTGTCTGTAAGTCCGAGTCAAGGGTGTGGGTAGATAGATAGAGGCTCTGCAGCTCATTGTTTTAACAAACGGCCGTTTCGATACCGAAACGACCGGGTTGATCCGAGCCATTACCCTCTGCTGTGACCCGGCCCTTGGAACAGTTCGACTGGCCGAGTCATGGCTGACTCGGCCAACTCGGCCGTTTCCGTTATGACTCGGCCGAGTCACAAAAAAATGCCCAGGCACACGTCAAACTGTGATTTAATAAATTTTTAATGGATTTTTAAAGTGTTTTTTGGTTGGTTTGGACTCCAAGCAGTTATATGAATTTGCTAAATGACTTTTGGGGTCCATTTCCCCCTCCCAAACCCTATTTAACACACCCAAGTGCTCTCATTTTCTCACAACAATCTTATGCATTTGAGTGAGAGTCTTCTTTGAGAGTTAGTGAGCAGTTCTTGAGCTTGTTTTGGAGCAGCAGTGAGGAGTCTTGGAGGAGCATTGTAGCTGGAGTGAGGAGCTTCTTGGGCAGCCATTTGGAGCAGCATTGAGGAGTTGATTCTTGGAGCAAGCTTGAGGAGGCAGTTTGTGCCTGGAGGTATTTTTTTTCACCTCTATAAATCTGTTTTTGCTTAGTAAATTTTAGGTGCATATCTAGAAAGCTTAGAGAGTGTTTTTGTCAAATAAATGAACATTGAATCAAGGTTTTTTTTTTTCATTTTTAGATTGTTTGCTTTCATTTCCTAGTCAAAAAATGGCACCTAGAGCAAGAGATCCTGCTTGGGCATATGTTGAAATGGTTGATAGTCAAATGCAATGCAAATTTTTCCATAGGAAAATTAAGGAAGGTCCTGGGGGCATTAATAGGCTGAAACAACACTTGGCAGGGATTAGAGGCCAAATTACCCCATGTACCTCACCAGAAATTGGGGAGATTAGGAAGAATTTGTTGGCCAGCTTTGAGAAATTTAAAGAAGATAAGGCTAGGCAAAGAGACATACAGGCTGAAATTGGGAGGAAGAGGGAGATACAAAAAATGATGGCTGCCAACCCCCATTATGATTTTGAGGGTTCTTCCTCTATCCCTCAAACTGATACATCCAACCCTTTCCGATATGTTCCTCCCTCTTTTGGTTCTGTTCAAGATAAGGGAAAGGGTAGAATGAAAAAGGGTGATGTGACTATCAAAAGTTATTTCACTCCCTCCTCTCCATCAGATGCACATGGTCCTGAAGTTAGTAAAACTCAAATGCAGCCCACTTTAGATGACCATTGGAAGAAAGAATTGAGGGAGACTGCTTGTGAGTACATAGCTAGATGGTGGTATGATGCTGATATTCCCTTTAATGCTGCTCGTTCACCATATTATGAGCCTATGTTTGATGCCATACATGCTGCTGGAAAAGGCTTCAAAGGCCCTACTATGCATGAGCTAAGGGGGTTTCGTTTGCAGAAAGAAATTCAATCCATTAATGAGTATTTGCAAGAGTTAAAGGACTCATGGGCAAGAACAGGGTGTACCATCATGTCAGATGGATGGACTGATTAAAGAAACCGTACCATCATAAACTTTCTTGTCTTCTGCCCATAGGGAACCATGTTTTTAAAATCAGTTGATGCATCTGATAAGGTAAAAGATGGCCACTTGTTGTTTCAGCTATTGGATCAGGTTGTTGAGGAGGTGGGGGTGGCTAATGTTGTTCAACTCATCACAGATAATGCCTCTAACTATGTTCTTGCTGGTAAACTGTTAGAGGAAAAACACAAGACCATCTTTTGGACCCCATGCGCTGCACATTGCATAGACCTCATGCTTGAGGATATTGGAAAATTAGATTGGGTCAAAAACACTATAGATCATGCCAAAAGCATAACAAAATTTATCTACAATCATACATTGATTTTGAGCCTCATGAGGAAACACACTGGGGGCAAGGATATTATTAGGCCTGCCATCACTAGATTTGCTACACATTTTTTGACATTGCAATCTATGCTTTCCCAACATAGAAACTTGCAAAAGATGTTTTCCAGTGATGAATGGAATCAAAGCAATTGGTATAACAAACCGGAAGGCAAAGGATTGAAAAGGAAAGTCTATGAAGAAACTTTTTGGAGAAAGGCAGCAGAGATTGTGAAGCTTGCTGAGCCACTAGTTAAGGTGTTGCGGTTGGTGGATGGGGAAAGGTTGGCTATGGGCTTCATTTATGAGGCTATGGATCAAGCAAAGGAGCAAATAAAGACGGTATACAAGGATAGAGTGGCAAAGTATGGGCCCATTTGGGCAATCATTGATGAAAGATGGAACGATCAACTCCATCGCCCTATACATGCAGCTGGGTATTTTTTGAACCCACGGTATCATTATAAAGCTAAGGAGTCAGGAGCTTTGAGGGGGGAGGTCAGAGATGGACTGATTGATTGCATTGATTGCATGATCCCATTGGAGTCTGATCAGCTGGAGATACACCGACAGGCCACAATCTTCAGCAATGCTTCAGGTACCTTTGGGAAGAACCTAGCAAAGATTGCAAGAGAAGCAGATGAGCCAGCTAAACAAAAATTTCAATTTTCAAATTCTTAATAGTTTTACTTTTTTTTTTAAAGTTTGTTAAATCGTTTATAATTTGAAAGTTAGATATAATTTGTAATTTTGTTAAGCTAACTCATTACACTCCTATGTGTTTTGCAACACAATGGTGGGAGGCCTTTGGTGGCCATTTTCTTGAATTGCAAAGGTTTGCAATTCGTATTTTGAGTCAAACTTGCAGTGCATCTGGGTGTGAGCGCAATTGGTCTGTCTTTAAGAGGATTCACACAAAGAAGAGAAACCGTTTGGATAAAAAACAGTTAAATGATCTAGTTTATGTCCAATAGAACCTTCGGCTCAGACGAAACCATTTGCTGAACAAAAGACCTGATTCAGATCCCATTGTGTTGGAAGACATTGATCCAACATTAGATTGGGTAGTGGAGAGTCGTCCAGCAGAGTTTGATCCTGATGAGGATCTTGATTTAGATTTAGATATGGAGACATCAGTTGAACTTGAACATGTTGTTCAACTTCAGCCTGTTCAGTTGAATGCAGATCCCAATCCACCAGCCTCAGTCTCACAGCCAGCAAGGACTCCAGTTGTAGGTGCTTCCTCTGCTCAGCCACAACAGAAGCGCAGCCGCATATCTACTCTATCTTAGCTTGCATCTGCTGCAGTTGAACAGCCTGCTAGTGGTACCACTTCTACAGTTGCAGTTGGAGATGATGATGATGATGAGGAGCCATGGGGCCCCCTGTCTGACTCTGATGATGATGATCCAGAGATTGATCGACATGATCTTGGCTCCTCTGGCAGTAGCTACTAGCCAGTAGTACTAGTACTGGAGTCTGGTCACCGTCACAATTTACTTTTGTTGTAGAGGCCATTTCTAGCCTCCTTGGTTATGTGTTTTTTGTTTTGAGTCTTTGATCATGTATGACAGTTGACTATGTATTGCCATTGGGTACCATTTTGATATAATGGATTGGTTCATGAGCCTACTTTGATCATATGTTGTCTTGCATCTATATTATAATGCTGTGTGTTTGGAAACACGAATGAAAATCTTTAAAATTATGTTTAAAATCTTTAAAATTATGTTTTTTTATAAAAAAATAAATATTTAATGTATTTTTTACAACGACCGAGTCATTGAAATCGAGCCGGCCGAGTCATTACCGTTTCGGAGTCGGAGTCAGAGTCGATCCTCGGCCGAGTCGGAGTCGGAGTCGGAGTTTTAAAACTATGCTGCAGCTATGTGCACAGAGGCTTGGTAGATTCTATAGCTGTGTGCGCGGACCCTTGCAGCTGAGTGCGCAGGGTAGATCTGGTTGTACTGAAAAGGAGATCAATAAAGATAAGAAGTTTCGAATCATTGTGTGCTTTGTCACGAATCTATCTGTTGTTTATGATCTAAATTTATGCACTGTCTTTAAGAATTATGATTGCGCGCACTGGGTTTTATTGTTAAATGTTTGCTTAAAGACTGTAAGAGGAAGATCAGATCTGTAATAAATTCATTAATAAGAAAGCACATCTGTGCGGATCTACATGGAAGCCCGACAACAGTACAGAGTGGCGCAAGGCCGCAGAATGGTTCGCGACCCCTCTAGACCACATCAAGACATCCCAAGGGTGCGGAAACCTAGTTCCAGCACCCTCCCATACTACCTCGGGTGAGACTTTAGTCCGCGCTCCACGGATTGTTGCCGAAAGGGCCGGTAGTGCGGGATTTGTTCGGCTAAAACACTTCTAAACCTGGGTCAGGCCCCAACAAGCCAACAAATGGTTCCGTTGTTGGGACTGGGATTTGCCTAAGGGATGTCTGATGTCGGAACACTGGAACCCTATGAAGAAAGAACTTGAAGATTGGTTGGATCAGAAGCTTCACGAGTTTGTGGTACAGGAAAACAGAAATCCGCGGATATCTGAGGAAAGGTGGCTGGATCGCTACATATACACAGAGATCCACGAGATCTTCTTCGCGTCCTTCTCGACAGAACTGTATGAGTGGATCGCGAGGCTAGCTGATAGTCAGGGAAGGTGCAGACTGGATCAGCCCATCATGTGGACTCCAGAGTTGGTGCGTAGGCTAGAAGCATCTGAAGATAAAATCGCACGAGCAGTAGATCACTGGTTGGATTGAATAATAGGAGGGTTTATCACCGAATTCGCGATAGACACAACTGTGAGTTACAGCGAAGTAGAAAGGCGATTTCTCCAAGGACCGCGGGGTAAGTACATCAAATCGTTGAATACTTGGATTAAAATGTTGTTATGTGAAAAACGGGTTATGCACATCCATTGATGTCTGGGGTAACGAGGAGCGAAAGAGGCTATCGAGGGACCGAAGGATTAGAAAACAGTCCTCTGATTTCACTTTCACGAGAAAGCGAGGAGGAGCTCGCAGGGTTCTCTCCGAGAAGCACAGTCCGATTGATAAAGCAGTGCATTCCACTGATACCACCCTGTCCACGCCATCACCTACTTCACCTACCCCACCTCCGCCACCACCAAGGATTGGAATGGCGAGTGCGATCAAGTTGTCGATATTTAGAGGCATTGGAAATGAGGAACTAGATCAGTTCTGGTTCGTGGTAAAGGTTGTATGGGAAGCCCAAGGCGTAACGGATGATAACATCAAAAAGGCTACTCTGATTAGCGCGCTGCAGGACCGCGCGTTGACGTGGTATATAAAATACTCGAGCGATCACTCGAATGCGGGAATAGCGGCGATCCAGGATGCATTGAACAAAGAATTTAGCTGGCCAAATTCAGAAACGCAGTCGATCATCGGGTTCAAGGAGATCACGATGCTACCTGGTGAAACCCCCCGGGATTCCGATTAGAGATTGAAGAGTACAATCCGCGAGGCTAAGATGACGCTAACGGATGCGCAACACTGCGCGTGGTTTGTGGCGTTTTTGACACCACATTTGAGGACGACGCTATCACAGCAAAAGATCTCAACCTAAGCTGAAGCATTAGAGACAGCGGTGAGGTTGCATGAAACTCCAATACAGGATCCGGGGTTGGGAGTTCAGTAAATCCACGCGCAACTACAAAACCTATGCTTAGAGATGTAAAGTCTAAAACAAGATAAGGCGCCCCGGTCAGAGGCGCGCGCAGAGGTGTGGTGCATAAAATGTAAAGGCTAGGGCCATGATAAGGATCATTGTCCGATATTCGTGAACTATCTGGCAGGAGGGGGACCAATGCCATTGCGACCAGAGGCACAAGTGGGGCCAAGCACGGCGCTGACACTCTGGTGCGTGATCTGCCAGGTGGGAGGAAAGCACACCACAGACAACTGTCATCTATTGTAGAAACTTATACAACCCCCTTAGCAGCTATTTTGCAATTTTTGTAGATTGATGGGCCATGACGAACGAAATTGCCGAAGTTATGAGTTGCTGATGGATTAGACACCTGCTTACAGGATGCAGACTGAGGCATGAGGTCAGGATCCAGTTGCAGCAATAGCGCGGGGTGGATTCCAGGGACGCGGACGGGGACGAGGAGGAATGGGACTCGGACAAGGGCGGGGACAATTAATTTGCTACAATTGTGGAGGACCTGGGCACTACGCACGTGATTGCACGAACACGACCAGAACATGTTGCCTGTACTGTTACCAATTTGATCATGAAGCAGTAGATTGCCCCACACTAATTGCACAAATGCGGGAAAAAGGGGTGCTTTAGGCTACTCCCACTCAGAATGTCCAAATGATGAAGGCGGAACCGTGCGAGGAGGATCCTAATGTGAACATGATGCTTAGAAGTGGTGAAACTATAGGAGAAGATAAGGGGAAGCAACCTGAGGAGGATGCATAGGTTCGCAACGCCCCCACAAAGCAACCTGAATTTGATTTGGAACGTGCGAAGGAAACATTTATGGAAGCTAAGAAGAGCTTCGCGGAGGCTTCTACTTCGGGTAGCAAGGATCAAACTGAGCCGAAGATGGATACTTCTATGCTAACTACCTTTTTAGAGACATGCATGAAGCTACTATGGGACACTAAAGCGGTGAAGGGATTGCAAGAGTTGATAACTAGGTGCGTAGGGTCGGGTGAACCGTGCATGGTCTGGAAACTAGGCAAGCATGCTTTGCGCACCGGGCGGGAAATGCGGTTGACTGCCTAGATTGGTGACTATGAGATGGATCAGGTCGTTCTGGACTTGGGGTCAGATGCGAATGTCCTACCTAAACAGACCTAGGAGCGCATGGGCAGGCTCGCACTACAATGGTCTCCTATCCAATTACGGATGGCAAACCAACAGAAGATCTTGCCTATGGGGAGACTGCAAGGAGTTACAGTAGACATCGAAGGTGCAAGCACACAAATCGATTTTGAGGTAATAGAAATTGTGGATGACAGTAACCTGTATCCTGCATTGTTAGGGATAGACTGGGCCACGGATATGAATGGAGTCATCAACCTAAAGAGACGAAAAATGATATTCGAGAAAAAGTCTCTCCGCGTAGTGGTTCCGCTAGACCCAGCCGAAGGGGCGCGCTACACTGAGCCTGTGCACGATGAGGACAGTGACGATGAACTGGACTGTATCTACCAGATCACAGCGCAAGATCAGGATTGGGTGAATCTGATAGCAGATGGGAGAATCTCATGGGAACGCGATAGTTCCTGCATGTCGGACTCAGATGAAGAGATTGAGCGATGGAAAAACCGATTGCATGAGGTAACAACGCTAAATTGTAATATGATGGTTAGATCACTACGCCTAACGATAGAAGTAAGGGAGCGGCCAACTAATGAGGGTGCAACGAAAGCGGGGGAACCAGTATACCGCTGTGAAACGGCAAGTCTGGAACAAAAGCAGCAGGGTGCGCAAATGGGGGTGCCGTGCGTGACAACTGTACAAGGGTGGAGTACACGCTAAAAGACTAGGGGAAAGTGGCGCGAATGTAGAAGGCAGGCGCGCGTACAGTTTGGAGGATAAAACGGGGTAAGCACCCATCGGCGGCGTAGAGTGCAGGTGTATTGTGTGCAGATGCCTAACCGAATAAGAATCAAAAATCCGAATTCACCGCAGCGATGCAGTCTGCCAGCTGTCCGCGACAAAGCCAGTGGGAAAACATGGGGGAGCACGAATAACGTCCGCCTGATAAGACGACCCACTGGGAATCTGCGGATACCAGGGATTCGATGGGCCTATAACAGGAGGGAGGCGAAGGTGAGCTTATCAATAGTGAGACAAGAGGGAACCTAGAATGGGCGCGGTAGCAGAAGGCTTCGTGAAATCAATGAAGAATGGGCGCAGCTGAGAAGGAAAAGCGCGATGTTGGGGGAAAGAATCAGCAAAATGAAAAGTGGCGTCACACAAGCGAGCCACACGAATCTGCACATAAGGGTCTACCTCGGTAATAGAATGAGCTGCGACCCTGCTATCATGGTTGTGACCGCACCAACGGAGGAGCGTACCCCATACAACAGCACCTAAGGAGCTAATGGATACGAAGGCACTCGAAAGGTGCCCGTAGCCCGGGCTAGCAGGGATGCTGAGACCTCACACTTGGGGTGCGACCACCTGACTAGCTGTGGAAAGCACAGTCTCAGCGCCCCAAGCAGTTGGAAGGAGGCGCGAGACTATAAACAAGTCTGCGAGAGGCCGATGCAGAAAGAAGGTTCCATGCAGGGCCGCAGAAAGGAGCGAGCAGCGGCTCATTAAGGCAGGAGTTCCGACTTAGATATGAAAAAATTTGTCGCCTAGAAGATATTAATGAACTGGAAGAGGAGGGAAGGGATCCATTCAAATTCACGCATTCCTATAAAAACCCATGGACATCACTGGGATATTTGAGATTTGAACCAGTAAAGGCCAGCAAACACCCAACTACCAGGCATTCCATGAGTACCATGGCGAGAACCTGAGCGCGATTCATGGAAGAGTTGTATCCAACCCAGGAGGAGCTAGATGAAGCGGCTGTGGCCCCCGAGGTTTCAAAGTCCTCAGGCACACCGCGGCCCCGGAAAGACAAGTAGACGATGGGGCCAGTCAGGGTATCATCGAGATTCAGTAAATTATTAGTAGCCGAAAAGGGCAAACCAATCACCACTGAACTCGAGGAGGACGACAAAGATTTGCAAGCCCTGATCGCTCATATTGAAGCATAGGATGAGGAAGAAGAGGATGCTTTCCAAATGTCTTCACTACCCCCATATGTCTCTCCATGGAACGGGACGACCAAGGTACCAAAGGATCTGGACATTGTGAAGAGTACGCTCCAGACCCCGCTTCTTCCGGACGAGATAAGGTTTGATGGTTTGCCGCTGGTGCGAGTACCAAGTATCAAGTTCGAAGATTGGGATCTTGCAGATAGCGAAAAGTTCCCCCACTTGGCCGAAGACGAATTACTGTCGCGGAAGTGGTTACGGGGTGTGGAGAAGGGAGAAGGCGGGATTACTTAATCTGAGGTGGATACCCCACTATCACTGCGCAGCCATAACCATTTTTGTTATCCGACAGTTACTATGTCTGGTACATGATGGGTATCTCTGGTTGGAGGAGCCGATTCCTATCACAGCCGATTTAGTACATCGGATTACCCACTTGCCTATTAAAGGGAACGACTCCATAGACATAGCTGGAACAAGTAGCGATGTGGGTCTTGCAGAAGCAATGAAGGCTAAATATAAGCTCGAAAAGCGAAAGCGCGGGTATGTAATAGCAAGCATCAAAGACCGAGGGGTGCGAGTCGCCACCCAGCTACTGGCCAGTAAACTCATGAGGAAATGCCGCACAGATGAGGTGCCAACCCCTATCATTGCGCTTGTGGAGCAGTGTGTAGAAGGGGTTCAGTTCAACTGGGCGTAGTTCCTATGTGACGAATTTTTGACAAATTGTAAGGAAGCATAGGAAAAAGGTAAGACTTTCTACTATGCATGGTTGCTACTCTCAATCCTCCTAGTTGTAGGAGAACTGTCGCAGGGTAGCCAGTTTCCCAGCATCGAGAACAACCCACCTGAAGCAGTGCGGTATACCTCGC
The DNA here is from genome assembly GCA_031772625.1 of Pinus tabuliformis. Lineage (NCBI taxonomy): Eukaryota > Viridiplantae > Streptophyta > Pinopsida > Pinales > Pinaceae > Pinus > Pinus tabuliformis. Next base: position 369,919,283 of record CM062816.1, read on the forward strand.
TCTGGGCTACAAAGGATGCCATGAGGGTTCGTGAGATCAAGGTATTTTGGATATTCATGGAGGAAGTATCCGAACATGGATCGCTCACAGACTGTAGTTGTCCCCAACGGTATACAAAGTTTGCAAAGCACGACTGAGTTCAAAGCGGACATGCATAACCTATATATTTGGCGGCGGAAGGATCCAAAACGAACATGGGTCAAGCTTCCGTTCATTGCAACGGATGATGCAATTTATGAGGTATTGGCAGCATGGCCTCCGGAGTGGCGCGCCTTGGACATGGCTGCATTAGAAAAGATGGCAGCACAACAACGAAAGAAGGAAATCTAGCTGCGACTCACTAAACTGGCGGAAAGGACACGTCAGGGACAAAAGGCAGCTTCGCAGCAGGAGGCGACCTAGGAAGTAATCGCCGAGGAGATCACGGAAGATCAGGAAATGTCCTCGGAATAGGACATGCAGAGGGAAACAGAGACACAGAAACGCACGGACCTTGCCACAAAATCGACCCAAGCCAAGAGGCCGTGCAGCAAGGTATCGCCACATATACGCAAAAAGTCAACAATAGCAAAGACTTTGGAGAAAGAATTTATTGACAGTAGCGAACCAGTGCACAATGTCACTACAGGCGCGTTGGAGGAGCTGATGACAGAGCAGACAACTGTGTTGGGGGAGCTCAGAGCGTAGCTGCAAGCATTACAGGTGCGACCCTCGGGAGGAATGATACCAAACCTAGCAGATGACACAGCCGTAGCCGAGCAAATGGTGCATACTCACACAATGAACACTTTAGTGTTGCCAGTAGGCGCTATCCTAGCCAAAGCTAAAGGTGACATGCGAAGTTGGTGGTTGAATTTGGCCGCTCTGCCTAGAGAAACCCTATACCAACTACAAGATGGGGTAACCGCTGAGCTTCGTGCCAGGGAAGGCTGTGCCCTCCAAATCTTAATGGAGCAAAAGGCCAATCTGGAGCAGGTCAGTTTACAGAGCGATGACTTGATCGCACACAACCAGGAAGTGGCACAGGCCGTGGCGGAGGCCTGCAGCAAGGTACCAGAATTGGCTATCCCAACGGAAATTCCAATAACTGACAAGATTCATCACATAGCCGAAGGATTCCGTTCGACCCAAGAGGCGGCCGTGAAAGCTCAGTGGGAATTAAATTTACAAATTGTGGAGCTAAGACTGAAGGCGCAGCCACCCACACCCCCGGAAGTTCGAGAGCAGCGCCGCGATGAAATTCAAGCAGGATTGGAAGTGATAAAGCGCGCTGTCCAAGATTGCTCGAGATTGTTGGACCAGTCCCTCCTTACGCTCACATCTCTCCAAGACGACCCAACGCTATAGCAGGTAGAAACAGAAGCACGGGAGTTACAGCAGGCTTATGACAAAACCTGAGGGACTGTGCAAACGGTCGCCATCACGCAGCGACTGGCCAAAATGAGGGAGGCCCAGGTTCTCAAGGCACAAGTTGACGTTGCTCGGTAGAAGGGAGCAGTGCTTAAAGAACGCATCCAACCTTGGCTTGATGAGGCATTTGCAGTCTCCAACAGCATCTAGGGAAAGTTGGCACACATGCAGGCAGTATTTGAACTCGGGCAAGCAACTGAAACTGATACTGATGTATCGATGGCTCACGTAGAACGGGTACAACAGATGGCGGAAGATTTTGTTGTGAGGGTTAGGGAAGCATAGAAGTTGCTAAATGACCTTCGCGCGAAGATTGCTGCACCAGCCGAGTGACTTGGGACGAGTCACGATGATTGTGTTGGGGGCCTGTTGGGTAGCGGAGGCCCCGCATAATGGTTTTGGGGCTCAAAGCCCACAATTTTGGGTAAAAGGATGGTAAAGGATTCGCGAGGTGCGCGGAGCGCGAATTGTAATGAGTCAAGTCAAAGGGTTGTCCGCCCGAAAATAATGTAAGAAAATAGAAAGTGAGTCGGCCTTCCCATGGTCCGCGGACCATGGGAATGTATAAATAGAGCAAGGCTCTAAGGTTAGAGGGGAGTTAGTTGTTTTGGATCTTAATGTTATGGGTTTATGAAGGAAATATTCTCTCTGTGTCTGTAAGTCCGAGTCAAGGGTGTGGGTAGATAGATAGAGGCTCTGCAGCCATGTGCGCAGAGGCTTGGTAGAGTCTGCAGCTGTGTGCACGGACCCTTGCAGCTGAGTGCGCAAGGCAGATCTGGTTGTACTGAAAAGGAGATCAATAAAGATAAGAAGTTTCGAATCATTGTGTGCTTTGTCGCGAATCTATCTGTTGTTTATGATCTAAATTTATGCACTGTCTTTAAGAATTATGATTGTGTGCACTGGGTTTTATTGTTAAATGTTTGCTTAAAGACTGTAAGAGGAAGATCAGATCTGTAATAAATTCATTAATAAGAAAGCACATCTGTGCGGATCTACGCGGAAGCCCGACAGCAGTACAGAGTGGCGCAAGGCTGCAGAACGGTTCGCGACTCCTCCAAACCACATCAAGACATTCCAAGGGTGCGGAAACCTGGTTCCAACACCCTCCCATACAACCTCGGGTGAGACTTCAGTCCGCGCTCCCGGATTGTTGCCGAAACGGCCAATAGCGCGGGATTTGTTCGGCTAACACACTTCTAATCCTGGGTCAGGCACCAACAAGCCAACACAAAGTGTGTCATAGTAGAAAGTTGAGTGTGAGAGGTGAAATTTTGAGCACACATACCCCATACAACTTCTCTATACATCACTTATTACATTTTACATTCAGATTTTATTCAAATTTCTACCTTGTGGGATATTTAAAAAATTAAAAAAATTGACCCCTTAGACCGAATAAAATTCCGCGAAATTTTATGAGTGATCTAGTATGGTAATTGTTGACCACTACGTGTCAACAACCCGTAGTAGTACCCCCTTTTTCGCAAAAGGGATAGTGCCTGATCGACGTGTCTGTGCTGTTCAATTATCATCATCAGCATGATCATCATGTTATATTGTAAACCCTTTCTGCATGTGTAAATTGTAAATAATCTTAGCAGATTCATGCCATGTATGTAATTGCCTAGGTAAATCTACTTTTCTTGTGACGATCTATATTCCGGAAGGTTTTTTGTCTCACCGATCCATTCTCGGATGGTCGGCAGAGTTTTCCTTCAGCCTTACCCCAAAGTCGGAATGGATTTTGTCACTAGGATCTTAGGGGAGTCCTAGTGTTTTAGATCGAGTCTATGTAAAAGTGATTTGGGAATAATCCTAACTATTTGGTTAGGTTATTTTATTACAAATTTCTTGATCTGCTAGATTATATTTTGTGTCGCAGAACTGGGTAGTCTGTGAGGGTCCTTTTCAGATGGGATTTCCCCCTTGTGATGTAAAAAATGTGAAAATCATGATCTAAAGTGTCATGAGGGTTGGAGAAATAATTTATCCCCTCATAGGTTAATTAATTAAATTTTTTGGCCAAAATTAATTAAAATCCTAAGCCAGAAATTTAATTAATTCTAGGTCCTATGAAAATTTAAATTCTCCAAAGGCAAAATTCGTTGGTCCTTAAAAAAATAAATTTTAAGAGGTCCAGGGACTAAGGTAAATTAATTATTTTGCTAAATTTTAAGCCCTTGGTCCCTGGGGTTAAGTCAAAGTCAAAATTTTGAGGAAATTAATTCAAAAATTTAATTTTTGAATTAATTAAAATACATTTAATTGAAAATTTCGAATTTCCTCAATAATTTAAAATTTCGATGGATGAGATTAAAAGAAATTTTGATCCTCATCAACGGTCGAGATTGTTTTGACGTGGATCACTCGAACTAGCCATTGGAGGATTTATCTTTAAATAGGAGGTCATTTTGTTAGTCAGGATCATCCGATCTTTGGATCGTGTACTAAGCTCTCAAGCTCTCTTGTATACTTTTTTGAATTAATGCAAAAGTCTTTGGGGTTTCAACGTGCTGTAGTGTTCCTCTTCATGAATTTATGGTAACATTGTTTTAATTTCTGCTTAATATTATGTGAAAACTATCAATCAATAGCTCTCTTAGAATAATCTGAATATAGGTATCTTATTTAGTTTGTTGGATCTAGGGTAACATTTTTAATTTTGATTGAAGTAACAGGTATCTCTATTTCTTCAGAATTTTATTGTTGTTCTATTTCTCTACTTGATTTGATGGTTGATCTAGTGTTTGCAAAAGATCTCTTAGGTTCTCATTGAGCATTTGGGGATAGTCCTCGGTTGGACCAACCAACTCTCAACACATATTTTCTGAAGAGCCTACTTCATATAAGCCTCAGGATTTATTTAATGATAATCTTTTTTCTGCAGGGTGTTTTTGGGCTAGTACCTCTATAAAATTTCAAAGTCTTTTAAATATTTTGTGGAAATTTTGATAGATCTGGCTATTAAGAACCTTAGATTATCAAATCTGGAGCGGAGTTGGATTCATACTCCTCAGATATGATAGATCTGTAAATTATTTGTATAAATCTGTTATTTACTTTTGTAGATCTAAAATTTTGTAACATCATTTGGGTTTTTGGGATTTTCTCTATTTTTGTACATATTGGGTATTGGGTTTTTCTCTTTTCACTTGTGCAGAAATACATCTGATAAATCAGCCAAGAAAATCTTCAGATATGAGCTAGATCTAAACCCTGGAGGGCAAGATCTGGGCTCAAAGATTGTTTGTAGAAATAGATCTGAGAAATCAGCCAAGTAAATCTTCAGATCTAAGCTAGATCTAGACCCTGGAGGGCAAGATCTGGGCTCAAAGATTGTTTGCAGGAATAGATCTGAGAAATCAACCAAGTAAATCTTCATGTCTGAGATTTTTCAAGCAGATCTGGCGGTTTTGAGACAGATTTAGGCCCTGGAGGGAAATATCTTATCGTAAATCTTTTTACAAGGCCAGCCATTAAATATTTTGCAATAAATCTGCAGATCTAAAGCAAATTTTTTTTTTTTTCAAAACAAGGGTTTCAAGTTTTGGGGCTCCTAAGCCTAGATTTGCCTTCTCCTAGCCCAACGCTAGTTCTATTGGGCCTAGTGCTAGCTCTCATTGGTGCTAGATTCCCTTGCTCCATTTCTGATTTGAATATTTAATTTTCTGAAGCTAATCATTGGTGGGTTTTTGCAGAAAATTTGGTAAAAATTTGTGTTTCAGGTATTGAAATTTTTTTGGCAACTTGGGCAAGTGATCTTCAAGGCCTAGGGCCTAAGGTTTGATCTTTAAACTATCTTTTTCCCCATTGTTTGCTACAACAGTCATATACCTTTCTAATAGTGGTGAAAAACACATCTAAGTGGTTTAAAATTAACTAAAAAATTGCTAAATACATTAATAAATCATTTATGTTTGATCTGTATCAAGAATTTGGCCTAGATCTACATTTTGGGTCACTGTTATCTCTGAATAATTCTATTTTTTATGTCTGAAATATAACAGTGGAAAAATTTCATGTGGGTTAGCCTAAAATCAATTCCTAAGTTGTCTAATACATTAAGGAATTAATTTCTTGAGTTGGGCATTCATCATTAGGCTTATTCCATGTTTTAATTGTTAGCTGTAATAAGTATATCAGATTTGATATAATTCCGGAAATCACATCACAACAGGCTGAAAATATTTGATAATTCATGTGGGCAAGTTTGGAAAAATTTCGGTAAATTTTTGGCATAAAGATATCATTGATAGCTTACTGTTTTCATTGTCATATTGCTGATGTCATAAAGTTTTTCTTACTGCTGTCCTAAAAATTAATTTCTGAAAATTAAGTACTCTGTCATGGAATTGTGATAAAACGGATATCCTTTGTTTCATAAACTGAATATTTTTTTGAGCATCTGTTGACATTGATATCGAATTGCAAAGTTGTTTTTGTTCTCTTTGAGCTAAATTGTATCAAGAAGATTTGAAATAAGTTGGTGTTTTAACTATAGTATCTTCAAAAGTTTATTTTTTAAGTCTTCATCTAAAAAAAAGGCGAGCGTTTCATTTGGGTTATTGAGGGATTTTGTGGCATAAGTGTTTTCCTATTCTCGAGTCTAACTTCATCTCATCTTCCGGTGCATTTGCATATAAGTTAACTTTGCATAGATAAAATTTACTTCCAAGCATAAGCCTGGTCGATAGACAGATAGATCTCCATCCTTCTTTTCTTGAGAAGCATGTTTTAATAGTACTTAAAACAGTGACCTTGCAGTTGTCAGAGCCACAGTTCTCTGCAGCGCCGGAGGCACCGAGTATGTTAGAATTTCAGGAGAGGTATCGTTAATCACACCTTAGTGTGCTTCTCCTGATCTTCTCTCTGCCAATTACTACGAAATTAGGCTCAACAAAGAAAGGATTGAAGGGTTCACGTTTAAATAGGCATTTAACTAAAATTAACCATGATTCTTGCATCTCACATTAGTTTTAGGATTTACATTGCATATAAATTAGTCATTCATCTAAGCAACAGTTTCTAATCGATTACTTGGTCCTAATTTCCCTAGAAAGATCGTTGACTCCATAAGGAATTGGTATCAATTGTTTAAAATCTAACCAAATCCTATAAGTTTTGCTAAATCTTAATTAAGTACTTGATCGCTTCACTGTGTCTCCCGAACTGGTTCTTCTTCATTCCACTTTTCCATAGGGTCTACCCCCCTTAGCCTGCTGTAGGGAGACAACTTAAACGGAGAGATTGGGGATCAGGGTGATAGCCCCTGATCTGAGCCGTTGTCGTGGTGCCTAGACATTCTGTGCGACAACAGTAATATACAATGACTCTAAACACTAGGACTCACCCAAGGCTTCTTTATCAAGCTGCACTCTGGCTTTGGGCTTATGCTTGGAGGAAAAAAACTCAATTAATTATTAAGTCCCAAGTTACCCAATAATTAACCAAGCGAAAAAAAACCTCCCAGAATAAACTCACTTGATGAAAAGGTCCCAAGTTACCTAGGCCTATTACATGACTCAACTCATCATACTAGCATCACTTTACATCATCCCTGTAGGGCTTGTGGAATCTGAGTACAACAGAAGAAGATGAGAAGAAGAAGTAGAGTTGAAAAACTCTGATGATATAGTGAACTCTGATGGTACATGAAGCCTCTGATACATCCTTGGGCATGGAGTCTTCAAAAATCTTTGGGTACACTTCAGTGGTCAACATCCGGCTGAACATGGGGATGAATGCTAGATAGGAAGTGATAGTATGCAACAACCTGGAATTTGCATCCACCAGCAAAAAACATATATCAGTAGCGTCAGTGTTGCAGGAAATGTCCCCCCGCCCAGGATCAAAATCCCGATCCGCGATCCGTACGGATGAATGGGGGAAGCGCTATCTGAAACGTGTTTTGGGCTGATAAACATGCTTCCTGGAAATTTCAGGAAGCGTGTGCCCGAAACACATTTCGGATGGCGCTTCAGCCGTACGAAGCGTCAAGCTTCGGAGTATGAAGTGTATGGATCGCGAGCTTCCTCCATGTTTTTTTTTGTATGAATTTTTTGAGCAATTCCAGGATGATGATGATCGTGTTGAGATGCCACCTCCATCTGGTCCCTTGGTTCCCAGGTTCCATGGTTCAACACCAATAGCAGGGGGTTCGTCTTTATCAGTTTCAGTGACACAAATTCCATAGGCACCATCTTCTTCATTGCCACCACGTGGAGGCCCGCCGCCACGTTTTCTTCGTGGTGGAAGGAGGAGAGATTAGTAGATATATTCACAATCTACTGCTTTTGTCATAGATTAATCATTAGACTTGTAGGCTTGTGAATTTGAACCTTTTTGGCTTGGCGGTGACCAAGTGACCTATTTTGTAAACATTATTATTTGAATTTTGGACATGACAAATGTTGACAGTTGCTCACTTGCTAAATAAATCATAATATGCTCTATGTTTTATGTTTTATAATATGCTTAAATGTTTTATGTTTTATAATATGCTTAAAAATTTGATGTATGTTTGTAATTGCTAGAATATAGATGGTTGATGCTCAAATAATTAATCATTGATGTACATACTACATACTAGTAACTACAATGGAATCATGGATGCCATATCTATCTTGATTTATGCAAAAATATGCATGTATTCATGTCTTCTACAACTAATCTGGTATTTGGGATGTTTGTTTTGAATATAAATGCATAAAAAAAAAATTATATATAGCAGACGCTTTGCTTCCTAGATTTTTGGAAAATGACGCTTCCGCGTCCCCGCTTCCAAAAAGCGTTCTCGTTTCGTCCCTGCTTCGTGCAACATTGAGTAGCGTCCATTCAAAATACCATCATATAAATTCAAATACAAAAATGAATAAGTACTTAAATGGAAATTTATTCTAAGAGCATAAATGACAATTTATTCAAAAAATGAGACTACTTAACCAAAATGACAAGGAATAGAGATAGAGATACAATACAGAGATGCCCTATGGCATCTGATATTCTCTTTGTAGAACAGTTTGACCAGTTGTCAATTGATAGGTAGCTCAAGTGATTCTCCGTCCAAGGTGCTCAAATGGTAGGAATTTTGTCCAACTACTTCTATGATAATGTATGGTCCAAGCCACAAACTATAAAACTTACCATGCTTACTTGGATTTTCATTCCTGTGATCCCATAAGAAAACCATATCAACGTTAGAAAAATTTCTATTCCTGGATGATTTGTCAAAATTCCTTTTAACCTTCAATGGATTTTTACAACAATTTTCAAAGGCTTTTCTCCTAGTTTAATCCAATTCTACAATTGGTCAATTCTATTTTATACAACATCTTTCTTACATGTAAAACTTTGTAGAAGTTGGTAAATTGGTAGCCTTAGGTGCACAGGAAGTGTAACAACCCCGAGTTAAAAGTTAATGTAATAAAGTTAATAAAGACAAAATAAGACCAAGGTCATGGGACACGTATTCCAAGATTAATGTTGGGAAAAACATCCTAATGGGTATTCATTTGGTTTATTATGGCTAAGGAAATTGGTAAATGCAATGGCAAAGGCATTGACAAGGCAAAGATGCATTAATTGGTATTTTATTTATGAAAATAATGGAAATTAGGAGAAAAGGAAGGTGAAAAGCCACAGGTTGCATGTAAGGAGGAAAATGAAGGAAAATAATGAAAAATGAAGAAATTAGAGGCCTCATTAATAAAAAGGCTTCTGAAGATCAATTCACAACCTTTTGTCTGTTTAGTTTGGAAGCTCTCACTCTATTCTCTCTCTCATTCTCTTGCACACTTAGAGTATTCTTGGAGCACTCTAGCTTTGGAGGAAGGAAGGCAAAGGAAGAACAAGGAGGCATAGGGAAGCAAAGATCAAGTAGGGAAGAGTTGGATCAAGCAGCTACAACAGGATTACTTGCAGGTATCGAGTTTCATGTACGTTTTTCTTGTTAGTTTTGGCATGCATGGTACCTACATGTGTGTATTTGGTTCTCTTGCTGTCATTAGCATGGGTTTTGCCAAGTGTGACAATGGTTTTCAGCCTTGCCTTGCCATTTCCAGATAGCCATGGTGTGATGGGGTTCTTTTACTTGGTTGAGTTGGATTGTTGGATGGTCTCGAAACTAAGTGGGGTAGTTTTACGAAAATTCCCAAAGGCCTAGGAATCCCTTGACTGATAATGGCAGGATACACGGTAAAGCCTGAGGGTGGAGATAGGAAAATTCCTCATAGTTTAGGTGGAGAGATCTGGAGGCATCCATGCTTGTTTAGGGCCTAGTGATCCCTTGACTGGTATATGGCGGGATTGCGGTAAAGCCTTTAGTGTATTTTTTTTTGTTTGGGCCTAGGAATCCCTTAACCAGTAATGGCAGGATACATGGTAAAGCTTGGTGGTATAGATGACGGTTTTGGGCCTAGAAATAACTTGACTAATAATGATGGGATACACGGTAAAGCTTGAGAAGTCCTGTTTGGTTTTATTGTGATTCTCACATTCATGTTTGGAATATGGCACAAGGGTGATTGGTTGAAAGAAAGATTTGGTTCAGCCCAATCTATGGTTGGTTGGTATGTGGAAGTCCCTAACTTAGTTGGCTTTCGCACATGTTAATAAGAGCTCTTTTACTATTGTATTTAATGAGTAAATGTGCTTGTTATTATGTGGCTTTGATTGTCGTTCTATCATTGTTATTCTACTGGTTATAAGCATGGTTTTATGACAGACTTTGGTTATGGCTCTCATCATGTTTTCTTTAGTAAATGGAATGCTAATGAATGTAATAGATGATATTGCAACTATTATGAGAGGGCATTATACCTTCTTGACAAATTTCAGATAAGTATGAGGCCCCTATGTTCATATGTGTTTATATGACCTAAACATTACATGTTTATGATATGTTTGGTGAAATGCTTGTCATGGCTAAGATGAGTCTGGTTAGTTCTTGGTTAAAGTTTTGCATTAGAGGCTTTGTCTTCTTATTATTTATCATTTCTGAGAATTTCATCAAGTTCTAGGTAGCTCTGCCCGAGTCCTAGCCCTGAAAACGTGGCTTAGATTTTGGGGTCACTAGCATAGAACTGCCTGAAAAATACTGTAGTGGCATGGAGGCCTTTTTGTGGGAGCGAATGGAGGCTTTTAGTCACATGGAGGGCTTGTCATGGGAGCAATTGGGGGTTTAGGTCAGTAAAAAGAAAGTTAACTCAGGGGTTGGGCACCTGGAGTGGTTGGTTAGCCCCTGAGGGGTCCTGTAGCTCCTGAGGAAGGTCAGTTTGGTTTTGGTTTGTCGATTCCACTTCCTTAATTGTACTTGGGGAGTTGAATCATATCATAGTAACTCTTCATCACATGTTTACCCCAGTGGACCGGTTAGCTTGGGTAAATGTGGGAGGAGGGTGTTACAGAGTGGTATCAGAGCATGGTTCACCCCTTGGACTGGATGGGCAAAATATGGTTGTCATGCATGCATGTCGGTTGAATATGCATTTGTTGTGTATGTCTATTGTCTATGTGGATGTATGCATGCATTGTCATGGTTATAGTTGTCATGCATGGGGTCATGGTATGCGGTTGGTATGGTCATGCATGGTAACTAGATGATGATTGAGATGATGTCTATATACTGCTATGATTATGTTTATACATGTATTGTGCTAATCTGGTTGATCTTGCAGACAAGATATCCTCCCCTGAACTATAATGAGGTATGTTGATTATGTTTATATTTTGGTTTAGCTGACATGATATACTTGCAGGAAGAAGATCAAAGATGACTAGCAATACTGTAGAATATAGTTCATGGGACTCTCCCTATAAATCAGATGAGAAGCATGGTGATGAGTACTCCCCTCACATAGCAGACACTTTGAGAAGTTTGAAGGAAGAAATAAGGAGTTGCAAAGCGGATAATGACAGGATAATTCAGTCACAGGAGAGACTTGCCAGGGCACAGGAGAAACAAGCAGAGGTTAATGCAGTTATTCTTCAGATTTTGTCAGACTTGCAGAGACAGGGACCACTTAGGATCAATCATGGACAAGAGGATTGGACTAATGGAGCCTATGGTAGCAAATCTCATGATGGGAATAGGTCGGACAGGGATGATACCATTAGGGATGGAAAATTCTTGGATACACCTGATAGGAGAGGCAGTGGACATGGGCATTATTCTAGTTCTGGTTCAGACATGTACCATGGTCATCATTGCCATCATCTGTGCAGGAGGAGTGACAAGGGATATTTGTCGGATGAGTTCAAGAAACCCAAGCCAGCTACATTTGATAGAGAAATGAAGAAGTCACAGGATGCAAAAGCTTGGTTGCTTGGAATGAATAAGTTCCTCAGATTGCATGATTACTCAAAGAACATGAAGGCTAGAATAGCTATGTTCAATCTTAAAGGTAAAGAAGACATTTGGTGGGAAGACGTGAAGAATGTCAGAGGCATTCAGAAAGAGGAGTTGACTTGGAGGGAGTTTAAAAGAATTTTTAGGAAGAAGTATCCATTAGAGAGATACTATGATGACAGGGTGAAGGAGTTTTATGAGTTGAAGATGGGGTCTATGATTGATGAGGAGTATACTAGCAGATTCTTATAGTTATTGAAGTATGTATCGTATCTTAAGGAGGAGAAAGCTACGATTAAGAGATTCATCGGTGGGTTGCCGGTAGCGTTCAAAGATAGGATCAAGTTTGATGAGCTTAGATCGTTGGAGGAAGCCATTAGAAAGTTGAAGCATTGTTATGAGCAATCAAAGCATAAGACAAAATCTCAACAAGGTTGGAAAGGGAAAGACAAAGCTACGGGAAAGTGGCAAGAGGTCATCCACATACAACACTAGAATTGTGAAAATTCCTCAATAGGAACCCCTATTACTACAACTGATGATATTAATCCTATTTGTTAATTTCCTTTAAATAAATTACTTGTTTTTTCCTACGACAAATATCGTGATACATACACTACAACCTTCACTTAATTAATTATTATATGAAAACAAGAGATTGAGCAAGAAAGAAAATACAACACAATGGACACCGTTGCTTTTGGACAAATGTCCCCAAAAAAACCCAGTATCGGAAAACCGGTGCAGCAACTGAGGGTTTGTATTATTATGTAGTAGTTTTTTAATACAGTCTTGGATGCCTTACTGGCTATCTGATACAGAGAATTTGACTAGCAGAGAAATTAGTGATAAATACCTTATACTATCTTTGGCGAATCGACATTGATCCAGGCCCTGGATAGTTGGCCCCACATCGGCTCTGCGTTAGCCTTTCTCAGGTCTGTGTCACGTCTTCCACGGATCTTCTGCTGTCTGGAACTTCGCTCCTCTGGCCCTTCAGTATGTGTGGCTTCTGGCTCTGGAACTCAACTTCCTAATTGAGACTCCCTCTGAAGTGTAAGCTGCCTCTGCGTGGCACTGCACTGCCTCTTCTGGATCTCTCTCTGCCCTCTCTACAATATATCCCTGGATCAGGAAAATCTCCAACTAGAAAACTATCCATGCCCCTCACTGCAAGAAATCTGCTTGATGACTTCTTGGGCAACTGCTGCACTGCTCTCTTGAGAAAATCGATCTCTGATCTCTCACCCGATGTGTTTTCCAAATGCCCATCAAGTCTCTTCTTATAATCCTCTCGTTGATCAATCAACGTCCTAGATTAACTCCTAATCAAGGGCCCAGATCATTTTGACTTGATCTACGTCTTTTTCTAGAAGGTACACCCACAATTAGATTAATACCCATTAATATTTTTAATTTCTTAAGTTTAGACTTAGGATCACATTAAAAAATATTAATTATTTTAATAAAATCGTTTCTGGGTGGAATTTACCAAAACGCTTTTTGGGTTCTTTGGAATACATGTGCCCAAGCCTCCCTGCAAAATTTGAGGCCTAGAGCACATTTGATGCTACCCCAAATTAACAAGAATGAGTGGCTCATCCTCTACCATAAAATAGTAAAGGTTGGGATTTGCATCACTCTTGATGAATCCCATCTGTCGCAAGCTATGTTGCGGGGGAGCGCCCCCCCCCCCCTCGAACCCGCTCCCGAACCGCGCTCCGGGCGGGAGCGGCTCGGGAGCGCGCTCCCAAAATCGCTCCCGGACGGGAGCGATTTTCGGGAGCGCGCTCCCTTAAAAAAATTTGCGCTCCCTGGTCTGTCAGGGAGCGACTTAGGGAGCGATCGCTCCCGAGCTCCCGGAGCGATTTTTAATGCCCGGGAGCGATCGGGGAGCGATCACTCCCTGATCGCTCCCGGGCATTAAAAATCGCTCCGGGAGCGATTTCAGCCGGGCCGGGAGCGGGTCGGCGGAAAAAAAATCCGCCGGACCCGAAATTTCAAAAAAATTTAGAATTTTTTATTTATTTTATAAGCCCAATGGGCCAAAAAAATTTCATTTCAACTTCATTGAGCAAGAGATTGAGAGCTGGAGCAAGAGCAAAGGAGCAAGGAGCAAGAGCTGAGGAGCAAGGAGCCAGAGCTGAGGAGCGAGGAGCAAGTGCCAAGGAGCGAGGAGCAAGCCTGCAGAGGTAAGTAACTTAATCATTTAGTTAGTTTAGCTGGTTAGGTAGTTAATTTGGTTAGTTTAATTTAGCTGTTTGAGTTTAAAGATCATGTATTTAAATTAAATTAATAAATTAAATGAATTAATCCCAATAAACTAAATTAATTTGCAGATTCAAGACTCAAACCCTACAAACATCAAACACCATGGACCTGGGGATATTTATTGGCATTTTCCTCTTCCTGGTCCCTTTTATGGTTATTATGGTGGTGGAGAGTAGGAAACGGAGGGGGCCTGAAACTGAAGAGGTGGATGAAGAAGCCGGAGGAAGTCAAATGGGTGAAAACCCCAGTGAGGAGGAGGTGGAGGAGGGTGAACATGACCCTCAAAAAACTAAACAAGACCAAACTCCACTGTGGAAATATGTTCAAAGAGCTGAAACAGGGAGAGGGGGTGGAACCACTAAATTTCATTGCCCCCATTGCAACACTGATTACACAGGTTCATACACCCGTGCTAGAAGACACCTCTGCGGGAAAAGGCCATGGGATGGAGAGAAACAAATAGGAATCAAAACTTGTGCAGCGGTGTCAACAGCAGATAGAGCCAAATACATAAAGGAAGAGGAGGAAGCCCAATACAGAACAAAAAGATCAAGGGGTTTCTTTGAACCAAGCTCACAAAGAACTCCTTCAGCATCCTCCCAAGGCAGTGGATATGGACATGGAGGCACAGGGTCATCATCTTTACGCCGTAGAACCATATCAGATTTCCTTGATGAGGGGTGTAGGAATGATGTGGATTCAAAAGTTTACAGGTTTCTCTATGCATGTGGGATACCATTCAATGTTCTACGCTCACCTTATTGGCACGAAATGGTTTCTGCCATAAATGATGCCCCTAAAGGATACAAGAGCCCTGGGTATGACAAGGCAAGAACCGTTGGCCTTGATCATGAAAAAGCAAAAATATCACATTCTTTGAATAAAATGACAAGTTCTTGGACTGACTATGGGGTGTCCATTGTATCTGATGGATGGACAAATGTAAAAGGCAAGCCATTGATAAGTGTTCTTGCTGTGTCTGTTAGTGGTCCCATCTTTCTAGCTGCACATGATTACTCAGACAAGTTCAAGACCGCTATCAACATTGCAGAAGCATTACTTGAAACAATTGTGCGTATTGGCCCATACAATGTCATCCAAGTCATCACTGATAATGCTGCTAATTGTAAGGCAGCGGGAGCAATTATTGAGGATAAATACCCCAACATGTTTTGGTCTGGATGTTTGGTTCACACATTGAACCTTTTGTTGCATGATATTGTCAAAAACAAAAATGCACAATACAAATGGATTGGTGATTTGTACAAGAAAGGCAAACAAATGATAAAATTTATTACAAATCATAGCAATACCCATGGCTTTTTCCGCAATCACTCGAGATTGGAGTTGCTGAAGATTGCGAAGACAAGATTTGGTAGCTATTACCTCACCTTCAGGCGCCTTGTGAAGGTAAGAGAGGCATTAGCTAGCATGGTATCAAGTCCACATTGGCAGGTATTAAAGGAAAGGGCTACAAATGCAGCTGACATGGGAGGTTTTGAAATGGTGGAGGAGGCCGCTCTTGATGGGCAGTTTTGGACAAGTGTGAGGCAGGTATTGGATTTCACCAAGCCAATTTATCACATGATTCGGTTTGCAGATACAGACAAACCAGTGATTGGCGAGGTGTATGAGCAAATGGATACCATGTTGGGGCAAATAAAAGATATTGTTCATAATAGAGATCCCAACTTGTACAAACTAATTCATGATTGTGTGTGTGAACGGTGGAATAAGCTTAATGTTCCACTACATTGCTTGGCGTATATCCTTACGCCAAAATACTACTCTTCATCTTGGTTGGGCAAACCTGCAGCAGGGGGTGGGGTTAGGACCAAACCCCACTTAGATCAAGAGGTAACTAGAGGATATTTGGAAGCATTAGAAAAATTGATACCTGACAGGGAGGAATGTGCAGCTGTGCGCCTTGAAATAGGCAAATACCTCAGTGGCAGTGGTTTGTATGGTAACTTCCATGCAATGGACGACAGAGATAAATTTGATACTCTCACATGGTGGGAAACATATGGCGGCCACGGACTTTTGCCAAAATTGGCAAAAAAAGTTCTTTCACAGGTTGTAAATTCTTCTTCTGCAGAGAGGTGTTGGAGCACCTACATTTATATACATAATGTGAAAAGAAACAGACTCAATGAAAACCGAGCAGAAAGCTTGGTTTATGTGCACTACAACTTGAGGTTGTTGAGCCATTACTGTGATCGGGCTAATGAAGATCCCACATATAAAATTTGGGACAATCACCCTGAGGACGACAATTTGGAGGATGTCATTGTACATATTGAAGAACTAGAAGAGGAGCTTGTAAGGGATGAAAATGAAGCAGCTGCAGCAGCCATGCCACCTCCACCTCCACCATCCAGTAGCAATGCTCGGGGCCCGAGTCTTGTTCCATTGCTGTCGCCACCTCCATCGACACCCTCGCGTGGAGGCTCTAGTTCTGGTCGTCGGTCTGTGCGGGAGACTCCTAGAAGACCACCACGACCTACTTATACTCCTGGAGACTCTCGTGGCAAGGGCCACTTGTAGATTTACAGTTTACTTGTCTTTTTTAGTTTCTATTAGACTTTAGTTTTCATAACTGTTGAGTTTTGAGTCCTTGACTCTTGACTCTTGACTCTTTCATATCATTATGACATTATGATATTTTTTGTAAACATTATATCACTGTGACAATGAAAATTTGAAGTTTGAAGTTGGGCCTTGGCAATTATAACTCATTGGTAATGATTGTGAATTATGAATATGATGCTTTGTGAAAGACTAAAGTTGTTTCATTTCATCTCATTATTCATGTTTCATTTTATAAATTTTTAACATTTCATATCATGTTAACAGTTAGAAGTTAGGACTTAAAAATATCTTCAATATTACTTCTTGTAATGGTTAAACTTGGCTTACAAGTACAACTTTGGTGATCAATGATGATAAATGTTATTGAATTTTCAATTCTGAAAGCTTGAAGTTGAAACTTTAATATTGAATTTGATGAATCATGATTTATAAGACTCAATATGTTGCAGTTGTAATATGTATTTTACTAACTTGTGGACATGGTTGATGACGATTATAATTTCTAGATGATTGATGTGATATGGTTCAATGATCAATTTATGTTTTTTTTGTTTTTTTTATGTGTATTTCATCATTCTACATGTTTTTGTTGACATATATGTATCAAAAATTAAAAAATATAAAAAATATATATATTTTTAAAAAATCGCTCCCGGATTCGCTCCCAAACCGGGAGCTTCTGAAAATGGTCGCTCCCGCTCCCGCTTCCGCTCCCGCTCCCGCTCCCAAGTAACATAGGTCGCAAGTAGCTTTCAATCTAACCATACCATGCCCTGGGAGCCTACTGAGCCTGTATAGAGATTTCTTTAGCATGCACACATGTGTCTCGAAGCCCTTTGGTTGTTTGATGTATACCTCCTGCTATACACCCCATTCAAGAATGTCGTCTTGATGTCCATCTGGTGAATCTGCCATTCCATATTTGCTGCTAGAGATACAACTAACCGGATTGAAATATATCTGGAAACAGGGGCAAAGGTCTCCTCATAGTTTATCCCTTCCTTTTGAACATACCCCTTTGCCACAAACCTAGCCTTGTACTTCTCCGCACTACCATCTGAAACTTACTTGATCTTATAGATCCATTGAGATCCCACAACTGACCTACCTGCAGGCCTCGGCATTACTTCCCAGACATCATTCATGATAGAGCTATACTCTTCTACCATGGCATCTACTCACATTTGAAGTTGTGTGGACGACCATACCATGTCTTGGGAGCCTGCTTGAGCTTGTATAGAGCTTTCTTTAGCCTACACACATGTGTGCCCCTCTCATGTGTCTCGAAGGCCTCTGGCTATTTGATGTATACCTCCTCCTCTATCGCCCCATTCAAGAATGTTAGTCTTGACATCCATCTGGTGAATCTGCCATCCCATCTTTGCTGCTAGAGATACAACTAACCGAATAGAAGTACATCTGGCAACTGGGGCGAAGGTCTCTTTATACTCTATCCCTTCTTTCTGTGCATACCCCTCTGCCACAAACCTACCCTTGTACTTCTCCATGCTACCATCTGCAACGTACTTGATCTTATAGATCCATTGAGAGCCCACAACTAAGCTACCCTTAGGCCTCGACACTCCATCCCAAAACATCATTTGTCATGATAGAGCTATACTCTTCTACCAGGGAATCTACCAACATCTGATGTTGTGCAGCCTCCCGATAGCTGAAAGGTTCTTCAACCTATGCCACAAAAGCTTGGTACCTGTCTGGTTGTCTGTTTTCTCTCCTTTTCATCCTAGGAGATCTAATGAACTCTCTATATCTCTCATTTTTTGACGAACTTCCCTACTGGTTTGACCACTAGTGGTGGGAGGATCAATCAACTCATCCTGCCTCTGCTGCTCTATCTGCTGTGGACTCACTGGATCCCTCGCACTTGAGGATGTGCTGGTACTGGTAACTATACTAGATCCCTATGACTGTGCTTGCGATGGTCTTAGCGGCTGCCCATGTGGCTGCCCCTGTTGCTGAACCAATGGAGCTTTTGTTGGCTCACTCTGATCACCTGTTGGCATCTTGCGAGATTTATTGAAGGCTTTGTCCTCCATAAAATTCACGTCCCGTCTCACGATAATCTTCCCGCTGCTAGGAATGTAGATCCTGTATGCCTTACATGTTTTGCTATATCCAATGAAATATCCCCTTTGCAGTCTGATCCAACTTGGTACGCTTCCCATCTAGTACATGGAAATAGGCTATGCTACCAAAGATCCTAAAGTCATTGACTATTGGCTTCTTCCCCGAGAAGTCTTATTCTAGTATTATCTTTCCCAATGCATTGTGAGGAACCTTGCTCTGAATATACACAACTGTGTTATATGCCTCTACTCATAAGAACCTAGGAAAGTCCTGGTCATATGACAACCCTGCTAGGTTTTGTAGCATTGGTTGTGTTCTAGCCACAAAATTTGGTGGAGAGGCTAGAATGCATGAGATCTCCAAAACCCAGAAATCTTTTATGGAAATTCCACCTAGAGATGACTTAATTAGATTATTAATCTATTTTTTAATGTTTCTGAAGTCTAAACATAGGAAAACTAGTTAATTAATTAGATTTAATTAAGACAAGGTGAGAATAGTCTACAAACTCACACAGATCGAATTCAAGATGATCCTAGCCCTTGATTAAGTTTTAATCTTGGTCGTTGGTGCTCCAACAAAGGATTATAAGAAGTCGATGGGCACTTGGAGAAAACACCAGAGACACTTGGAGAATTCGATTTTCCAGAGTAGCAGCAGTCAGTTGCCGGAGAGTTCGAGCTTCAGTGAGGAAGCAGATTTAGTGATCCAAAGGAAATTTTCCAAATCTGGAGAGATAACAACAAGAGATCCAGTTATTCCAGTGAGGCAGCGCAGAGGACTACGCAGTTGCTTCAGAAGAGCAATTCGATTTGGATGGAGGAAAATTCGATTCAGCTTCCAGAGGTCAGGAAAGTCTTCCAGAGAGCTGGAGAATCAGTTTACTCAACAGAGACAGGCAAAATGACTTCATCAGAGGCAGTTTTGGGCTAGATGTCCAAGGGTCTGCGCAAGCACTGTCAGAAGCTATCACAGAGGGTCCAGGAGGACGAGTTTTCTGAGGTAGAGTTGTGCTGGGATTGCTTGTGGAGGAAGGGAAATTCCCTTAGATAATTTTGGACAAATTTTCTTGTTGTTTGGATTGCCAGTTGGGCATCCATATATTGTACTCAAATTTCACTACTACATAATAATAAAACCCTCTATTGCTGCATCGGTTTCCCAAGTTGGGTTTTTCCAGGGACATTTGTCCTAAAATAACGGTGTCATATTTTTATGTGCGTGCTAGATTTTCTTAGATTCCAATGCTATTTTTCTTCCGCAGTATTTATTTGTGAAAATTACAATGTGAATTATTTGGTATTTGCCATAGCAAACTGCAAATAAATTAACAATTAGGAAAATAATTTCCAGTTGCTATGATAGATGAAATCTTCACATGGAATCAAAGCGTAAGTGATCAGTCAGGAAGCTCAGAAGCGAAGAAGGGAATTTCTTTGTTCAGTGGGAACAATAGGCCAAAATTCCTAGAGGCTGCGTAGTTCATTGACAGGCAAACCAAATTGTTGGGGCAAAAATTCAATTTTTAGTTGCAAGTTGGCAGAAAAGTTGAGTTGCCTGGGATAGTGATTCTAACAGTGAGCAGCTCAGATTTTCGCTAAGTAGATTCCTTGGCTGGACACATAGGGTTTTGCAATAGCAGAATCAATGTCGGGTGGAAGAGAAAAGTACACATGGAGGGAAAATTTCTCTCAGGGAACTTCGAGTCTCATAAGTTCAATTTTTCTAGCAGCAGATTCATAGTAGCTAAGTACATATTTTTTCACTCCAAAGGGAGTGCGTATAGCAGAACCAACAACTAAACATAGGGAAAGAGGGAGTTTTCGATAGATTCAGAGACGACCGCAACAAGGCTTAGAGATCATGATAGGTTGGAGGGTTTCTCTAACTATGTTATTTGGAAGGCCAGGATGTCCTTCCTGTTAGATGAATATGACTTGAAGCTCTACATAGAAAATGTTGTGGCAGTTCCCCAAGATGCAGATCAGCTCAAAGAATACAGGAAGGAGATGGCAAGGGCGAAGCGGTTGATCTTGGATGGAGTCTGAGATCATATAGTCTCACATTTGGCAGACAAAGGTACAACCTGAGAAATATGGGTAGCCCTCTCCACACTATATCAGAGTTCTTCTGAGCAATGGAAGATGTTCTTGGAAGAAAAGATGAGATGCATCAAGATGCAAAAGGGAGAAGGCATAGATCCCTTCCTCACCAGGATTCAGGAGGTCGGAGATCAGCTTGCAGTTGTTGGGGAAACGTTTCAACCAATAGAACTAGTCCAGGTGGCACTGAATAGTGTCTCATACTATTGGCAAGTCTTCGTCCATTGTATATTGGGCAGAGACATGCTACTTAGATGGGACATGATGTGGTCCGACTTGTAGCAGGAGGAGTTGAGGTGAGCTCTTCTAAAGAGCTCCATCAGTGGTAGTAGTAGTAGCATATCGAAGGGTCTGAAGGAGGAAGAGAATGTGGCCCTCTCATCTAAGGGTACCAGTCAGGGGCAGGGGGAGCAGAAGAAGAAGAAGAAGGACCTATCAAAGGTAAAGTGCTTCAGGTGTGGCGAGTTTGGTCACTATAGTTCCTAGTGCCCTCTCAGGTCGAAGGATAAGCAATAGAAGCAGGATCAGCAGGCAACATTTGTAGAAATAGACAAGATTTCCTCTAGGCTAGAGGAAGAGTTTGCTATGTTCGCAAATTTACCTCTAGGAGTGAGGTGGGGTGATTTGGTGTTGTAGCCCTAGAGAGCAACATAGATGGGAAGGGTCCTTGAGGAGTCCACTTCATGGATCATTACTTGGCTACGGGGGCCCACAGTATTCAATAGCAAGATGAATCAGTGGCAGTTAATGCAGTTACTACCAAAGTGAGAGTTGCAGACTAGTAGTAGTTAGATGCTGAGGAGCGCACTGCAGTGTTGACAGAAGAGGAGGTGGCTCATTGTAGAGTTAGCAGCAGCACAGATTCTTCAGTGACAGTGCAGAGGCAAGTAGCAACCAGGACACAAGAGACAGATGTATCATACTGAACACAAATGATTAAGTGTTTTAGATGCTTCTTAGTTGCAGTAGTTGCAATTGCAACAACAACAAATGAGAGGGAGTTGCAGTGCAGATGCAGTGTTGGCAACAGTATGGCAGTGCCAGCAACAACATAGATGCAGCTTCAGAGTTGCGCAGGGTTGGTGGGCAGCAGTGGCCAAACATCAGTAGCGTGACAGAGGATGATACAAAGACAGTGTTGTGGCAGGATGTGCAACACTAGAACATAGTCCTCACTAAGAGGGAGTGTTAGTTTTTGTAGCATCGGATGTGTTTTAGCCATGAAATTTGGTGGAGAGGATAGAATGCATGAGATCACCAAAACCGATAAGTTGTTTTTGGAAATTCCACTTACAGATGACTTAATTAGATTATTAACCTTTTTTTAATATTTCCCAAGTCTAAACTTAGGAAAACTAGTTAATTATCAAAATTAATTAAGTCAAGGTGAGAATAGTCTAGAAACTCTCACGAATTGAGTTCAAGATGATTCTTGTTGTCGCACAAAGTGTTTAGATACCGCGACAACGCTCAGAGTAAGGGCTGTCACTCTAATCCTTACTCGCTCTGTTTAGACTCTCTCCTATACAAGTCAAGGGGGTAGTCTCTAAGGTGAATGAATAAAATTAGTCTGTGGAACACAGGCTCTAGGAGATTTTAAGGATGAACAACTTGATGAACTTAGAAAAAGTTTTGGTCAATTCAGATGGATAGATTAAAATAAGACACAACCACAAGATGAAATTGATTATATACCAGTGCCTTTATATTGAACTAACCATAAACTAAATAGAAACAAGTTATCATGAGTGATTTATGAATGTGGCAAAGAGACGATCATGAGCAATTAATTGTAAGATGTTCAAAACTTTAGCTTGCAGGATAATATAGCAAAATTATCTTTCTCCAATAATTAATATAATTTTTTAAAACATTTATCACTCTTGACAATAGAGAAATCACAAAAATTGCATTTAATCACCAAAAACGCTGATGAACTTTAAATTAGAATTTTAATTATTTCTTAGGCAATAACTTTAATAGTAAATGAAGAAATCAAAATCTTTTAATGTGACGGAAGTAAAACAAATCAAAGGGTTAATAAATTTAAAATTTTAATGGGCCATAGGCCACATTAAAATATTTAATGTGAAAGCGCAAATCCTTTAATTTATTTCATTCTCAATCCCAAAGTCACCAAAATAAAAATTTAGATTTTTTAATTTTTAAAATTTTAAATTTTAGAATTTTTTATTATTTTCTAATTTTTTAAAAATTTTAATGTATTTTAAATGAAAATCAAAATCATAAAAAAAATTTGAGAAATCAAAACAAAACAAAAATAATAAAAAAAATAAAAAAATCACATTAAAACAAATCAAAAAACAACAATCAAGAGAGAAATCAAATTTTAAAACAAAATGAATTTAACCCAAAGTTTCATTAAGAATGAAGTCGAAATTTTTGATTTTAATTTTGAAAGGAAAAAATAACCTAAAGCCTGTGAAGACTAAAAAATAAACAAATGAAACCAAACCAAAGAAATCGAATGTGTTTTGTTGTGTTTGCAGGGCTTGACGACGATGACGGTTTGCAGCAAGAGGAGAGAACACAACTTCGAGGAGGGGACGAAGGAGCAGGGGGCGAGGTATGGAGCTCGAGGAAGGAGATCTGAGGATGACAAAAAGGTTGCAGGTTAAGGGATGCGGAGTAGAGGGGCAACTCAACGATGGGCAATGGAGTCCAGTGAGAGCAGCAAGGAAAAGGAATGATGAGGAGGGAGAATGCTGCGAGCGGAGTTTTTTGCAGGAAGAGAAGGGGAACAGAGGGCCGCGGAGAGCAAAAGAAAGGGACACAGAGTAGAGGATTTGCTCGATGGTGCAGCAGTGGGGGGATGCGTTGGATCTTCTTCGCAACAGGGGTATGGCAACAGATAGGAGATAGAGGCTTTCCCAAAAAATATTTCAAAATTTTTTGCAGCACAAAAGCAAACAACCCTAGGCAACAGACATGAGAAAATGGTAACCAAAGAACCCAAGAAAAATTTCCCAAAATTTTTGATTAAAATGTTATACTTCTGCTTCAGATTTATCAGTGAAACCCTTATAAAAAAATTTCCAGATTAAAAAAAAAAAATTCAAACCCTTGGATTGCAAAAATGTTGGATAATATTCCTGAAAAGTGATTTTGAGGCCAGATCTTACCTTCCAGGGCCTAGATTTGGCTTCAAATCAAACTTCTCTTTCAGATCTGCAAATTGTCCCTGAAAACAAAAACACCCAAAACCCAGATATACAAAAAGAAAAAATAAAACCCTAGAAACCCAAGTTAGAAAACCAAAAATTTACAGATCTATGCAAAAGAATGGTAGATCTATCAGATCTTAGGAGTATGAGTCCAACTCTGCTCCCAGATTTGAAAATCTAAGACTTTCAATGGCCAGATCTATCAATTTCCCACACAAAAATTAAATTTTTAAATTTTAAAGGAGGTGCTTAACTCAAAACTCTTTGTATATCACACATAAAATCTTATGATAAGTCCAGAGCTAATTTGGCTGGGCTCCTCAGAAAACACATATCAGGAGTTGGCTGGTCCAACTAAAAACTTCCCCTAACGCTCGAGGATCTAAAAATCAATATTTTCATGCAAAACTCAATCCAGCCATTAAAATAGAGCGAGAGAATGATAATAAAATTTAGACAAATAAAGATACCTGCTATCACATTCAAAATTTAAACTATCATTTAAACCCCAGCGACTGAGCAAGATACCTGTACTCAAATCACTCTTCAGAAGCTGTTATCAATGGCTAAAAAAAAATTTATGCATGAAAGCAACACAACTTACAGTATTCCATGAAGAGTAACACCAATGAAATTTAACCCCAAAGAATCTCTTTATTATCCAGGAAAAAATTACATGAGAGCTTTTTGCTTTGCACACGACTTAGAGATCGGATGGATCGACTTGCAAATGACTTCCTATCTAAATATAAATCCTCCAACAGCTAGTTCGAGTGATCCTCGTCAAAGAAATCTTGACCGTTGATTAAGATTAAAATTTCTTTTAATCTCATGTGTCGAAATATTTAATTCTCGAGGAAATTCGAAATTTTCAATTAAATGCATTTTAATTAACTCAAAAATTAAATTTTTGAGTAAATTTCCCTAAAATTTTGACTTTGACTTAACCCCATGGATCAAAGGTAAAAATTTATCAAAATAATTAATTTACTTTAGTCCCTGGGCCTCTTAAAATTTAATTTTTAAGGACCAATGAATTTTTCCTTTGGAGAATTTAAATTTACTTAGGACCTAGAATTAATTAAATTTATGGCTTAGGATTTTAATTAATTTTTGGTCAGAAACTTTAATTAATTAACCTATGAGGGGATAAATTATTTTTCCAACCCTCAAAACATTTACATCATGTTTTTCATATTTTTTACATCACAAGGGGGAAAACCCATTTGTAATAGACCCTCACAGACTACCCATTTCTGCGACACAAATATAATCCAACAGATCAAGCGATTTGTAATAAAATAACCTAACCAAATAGTTAGGATTATTCCCAAATCACTTTTACATAGACTCGATCTAGAACACTAGGACTTGCCTAAGATCCTAGTGATAAAATCCATTTTGGCTTTGGAGTAAGACTGAAGGAAAACTCTGTCGACGATCCGAGAATGGATCAGTGAGATAAAAAACCTCTTGGAATGTAGATCGCCACCAGAAAAGTAGGTTTACCTAGGCAATTACATACATGACACGGATTTGCTGAGATTATTTACATCATATACATGCAGCATGGGTTTACATTATAACATGATGATCAGGCTGATGATGATAGCTAAATGACACGGACACATCGATCATGCGCTATCCCTTTTGCGAAAAAAGGGGATGTCCTGCTATGGGTCGTTGACACGTAGTGGTCAACATCTGGCTCTACTTGGGGACACGTTGCTGCATCGGAGGAATGTGAGAATCCAGAATCTGCATTCACGCAACACACAATATAACATAAATAGCGTCCATCCAAAAATCATCATATAATATTAAGCATAGGAAAGATATAAGCTCTTCATTTATTAATGAGTCTAACAACATGAAAAACATGAATCTACCTACAAAATAAAACACTGAAATAAAAGGGGTAGGGTTAGGAGTACAATACAAAGGATGCCTCATGGCATCAGATACGTTCAATGTAGTGCATGCTGAGCATTTCCCTGCTTTCATGCAAATCTATAGGTTGCTTTTCAGATGTGCCATTTTCAATCGTGCATATGGTAGGACTCTTCCTTTTCTAAAAATTAAGCCGTTTGGATTCGTCTTCCACGGAATTTACCTGAAAACCCTGAAACTTATCCAAATTATTTAGAAAGTGAATAACACGTGTTTCATTATCAAACGTCTGCCCATGTTCAAACTTATTTGGGATAGAAGGTTTAAAAATGATATCCGTCCTAGTTTTATCTTCAACTAATTTATCAGACAACTACATGGTAGAAGCAACAACAGCTAACTCATCAGCTAAGCAATTTTTTTCTCTTGGGATAGCTCCTTGGTTAATGGCATCAAAATACTCCATGGTATCCCACACAACATTCCTATAACTTTTTTATCTCTGATTTTTACATGTGAATTTATTTTTAATTTGCATGATAACTAAATATGAATCACACTTGATACTTATCAATTTAACTTTTAAAGCTTTTTCCAATTCAATACCCAACAACAAGGCTTCATAGTTAGCCACATTGTTGGTCCCTTTAAATTCTAACCGATAGGCAAATTTGAAAATATGACAAAGGGGAGAGTTTAGGACAATTCCCGCACCTTTAACATGCCTAGATATTGCACCATCAAAGTATAAATGCCAAACCTTATCTTTTAAATCACTTTCTTTTTTATCAACCTTGACCTCTATGGGAATGATCGAATTAGATAAAATAACATGATTCCTAGGGTTAGGTTGCTCACATATTATCTCATTATGGGGACTTTTAGGATCTTCGACATGGAATCTCCTTTCAGGCTCTCTGTTTAATTTAAGAAATCTTTGACCATTAGGGGAAGGAATTGTAGCATATGACCAATTCATTTGAATGCTTCCTCCTAAATCAGAGGCCCATTTCTTAGACAACAACATACCCCAAGCATCAGGCACATCAACCACAACTATGCCCATTACAATCATGATATCAGGGTAGACAGACAGATGGACTTGTAAGTCCTTAATCAACCCATGAACTTCAATTTTCTTCGAATCCATGGCACATATGTTATAGTACGGCCTAGATATCCTTAAGTTAAGCTGTTCCATGACTCTCTTAGTCATCACACAAGCGGAAGCACCAGAGTCAAGCATGTAGTCATATAACCGATAATTATTAACAAGCAAAGTAATAAAAAAAGGAGAATGCCCTTTGTTATCAGATTCCATACTTTGCAAATACATAGGAGCATCTTGGTAGAAAACCTCATGAGTTTCCTCTTGAGTTGCATTCACTTGGGTACTGCCAATGGCACTTAGTAGCTTGGCCTTCTAGGAGGGGATCTTCACTATTTCTGTGACGGGAACCAAAACTTTAGAATTATTAAACCAACCTCCTAAATCAATATTCATTCTAGACGTTGATCCAAAATTACGACTTCGAGAATTAACCGGATTATCATTTTGATTTCTCCTTTGATAAGTTAACCCCTTGTCCTTAGCAATTTCAAGAACTCGCTTAGCAGGAGGTTTCTCACCAAAGAGCTTAACTAAGACATCATTTTCCTGGCCAAAACTATTAATACTATATGAAGATGTAAAATGTCTGACGGATTGACTATTTCCTTTGACCTCTTCCCAATTTTCCTGCGACAAGCGATATTCTTTACCAACCACATTTATCTGGTTGCTTGTCCCAAGCATCTCATGATGCATGATTCTCTTGATAGTAGGACAAGTGGCTTCTTCATGAAGCTCATCACAGGCTCTACAATAAGGCGGGGTCTCCTCCACAAGATTATTCGTTTCAAGGGTGAGGAGGCCTCTGCTCCCTGGACTGACCTTTCTTTTGCCAATTATATCGATTATTATTATTATTATTCCAACTCCTAGGTTGATGCATTTGAGCTCATTCCATTTGAATCAACCTAGACTGTAATGTAGTTATCTCCTTAGCATGATCAACAATCATCCTAGCTTGATTTAACTCCATATTTTCTAACTTTTTAAGCAATTTTTGCATAGATTCTTCTTCAGATTCCTTTTCTTTTCCTTTAGGTTCTTTTAATTTAACATCAGATCTATCAAACCCATGAATTTCAGATTTGCCAGAAGTCTTCTTATCTTTTTCCATCTCGTGATTTGACAAGCCTTGTAATCACCATGCTTGGACCTTCTTAGTTCATAAGAATTGTCAGGATTGAAAGCATTGAGATAGTATTCTAGAAGCATTTTCTCAGTTGGTTTATAATTAGTAGATATTTCTTTAAGCATACCATTGAAACTTCTATTAAATTCTTCACACGTCTCATTTTTTTTTCTTTTTAATGGTGCTAATGGCTTTTGCTAGAAATCGATCTTCTTTCTTATCACCAAATTTCTCTTTAAAAGCATTAAGGCGGGAACCATATGAATCAATGCTATGATTAGGCTTATCCCTAAACCAATCCATAGCATCCTGCTCAAGGGTCAAGACGAAGCATTTCATTTGCACATCCTCATGATTTTGAGGCTAAGAGAATTTAGCCCACCAAGTCTGGAAAGCATATAAATGATTTTTGACAATGATTGCATTATTTCCTTGGAAAGTAGGTAGCTTGTCTAGATCATTATTAGGAAGGTTATGGGGATAATGTTAGCAAAGTTAAGAGGCCCATAGATATCCATGATGTCTGGAACGAGAGGATTCAAGAAGAGTGAATGGATGTCACAAAGAGCTTCTTGGCCGAGATTGACAAGGAGTGTACGAGAAGAGAGCTTGTGTAATCTAGCTCTGAGAGCCCTTTCAAGATCCGGAGCAGGATTAACCAAGCTACTTGGATTCCTCCTAGTACACGCCCCTGTAGAAGATGAAGGAAGTGGAGTCGCCACCCAGAAAAAAAATCTAAACTAGACACAGAAGATGATATGATGAAAATGAGATGAAGATGAAAGGATCAAACGATGAGAATATATTGAGAGGACCAAGGACAAAAAACTCTATCCCCGGCAACGACGCTATTAAATGTTGTCGCACAAAGTGTCTAGACATCGCGACAATGCTCAGAGTAAGGGCTGTCACTCTAATCCTTACTCCGTTTAGACTCTCTCCTAAGCAAGTCAAGGGGGGTAGTCTCTAAGGTGAATGGATGAGATTAATCTGTGGAACACAGGTTCTAGGAGATTTTAAGGATGAACAACTTGATGAACTTAGAACAAGTCTTGGTCAATTGAGATGGATAGATTAAAATAAGACACAACCACAAGATGAAATTGATTATATTTCAGTGCTTTTATATTGAACTAACCAAAGACTAAACAAAAACAAGTTATCCAGAGCGATTTATGAATGTGGCAAAGCAACGATCATGAACAATTAATTGTAAGATGCTCAAAACTTTAGCATGCAAGATAATCTAGCAAAATTATCTTTCTCCAATAATCAATATAAATTTTTAAAACATTTATCGCTCTTGACAATAGAGAAATCACAAAAATTGCATTTAATCACCAAAAACACCAAGGAACTTTAAATTAGAATTTTAATTATTCCTCAGGCAATAACTTTAATAGTAGATGAAGAAATCAAAATCTTTTAATGTGACGGAAGTAAAACAAATCAAAGGGTTAATAAATTTAAAATTTTAATGGGCCATAGGTCACATTAAAATATTTAATGTGAAAGCGCAAATCCTTTAATTTATTTCATTCTCAATCCCAAAGTCACCAAAATAAAAATTTAGATTTTTTAATTTTTTAAATTTTAAATTTTAGAATTTTTTATGATTTTCTAATTTTTTTTATTGTTTTAATGTTTTTTAAATGAAAATCAAAATCATAAAAAAAAATTGAGAAATCAAAACAAAACAAAAAAATAATAATAAAAAAATCAAATTCAAATGAATCAAAAAACAACAATCAAGAGAGAAATCAAATTTTAAAAGAAAATGAATTTAATCCAAAGTTTCATTAAGAATGAAGTCGAAATTTTTGATTTTAATTTTGAAAGGAAAAACTGACCTAAAGCCTTTGAAGACTAAAAAATAAACAAATGAAACCAAACCAAAAAAATCGAATGTGTTTTGTTGTGTTTGCAGGGCTTGACGGCGACGACGGTTTGCAGCGAGAGGAGAGAACACAACTTCGAGGAGGGGACGAAGGAGCAGGGGGCGAGGTATGGAGCTCGAGGAAGGAGATCTGAGGACGACAAAAAGGTTGCAGGTTAAGGGATGCGGAGTAGAGGGGCAGCTCAACGATGGGCAATGGAGTCTAGCGAGAGCAGCAAGGAAAAGGAACGATGAGGAGGGAGAATGTTGCGAGCGGAGTTTTTCGCAGGAAGAGAAGGGGAACAGAGGGTTGCGGAGAGCAAAAGAAAGGGACACAGAGTAGAGGATTTTCTCGATGGTGCAGCAATGGGAGGATGCGTTGGATCTTCTTCGCAACAGGGGTATGGCAACAGATAGGAGATAGAGGATTTCCCAAAAAATATTTCAAAATTTTCTGCAGCACAAAAGTAAACAACCCTAGGCAACAAACAGGAGAAAATGGTAGCCAAAGAACCCAAGAAAAATTTCCCAAATTTTTTGATTAAAATGTTATACTTCTGCTTCAGATTTATCAGTGAAACCCTTATAAAAAAATTTCCAGATTAAAAAAAAAATTCAAACCCTTGGACTGCAAAAAGGTTGCATAATATTCCTGCAAAAATGATTTTGAGGCCATATTACCCTACAGGGCCTAGATTTGGCTCCATATCAAACTTCTCTTTCAGATCTTCAACCTGTACCTAAAAACAAAAACACCAAAAACCCAGATATACAAAAAAAAAAACCTCAGGAACTCAAGTCAGAAAACAAAAAATTTACAGATCTATGCACAAGAATGTTAGATCTATCAGATCTTAGGAGTATGAGTCCAACTCCGCTATCAGATCTGATAATCTAAGGCTCTCAACAGTCAGATCTATTAATTTTCCACACAAAAATTAAATTTTTAAATTTTAAAGGAGATACTTAACTCAAAACCCTTTGTATATCACACATAAAATCTTATGATAAGCTCGAAGCTAATTTGGCTGGGCTCCTCAGAAAACATAGATCGGGAGTTCGCTGGTCCAACTGAAAACTTCTCCCAACGCCCGAGGATCTAAAAATCAATATTTTCATGCAAAACTCAATCTAGCCATTAAATAGAGCGAGAAAATGATAATAAAATTCAGACAGATAAAGATACCTACTATCATATTCAAAATTTAATCTATCATTTAAACCCCAGCGACTGAGCAAGATACCTGTACTCAAATCATTGTTCAGAGGCTATCATCAATGGCTAAAAAAAATTTATGCATGAAAACAATATATCTTACAGTGTTTCCATGAAGAGTAACACTAGCGAAATTTAACTCCAAAGTCTTTCTTTATTATCCAGGAAAAATTTACGCAAGAGCTTTTTGCTTAGCACATGACTCAGAGATCGGATGGATCAACTAACAAATGACTTCCTATTTAAAGATAAATCCTCCAACGTCTAGTTTGAGTGATCCTCGTCAAAGCAATATCGACTGTTGATGAAGATTAAAATTTCTTTTAATCTCATCCGTCGAAATATTTGATTCTTGAGGAAATTCGAATTTTTCAATTAAATGCATTTTAATTAACTCAACAATTAAATTTTTGAGTTAATTTCCCCAAAATTTTGACTTTGACTTAATCTCAGGGATCAAAGGTTTAAAATTTATCGAAATAATTAATTTACCTTAGTCCCTGGGCCTCTTAAAATTTAATTTTTAAGGATCAACGAATTTTGCTTTTGGAGAATTTAAATTTACCTAGGACCTAGAATTAATTAAATTTTTGGCTTAGGATTTTAATTAATTTTTGGTCAGAAACTTTAATTAATTAACCTATGAGGGGATAAATTATTTTTCCAACCTTCAAGACATTTTACATCATGATTTTCATATTTTTTACATCACAAGGGGGAAATCACATTTGTAATAGACTCTCACAGGCTATCCATTTTTGCGACACAAATATAATCCAACAGAGCAAGTGATTGGTAATAAAATAACCTATGTAACCGGATTCGTCCTATACGCCCCATGAATCCCGAATCCATTGTGTCCGACGCGATTCTCTCCAGATTCGTGTCCAAAACCCATGACACGTCATGTCCTTTTTTGACACATCGAATCCGACTGCGTGTCACGATTTTCTCTGCGTGTCACGATTTTGGGAATCGTGTCCTGTTTTCCAGGACTTGCTAGGCTCAAAAAGTGACGTGTGCGGGTATGAAAAGGCCGCATTTGGTCATTACAGCCACGCATATTTTCATTTGGCAAGCGTTTTGGCAGCTTCATGATCAAGTCTAGGCCCTAGTATTGATATGCTATTCATGGTAATGTTAAATTCTTAAAGTAAAAGTGACATTCTCCTTAATCTTCATTTTCATCCTTTTACTTAAATTTTTAACATTACCATGAAATGACTCAGGATGTTTGAGAGTGGTTCTGGCCTCATTGGATTTCATATGGAGAAAGTAGAATTTCAGATTTCATTCAAAATCTAGCAGACTTATCAGTTTTTCACGATTTTAGGATTGGGGGATTGCAATGTTTCCATTGAATTTTGTCATGTATTAGGGTATGGAACTCGTATTTAATCAAGAGCACCAAACCAAGAGCTTCTGAATATGTCGCTCCCGCTCTCGTTTTCGCTCTCGCTCCCCGCTTTCGCTCCCGCTCCCAAGTAACACTGTTCCTGATGATATGGGTCTGGACACCAGTGTTGAGTTGGCATTGGCCAACATGGATCTCAATTATCCAGTGCTAGAGCCTGTTAGATTTGATGACTTAGAGGGGTCATCCTCCACACCAGCAGATGCAGAGGCGACTATGGATACAGGGGAGGAGGAGGATGCAAAGGAGAGCAGTGGGGACCATGATGATGAGGACATTGATGCTGATTCTGATGCTGATTGATGCCTTGAGGCTTGTATACCTGTAGTTGTTTTATATTTTCTATTTCTTTTTGCCATTGGCATTGCACCAGCACTACCTATGTAGCACATTTTGATTTGATGACTTAATGAGAAAACTACAATTGTCAGTGTGTTTATCTTACTATCTTGTAGTTGTAAGTTGTCTTTCAATTATGAATTATGAATCATGATTTATGTGACCAGTACCACTGACATGTATTTGAATTTTGTATGTACTATGCATGCTAATAGCTATAGATGAAGATCTATGTTTGAAATCAATAAATTTGTATTATTAATTAAAATTTGTGTAAGAAATATCTAATTTTTAATATATATATATATATATATATAAATATATATATATATATATGTTAAATATATATATATATATATATATATATATGTTAAATATATATATATATATATATATATATATATAACATATATATATATATATATATAACATATATATATATATATAACATATATATATATATATATATGTTAAATATATATATATATATATATATATATATATATATATTTTAATAAAATAATATATAACGAATCCTACGTGTCCTGTTCCGGGGGGTCAACGTGTTCGAATCCGACACCACGAATCCCGAATCCCCATGTCAAGTGACTTAGAAAATAACCTAACCAAATAGTTGGGATTATTCCCAAATCACTTTTACATAGACTCGATCTAGAACACTAGGACTCGCCTAAGATCCTAGTGACAAAATCCATTCCGGCTTTGGGGTAAGACTGAAGGAAAACTCTGCCAACCATCCGAGAATGGATCGGTGAGACAGAAAACCTCTCGAAATGTAGATCGTCACCAGAAAAGTAGGTTTACCTAGGAAATTACATACATGACACGAATCTGTTGAGATTATTTACATCATATACATGCAGAATGGATTTACATTATAACATGATGATTAGGCTACTGATGATAGTTGGATGGCATGGACACATCGATCATGCGCTATCCCTTTTGAGAAAAAGGGGGGTGTACTGCTATGGGTCGTTGACATGTAGTGGTCAGCAATCCTAACCCTTGATTAAGTTTTAATCTTGGCCGTTGGTGCTCCAACAGAGGATTATAAGAAGAAGTCGATGGGCATTTGGACAGGACACCAGAGACACTTGGAGAATTCAATTTTCTAGAGTAGCAGCAGTCAGTTGTCGGAGAGTTCGAGCTTCAGTGAGGAAGCAGAGTCAGTGGGGGGTAGAGATAGTGATCTGGAGGAATTTTTCCAGATCTGGAGAGGCAGCATCAAGAGGCCGAGTGATTACCAATGAGGTAGCGAAGAGGACTATGCAGTTGTTTCAAAAGAGCAATTCGATTTGGCTAGAGGAAAATTCGATTCAACTTCTAGAAGCCGAGAAAATCTTCCAAAGGGCCAGAGAATCAGTTTCCTTAGTAGAGACATCCAGAACGACTTCATCAGAGGCATTTTTGGGCTAGACGTCCAAGGGTCTGTGCAGAAGCTGACACAGAGGGTCTAGGAGGACGAGTTTTCTGAGGTAGAGTTGTGTCGGGATTGCTTGTGGAGGAAGGGAAATTCCCTTAGATAATTTTGGCGATATTTTCTTGTTGTTTGGATTGCCATTTGGGCATCCATAGATTGTATTCAGATTTCACTACTGCATAATAATAAAACCCTCAGCTACTGCACTGGTCTTACCAAGTTGGATTTTTACGGGGACATTTGTCCAAAAATAACAGTGTCATATTTTTATGTGTCTGTGCTAGATTTTCTTAGATTCTAGCGCTATTTATCTTCCGCATAATTTTTTTGTGAAAATCACAGTTTGAATTATTTGGTATTTGTCGTAGCAAATTGCAAATAAATTGTTAAATAAATTAGCAATTAGGAAAATAATTTCCAGTTGTTGTGATAGATGAAATCTTCACAAATTCCTTCGTAACACCAAATATAGACCGTTTTCTCCACTCCGCTAACCCATTCTATTATGGGTTGTATGGAGTTGTCCGCTCCCTCTTGATGCCTTCCTTCGCACAGAAACTTGCAAAGTCACTATCTGTGTACTCACCTCCGTTATCTGAGCAAAGCACTCAGATATTTTCCTGTTTCACATTCTCCACCAGACCCTTAAACTCCTTGAAGCGGTCGAAGACCTCATCTTTGGTTTTCACAAAATAGATCTAGGTTTTCTTGAAATGATCATCAATAAAGGTGACGAAGTACTCGTACCCCCCGAGAGATCTAGTAGACATATGGCCACATATGTCTAAGTGTATAAGCTGTAACGCATCATCTGATTTGCTGTCTCTTCTTGGGAACGTTGCCTTAGCATACTTCCCAAGCATGAGCCCCTTGCAAACATCATCATGTTTCATGCCTAATTCTGGAACACCTATTACTATCTCCTTGAGCATTCTTAGTGCTCCATGATTTAAATGTCCCATTCTCCTATGCCATAACTCATTCAGGTCTTTCCCACTATCACTGCCACTTCTCACTAGTGCCATTGGAGAGTCGAATTGCAACTTGTACAATCTATTGCCACATACCCCAATCTGTTTCACCCGCTTCTATTTCTGGTGTTTGATAAACACCTTGTTCTCTACAAAGTGGACATCATATCCCTTATCCTGAAATTGGGACATTGAAATCAGGTTTATAACCCATCCTGGCACATGCAAGACATCTGTAACATTGGTGCTTGCTCGTGACTCCCTTTGAATGTCAATGGTACCTCTCCCAACTAGAGCGCATTTCGTCCTGTTTCCCATTGTTATTTGGAAGTCCATCTCCCCATTGTAGCTAGAGAAATATTTTGTAACTCCCGTCATGTGAGTTGACGCTCCATTGTCTATCTACCAGATTCCCTATGAAGTTGAGCTAGTTAAGCAAGCAAATTAGTCCTCCAATCTAGAAGACAGTTTTGTAACCCCCTGTGTTAAATTTTCATAGGGCTACATTGTTCTTTGATTTGATAATTGCATTTCAACATTAATACATTAAGTTCACCCCATATCATCATTACATTATTCAGATCTACACCATTATTCGCCAGCATATGCAATTATATAGAAAGAACAACATCATCATCATCTTCAATGCAACGGAACATAAAGGAACAATAGAAGAAAAGCATGCACACACAAAGACACCAGGATTGGTCCGAGACCAGGGGAAAACCCTTGCAAATTTTCTTCTTAGATCGTCATCAAAGGATTCATGAAAAGATAGTACAATGATCCATAACTTTATCTATGCAACAAAAAAACTATGATATCCATTGAATAGATCTAATCATGCTTATAATCAAAACCCTCATTCTGATGGCTATAATGTGTTGTTCCAAACTAAAGTCAACTGCCGAATACTGTTGTCATTGATTTGAGTACTGCTGAACACTGCTGTCACTGAGCGAAATCTTCGGAATATGGAAATCTCATCCATGAGTCCTGGACGTAGGGAGGAGTTGTGCGAGCGTCTATAGCAAATCTAGACGCTCTCAAGTGAACTAGATGAGGGCGTCCGTGGTCGAACATACCTAGACCTGCTTCAAGCCCTAGATGCTCTCATAAGGCTGCTATGTGAGCGTCATGGCAGCCTGGATGCTCTCAAGACCACTCTGTGCGAGTGTCTGGGGACTAATACAACCCGATCTATCTCTGAAGCCCTGGACGCTGTCATAACCCACTGTGACAGCGTTCAAGGCTCCCTAGGCACTTGCATAACACACCGTGCCAGCGTCCAAGGACTAAAATGTCCAGTTCTGTGCAAGTTTTCGAGATCTAGAAAACCCTATATCAGTGCGAGCTTCGACCCTGAGATTTCAGACCGTTGTGTGAACTTTCTTCCAGCAGACCTTTGCGAACCAAGACAATAAGAGAAGAGAAGATGGTTTGTTCAATTTCTCGAAATGAGCTTGAGGTCTCTTCTATTTATAGGCTTTCATGAGGGTCCACTTGGGGTTGAGGCCAACATAAGTAGTTACACATGTGGTTAGGGTCGACCCATTCCCTGATACATGTATGAATAAAATAATTCAAAGCTCAACTTCTGCTTGACCAAATAAGGTGATCTTTAGGTCGATTTTGGTCCTCTCGAAAAGAGGAATCTAATGCAATCATTATCTCAGTCATTTGAGTTGTCCAAGGTGGAATTTGACCGCAGTTGAAAAAATTAATACTCCCTCTCAACTAGGGAGAATTCCACCTGCCAATATCTGTCCATCGATCAATATGCCATTCTGGAATTTTCAAGTGTCATCACGTATCATCACGGATCATCTTTGTCATGTAGTTATCATGCCATGTCCATCTCAAGGGTCTCATCATCACAAATCATCATTGTACATCTCAATCTATCCTTTGCTTATTCCTGCTTATCTCTTGATTGTTCCTGCTCGAATGCTGAACATTCTCGAATCTAGAAGAAGAAGAATTTTTATCGGAGGGTAGCTTAAGCTACCACCCTCTATCCATCAGGCTGTTACCTGGAATCTCTGCCAGCGCGCTGTTACCCGGAATATCATCATCAATCGTCATCAGAGAGCATATCATCAAGGAGTGCATTTCAACTTGGAACCACATCGGGGAACACATCTCGACCCAGAATCTCATGGGGGAGCTACACATCTACAACCCCATATCGAGCAATAGGATATCCAAACACACAGGGAGCACATCTTGGCCCTGCGATCTCATTAGGGAGCTCAATCTCAACCTGGAATCGCATAGGGTTATCTCAACCCATCCTATTGCCTACTGTTCTTCCCATCAATGACCCTAAATATTCATGTGGTAGAACACTTGCATCATAATCGACTTGGGTTGTGCACCCCAAGTACACTCTCAACTCGTTGGCCAAACGAGGAGCGACATTCCTGACAAGCCGACCTGCTTGTGGGTATGATGCCAACTAGGGTATACTTTGCAAAGACCAAATAGGGGAGCAACATTCTCCGACTCTATGAAGATAGGGGAGCAACATTCTCCAATCCTATGGGTAACAGATAGGGGTAACGCCCTATTGTCCAGAGTTCCCTCAACCCCAGGAGCCCTCCATCTCAATTCCTCACCCTAGGAGCTCAGACAGTGAGGAAGAGTTGGCTCAGTGTTCTCGATCAACGCTACTCTCATTATACTCAAATCTAGTATCTGCTTGCCTTGATAGAAGTTGTTTCCTGTTCATACAGAACATCAAATCAAATATCATGTCAGATCATATATAATCATATAAATCACAAAAGGATACCATAATCATCCTCCCTCTCAAGGAGGTGCCAACCACAAGCCTGAGCTTGTTTCGAACAACTGCACTGTCTCAATGTTTGAGAGTATCTCGGTCCAACTCTAAAGATGGGACTTTCTGCCAATCAGATTACAATGTATCCATGTCATATCCTGATCATGCTCAGACAACTCTCTAAGGAGCTTCTTCATCTTGCCTCACAGCTAGCCATGCTAGAAACATCATGTTCAACTTTGGTCATGCTATGGACCTCTCATCCAAGATATCATGGTAGACCTCATACTAAAGTAGCATCCAAATGTGCTTAAAAATAGTCTCTATCAATGACAATACATCCATGCAGTCACATATCATAGGAGAAATATCTCATCCTCAAAAATAGAACACTTCATGAAGATATTTCAAAGCATGCTCAATGGCAACTCTATGCGAAGGAAGCAACTCAATCATGAATTTATTCAGGTTCTATGCACATCATACATATGCATATGGTTGTTCAAAACAAAACATCAATGCCTTAATCAACTGTCGGATGCCATGTCAAGTTCAACAACATCTTGAACTCAAATCGAAGTATCCAAAGATTTGCATTTTCATTATTCAAAAACATTTTCTAGTAGATTTGTAATATGGAATTTCTTTCCCAAATTCCAGGAGTCAATTCATCATGCCATGATATATCATTTCAAGCTTCAGAAGCTAACTCCCTCTGATTTAGATCATCAGACGCTCATCACTTGTCAAGAGTAGACCATCAAGATATAAAACCAAAACATAATAAAAATCAAAGCCATACCTTGGAACTCATCATTTTGACTTCATCAGATAATAGCCAAATATAGACATATCTGGATTGGGGAGCTTGCTTCATGCAATGCTCTAAGCATAATACCTTAAAAAGCCAACATAATCAGCCTTACATAAATCAATGTTGTACCATCACATCAAGAGAGTCAGCTTGTCAAAGCTCAGAAGTTAGATCAATGTCATCAATATCATAGTATCAATTCTTTCAACCGAGTGACAAGGAGAGCTCATATCAAGTCTTGACTTTATTTAATTATTATGCCAACAAGATTTCATCAACCATGCATTATCAATCTAGACTTCATCAGGTCATTCTCATAATCATAACATAAGTCGTTTTTGTCGCTAGGTGCAATTGCATAAACCAAGGATGAGTCATGTAGGTTTCAATTTCATGCCGAATCACAACTATCATTACTTCAACCATTGTGCTAGGAACAAGGAGGCCAATTTCCGAATACCCACATAGGTCATTGTGCCCACATAGCATAGACATCGGGGCAAATCAACAATCATCAAGTCAAATTATCAGTTAGGTCAAGTCCAAATTTTCTATCGTAGAGAGATTTATAATCAAAGCATATCTCAATCATCAATTCAAAGATATTGTCAAGCATCATGAAAAAAAACTGTTCATCTATATCAATCAGCGATGTCATGCCAACTTCTTGTAGCACAAACAAAATGACATATCTATATGTATGTCCCAGTCACTTGCAAACACAATTTCAGTCTGCATGTTCATATTATGGCAAACATTCAACCTTTTCTGGCTTGCAGATCTTGCTGTCTACAACACATTTGTGGAACTGGCATCTTCCACGTGACCATCCGATTTCGTGCACAATACTTCATTTTTATGTGATTAAAAATTTAACCCAACAACTTCAGAAATCAGATTACAGAGGCAAAATATGTCAAATACACTTTGATTCAGAGTTTAGACAGCTTCAGAAAGCTTCAGATGATGGTCAACTGTAGTCAAACCTTTGGATGCTCCCTTCAGGTTAGCATGGGAGCGTCTTTCGCTGCCTGGAGGCTCTCTGGGCCTTAGTATGCGTGCGTCTAGGGATGAGATCCCCCATATCTGTGACTATGTCCCGAGCAAAAACCCTAATTTCTGTACGGGCTTCAAATCTGAGACTCTACTGCAGATCAATAATGTCAGATGGACATAAATCATATTTCAACAATACATAATGCAAATAGTGGTATGGGAAGAGATTCTCCCTTTGACTGGGGGTCTACTTCATTCATCTTCGTTCATGTCATCAGCCTAACTCTGCTAGAGTCATGCAACAACAGATCTGTTAGATCATAAACATATATCTATCATGGTTATTAGCATCATGACATCAGTCTTTCATCAAAGGTTAGACTCCAAGCAGCATATAGATGCAACATCATATCTTAGAGATTATGAGCACAATAACACTTTCTATCGGATCACTCCATCAAGTTAGGGCATTTAGCTTTACCATATGATATCAAGACATGACCACAAATAGTAAGAGATCTTCATATCAATCTTACACTTATACCTCTCATTTCAAGGTTACCATGATCAATGAGATCAAGCTAGGTCATTCAATAAAATTTTACCAAAACAAAGAGAGTGTCAATATCGCTTTCGATATGCTTTCATCATGCTTATCACAAGCATTATCAACAGACTCATGTATAGGAGTCAATGAGCTATCCTTCTATATAAAATCCATCATGACAAGTATCAAGAATATCATTTACTAGAGTCAAGGTGCTAGCCTTCTTCATAGGATCAAGATGTCCAACGAATGGATGTTAGCCAATCATTAAGTATATCATTGTATCAACACTAGATAGCCTCATAGAATTCAAGAAGATCAAATTGTTTGACACTAGGCGCATCATTTCATCATAGGAAACATAGATCCAAGTCACTTTCATATGCATGTATGAGCTATCAAAGAAAGAGACATTCTCATCATACCTTAGAGCTTACCGAGCCATCAATGTTATTGCTGAAATACAACATACCATGCATACCTTGTGGTATTCAAATACTTGAGCACCTTCTCATAGGCAGCTTGTAGTGCATGTCACCTTTTCATCAAGTACCTCTTTACCTCTTTCCAGATCTAGCCACCCTTTTTGCATCTGAAATGATTCTCAAGGGGGATCCACTTATGACATCTCATCAAGGAGGTTAGAAACATCCATATGCTCAAATACATATGTAGGAAGTATAAGCAATAAACGTAATCATCAGATCCGTAGGTCTAAACAAAAGTGAGAGGCATCATAAGTCAAGAAATACTTATCTTCAGTGAGAGGTGATCCTCTCCCTCTTGAACCAATCTTCAAGAGCCATCGATGTCCATGGTCCATATACCAATGTTGCCTTCAATTATCCAACCAGGTATGCTAGGTATTATCCCATCAAGGGCTTCATCAAATCATTGTCAGCTAGGTTCCATATCTCATATTGTTTCCATAAACCGGGGTTTTCTCTCCAACCCTAACCTTATAGAATCCATCAAACCTTAATATTCAAGTTGCCAAGGTTTTTCTTCAAACCCTAGAATTCTTTTAGGTCTTCATCATCCTCTTCTTGCATCCATCAAAGGTGTCATCCTCAGGGTGATCTCCATGGATTTTCTTCAGCCCAACTTTGATAGCATGTTAAATTTTCATAGGGCTACATTGTTCTTTGCTTTGATAATTGCATTTCATCATTAATACATTAAGTTCACCCCGTATCATCATTACATTATTCAAATCTACACCATTATTCATCAGCATATGTAATTATATAGAAAGAACAACATCACCATCATCATCTTCAATGTAGCAGAACATAAAGGAACAATAGAAGAAAAGCATGCACACACATAGAGACACCTGGAATGGTTCGAGACCAAGGAAAAACCTACTATGGGGAAAACCCTTGCAAATCTTCTTTTTCTTAGATCGTCATCAAATGGTTCAGTAAAAGAGAGTACAATGATCCATAACTTTATCTATGCAACAAAAAAACTATGATATCCATGAAACAGATCTAATCATGCTTATAATCAAAACCCTCATTCTGATGGTTGAAATGTGTTGTTCCAAACTAAAGTCAACTATCGGATACTGCTGCCACTGATCTGTACACTGTTGAACAATGCTGTCATTGAGCGGAATCTTCTGAATACAAAAATCTCATCCATGAGTCCTGGACGCAGGGAAGAGGAGTTGTGCGAGCGTCTATAGCAGATTTGGACACTCTCTGCATAACTGGATGAATGCGTCTGGAACAGCCTGGACACTCTCATGTGAACTGGATGAGGGCGTCCGGGGTTAAACATACCCAGACCTGCTTCAAGCCCTATACACTCTCATAAGGCTGTTGTGTGAGCGTCGGACCACTCTGTGCGAGCGTCTGGGGACTAATACAAGGACTAAAATGTCCAGTTCTATGCCAGCATTCGAGATCTAGAAAATCCTAGATCAGTGCGAGCTTTGACCTTGAGATTTCAGACCCTTGTGTGAACTTGCCTCCGACAAACTTGTGCGAACCAAGACAATAAGAGAAAAGAAGATGGCTTGTTCAATGTCTCCAAATGAGCTTGAGGTCTCTTCTATTTATAGGCTTTCATGAGGGTCCACTTGGGGTTGAGGCTGACCTAAGCAGTTAAAATGTGGCTAGGGCTGACCCATTCCATAATACATGTATGAATAAAATAATTCAAAGCTCAACTTCCGCTTGACCAAATAAGGTGATCGTTAGGTCGATTTTGGTCCTCTCGAAAAGAGGAATCTAATGAAATCATTATCTCAGTAATTTGAGTTGTCCAAGATGGAATTTGACCGCAATTGCAAAAATTAACACCCTGAATATCAAATCTGTCTATGGCCATAATAGAGAACTCTGGAAAATTTACTGGAGACATCCTGAGTATAATGTCGTGTTTTATTTCTCTTCCACCCGATGATGATCTGCTACTGCAAAAATGCTACAAACCAACTACACTAATATTTTCTCAACAAAAACACCGATTTGCTCACCGGAACTGCTTCTTAGCCGCACCACTTCTTGTTGGAACTGCTTCCGATCTTTTCAAAATTTTATGCCACCTGCAATTGGAAATCAAACTCTTCCTAGAAATTCACACTGCCTAGCTAGCCCTCTATGCAAACCCAAAAATTATGCTCAGAGACTCTGTCTGAAGCTACAAAATATGTTCTCGTCACTGAGCTCCTGATCTGTCTTCAAATTTTCTCTGATACCATGTGAAAATTTTAATCTATTGCAACAACTGGAAATTATTCTTCTAACTGATTAAAAATTAAGTGCAGTTTATTCGCTACGACAAACAATGAATAAAATCACAACTGTAATTTTCATCGTAAAACGTTGTGGAAAATAAAATGTTGGAAACTGAGAAAATGTTAGAACACACAATAAAATTGACAATTATTTTTGGACAAATGTCCCCAGAAAAACCGAATTTGGGAAAACCAATGCAACAGATGAGGGTTTTATTATTAGGCCGCAGTGAAATAATATGCGTACTATTTATGTATGCCCAACTGGCTATCCAATCAACAAATATTTGGCAAAAATATTAGAGAGAAAATTCTCTCTCTCCACAAGAAATCCCAATATTGATTTCCTAAAAAAATATGGTTGTCAGAACCCTTGCACAGGGCCTCTGCGCAATCACTGCGCTGCCCCATGCACGTATGGCTTATCTTAGCCTTTGATTAAGCCATCTTTCTTGTCTTTGTTGCTGGAAGTGACTCTCCAACCCTCTGGAAAATTATCCCGACCTCTAGAAGTTGAATCAACCTCCTTCTTAGCTAAATCGAATTTATACACTGAAGCTCCTGTGCAGTCCATGCACAACTTCTTTATGGAATAGTTTTTCCACTTCTTGCTGCCTCTTTGGAACTGGAAATCTTCCTTCGGACTCATTGTCTTTGCTC
The DNA here is from genome assembly GCA_031772625.1 of Pinus tabuliformis. NCBI lineage: Eukaryota > Viridiplantae > Streptophyta > Pinopsida > Pinales > Pinaceae > Pinus > Pinus tabuliformis. Next base: position 369,963,217 of record CM062816.1, read on the forward strand.
CCTCACTGTCCTTGTGTCCCCTCTGACTCGAACTCTCTCTGCTCAACTGTTGGATGCTTGATCTGCCAAGGAAATCGATCTCTCAAGTGTGTCTTGCTCCAACCCCATCGACCTGCTCTTATAATCTCTTATTGGCTCACCAACAACCATGATTGGATCCCTATCAACGACTAAGATCATCTCTAAGTAGATCCATGTGAGTTTCTATATAAATCTCAACTTTCTCAATTAATTCCTGTTAATTAATCACTTTTCCTAAGTTAGAGTTAAGAAATATTTAGTTATTGATTAATTAACTTAATTGAGCCATCTCTAGGTGTTTTCTCATGACACTTTTTCAGGGTTCTGGAGCTGTAGTGTTTATCAGCCTCTCTGACCATAGTTGAGACTAGAACACCTGTCTGATGTTACAAAAACTAATGTCAACCCCAGAGGGAGCTAGATCACCCTCTGTTATGGTGCTTCTCCTTGTGAAACAGAGTAGACTGTCAGCCCATTGAATCCCTGGATCCCATAACCAAATTTGATTTGGCATAGTCTTGACAACTACTGAAATCCACCTACCCCACATCTCTGCTCCCTGCATGCAATCGATATATTGACTCCACACATCACGAATCAATCTAGTGCATGCAAAATTGCCCTGCTCCTGCTATACCACACTGTGGGATCTGTTATCCTGGTTCCTGAAAGCGCACCCCGATACTTCCTGGGGACTAAACATCCTCCTGTAAGAAAACTCAACCACATGCTGTATATGCTCCTGTGATACCTCAGAGTGCCTCACCCAAAATGTGTCATGCATCCCCTTAACTGTGAACTTAAGGGTGGAACATACGCTACCTCCGCAACAAACCAAGCACTCCCTAAACCTGTACTTGTCAGCTCATGCCCCGACCCAATGCCACTATGAGGAGTCTCTCCCCTAGTGCACTGAGCCCCATCCAAATATCTCAGGTGAGCTCCTCATACCCTACCGCGTGTGCCCAGAGTGTCAAAGGACAATGGCCAAATCATTTGTGCCTACAAGCGATGTAGAAGAGGGATAAGCATGTGAGTCCCCATTGATACCATCAAATGTTGCTCATCTGTGTCCTCATCGATCCTGGGTGAACTACATCCAAAGATATGTTTGTTGTCCCCATCCATAAGTCTCCTTGGAGGAAACACTCCACGACCCCACTATGCAACACCATACGCCCCTGCATACCACCAAGTATCCCTGTACTCCTTGGTATGCCACTATACACTGCAGCCTATCCCTGTACACCACTAGATACCCCCTACTACTGCTATACCATCTAGTACCGTCTCGTATCGTGCCTGTGTCACTGTACCGGACACTCCCTGCATGTACTTAATGCGATGTGAGTTGCTCCTCCTCCTCCATAGCACCAAAAAACACACTATGGAACACCACCATGCATCTCCATGCCCACCTGCAAACCACTACTCAATGTTTTATGCTCCCACATACAACTGGAGGTCATGGCCTAAAGTTGAGATAACATAGGTCGGCTCACACCCTACCAACATCACCACCTCCATTATTGCATCACCGTACCCTTTGATGCATGGATCTCCCCTCCAAACTCCCCTAGAGAGGCCCAAGAGGTGAATCTCCCTACGTACCAGTGGCGATGCCACCACTGTGCTACTCCTCGATGACTGTTGTGTCCCAACTAACTGCAAAAAATTCGATGGCCCCAAACAAGGCACTTTCTGGTGGTCTGTCGATGCCTCCTCTGACAAACTCCTGCCAGAGTATGTTAATCATTGTACAGTCCCATGTAGGCCGATCATGCCTGGACAACCCGCATAGTCTGCTTTAGGAGTTTGTTGATCATCCTATTGTCCCATGTAGGCCCAACATTCTTGGACAACCTGCGGAGTCTGCTTGCTCTCCTGTCAATCCAACCTGTCAATAGTTCTAATGGAGATTTGAAAGTGTTTGAGCACTCGGTTGCCGAATCCATCGCATCGTTAATACCACCACTAACCAAGCCCACGCTGTATTGGGGAATCCCTCCTAGATCCCAGCAACCATCTGGTCCTTGGGCTCTGTTACCGCTCAAACTAGTAGGGGGCATAAAGCAGACTCTTAAAGGGCCAACTGCTATATCAAAAGGCAACGATGGAGGCTTAGCCCATTTTCACCTCAGCTAAGACTCCCTACTCTTTACGAAATTTCATCAATGGGAGGAGACCCCGCATATAGAACGTCACTAGTGAAGTATGAATCAACCAATGTATGTGAAGTGACCTCAATAATCCTTTTTCTAGAAGGGGAGTTGAGAATAAAGCTTACTTGCTTGTTAAGCAATGTACAAAGATTTCTAGGATAAGGAGGTGAGGATTTGAGGGTTAGGTTAGAGAAATATGCCTTGTGAAGGAGTTTCCCAATCCTAAAATCCTTATTGCACTTGACTTACCTAATGGTTCTTGAAGATTTGACTTTTCAAAACTGTGGGACCACATGGGACCAAGTGGACCCAACCTAGGTTAAGGGGGAGAGAATCTAGCAACCAATGATGTTCTTAACCCAGACAAGGAAGGGGAAAGGATCAAAGCAAGAATTTCCACTTAAAGGTGTCAAATTGATCCTACGAGGCATTAGCCTAGGGAACACCAGGGCAAAGTTTGATCTTGGAGCTAGGGCATGGGTTATTTCACAACTCCACTGTTGGAATGGCTTCAAAATTGGAGGAGGTCTAGAGGACACACCAATGCAGTAGAGGCTAGGAGATCAAACTTTTTCTTGGGCTATTTTGTCGGGAAATGATGCCCAAGGTGACCCAACTTGGCTAGACGTAGAAGAGAGAGAGGGAAAGGTGAAGAAAAGTATTCTTTGAGTGATCACCTATTGGAGGACCAGTTCCTTAATCGCTTAGAAAGAATGGAGTCTAGGAGAATGATGAGAAAGGAACTTGTATTTCGGTCAAGGAGGCCTTAAGGACTACTTCACTTAGCCTTTAGAGCAAGAGGAAGAGACCTCAAAGCTTTTATACTTCACTTGGTAAAAGAGATGGCTCATCAATATAAATTCCTCAGTGGAATTATCCCTAGTACATTTCAATTACATAAGTGGCTCAAACATTGAGAGATGCTATATAGAAACAATAATTCCACAAATTTGCAATTATGCAATGCAGCGATTAACCCATTATAGGGAAAATCCCATTCAATTCATATGACAAAAGTAAAATAAGAATAGCATTAAAAGTTTGTACTTTCATGTAATAGAATATATCCAACCATCAACAATTTGACAATAAAGAAGCTCCAAGATAAAATACTCCAATCCAAACATCAAAATTCATCCATGCTCAAATTCTTCATCCTAGAAAAAGTGTGAAATTCTCTAAAGAGAAGAGAGATCCAGTTTAGAGTGATGATGAGAAAATGAACTCATCTCACTTTTATTTACACAAATGAGGAGTTCGAATTAGTCTCTTAGGCCTACATAAGCCCCAAAAATTAAATAATGTGCTAATAACCTAACTTTTGGTGACAAGCCCACCAAACTAGCTTACAAATGAAATAATAAGACTCTTAAGAGGCCAAATGATAAATAATACATGTCATAGGGCCCTCCAAGAGGCTTGATGAGGTCCATAGGTGCCATAATGAAGAATAAGACCCTCAAAAGTGATGGACAAGGGGTTGGCCCCTTAGTCTCCAAACAATAAACCTGTGGTGTTCCCAGTGGGTGTGGAGGCACAAGAATAACCTCATGGGTCTCCAAATGAGTTGAAGATGCTTGTAGATCATATGTAAGGGCTCCAATGATGATGTAGGTGATGCTACATCATGTTATAAGTCTTGGGTCAGCTTCCAAGTGCATGGTGCATCTTTGGGGCTAGCTGGGCAAAGGTGAACCAACTGCATCATTCTCGTCCAATACGCGAATCTCGAGCAATCTCTGAACATCCTCAGGGTTCCATGGAGTGATTTCTACTACTGTGGAGGCCTATGGTTCTCAACACACACCTTACATGTGCCAATGTAGCCCTATGGAGGGTTAGGACTCTGTATAGGGAGACGAAACCCAAGATGGAGACCATATCCAATCCTGCATAAGATCCAATCCATCCCCTAGCCTTCCAGTACAACAAGTCATCAAAGAAATCGAGTAAAAGAGCTTACAAACCATGGACCATGGGTGGGGACTTCATAATGGCCTGCCCTTCGATAATGGGCTTTGGGATGTGCTAATGTTTCCAAACTCCAAATGGGGTTAACCAAGTATCCTATTAGGTGGTTTCTACTTCTAAAGGGGATAATGTGTCCAAGGTACATCCTTTAAAAGGTGGTGGTATGTGATAAAGAGGTGAATGGAGTAGGGATGAGAAGGGGCAGCCCTGGGCCACATGCTGGGGTACAAGGGTAGCTAATAAAAGGGAAGCCCACACTTGGGTATATAATGTATAGGAGGGAGCAATCATGGTACATGAGGTGCCCTGAGCTTTATTTTTCCACCCTTCTTTATATGCCTTTTGCCTTTTATGATTTTTCTTTAGTTAACTGCTCGGGGCTCAAGGGGTAAGAGCATGATGTGTGAGATGTAGCAGTGGATACCTACTTTTAAGGTAGGGAGGTTCGTTTTCCACTAGGGGTTGGGATAATCATGGGTTCCTATATGATGAAGGAGGCCAACAGAACCTGTAGGAAACAGAGTGATGACCATGGTGATGGGGTAGCGTTCATGTATTGGCTTTTTCCCATGTGCTAAATGTGTTTGTCTCGACCATCTTTTGCATTTTGTGGTACATTTTCCTATTGAATGTGGCCAATTATGCTTTTACTTTTATTTTTAGCTGCATCAAATTCCGGGGCATATCCTAGGCTTGATTCAAGGTGTGGGTAAGGGGAAGGGGAGATTTAACGCTATGTGGACCCAGGTGCTCTCAACTCAGAAAATTCTTAAGAGAAATTCGTCGTCCCCTAAAGAAATTTTATGCAAATTCTCCAGCCCAAATTCCACCAGTTAGCTGCTCACCTAAGCTCCACGAATTCCTCTTTTGCGTCCTACTGAAATTCACACTAGTTCAAGATATGTTGTGAATTTCCTCTCCAATCGTAGAATTCTTGTCTCAACTTATCTCCTAGGGTGACACTCGAAGTTCACCGAAGAATAGGTGGAATTCTCGCTTGGAAATTCCTTGTGCGAAACAACATTGGTTAACTTGGTTAAGTCGCTCAAGCAATATCTCAAGTTCTGAAAATAAAATGCCAAAAGGATGTCCAAAATGAGACTCTTATCTCCCTTTTATAATTGTTGCTTATCTATTCCTTGTGGGCTCTGTTACTGATCAAACTAGTAGGGGTCATAAAAGGGATTCCTAAAGGACAACTGCTAGATCAAAGGGCAATGATGGAGGCTTAGTCCACTGTCACCTCAGCTAAGACTCCCTACTCTTTACGGACTTTCGCCGGTGGGAGGAGACCCAGTATATATAGGTCACTTGACAAGGATAAATCGACCAATGGATATGAAGTGACCCTTATAATCCTTTTCCTAGAAGGGGTTTTAAGAATAGAGCTTTCTTGCTTGTCAAGCAAGGTACGAAGATTTCTAGAAGGGAGTGAGGACTGGAGGGTTAGGCTTAGGGGAATATGCCTTATGAAGGAGTTTCCTAATCCAAAAATCTTTATTGAACTTGACTTCCCGAATGGTTCTTGGAGAATTGACCTTTTAAAGGTATGGGACCACACGCGACCAAGTTGACCCGACCTAGGTTAACGAGGAAGAATCTAGCAACCAATGATGTTCTTAACCCATACAAGGAAGGGGAAAGGATCAAAGCAAGAATTTTCACTTAAAGGTGTCAAATTGATCCTATGAGGAACTAGCCTTGGGAACACTAGGGCAAAGTTTGATTTTGGAGCTAGGGATTGGGTTATCTCACAACTCCACCGTCGGAATGGCTTCAAAATTGGAGGAGGCCTTGAGGACACACTAGTGCAGGCAATGTTTTTAAAACCGGAACCGGTGACCGGACCGGTCCACCTAATGAACCGGTTTACCGACCGGAATCAGTCTAACCGGCACTGGTTTGGTCTAAACGAACCGGTTTTAAAAAAATACATTAAATAATTAATTTTTAATGAAACAAAACTATTTTTAAGATGTAAAACCATGATTCCAAGCCAATAGAGACAAAATATGCAAAGTTTGCTCATTTATATACCATGTAAAGGTGAATACATCAAAATGGCACCGAGTGCAATACATATCATCAACAAAATAGCAAAATACATAACAAATGAGGCTCTAAATGGCCTATAAAGTCCAAAAACATTGCTGCAAGCTATGAGGCCATTGGCCTACTACAAGTCTACAGTATACACATGATCAATCATCAAGTTCATTACCACTACTAGTAGTAGACACAAGATCATCATCAGGAGCTACATAGACATCATCTGGTTCAGAGTCTGAGGATGCCTCAGCCTGATCTGCAACCTCAGTATCAATGCCACCAATGACAATAGAAGTGGACCTAATGGAAGCACGAGTTTGTCGACCTGCATGACTAGTGCCTTCCATTGGTTCCTTGCCTTTCCTTGATGCCGCTATTGATCCTGGTTCTGATGCCACCACATAATCTGCTTCATCCCCCGCCAAAGCCATGTCGATATCAAAATCAGCCTCAAACACAGGCTCTTCAGTCTCCTCCACCCATTCTGATGTTGGATCAATATCGTCCAACACAATGGGATCTAGATCAGGAGTTTTTCTTATCATTTGGAGCTCTAATTTCATTTATTGTTTACCCCCAAACCATGAAATCCTGAAAACCATTAAGTCTGCTGAATTTTGAGTGAAATCTAAAATTCTAGTTTCTCCATATGAAATCCAATGAGGTCGAAACCACTCTCAAACATCCTGAGTCATTTCATGGTAATGTTAAAAATTTAAGTAAAAGGATGAAAATGAAAATTAAAGGAAATGTCACTTTTACTTTAAGAATTTAACATTACTATTAATTGCCAACATTGTTAGGGTTGAAACACCCTTAGTCCCCCCCCAAAACCCCTCAAACACAGTCAAAAACATGTTTTTTTAACTTTATGGTGGTTGTGCCTAAAACCGGCCGGTTTAGGACAAAACCGGCCGGTTTTCACCGGTTAGGGCCAAAAATCGGGCAAATGAAGGGTCTGACCGGGTTTTTAGGCCGGTTCGGACCGGCCAGCTAGCTAACCGGCCGGTTTGACCGGTTACCGGTTTTTCTGAGCGGTTTTTAAAACCATGAGTGCAGGAGGGGCTAGGGGATTGAACTTTTTGGATGACAACTTCGTCGGAAAAATGATGCCCTAGGTGACCCAACTTGGCTAGACCTAGAATAAGGTGAAAAGGAATTGAATTTTGAGTGACCACCTCTTGGTAGATCAGTGCCTCAGTCTTGGGAGAATGGAGTCTAGGATAACTATGAATGAGGATCTTGTTTCTTAGTCAAGGAGGCCTTAAGACTACTTCGCATGCCTCCTAGGGCAAGGGGACAACCTTACAACTTTATACTTTGACTTGCAAAAGGTGATGGATTATCAATATGAATTCAATGATAGAATTATCCCTAGGAAATTTCATTCAAAATTACTTGGCCCATACATTTAGAGATGCTATATAGAGACAAAATTCCACAATTTAAGCCGTAAATGCATGCAACAATTAACCCTAAAAATAGCGAAATTTCCAATCCAATGTATATGACAAAGTAAAATAAGAATAGCATTAAAGTATTGTAATTACATCTAATAGAACATATCCAACCATCAACAATTTGAAAATAGAGAAGCTCCAATTCATCCTCCAAGAAAAAGTGCCAAATTCTCTAAAGAGAAGAGAGATCCAATCCAAAGTGATGATGAGAGAATGAACTCATGTCACTTGTATTTATACACTAATGAGGAGTTCGAATTAGTCTCTTATGCCTACATAAGCCCCAAAAATAAAATAATGTGCTAATAACGTAACTTTTGGTGACAAGCCCACCAAACTAGCTCACAAATGAAATAATAAGCCTCTTGAGAGGTTGAATGATAAATAATACATGTAATAGGGCCCTCCAAGAGGCCTAATGAGGTCCATAGGTGCCATAATGAAAAATAGGACCCTCAAAAGTGATGGACAAGGGGTTGGCCCTTTGTTCTCCAAACAATAAACTTGTGGTGCTCCCAGTGGGTGTGGGCGCACAATATATAACCTCATGGGTCTCCAAATGAGTCGAAGATGCCTGTAGATCTTCTGTAAGGGTTTCGATGATGGTGTAGGTGATGTCGCATCATCCTACAAATCGTGGATCAACTGCCAAGTGCATGGTATATCTGTGCGGTTGGCTGGGAAAAGGTGAACTAGGTACATCTTCTTCATCCAATAGGTGAGTATTGAGCAATCTCTGAACATCCTTGGGGATCCATGCAGTGTTGTCTATTGTTGTGGAGGCGAATGGCTCTCAACGCACACCCTACATGTGCCGGTGTAGTCCTATGGAGGGTTAGGACCCCGTATAGGGAGACAAAACCTAAGATGGAGACCATCTGTAATCCTGCATAAGATCCAATGTGTCCCCTAGCCCTCTAGTACAACAAGTCATTAGAGAAATCAAGTAAATGAGCTTACTAACCATGGACCAAAGTTGGGGACTTCATAATGGCCTGCACTTCCATTATGGGTTTCGGGATGTGCCAATGTCTCCCAAACTCCAAATGGGGTTAACCAAGTGTCCTATTAGGTGGTTTCTACTTCTAAAGGGGATAATATGTTCAGGGTACATCCTTTAAAAGGTGGTGGTGTATGATAGAGAGGTGAATGAAGTAGGGGATGAGAAGGGGCAGCCCTGGGCCACATGTTGGGGTACAAGGGTAGCTAATAAAAGAGAAACCCACACTTGGGTTTATAATGTATAGGAGAGTGAAATCGTGGTACATGAGGTGCCTCGGGCTTGATTTTTCCACCCTTCTTTATATGCCTTTTGCCTTTTTATGAGTGTCTTTTTATTAACTGCTCGAGGCTCAATGGGTAAGAGCACGATGTATGAGATGTAGCAGTGGATACCCCTTTTTAAGATAGGGCGGTTCATTGCCTACCAAGGGTTGGGACATGTGAAAATTCCTAGATCTAATAATCTCAGGAATCCTACTGCAACCAACTGAATCTACTTCACCTAGATTGTAAATTACATTACAAGTTTATTTCAGATTTCTTCTTGAAACATTGAAGTAAATTACTGAAGCAACCTACACCAATTAAATATGATTCTGAAACATAGAAACTAAGCAAGGAAAATAGAAACACATAGGACAGATTTATTTTTGGACAAAAGTCCCTGGAAAAACCTAATGCGGGAAAACTGGTGCAGCAACTCTGAGGGTTTTATTATTATGCAGGAGAAAATCTGAGTATAATTCTAGGATGCTCAACTAGCAATCCGATACAGAGATAATACTGAACAAAATACTGGTGAAAAGATATCACCCTATCACTGGAGAATCAGTGATTGATCTTGCTGCTCTGGAGGCTCTACGTCACCCTCTACGCGGCCTTTGCGCAAAACTGCGTCACTCTGGGCAGTCTCTGCGTCACCTCTCCTGGGTATTACGCTACCTCTCCTCTGTATCCTCTGTTGGCTAAGAAATCGACCTTCTGCCTCCTGGACTCACACCCCAGCTTCTGGATCCTGAATTTCGACTTCCTTCAGCAGGAAACTTGACTTCCCCTCAAGGACTTTGTTGCCTCTGCGTGGGCTAGCATCAGCCTTCCTCTGGACATCTTTCTGTTCTCCCTCTGCCTCATACTCTTCGGAAATTCTTTCTTCCGGATTCTCACTGCCCCTCTGCTGCAAGATTTCCTCAATCGATTTTCCTCCTGAGAACTTCTCACTTTAGAAAATCGATTTTCCTAATCTCTCTGTGTGTTTTCCAAATGACCGTCAGGCCCCTTCTTATATCATCCTGTTGGACAACCAACGGCCTAGATTACATCTTATTCAAGGGCTCAGATCATTTTGGGTTGATCCGTGGCTTTTTCTAGAAGTTTCACCCCTGATTAGATTAATACCCATTAATATTTTAATTTTCCTAAGTTTAGATTTAGGAACCCCATTAAAAATAGTAACTATTTTAATAAAATCACGTTTGGGTGAAATTTTCCAAAACACTTTCTGGGTTCTTTGGAATACCTGTGCCCTAGCCTCCCTGCAAAATTTGAGGCTTAGAGCACATCTGATGCGACCCCAAATCAACACTCGCTCTTAGCGAAGAATGTGCTCTAGCAATACACTGCTACTACATACTGCTCTGACTCTGAAGCATCGTCGCTGCGCTGCTGATGCCTGACATGCTATCCATCAACCACTGTGCTGTTGCTGCTACTGTACTGCTGCCTTTGACACTGCCACTGTCAATGCTACATCTATACTGCAGCTCCCTCTCAAACACTGCATCTGCTATGCTTCTAGCACTGCATCCGTACTGCAACTCAGTTGCTGAGAGAAGCAACTAAAAACACCCAAAACTGGACAACCATCCAGTGGATACACCTCGGTGCTGAAATCTTGACTGCTGCTAGTCCCACGCTCTCTTCTAAAGCCACTGCGTTGCTGAAGCTCTGCACTGTGCTCCCTTGCACTACTGCCTCTCTGCTCTGCGCTGCTCACATTCTGGCATTACTAACCACTGTATCTGTCGAGTCAACACTCCATGGCATCAACTAAAAACTCCACCATCCTGCTACTACTGATATTGTGAAAATTTCTGACATGAAATTCTACTATAGTAACTGATTTATTTCTCGTACTTATTTCTCACAATAAGTTGTTTACAAATCCCTTCAACAAATATTAAAATAAATTCTACTGCAGTTATCACATAATAGCATAGAGAAAAATAACAGTGATATACAAGCACAAGAATCAATCACATCAATACAATTATTTTTGGACAATTGCCCCAGAAAAACCCAATGCGGGAAAACCGGTGCAACATATGAGGGTTTATTTATTATTCTTAAACAACAATCTCTTTACAGGGAATAATTTCTTAGTACATAGATAAACCTTCAAGAAAACATCTAAGATAATTTTCCTCCTCAGCTAGGAGAAATTCTGACACCACAGAGACCCTTTATCCTTCACTGCATCACCCCTGCATTATCTGCTTGAGGACTGTGTCATCCCTATGTCATCTGCGTGAGGACTGTGTGAGATCTCGTCCCTACCTGCGCTGTCTCTTAGAGATCTCCCTTTGCGCTGTCTCTCTGAGGCTCTGCATCGCCTCCTCCTCAGTCTCTTACTGAAGCTGAAACCCTTCTCTTCGTTCACCCTGCAACTCTCCCTCTAAAATCGAACTCCTCTTTGAGAATCGATTTCCCTCGGGTTACTGAGTATTTTCCCGGTGTGTCTCCAAATGACTCTCAAGTTTTCTCTTATACTTTTCTTGTTGATGAATCAACGGGCAAGACTAAGTCTCTAATAAACGACGAAGATTAAAACAAACTTGATCCTCATCTCTTAGAAGCTTCTCACCCATATCTTTATTAATGCCCATTAATATTTTTATTTTCCTAAGTTTAGACTCAGGAACCCATTATAAATATGAATTATTTAATAACTCCTCATCCGGGTGGAATTTCTCCAAATGATTCCTGGGTCTTGGAGATCTCATGTGTTCTAGCCCTTCCACAAAATTTCGGAGTTGAAATCAACACTCCCTCTTAGCGAGAAATGTGCTCTAGCAATACTTCCCAATAGAAGCATCTCACTAATCTACGGCATCGGTCCTCTGCGCTGTTGATGCTCAGCCTACTTCCCTTCACCTACTGTGTTGCGGCAACCTGTACTGCTGGCCATTACACTGCAACTGCTGCTGCTACATTTGTACTGCAGCTCCCTCTAAATGTGCTGCATCATGCTGCTCATAGCACTGCCACTACTAATTGCTGCACTGCAACTCCTTATACTATCTTCTTCTGCTACTGAAATAGATTCTTCACCATCCCCATCTTCTCCCTGAAATAAACAAACTTTGTTCTTCCTAGAGCCTTGGTGAGGATGTCTGCCATTTGTTCTCCTGTTGGGGTGTACCTCAACTGTACTGCCCGTCGTTGGACATAGTCTCCGACGAAGTGACACCTGATATCAATGTGCTTCGACCGATCATGAAAGACTGGATTCTCAGAGAGCTTGATGCAACTATGATTATCACACAAAACACTGGTTGCTTCCATCTTTCTCTTGAATAGATTCACAAGCAATTTCCTAAGCCATATCGCTTTGCACGAAGCTGTGTTAGCTGCCATATATTCAGCTTCAATTGAGCTCAGAGCCACGATTTCTGTTGTTGGAATTTCTAAGTCTAACTGTTAGAAATCCTTCCTGTACTTTCTGATTTATTTCTTCCTACTTGTTCTGTTAATTAACAAGTTATTTACCATGTAAATACTGAAAATAAATACAAGTACAGTCTCAACACATACAGATCATCAACTGAAGGAAAAAACAAGCACACAAGTGACACTGTTATTTTTGGACTAATGTCTCCGGAAAAATCCAATGCGGGAAAACCGGTGCAGCTATCTGAGGGTTTTATTATTAAGAAGTTTCAGAATACAATCTGGGTGCCAGAAATGGCTCACCCAACAGAGAATGCCATCGGCAGTAGTACCTCTGAGTCGGAGACAGATATCAGCCCTAATCTGCCCCATGAAATCTCCCAGCGTCAGCCTCTATGGTCTGCATCAACCTCTCTGGCCCAACGTCAGCCTATTTGGCCCAGCGTCAGCCTCTTAGGGCTCTGCACCAGCCTCTGGAGCCTCTGGAGTCTGCGTCTCCCACGCTGGCCCTCCTCAGGCTCTGCGCAGCTCCTCGCTGCCTTTGCGTGGCCTCTGCTGTCTCTGCGTGGCCTCTAGTTGGCTCTGCGTCAACCCTCTCCTGGATTCTGTGCTGATGCTCTCGGTACTATCTCTGCCTCTCTGCTACTGCGTTCACTGCCCCTCAGCTGCAATTCTGATCACTCCTTCGATTTCCTCAGCAAGCCCTGCCCCAGAAAATTGAATTCTTGATCAACTCGGTGTGTTCTCCCACTGACTCTCAAGCCTCTTCTTATACTTTTCTCGTTGACAATTCAACGACCGAGATTAAGTCCCTAATCAATGGCTAAGATTAGATCTGGTTGATCCATTACTTTTGGACCATTCTAACTTAGTTTTATATTAATTCACTTTAATATTTTATTTTTCCTAAGTTTAGACTTAGGAACTCCATTAAAAATATTAATTATTTTAATATCTCCCAAACTGGTTAGATTCTGCCCAAACCATTTCTGGGTCTTGGAGATCTCATGTGCTTTAGCCTCTCCACCATTTTTCGTGGCTAGAGCACATCCAATGCTACCCCAAATCAACACTCCCTCTTAGCGAGGACTATGCTCTAGTAATACTCCTCACTAAGTATCACCTTGATCATCTGGCATCGGTCCCTGCGCTGATGCTAGGCCTGTTGCCCAACATCCTTTGCATTGCTGCATCATGTACTACTACTCATGGCGCTGACATTACCATTGCTACATCCGTACGGCAACTCCCTCTGCATCTTTGTTGCTGCCCATGGCCCTGCCATTGCCACTGCTACATCTGCACTACATCCCTTCTCATCATGCTGCATCGTGCTTCCCATAACACTACCACTGCTAACTGCTTCACTACAACTGAGTTAATGAGAAGTAAGTAACTGATGCTCCCAAGTCTAACATCTTTGTTAGGCTAGAAACACTCCCGATGCTGATGTTCCCTTTGTCGCTGACAAGTTCTCCCTCTATAGACCTCTGCGTTGCTGCAACAACTCCATGCCTCTTGCACTGCTGCCTCACGCTGTCTTGGGACTCTTGCACTGTAGCCCTCTCTATCGCTCCGTCCTCATCCGTCTCTACTGGCATCCGCCAGTCCTGCTACTCCTCTTTAGGGCTCCCGTAAGCCAGGTATAATCCAAGAGGTTGGGTACCTCGAGGATCCTGCCCCTCATCGTCTGTAGTTCGTCTGACTACAACTCGGTGTCTCCCAACCTCTTCTCCTGAGGTGTATGAGCACTCATGGCATAGTCTTCGTCAGTCTCCACTTCCTTCTCCGCCTTAGCCAGCGCAACCTTAGTCTCAGAAGCCTCTCCCTTGCTCTTCTTCCTAGGACACTGGTTCGCATAGTGACCCAGTTCCCCATAGTGGAAGCACTTGACCTTGGAGAGGTCCTTCTTCTTCCGTTTCTCCTGCTTTCCCGCAGATGCGAGAGCTGCATCTTCTTCCTCCTCCTTCTTGATTCTGACCCCTTTTCCGCTACTCCCCGCCTTGGACACCGTCTGATCTCTTCTTGATGAAGAGCCGCCCACAGTTCCTCCCAATCTGGAAGGCTTGTCCTGCCCAGTATGCTCTAGACAAATACCTCCCAATCCTTCGAGATTGCGTTCAATGCGGTCCTCACCATCAGTTTCTAATCCGGTGTAGCCCCTATGGAAGTTAGTTGATCATGGATCTCCTTCAATCCACCGAGGAAGGCATCTATCTTCTCTCCTTTCTGCTGCTGATATGACCGCAACTGGTTTTCTGGTAACATCCTCCTTTGCACATAAGTATGTTCGTACAATTTCTCCAGGGCCTCCCACATCTCATTTATCGTCTCCTTCTCGGCTATGTGTGGCACCACATGATCCTTGACACCATCAAAGATGATGCACTTTGCCTTGGCCATTGCCTCTCGTACTTGTCATTTTTAGCTGGGTCAACCGGGATTGCTATCGTTTTCAAGGCAAAGTGTTTGATGCGATACCTGTCTAGAATGGACAAGATCCTGGCCTTCCAGATAATGAAGTTTGAAGCTCCGTCCAGTCTATCCTGATCTCAGCCCATTCACTGCCATTTTGCTGCTTCTCTTTCGACTCTTTCAAGTCTCTCTACTTTCCATCTGGAAATTCTCGATGTGACTCCCTCTGAGCCTCGATTTCCCTCTTGGAAACCCCTCTGTCAATGTCGAGATGCCGCACTTCAATCGTTAGTGCAGCTGCACCACTGATTCAGATTTCTTGGCTAGAAATTATCGGCAACAACTCCCTCCTCCTTGGCCTTGCCCTGTTAGGTACTGTTCTGACCACAGTATGCCACTAGCGTCGCTCTGCAACTTACCCACAGCCTCCTCTGTCTCAACAATCATAAGGTTAAAGCCTCTAGGCTATGCGCAATCTCGGCACCAACAAAATCCGCACCTCCTGGCCATGGGCGTCAATCCTTCCTGACTGAGAAAGATGACCGGGCACTGTGTAGGTCAGGTCTGCTCCTCTTTGCCACTGCGCTGATCCTCCTCCTGGCTCGAATTAATGACGCAGACACTGCGTCACCCCTTCCTTGCTGATTTCTGCTAGGAACAATTTCTGTCACTCGGGACAATTGTTTCTGCTACTGCTTTCTCTACTCGACTGATGCCCTTAGTTATCCTGTGATTTGAAACCACGTTCTGATACCATGTTGGAATTTCTAAGTCTAACTGTTAAAAATCCTTACTGTACTTTCTGATTTATTTCTTCCTACTTATTATGTTAATTAACAAGTTATTTACCATGTAAATACTGAAAATAAATACAAGTACATTCTCAACACATACAGATCATCAACTGAAGGAAAAAACAAGCACACAAGTGACACCGTTATTTTTGGACTAATGTCCCCGAAAAAACCCAATGCGGAAAAATTGGTGCAACTATCTGAGGGTTTTATTATTAATCAATTTCAAAATACAATCTGGGTGCCAGAAATCGCTCACCCAACAGAGAATGCCCTCGGCAGTAGTACCTCTGAGTCGGAGACATATATTAGCCCCAATTTGCCCCATGAAATCTCCCAGCATCAGCCTTTAGGGTCTGCGTCAGCCTCTTTGGCCCAACGTCAACCTATTTGGCCTAGCGTCAGCCTCTCGGGGCTCTGCGTCAGCCTCTGGAGCCTCTATGTCTCCCATGCTGGCCCTCATCAGGCTCTGCGCAGCTCCTGGCTGCCTTTGCGTGGCCTCTGGTTGCCTTTGTGTGGCCTCTAGCTGGCTCTGCGTTAACCGTCTCCTGACTTCTGCATTGATGCTTCCAGTACTATCTCTGCCTCTCTGCTACTGCATTCACTGCCCCTCAACTGGAACTTTGATCACTCCTTCGATTTCCTTAGCAAGCCCTGCTCCAGAAAATCGAATTCTTGATCAACTTGGTGTGTTCTCCAACTAACCCTCAAGCCTCTTCTTATACTTTTCTCGTTGACAATTCAATGGCCGAGATTAAGTCCCTAATCAACGGCTAAGATTAGATCTGGCTTGATCCATTACTTTTGGACCATTCTAATTCAGTTTTATATTAATTCACATTAATATTTTATTTTTCCTAAGTTTAGACTTAGAAACTCCATTAAAAATATAAATTATTTTAATATCTCCCAAACTAGTTAGATTTTGCCCAAACCGTTTCTGGGTCTTGGAGATCTCATGTGCTTTAGCCTCTCCACCAATTTTCGTGGCTAGAGCACATCTGATGCTACCCTAAATAAACATTTGTTTCCTACTACACCAGGAGGTCATTTCTGATCCAATGTTGAAATAGTACCTAGTAGTACTTTTCTGATCTCCTGAACTTCCAGCTCAATCTACGCCAGTGAACCCACTCAGCCTGATGTCATTACCTTGGGTGTACATTATTCCATGCTCGACTGTTCCTCATATATATCTAAGAACATGCTTGGCTGCTGCCCAATGTGCCCTCTTTGGTTCCACCATGAACTGATTGATGGTGTTGACAGCGTAACAAATGTCTGACCTGGTATTGACTAGATACATCAGGGACCCTATGAACTACCTGTACAAGGTGGGATCGACTTCTTTATCTTCGGATGCATCAATCTTCTTCCAGTTGCTGATCATTGGAGTAGCCATAGGTCTACAGTCTTGCATTCTGAACCTTTTCAAAATCTCTATAGCGTATCTCCCTTGTCCAAGGAAAATTTCACCCTTTTGCTGCCAAACTTCCAACCCCGGGAAATAATGCATCTGTCCCAAATCCTTCATGTTGAATTCTGTGGCTCGGTTCTTGCAATCTTTGATGAACCTAGATGAGCTTGTCAGCAAAAGATCATCCACATATAACACCAGGATTTGAGACTCATACTCTACAACAAGATAGTAGAGATTAGGATCTGCATCACTCTTGACAAATCCCATCTTTTGCAAGTAGGCACCAATTCAACCATACCATGTTCTAGGTGCCTGCTTAAGCCCATGCAAGGTTTTCTTCAACCTGCATACATGAGACTTCTTCTCATACGTCTCAAAACCCTTTGGTTGTTCAATGTATACTTCTTCTTCTATCACCCCATTCAAGAATGCCATCTTGACATCCATCTGGGGAATCTCCCACCTCATCTGTGCTACAAGGTATATCATGGATCTAATAGAAGTATACCTGGCTACTGGGGCGAAGGTTTCTTCGTGGTTTATCCCTTCCTTCTAAGCATACCCCTTAGCCACAAACCTGGCTTTGTATTTTTCCACACTGCTATCTGCAGCGTATTTGACTTTGTAGAGCTCAAACCTACAACTGACTTGTCCTGAGGCCTAGGTACCACTTCCTAGACATCATTGACCATTATGGAACTGTATTCCTCCACCATAGCATCTACCCATACTTGATGTTGAACGGCCTCCTGAAAACTAGAGGGTTCTGCAACCTGAGCCACCAAGGCGTGGTATCTGTTTGATTGCCTACGCTCCCTTTTCTCGTTCTTGGGAGCACCAACGAAATTCTCTGCATCTCGTAGAATTTGTCGAAGTTCCCGACTCATTCTCCCACTGGTAGTGGGTATATCTATCTGCTCCTCCTCTTCTTGAGACTCCACCTGTTGTGATACCTTTGGAGTTTTGCCTTTAGGAGAAATACTGGTGCTAGTTTTCGCTGGACGAAGTGGCTGGACCAACGGGTCATCCTTTGACTGCTCTTTGGAAGCATTTCTCAAGATTTTCTGAAAGCTCTGTCCTCCATGAACTTTACATCCTGTCAAATAATGATCTGATAGACTCTATATGCCTTTGCATTCTTGCTATATCCCACAAGATATCCTTTCTCCGTAGTCTGATCCAATTTCTTCCTCTTTTCTTCGGGTACATGGCAGTATGTCAAACTCCAAAAGATCCTGAAATGACTCACCTCAGGCTTCTTACCGGTGAAGAGACTCTCTAGAGTAATCTTACCTAATGCCTTGCGAGGAGTCCTGTTCTAGACATATACTATCGTGTTGCATGCTTCTGCCCATAGAAACTTGGTTATATTCTGATCATACAACATCGCCCTCGCTGCTTCAACAACAATCGTGTTCTTTCTTTCTGCTACTCCATTCTGCTCCAGATTATAGGGGGTGTCCACTCTCTTCTGATGCCTTCCCTTGTGCAAAAATCAGTGAAGTCCTATATTCTCCACCATTGTCTGAGCGCAATATCTTTATCTTCTTTCCTGTCAAATTCTCAACTAGAGCCTTGAACTCTTTGAATCGACCAAAACCTCATCCTTGGTTTTTAAAAAGTAGATCCAAGTCTTTTTGGAATGGTCATCAATGAAGGTGACGAAGTACTCGGCACCACTAAGAGGTCTTGTGGACATGGGTCCGCAGATATCTGAGTATATCAATCCCAGAACACCCTTAGCCCTATTGTTGCTTCTAGAAAATGCAGCTTTGGCGTATTGGCCTACTTCGCTTCCTCTGCATACATCATCTTGTTCGGTACTCAACTCTGGAACTCCTGACACTGTTCTTCCGAGAATTCTTAGAGCCCCATGGTGTAAGTGTCCCATCCTCCTGTTCCATAGTTCATTCAAATATTTTTCCCCACTGCTGCTTATTAGTGCCATTTGAGATTCTAGCTGTGATCTATACAACCTGTTACTTCTGACTCCAATCTGGGCCTTCTTTTTCCAACTTGGTTGTTTGACATATACTTTCTCCTTAATGAAGAAAACATCATCGCCCTTGTTTTGAAGCTGAGATATAGATAGTAAGTTCATCCCTAATCCCTCACATGCACCGCATTGGTTGTTCGAAGCTGATCCCCTGCTTTTTTTTGAAATACTACGGCACCTCTTCCTACAGGGGTACATTTTAACTTATTTCCCATGGTGATCTGGAAGTTCATGCTTTCTTCCTGATAATTTGAAAAACATTCTCGTATTCCTGTCATGTGCCAGGAAGCTCCACTATCTATATACCAAACCTCACAAGAGGCAAAACTCGCTAAGAAAGCGACTTCTTCTTCCAATCTGGAAGCTAACATAGAATAATCATGATCCATGTTCCTCGTGCTCTCTTCTCCCTCTCGAGATCTGCATGGGTCCTTCTGAGTTGATGTCTTGACATCATGCTCCTCACTCATAGCAGATTCTTTACTCCTGTTTCCTGATCTTTGCTCTAATACCATGTGAAAATTTCGAACACGAAATTCTACTGCAGTAACCGATTTATTTCTCGTACTTATTTCTCACAATAAGTTGTTTACAAAACCCTTCAGCAAACATTAAAATAATTTCTACTGCAGTTATCACATAATAGCATAGAGAAAAATAACAGTGATATAAAAGCACAAGAATCAATCACATCGACACAATTATTTTTGGAAAATTGTCCCTGGACAAACCCAATGCGGGAAAACCGGTGCATTAGATGAGGGTTTATTTATTATTCTTCAACAATATTCTCTTTACAAGGAATAATTTTGTAGTACATAGAGAAACCTTCAAGAAAACACCTAAGATAATTTTCCTCCTCAGCTAGGAGAAATTCTGACACCACAAAGACCCTTTATCCTTCATTGCATCACCCTTGCATCATTTGCGTGAGGACTGCGTGAGATCTTGTCCCTGCTTGCGCTGTCTCTCAGAGCTCTCCCTTTGCGCTGTCTCTCTAAGGCACTGCATCACCTCCTCCTCAGTCTCTAACTAAAGCTGAAACCCTCCTCTTCCTTCACCCTGCAACTCTCCCTCTGAAATCGAACTCCTTTTTGAGAATCAATTTCCCTTGGGTTACTGAGTATTTGCCTGGTGTGTCTCCAAATGACTCTCAAGTCTTCTCTTATACTTTTCCTGTTGATGAATCAATGGCCAAGATTAAGTCTCTAATCAACGGCTAAGATTAAAACAAACTTGATTCTCGTCTCTTAGAAGTTTCTCACCCATATCTTTATTAATACCTATTAATATTTTTATTTTCCTAAGTTTAGACTTAGGAACCCATTAAAAATATGAATTATTTTAATAACTCCTCATCCGGGTGGAATTTCTCCAAACGACTTTTGGGTCTTGGAGATCTCATGTGTTCTAGCCCCTCCACAAATATTTCGGAGCTAGAGCACATCTAATGCTACCCAAAATCAACATGGGCTTTCGTAGCAAAGTGATGATCCAAGAGGTGGACTCCTCAAGGATCTTACCCATCTGTAGCTCTATCGAACTACAACTCTATATCGGCTCACCTCCCTCTAGAGGTATCTTGGCTGTCATGGTGAACTCCTCCTCCTGTTCGATCTTTGCGGCTACAACCTTAGGATCATGCTTCTCATCCTTGTCCTTTTTCTTTGAAGGACACTGGGATGCATAGTGGCCCATCTCGCCACATCTGAAGTACTTCACCTTGGAGACATCCTTGTATCTCTGTTGCCGTTGTTGTCCCTTCGATGCAAGGGTCGCGTTATCCTCCTCTACTTTGGGCTTCGACCCACTGCTGTTGCTGCTTCCGTAAAGTTTTACCTTGATTAGGTCTCCTCAACTCTTCTTGTTTCAGAGCTGCCCACATCTCGTCCCAATTTGGCAATGCTGCTCTGCCCAGGATACTCTGGATAAGACTTGCCATTCATCTGAGACAGAATTTAGAGCCAGTCTTACTAACTCTGAATCTTGAGATGTGTTCCCCGCAGCCGACAACTCATCACGGGTCTCCGTGACGAATGGATCCACACATTGTCCCTTCTGCATTTGCGTAGACCTCAAATTCTGTTCTAAGAACATCTTCCACTGCTTGGAAGATCCCGAATACAATGTGGCCAAGGCATCGCACATCTCTTTAGCAGTCCCTTTGCTAGCAACGTGGCACACCATGTGATCCTTGACTCCATCGAGGATCATCCTCTTCACCTTAGCCATCTTAGCTCTATACTTCTTCAACGGATTTGCATCCGCCAGGACAGCTACCACATTATCAATATACGTCTTGAGGGCATGCTCATCTAGAAGGAAAGTCATTCTAGCCTTCCAGATGGCATAGTTGGAAGCCCCGTCCAACCTGTCCTGATCCCTCAAACCACTGGTTGCCATATCTTCCGAAAAATGTCGAACAACTCCCTCTTTCTCCCTACTGCGTAGCTCTTAGGCTGGCTTATGCACTCCCTGATGGAGCTGGTAAGTCTACTTCTCCTCTGCTGCTTAGCAAATGAGAAATACTAATTTCCTCGGCAAGAAATCACTGAGGAAGTATTCCCTCACTATGCGATCTGCTTCCTCCTTCTGACTGCTGTTCTGCCCAACACTCAGCTTACAGAAAATTGCGTCCCTCTAGCTCTACGCTGATGCTTTGCGTGGTTCTCTCTACCTTGGAAAATTCTTGATCATGTAGTCTTACCTCTCTGTCAGCTCACTTAGAGAGAGACACCCACGGAAATAGAACACTCCTGGCTAGCACTCCACAATCCCTTAGGGGATTCGAACTGCTGCTTGCTGCAGCAGGTTGGCCCTTGCTTCAGTGCTAGATCTTCTATTTCTGTTTCACATCAACAACTCTGATACCATGTGAAAATTCCTAGATCTAACAATCTCAGGAATCCTACTGCAACCAACTAAATCTACTTCAACTAGATTGTAAATAACATTACAAGCTTATTTCAAATTTCTTCTTGAAACATTGAAGTAAATTACTGAAGCAGCCTACACCAATTAAATATGATTCTGAAACATAGAAATTGAGCAAGGAAAATAGAAACACATAGGACACAGTTATTTTTGGACAAAAGTCGGAAAAACCCAATGTGGGAAAACCGGTGCAGTAGCTCTGAGGGTTTTATTATTATGCAGGAGGAAATCTGAGTACAATTCTAGGATGCTCAACTAGCAATCCGATACAGAGAGAATACTAAACAAAGGACTGATGAAATGATCTCACCCTGTCACTGGAGAATCGGTGACTGATCTTGCTGCTCTGGAGGTTCTGCGTCACACTCTACATGGCCTCTGCACAAAACTGCGTCACTATAGGCAGTTTCTGCATCACCCCTCCTGGGTATTACGCTGCCTCTCCTCTGGATCCTCTGCTGGCTAAGAAATCGACCTTCTACCTCCTAGACTCGCACCTCGGCTTCTAGTAATTGAATTTCAACTTCCCTCGGTAGGAAACTCGACTTCCCATCAAGGACTGCGCTACCTTTGCATCAGCACTGCATGGGCCAGCGTCAGCCTTCCTTTGGACGTCTTTCTGTTCTCCCTTTGCCTTGTACTCTCCGGAAATTCCTTCTTCCGGATTCTCACTTCCCCTCTGCTACAAGACTTCCTCAATCGATTTTCCTCCTGAGAAATTCTCACTTCAGAAAATTGATTTTCTCAATCTCTCTGTGTGTTCTCTAAATGACCCTCAAGCCCCTTCTTATATCTTCCTGTTGTACAACCAACGGCCTAGATTACATCTTAATCAAAGGCTTAGATTGCTTTGGCTTGATCTGTGGCTTTCTCTAGAAGTTTCACCTTTGATTAGATTAATACCCATTAATATTTCATTAAAAATATTAATTATTTTAATAAAATCACTTATGGGTGGAATTTCCCAAAACGCTATCTGGGTTCTTTGGAATACCTATGCCCAAGCCTCCCTGCAAAATTTGAGGCTTAGAGCACATCCGATGCTACCCCAAATCAATAGGACAATCTTGGGTTCCTATTTGATGAAGGAGGCTCATAGAACCTGTAGGAACTAGGGTGATGACCATGATGATGGAGTAGAGCTCATGTATTACCTTTTTCCAATGTGCTAAATGTTTTTGTCTCGGCCATCTTTTGCATTTGTTGGTACATTTTCCTGTTGAATGTGGCCAATTATGCTTTTTCTTTTCTTTTTAGCTGCATCAACTTTTGGGGCATCATTCTAGGGCTGACCCAAGGTGTGGGCAAGGGGAAGGGGAGAACTAGCCCTGTGTGGACCCATTGGAGGAATGTGGACCCAGGTGGGAGAAATGATGAATGGGGTAATAATGAGTGGAAAGGGGGTAACATATGCAAATGAGGGAGCGGGACCACGTAACCAATATTAGGGTTTCCCCTGAAATATCATCCCTAAAGCCAAATGGTCTGTAAAAGAGATCCCACAGGACTAGAATCCAAGGTTAATATCTAAAAGGGGTCTAGGGGACAAGAGCACAAACCTATCCCATTCTTTTTGTTGAATCCCCCATTAATCCATGCCTAGAAGTGTCCATGATAAGCAAACTACAATACTCAATTACCAAATGACAAGGCATACCTTAAGGTTCGGGAGTCCCACCTTCAAACATATGATCATGGTAGATGTGTGAGGGACCACATGGTTAGCTTAGGTGGCAGAGAAATGGCACAATGAGATAGTTGGTGGCTACAAGGGGCTGCTGACTATCGGCTGTGGACTATCTTGGAAAAAAAAATCTCCTAGGGATATTACCCACAAAATGGTGGGTAACATGCTCCACCAATTCGACCTCCCTTTCTCACTTCTTCCTTGTGGTTCAATTTTCCCAAGCGGGTTTGATTTTCTTTTTTGAGTGGACCCTGTTAGCGCTTGAAATTTCACCTCAGGCTGAGAAAGGCAAACTCCAAGGCAACATCAAACCACTTAGCCTCGTAGCTAGCCCTACGGGGCAGGAGAGGGCTCTCTTCGGTCTATCTCGGCAAAGATCTTCAACGGGCAGAGATAACCAATAAAGAACACTGATTTTAGGCTAGTAAACTGATAAAAAGGTTTGATTTGCGATTTTTAGGGTTTCGGTGGAAAGTTGGGGAAAGGCAATTTTGGGTGCGGGGATTGGACACATTTTTTGCAGGGGGTTCTTTGGGGCAAGGTAGGAGACTGTATTGATGCCTTTGAAAGAGTCAGATGGGCAAGAATGACTGGTGAGGAGCTAAGGAGAGCAAGTAATCACCTTGAATTCTCCTTAAACAGATGAAAACATTGATATTAAGCAAACTTAAAGGCAGAGCATAGCAAACATGAATTCTACCTTAACACTTCATTTGCCTAATTTGCAGAAGGAAAAGTAAGAAGATGATTCAGATAACAAACTTACAAGTACAAAGAGAAACACACCATCAATACATGTAACCACAGGAATCCCAAAAAGGACTGCAAAACCCTGGTCTTCCTTTGCCAAAAATTGTAGAGATACAATGAGTAATACAATAGAAGCTTTCTCCCTCAAGAGTCCAACCATGAAAATGACCAAGAAAGTACATAATATAGGCAATCTAACATCTTTCCTTACCTCTAGGGGTCGAGCTCACTATCCTAGGAGCTGTTTCAACCAATTCCAAACTGAGCACTAAAATCTAGGCAGTCAAAACAACTTGCCTCTATAAGCTAGGAAACCAATTCATTCATTAAATTTTTGCCTATTTCATGAATGAATCTTCTAGAAGAGATAAATAAGTGTCAAAGTATCATAAAATTACATCATTTACATCAAGGAGGATCAAAATCCACTCCAAAAAGTCAAACCTAGTCAAAACTGCGTTTTGCTTAGCTGTAGATGAAAAATTGGGAAAATGTGCTGATGCGTAGCGCACAGGTGCTGATGCGTAGCGCGCAGGTGCTGTCGCTCAATTCGTCCCGTTTCACACTGAATCGCCTCTCACACTTGCTCTTGGAGTCTTGGGGGCAAATGAATTGCAAAATGAGGAGAGAGGGGCTTTTATAAGCTTGATTTAAATTAATTTCCACTCAAACCCACTTTATAATGTTTATGCAATGACACTTTTTAAAACTAATTACTGCTGACTTGTGGTTTGCTTTTGTCATGAAATTGGTTGAAATGATGCTTTTTCTTGAAAATTTTTGCAGGGATAGCTTCTGAGGAGTCTTGGCAAAGGAGACCAAGGCCGCATGCCGACTTTTGGAGAATTTGAATTTTTTTTACAAATTTTTACAAAAATGAGAAAATGACCTTGCCTTCAAAAACAGGGTTTTTGAACTCAAGGTAAAAATTTAGCTATACAATATGAAATCATCTGAAGTAATGCTTTGATGGACATCCCTCTGGCCTGCTGGGCACTTATTGACCTTAAAAGACAAAATTGGATTAAACCCTAGACCTAGTACTTTGACTTCAAGACAAGACCAATGACCCTGTAAAGAATTTATTGATTGAAACAAACTTAATCCAGAAGTGCCAAGAGGGGAATAAAAGACACAAGCTCCTCCATCAGGGTTATGGCATGCCTAATGGAATGCAATAAGATGACACTGATGAGACACCTACTTATGCAAATGCAAAGAGCTTTGATCGCTGATGGAGGGCTACTTACCACTTTAATCTTTCTTTTCTCTTAAGTTTAGCTGCCTTTTCTCTCCAAAAATTAAATTGAGCCTCCACAACCCAATTTTCCTAAGTTTATTTGCCGAAATATTTATCCATCACCAAAATTACAAGATTGAGGATTGTACTTAGAAAAATTATTTATTGGGAAGATGACAACCATAGTGACTGAGGTAGAGTTGTGAAAATTCCAATACCGGAATCCTATTGTAGCAACTGGTATTATTTCTTCTCACTGATAAATTAATTATTCAGTTTATTGCTACGACAACATTGAAATAAACACACTACAACCTTCACAAATAATACTGCGGAAATAAATAGCGCTAGAACTGAGAAAATACTAGCGCACACATAAAAATAACACTGTTGTTTTTGGACAAAAGTCCCCGTAAAAACCCAATGTGGGAAAACCGGTGCCATAGATGAAGGTTTTACTTTATTAAGCAACAGTGAAATCTGAGTACAACTTGTTAGTTTTTGTAGCATCAGATGTGTTCTAGCCATGAAATTTGGTGGATATGCTAGAATACATGTATTCTCCAAAATCCAGAAATCGTCTGTGGAAATTCCACCTAGAGACGGCTTAATTAAAATAATTAATCATTTTTTTAATGTTTCCTAAAGTCTAAACTTAGGAAATATGATTAATTAAAGGGTATTAATTAAGTCATGGTGAAAATCTTCTAGAAGAAGACATGCATCGAGTTCTAGTTAATCTTAGCCATCGATTATGTTTTAATCTTGGCTGTTGATGTCGCAACGAGAGATTATAAGAAGAAATTCGATGGGGGTTGGAGAACACACTTGAGACACTAGTAGTTCGAATTCACTGGCAGATCAAACTCTTGAGTAGCAGCGCTGAGTTGCTAGAGAGAGAGCTAGTGAGCTTGAAGCAGTGAAAGAGGGGCAGGGATAGTAAGGCCGGAGGAAGATTTTCCAACTCTGGTGAGTGAATTGCAGAGAGGCAGTGAGTGCCACAGAGAGGCAGTGCAGAGCCACGCAGAGGCAGTGCAGAGCCATGCCGAGGCAGTGCAGTGCTTTAGAGGGGAATTCGTATTATGCTGGCGAGAAGCAATGATTCAGTGCCAGAAGCCGGAGTGAGAGTCTGGAGGCCAGAAGAGTCCATATTCTAGACAACTGTTGATCAGATAATGAGAGAGCAACAGTTCCGAATTGTGGGATGCAGTACTGCATAGGTTAATGTAGGGACTGTGCAGAGGCAATAGAGAGCAACTCATCTTGAGCCAAGGTTAGTGTCGGATCACCAGTGGGAATGAGATTTTTCTTAGTAGACTTATTGTTAGTCATTTCCCTGTATGGACTGCTAGATTTGAGCATCCAATGTTTTGTACTCAGATTTACTATTGCATAATAATAAAACCCTTGGCTACTACACCGGTTTTCCCGAGTTGGGTTTTTTTGGAGACATTAGTCCAAAAATAATTGTGTATTTGTGTGTGTGTGCATCTATTCTTCCAGTATTATTTTTCTTCCGCAGTATTTTATTTGTGAAGGCTGCAGTGTATTAGTTTCGATATTTACCGTAGAATACAGTAAATAATTTGTTCAGTTCATTTAACAAATAGAAGAAACTTAATCAGTTGTTGTAGTAGGATTCGGGGTTTTCTGAATTTTCACACATCTATGGATGCCCAACTGGCAATCCAAATAGCAAGAATATTTGAACAAAATTATCTATGGGAATTACCCTTCTTTCACAAGCAATCTCGACACAAATTCCCTTCAGAAAACTGGTTGTCCAAACCCCAACGTGAGCCCTTCTTCGCTGCCTTTGCGCTGTCTCCCACATGTGGCTCGAAACTGCATCTCATGAAGTCATTCTGCTTGCCTCTGCTGAGGAAATCGTCTCTCCGACACTCTGGATCCTCTGCTTGACCTTTAGATTTGAGAACGAATTTCTCTCTAGCAAAATCGAGTTGCTTCTGAAGCAACTACACAGTCCTCTGCATTGCCTCTTTGGGAATAACTCGACCTCCTTGCTGTTGCCTCTCCGGATCTGGAAAACTTCATCCGGTTTGTCTCTACCCCTCACTCACTGCTTCGATCTCTGGCTCTCCGGCAGCTGACTACTGCTACTCTGGAAATTGAACTGCCAAGGAAATCGAGTTTTTGGTGTTCTCAAGTGTATTCTCCAATTGCCCATCGACTTCTTCTTATAATCCACTGTTGGAGCTCCAATGACCAAGATTAAAACTCAATCGATGGCTAGGATCATCTTGTAATCGATCCGTGTGAGTTTCTAGATGATTCTCACCTTGACTTAATTAATACGGATTAATTGACCAATTTTCCTAAGTTTAGGCTTAGGAAACATTAAAAAATTGGTTAGTAATCTAATTAAGTCAATTCTAGGTGGAATTTCCATATATGATTTCTGGGTCTTGGGGATTTCATGTATTCTAGCTTGTCCACCAAATATCGTGGCTAGAACACATTCGATGCTACAAAAACTAACACTTATGCTAGGATTTTGCCCACATGCTAATGTATATGTCTCGGCCATCTTTTGCATTTTCATATTCTTTTTATTTTATTTTGTGGGCATACTATGATTTTTCCTTTTATTTTAGTTACATCAACCTCCCAAGGAAATGTTTCGGGCCCTACCAATGTATGTGGATGTATGGGTGCCAAATCCCATAGAATCAACGGTTAGTTGAACTTGAAGAATAGAGGTGGAATATGGAATTGCAATGTAAGATGGAAAGTGGTAAGTATGGAATTGGGACAGATGGAACACACTATCTCATTCGAGACTTCTTGAGTAGACTGGATTGGGATCGAAGATTAACCACCCATTTAAGGTGAGGGAACAAGATCAAGGTCAAAACCCCTCCTTGCAAGTCACCCCATAATCCATTTCAAACCCGAAATACAAATAAGCATCAACACCCAATTGCAAAATGAATAAAGTGCCTTTTGATTGGGAGCCCACCTTCATCCATGTGCTCTTGTCAGATGGGTGAGAAAGTATATGACTGATGCAGGGGGCGGAGATAAAATTGCACGACATCAGCTAGTGGTGGCTGTCGAGGACTGTAAGGTTGGTCAACTGGATGTGAAAAACAGGAGAAATGTTTTCTCCTATAGGGTCATCTATTTTGGTGGGTAATAGGCACCAATCCCAATGAACCAATGACCACAAGACCAAAGAATGGAGATGAAAATGGGGGAATGGTGGATGGTATGTATGGAAAAACCATGGATACACTGCAATCAAAGTTTCCCAAGTAATGCCCCTCTTATAACCCTATGGCCTCAGAGGAGGTCGCGCTAGATTAGGGTAAAAAATTAACCTCCCTGGTATAGTGAGAGAATAGGTTTATAGTCAAGATTGGTCAATCATCTAGATCAACCCTTAATACATGTTAAGATGCCCAAAACTTTAAGTAAAAGCATGTGATTGCAAGATGGTTGAAGTACCTTCCAAATGGTGACCCGCCTTCGTTCAAGAGGAATGTCAGATGGTGAGAGGTGTTTGATTGGTGCAAATAGCAAAGGAATATGGCATATCACCATGTATTGAGAAATGTAGGGTTGTTGGTTAGTTGGCTGTCCAAAGAAGGAGATATTTTTTCTCCTATGGGGTTACCCACTTTTTGGTTGGTAACATGCACTGCTTAATGTAAAATTGTCTCCCCATCACAAATACATAAAAGGATCAAATTTCTACCATCAAAAATTGTCTCAAATAGATTACTATCACAATCAAACAAAGGAGAAATATGTGTCCATTACCATACTCAATAACCATATGGCTAAATCAATAGAAAATGATATCACCATTGCATACAATATGGAACTTTAAGCATTTTGAAAAAAAAAATCTCTCATTTTATAGTAAATAGAAGTAACTTGGACCAGTGATGATAAGGCACAATCAATGGCGGAGATCAGTTAATCCATAAAGGTTGATGATAAGCTCATCAAGAGACAAAGGAGATGTAGTGGATAAGAATGACCTATGAGTGTAAGTCACCATTATCTAAGGGATAGGTCACCACCAAATGACTCCAAAAACTATCTACATGCACACATGTGCAATATTACAAAATTCTAGTGAGTCCATGTTACATGTAGAAGTGCCCCACAAATGGTCATAATGATCATCATTATTCCACTAAGAACAAAATTTCATCAAGCTCCTAGACAACATTGCAACGCATTCTAAAACCTATATTAGTTTTATTTTTAACATGTAACTATGTGTCCCATCCTCCAGCCCATAAGTGAGGCTGAGATTATTGGTATATTGCCAACCCCAATAAATAATTAGCTCATCAAGAGCTCCAATTAACAATTGGCTCATGAAGAGTGAAACATGTCATAAGTGGGATTTGAAACTAGGTGTGGAGGATAACTATTTATGCTCTCCACCACCCAAGCTAGATCCAATTGACAAGTTTGTTTGTAGTAGTTGTTTCCTTAATCTTCTAGAGAACTTCTTTTAGTTTAGGTGAAAATTTACCAGCTATGCCTAGTCTTTTCCCTTCTATTGCATCATACACATTTGAGTGCTAAGAAAACAAATGTTCCTCATCATTTCCTGCTTGTGTCATGTTTTCAAAAAATTTCAGGGGTTATAGTGTTGCTAGGATTTAGCGTTGTATCCACTTCATATGAAAGTTTAAAATTTTGGCAATGGTGTTTGCAGCTCAAGACTTCTTAGAGCAAATCTGCTGCAACCATTGAAGGATATTGTAACTATTAATGCTCGACTTGACTGCCTGGTTAGTAGTTTTTTTGGCAAGGAACAGCAAGTGATATAACAGTTATTGTGGATTCAACATGGATAAATTCTTGATTTAACCTAGAGGTCATATTGTACTATTGGTATCGATTGAAATAACTTCCATGTTTATAAAGGAACTTTGAATTGAACCGTGACATATATGGAGATTAAATTTGTGGGGTTTCTATGATATCATTCTTAACGTTATTTTAAATGTGGAAATGTTTGAAGTTTGTAGAAGGGAAATAGTTTTGGGAAAGAAAACTTTATAAAATTTATGAAATACGGAAATACTATAATGTATAGATAACATCATCTTATATCAATGACCATTGTTTTCATTGCGATAATTCATCTCATGAGACACGCTTATTTTTGTTTTGATGTGATTTTGTGTCATCCTATCAGAACTGAGGACAAATACTATATTTTGGTATCTATATTTGATGTACCATTTAACAATTTATACATCTTATAGTTTGACTTTATTTTTATATTTATGTAATGTGTTTGTTTGATGTTGATGTTACTTTAGGAGTTAAATAATTGGAGAAATGATTTTTTTCATTTTTCTTTTAAGTTTCATAATAATTTTTGATATTTTCCCTGATATGGCTGATAATTTAAATTTTGGACTGTTGCCTCAAAATCTAACAAGTCTTGTAGAGGGGTGCTCCACAAGGCAAGCACTAGAGTAAATGACAACAATGAGGTGTAGCCCACTGTCACCACAACCACTATCCCCTGCTATTTGTGGACTTTCACCAAGGGGAGGCTTCCTGGTATATGTCACCTATTACAGATATTCTAGGCTTAAAGTGACATAATAGGCTCCTAAAGGATGGCTCTACTAGGTACAAGGCCCAACCAATGCTAGTAAGAAAGAAAGATTTATTAATGTCCTCAGGTGACCACAAAATTAGGTCAATGGGACTAAAAGATACATCTAGTGTAAATGCAAGACATGTGGGAGTGCAAATGCGACTCCATTGTGACTCCAAAGCTAATAAGACTAAGATATGACTAAAATAGTGCCAACATGAAATAGAAGTACAAATAGAGAATGTATAAAGTCATATGAGATGACCAAAAATGAGAAATGCGAAGTATGTCTGCTGTTGGACTATGCAACGCCACAGAAGGGAGGGGGGAGCTGAAGATGAAGCCAATGGGATCAACTTCTCCCGAATCTGATGGTTGATGGCGAGAGAGGCAAGCAAGGCAATCTCTCCCTGTCCTGGTCCCATAGAACCATCAGAGAATCCAATAGGGTGATCCTAAGGGGAGTAGATGAGCTGTGACTCCTAACATATGAGGTCGAAAGGAAGAAGTTGCTAATCATTCTTTGTCTACTGTTCTGTGTTTGGGAGGAGGTTTGGCAGGAAGGAGGCCCCCTGCGGTATCTCTGCCTCGAGCCATTCCCTCTAACCCTCTGAGGGTAGGTCAAATGAAGCAAGGTATGTCGTCTACGGGACGGTCTCGAATGTACTTGTCTATCTCGGACTGGGGGGTTGCAAATAACCTCGAGGTCTCACCATTCTCCCATCTACTACAAAATGAGACTATGCCTATCGTTTGTTGTTTCATCCAGACGAAACAACATGGAAGCAAGAGGTAATAGTTCTAGAAGCCCCAGGGTGAGTCAATGTGTGCAAGAGTTGAGATTTGTATGTAAAAATCTCCTTGATAAAAAATGCTACGCATCTTTGGTCCTGGTATTGGAAAAAGGTAGAGAGGGCAAGAAAAATCAAGGCCTAAAATGGATAGATTAGCTAGGGAAAGAAAAATCAAGGCCTAAAATGGTTAGATTAGCCACCAAGGAGATTGATTTTGAGGCAACCAAGTATACCCTTGATGTTGAACCTTTCCACCACCAAAAATTCCTCTCCTAGGAAATTCGCTTAAAGCCCTAGTGGAGCTCGCTACTATGTAAGAGGACCGAATTAAGAGAGAGAAAAGGAGAGTGAAATTCAATTTAGGATGAGATAAAGTTTGATCACCAATTATACAAGGCCAGTGCCTAGTCTTGGATTTATGGAGTCTATGGGTGTTATAGATTAGCTAATTCTTGCAAAAGAGTAAGGATGTTTTGATGCATGTTGCCGCAAAATCTAGTAGGTCTTGTAGAGGGGATCCCTACAAGGCAAGCACTAAACCAAGTGATAACAATAAGGTAGTGGTCCACTATCACTAAAACCACTACCCCTTGCCCTTTATGGATTTTCACCAATGGGAGGAGTCTCGGTATATACGTCACCTACAAGCGATATTTTAGGCGTATAGGGTTAAGGTGAAAAAATAGGGTTTGAAAGGATAGATCGACTTAAGTAAAAGGTTTAGACAATGAGAATAAAGAAATTCACATCCCTTATAGAGGCCTAACTAGGGTATGTTAGACCTAGGGATTGAATAAGAACATGTAAAATGGAATGGCCTAAGGTCAAGGTACTAAGAAAAGGTTTCCAACAATGTATTCTAGCAAGACAATGGCACATTAAACCTTCAAGAAGTCCTCAAGTTGAAGCTTAACTAAACTAGGGTTTCTCCTAAGGAAAAATAGTTGTGGCAAAAAAAATTATGGAGAAAAATGGAGATATTAGCCACTAAGGGGAATGATATTGAGGTAGCCACTTCTACTCTTGATGTTGATCCTTCCAGTGCCCAATATTTCCCTCCTAGGAAAATTTGCACTAAGCCCTAATTAAAGTCGCTTGTCCTTAAGAGGGCCAAAAACAAAGAGAGAATGAAACCAAAAATCAGTTTATGGAAAAGATAAAGGTTGATCACCTATTAGAGAAGGTTAGTGCCTAGTCCTTGGGTGGATGAATTCTATGGATGTTAAATATTGGCTAATCCTTGCAAAGGAGTAAGGATATTTTGATCCCTAGCAACAAAACCCTAACTATAACGTTTTTGAGGGATCAATATTCACTTGGGAGAACTAATTAAAATATTCACCAAGGGGATTGTCATTCATATATTATACATGTGTAATGCATGCAATGATGATACCTAGCTTATATACAATTTATATTCAATAACAATGGTGCTATAGAAAAACCCTAGATCATCATTACATTCCATATATTAGACATAAAATCAGAAATTTATTAATAATAAATCTCACATACAAGATGACATGCATGTACAATCCTTTCATTGATCCAGGATAACTTCTCCAAATACAAGAATATAACTCCAATAGAAAAAAAAATTCATAGCTCACATCTCTCCAAAGATACAAGAGGGATGAAATTCTCTAACAAAGGCTGAATTAGGCCAAGTGACGATGATTGAAATGGAAAGTTCTCTCCTCTATTTATATGAGGAGGATGAGTCATAATATTAGCTTGAAATCCCCTATTAACAAGTTAAATAACAAGAAACCATTGGGATACAAGGCAACCCACTTGACTTTTAAATATCCTGAGCCGTATCATGTGGGTTTGTTTGTACAAAACTAGCTGATCTGATACTGAATTGGCCTTTTTCGGTTCTAAGTCTCTAACAAGATTGGTTTGGGGGTCAAACTGGTTGGACATGTTGAAGCACAAACTAGCAGACCTAGTTTATGGGACAGAGGCCCACTGTCACCACAGTTTATGTCCCCTTCTCTTCTCGGATTTTCACCGATGGTAGGAGTCCCAGTATGGAGGAAATCACTTAGGATGATAGGATCAATGATGAGATGTAAAATGATTTCCAAGGTCATTCAAGGAGAGGTTCAATTAATGGTTCAAATGCTTCACGAGAAGCTGAAAGGCTCTCCGAGAAAGACCTATGAAGGATGACTAGACCTTGGGCTGAAGAATGTCCGATAATGATCACTGCCTAAGATCAAGACTTCCAATTATGCTCACTTGTGATTAATATGTCTATACTACGGTTAAAAGTGAGGCTAGGATGGCTCATTCAATGGAAATATTCATTCAAAGTGTGAGCTTTGGGAGAAGCTAGGATGAGTTTCCACAAAAAATCCCTTGAGAAAAAGTACTATAAGAGATCTAGGGTTGAGAGATATATCGAGGTAAAGGCTCATCCAATGGTCAGCTATAGTTAAGAGCAAAAGTTTTGAAATATAAAATACAAAGCACAAACCTTCAGAAAATCCCCAAGTCAAAAGCAACTTCAATGGTTCCCACTTGGTGTGATAGCTAGGGCATCAATTTATTTGAAATTCCACAATTGGAATTTGTTCAAAACTAGAGGATGCTTAGAGGAGACACAAATGAAGAAATTGGTCTGGACGAAATCCGATAATTCCTCCTCCCTAAAATTTCGCACCAAGCCCCAGAAAATCTCCTTAACCTTAGAGGGACAAAGAAAAGAATAAAAGAGGTGAAAGAATGATATTTTGTTGAGTTAATGGATCACCAAGGATCTAGGACCAGTGCTTAGCAATTGGGAGGATTGGAGTCAAAATGATATTGACTTGCGAAACTTCACTCTTCAAGGAGGCCTAAAGAAGCAACTTCACTATCTATGGAGAAAGCTGCACGACAACTTTGGACTTTTATACTTCAATGGAAATTATTATGGAGTTTGAAGGATGAAAATGAAAATTATCCCCTAGGGACATTCATTCATTCTTTGTTCAATGAGTAACACATGCATAAATCTCTAATTGTTTTAATGATTCTGTTGGGTCCCTATAATACTAGTGATTACCCCATTACTATTGTAGTTATACCCCTTATTTATATTGTTGTGCCCCTATTACCCCCATATTGTTATTTCTGTGCCCCATAGAATCCCTCTATTGTTATTTTTGTGGCTTTATATTATTATTGTTAGGTCGGCTGGATTATATTGTGACTCCTTAGACTCCTATATATAGAAAGGAGGTTTTGTCATTTGTATCATCCAAGAATTGTTCATTTATGTAATGTAAAGGAGGTTGCCCCCTCGAAGAGGCTGAATTCTAAGGCGTTGATCTATCTTTTCTATCTTTTCTTGAGCTGGTTTCATAACAGATTCCACTAATTCACATTAATTAGGGCACATTATTTCACCATAAGAAAATAATTCCATGCATTAGACATCCATTAAAACAAAAATATAGCATTATATTGCACTTACAAGACAAAGAAGAATATATCCATCCACAATCTTGCCAACAAGAAGCTCCAAGAGAGATAGTGAAAATTTTCCATACATCAAAATGCATTTAATTATTCAAATCACCACAAAGTGCAAGATGAAATTCTCTAATAGAGGTCGAAAATCCCAAGTGTGATGATCAAATTCAAATGAGGTCTCTTTAATTTATATGAGCCTCTCACAAGTTCAAATTTGCCTAATCTAGCCCTTAATAATATTTTAATGTGCAACTAACATACCTTTTGGTGACAAGCCCACCAAATAGCTACTAAAGTGAATGATAAGCCATCCCAAGAGGACCAAAATAATGTTAAATGGAGTAAGAAGAGTCATTGGAAGGCCAAGACAAGTCGTCAATGTGCCATGATGAAGAGGAGGGCTCTCAAAGTGATGATCAATGGGGGTGTGGCTTGATTTCCAAGCAAAACATCATGTGGTACTCCCAAGTGGCTGAGGAGCACAATCAATGGTCTCATGGGTCTCTAGTGGCTCAATATCATGTCGATGCTCCATCAGTGAGTGCTAGAAGATGACACAAGCTCGCCCTTGTCTCTCTGGATGAGACAAAAGCTCATCTGGGCCCTGGATCAATTGTCAAGTGTCAGTTGCAAATGTGTGGCCGACTGGGCAACTTGGTCCAAGAGTGTCATCCTCTCTATATAATTGGGGCACGAACAAGAAATGTGTTGTGCTTGTGAAAATTTCAAAATTGAAATCCTATTGCAGCAACTAGAAATTATTCTTCTAATTGTTAATTTAAATTTAACAATTGATCTGCTATGACAAATATCAAATAAATCACACTGCAACCTTCACAAATAAAACTACAGAAATAATAGCGCTGGAAACTGAGGAAATACTTGCACACACAATAAAAATGATACCATTATTTTTGGCCCGGAAAAACCCAACTTGGGAAAATCAGTGCAGCAGATGAGGGTTTTATTATTATGCAGCAGTGAATTCTTAGTACTATCTATGGATGCCCAATTCACAATCCAAACAACAAGAAAATATGGCCAAAAGTTATTTAAGGGAATTTCCCTTCTTCCACAAGAAACCCCAGCACAATTTCCCTTCAGAAAATCAGTCCTCCTGGATCCTTTGCATCAACCTCTGTGCAGTGCTTGCGCAGACCCTTGGACGTCTAAGCCCGGTGTTAAATTTTCAAACTGTTCTATGTTGTATCAATTACTTTATCCCAATTCAATACTTCAATTAGCAATCTTTCCAATTACAATTAGGCTTTCCATTCATCAACAGTAATTGAAGATAGAACAATAAATGCAATGACAAAGTAGACAATCAGCACATCAACAAGAGACACTAGGTTTGGTCAAAGACTAGGGAAAAACCCTTTGAAATGCTTCTATTATATTGTCATAAAATGTTCAACTGAGAGTACAATGAGCCCAATACAATATCATCAGCAAAACAACCCAACAACATTCAAAAATAAGTTTCCAATATCAGAATATATTAGAGACAACTTTTCCTTTCTGCGGTCAACTTTGGTCTTTGGTCAAATCTAAGTCAAACTTCTCGGTCGCATGTAGGAGGAGCTGTGTGAGTGATTGGAGGCTTCCAGTCGCATCCTTGATGCTTGCAAGCCAACGATTGTGGTCGAATTTTCCCTGTGACGTGCCTCTGACTGTAATCCAAAAACCCTAAAACAGATGTGAGCTTCGGACCTTGTAATTTTGAACCTTTGGGAACTTCTGTTGTCGTCCCTGCCTCAGACCTGTGCGAGCCGATCAATGAAGAAGAGAAGAAGAATATGCTTGGTGATGTCCAAATGAACTTGAGGTCACTTGTATTTATAGGCTTCCATGGGTGTCCAATTTGCTTTAAGGCCTACCTTGTCCAAATGTGCATATGTGGGCTTTCCTTCATAAGTACACTTTCCCTTTTATTCGATTTGAGTGATCTTTAGGTCGATTTTGGTCCTCTTAAAAATAGGAATTTAATGCAATCATTATCTACATCAAATGAGTTGTCCAAAGTGGAATTTGACCATAGTTGCATAATTTAACACTCCCTCTCAACTGGGGGAAATTCCACCTGTCAATATCTATCCATCGATCAACATATCATCTTGTCATCATATGTCCCATCTTTGCTCAAATCTATTTGCTGAAACATTCTCAAATCTAAAGAAGAAGAATCATCGGGGAGCAAAATTTACCACCCTCTATCTCGTTGGAGAGAATATCTCAATCCGAAACCACATCGGGGAGTACATCTCAACCCAGAATCTCATGGGGGAGCTAAATATCTCTGACCCCATATCGAGCAATAGGTGATATAGGGGAGCTACTACTCAACCCATCCTATTGTCTACTGATCTTCCCAATAATGAACCTCAAGAGTCATGTGGTAGAACACCTGCATCATAATCCGAGCTTGGGCGAGATACCCGATTTACCAAAAGGTAAGGATCACACGCCCCCAAGCCTCCTCAACTTATTGGCCAGATGGGGAGGTACAATCCCAACAAGCCCAACTTGTGGGTATGATGCCCACTGGGATATAGTCTGCAAAGGCCAAGATAGGGGAGCTACTACTCCAACCCTATGGGTAATAGAAAGGGGTGATAACCTATTGTCCAAAGATCCCTCAACCACAAGAGCCCTATATCTCAATTCCACGCCCTGGGAGCTCAAACAGGGGGAAGAGTTGGCTCAATGTTCTCGATCAACAATGATCATTATCAGGAGGGGTCACATCCATCAGTCCAAGTTGCTCTTTGAAGACCAAGAACTTCCCTTTTGGCAAAGCTTTAGTGGGAATATTTTCAATTTGCTCATCGGTCGATATGTGATAGAGTCTAACAGCTCCTCTCTACACTACGTCTCGAATGAAGTGATATTGAATCTCTATGTGCTTGGACTTGTCACGAAATATGGGATTCTCTGCGAGACAGATCCCACTCTTGTTGCTGCAATATATCACTATAGTGTCTAGAACCTGTTCAAATAGCTCTCCAAAGAGCTTCTTCAACCAAATTGCTTCGCAGCTAGCCATACTAGCGACAATATATTCTCCCTCCACGGTACTCAATGCTACGAACTTATTCTTCCTACTCATCCAAGATATCATGGCAGATCCAAGGATAAAACAACATCCATACGTACTCTTCCTATCGACAATGTTTCCTGCCGAATCAGCATCATTGTATCCATGAAGTCGAACATCTCTAGCAGAATATCTTAGACCAAGTGTGATCGTCCCATGCAAATATCTCAAAATTTGTTTGGCAGTGATCCAGTGTGCATAGAGAGGCTTGGACATGAATTGAATCAACATATTCACTGCATAGCATATGTATGGACGAGTGTTCACTAGGAACACAGAGCCCCAATCAACTGTCTATACTTAGATGGATTCACCAAATTGGGTCCTGCAACATCTTCACATAACTTCTTGAAGTTCATTTCCATCGGTGTAGGTAGGGACTTGCATTCTGTCATTTTAAATCTTTCCAACGGCCTCAAAACATATTTTCCTTGTGAAAGGAAAATCTCTTTGGGTCTTTGCCACACCTCAAGGCCTAGAAAGTAGTGTATGAGTCCAAGGTTCTTAATCTAGAATTTAGAGGCTAGCTCCCTGTTACACTTGATCATCAGGGGATCACTACCTGTCAAGAATTGATCGTCAACATATAAAACCAAAATCAACGACATATCTTGGACCAACTTGAAGTAGAGGTTGGGATCAGGATTGCTTCTTATGAATCCCAGCTTCACCAAATATCTATCAA
Organism: Pinus tabuliformis; assembly: GCA_031772625.1. Taxonomy (NCBI): domain Eukaryota; kingdom Viridiplantae; phylum Streptophyta; class Pinopsida; order Pinales; family Pinaceae; genus Pinus; species Pinus tabuliformis. Next base: position 370,002,421 of record CM062816.1, read on the forward strand.
TGCTAGCGTACCATGCTTTGGGGGCTTTCTTCAAAACCATACAATGCCTTCTTCAACCTGCAAACATGTGTATTTCGATCCTTTACTTCACATCCCTATGGCTGCTCAACGTACACTTATTCTTGTAACATGCCATGAAGGAATATAGTCTTCATGTGCATCTGATGAAGGGTCCATCCGTGACTTGCGACAAGGGAAACTATCGAACGAATGGTTGTATATTGAGCTACAAGTGCAAATATATCATCATAATCTTCTCCCTCTTTCTGTGAGAATCCTCGAGCCATGAACCTTGCCTTGTATTTCTCAATGCTACCATCAATTCCATGCTTGATCTTGAATAGCCACTTTGAAGTCACCACAGATTTCCCTTTTGGTCTCAGCACAATATCCCATACGTCATTCTTCATAATCGATTCATATTCTTTGGCCATAGTATATTTCCAAACTTGTTTCGTCTCGACTTCTTCGAATGTGGGAGGTTCGGCTTGAATCATAGTGCTCATGGCTGCAACATATCCCTGGTACCTGCATGGCTTCTTACATTCTCTAAATGATCTTCAAACGGGAGCTCATCTCTCATTGTCCTGTAATGTGTCTCGAAGCCAAAGTAGCCTCTTCCTAGTGGGAGGATCACATTGAGGAGGATCTAAGGATCCATGGGCTCCATGGGGTCATCAACAATATCTGTCTCAGATTTGGTCACAGAAGGACCATCTAAAATGTCCATATCATCATTCTTCTCAGGAGGAGGAGGTAGAGGAAGGTCCCTTGCTTTTCCAAGCGCGACATCTTCATCAAATGTAACATCCCTGCTAATTTCAACCTTCCTTTGACTAAGAATATATATTCTAAATGCTTTAGAATTTTCACAATATCCAACAAACGTACCTTTTCTTCCTGAGGCTTCCAACTTGTTCCTTTTGTCCTTCGGCACATGAAAATATACGGGGAAGCCAAAGATATGAAGATGACCAACATCGGGCTTGACATCTGTGAATACTTCTTCGGGGGTCTTGTTGTCCAATGCTTGATGAGGTACTCTGTTTTGAACATATACGATGGCATTTGTTGCTTCTCCCCAAAGGAACTTCGACAACTTTTGATCATGGAGCATGGCATGGGAAGCTTCTATAATGGACCTATTCTTTCTTTTAGCCACTCCATTTTGTTTGGGAGTATAGGGCACAATTGTTTCTTTCTTGATACCTTCCTTCTTGCAAAAATCAATGAACTCCTTTGATGTGTACTCTCCACCATTGTCGGACCTGAATATTTTGATTTTCTTCCCTGTTTGATTTTCGATCAAAGCTTTGAACTCCTTGAACATTTCAAAGGCTTCATCCTTGTGCTTCAAGTAATATATCCATGTCTTCCTTGAGAAGTCATCAATGAAGGTGATATAGTAGAGATGGCCACCAATAGAATGTATGGAAATCAGACCACATACATTGGAATGAATGAGATGGAGGATGTCATTTGATTTGTTTTTGCTAGAGGGGGATGGTCCCCTTGTCTTCTTTCCACTAGCACAACGAGGACATAATCCATCATGATGGGCTTGAACCTTGGGAATCCCTGAGACCAATTTCTCCAATTTCAGAAGAGCATCATAATGTAGATGGGCCAATCTTCAGTGCCATAGCTCGCTTAGTGTTGATTTTTGGTCACATCGGATGTGCCCTAGCCATGAAAATTGGTGGAGAGGTTAAGGGACATGAGATCTCCAAGACCCATAAATCGTTTGGGGAAATTCCACACAGATGGAGAGATATTAAAATAATTAATATTTTTAATGGGGTTCCTAAGCCTAAACTTAGGAAAATTAAAATATTAATATAATATGTGTGAGAAAGTTCTAAATAACGAGGATCAAGCCAGATCTAATCTTAGCCGTTGATTAGGGACTTAATCTCGGCCATTGAATCATCAACAGGAAAAGTATACGAGGAGGCTTGAGGGTCAATTGGAGACACACCAAGAAACTTGAGAGATTAGTTAGTCTGATTTTCTGGGGTGTGGTTTGCTGAGGAAATTGAACAAGTGATCAGTTGCAGTGAGGGGCAGCTCGACAGGAGGCCGAGGAATACATATCAGAGGCAACAGAGTGTGGGAAGAGGCAACACAGAGCCTAGGAAGGCTGATGCAGAGGCAGCAAGGGTTGACACAGAAGCTGAGGAGGCCAGTGCAGAGGACGCAGGAGGGCCAAGAGGCTGACGCAGAAGCTGAGGAGGCCAGTGCAGAGGACGCAAGAGGGCCAAGAGGCTGACGCAGAAGCCATAGATGCTGATGCAGAGGACTTCAGAGGCTGTGTTGAGGTGATCTAGTGGGATAGACTGAGAGCTGATTGGCTGACGTAGATCCAGAGAGGGTGACGTAGTCCCTAAGAGGGTGATGTAGTTCCAGAGGAATGCGTGGAGCACTTTTCGCTGCCCAGCACAAGGAATCACCAGAGCCATTGTGGGATTGTTCATACGGTTGCTGATCAGCTGGAATATCTGTCTCTAGATAGAGGTATTGCTGCCAAGGAAATTATTTGAAGGGTGATCAATTTTTGGCACCCTAGTTGTATTCCGAATCTGCTTAATAATAAAACCCTCTATATGTTGCACTGGTTTTCCCGCATTGGGTTTTGCCGGGGACGATTGTACAAAAATAACAGTGTCCCTTGTGTTGTCTCAGTTTATTTCAGTTGTTGATCTGTATATTTGTGAAGGCTGCATTTGTGTTTACTTCGATATTTATGCATTTAAATAACTTGCTAATGCAAAGAACAAGTAGGAGATTGTAAACCAAAAAATACAGTAGGGGTTTTTGATATGTTAGATTAAGGAATTTTCACACTTAGATGATTAGTATCATGGACAAATGTTAGAAATGGTCTTCTAGTAACCTTGTAGAGCCCTTCATATCTTGATCCCAATGTGAATGCATCTCTGATAGGTGATCCAACAAGCCAAGTAAGAGCCTTTCCCCTGATGAAGGCAACCCTCATCCCTTTGTCTTCAAACGAAGATATTGACATCAAATTCTTCTTTAACCCTGGCACATTGTAATGTCCCTTCCTAAATATTTTGCTAAAGGGAAAACCCAATTTTGTTAATTTTTTCATTTTGGGGCATAAAGTAATTTTTGGAGAGGCACTTAGGAAAAGTGGGTCGAAGTCTTTTTATTTCTTAGTGGAATGTGGGGACCACTTTCTCACAAAATTCGCACCACTTGGTAAAGAAATTCGAAATTCTTAGAGGAGGTCGAAATTATTGGATGAACGCACATGAGGCAAAGGACCAACAAGTATAAATAAGAAGGAGGCAACATCATTTGGGGCTGTTTGATCATTTGACAAACTACATTGTTGCTCAAGCTATTCAGCTGAGTCACAAAGTGTTGTTGAGCACCAGAGTTTCCCAAGGAGGAAATTCACCCTTCTCTTTGGTGGACTACGAGCGCCACCCTAGGAAGGTTTCACTATTTTCTTGAGGAGATAGGGAGAGGAATAACACAAGTACCACGAAATTTCTAAGTTCAATTGGGACGCAGAATTAGAGCTACGTTGTCCTTTAGGAGTTGGTGCAGGAAATTAGAAGCCACATAGTTGTTGGGCAATCCATTTCAGAATTTGGTGGAGGAAAGGAGAGGATTTATAGACGATAAGGAGCCATCTCATCAACACGGACTTCCCTTGCTAAAGCTTACGCATTACTGCGTAGGCCTACACAATAGTTGAGGAGGAGTTGTTGTGGTTGGTCTTGGTCAAAGGTATTTGGAGCTAGGCTCTTGTGTGGGAGTTAGAAGGGAGCCTAGGGGAGATTTTCCACCATTTTGGAGGGCATCAAAGATAGAAACTTCTGCAGGCCGAAATTTACTGGTAGTGGAGAAGTGTTGGGAATTTGAGGTCAATTTTGGAGTGTCAAAACTAGAGGAAATCCTTTCTGGGTTTTGTTGGGTTTTTGACAAGGATCTTAGATCTAATTTTGCAGAATTTTCTGGGCAGATTTGAGGGGTCAAATCAGGGGCTCAACACAACCAGCAGTGTACAATTACTAGGGCCAGTGTAGATTTCTGGAAGAGACTCCTGTAGCAGTTGAGCATTGATATATCGACCACCTGAGGCTTGTAGCTTGCCTTGTGCAAGCCCAGGTGCACTCTTTCTATTTCACATTGTACTCCAGTAGTTATATATAATAAAATTGCCCATTTTGGTGTGTTTGGGAGCATTTCTGGTTTATTGGTGTTCACTGAAATTTTTTATGCTGAATTGTCTTGCATGTTTTTGTTATCACTGTAAATTTTTCCATTAGGAATATTACACACATACATTATGTTGTGGAGCAAAATAGATTCTCCCAAATTCAAATGAAATTTGATGGACCCAAAACCTTTAACGGGATGAGTGGAGTTATGTCTAAGAATGATTTTCAAATTTGACTCCCTCACTACCAAATTAGAGAGAACTTCCTTATAACTAGAGAAATAATGAGTGGCCCCGCTATCAACCAACCAACTATCCCACGAATATGGAGGAGATGAACTAGTAAGCGCAGAAATAAGAATATATTTAAATTGATTTGCAACATTACTTTCATACTTGGAGAATCTTGACTTCTTTGACGATGATCTTCTTCATGATCACTTGGAGCATCTCTTCTTCTTCTTTCATATCTTCCATTGCGGTCATTCGTTCGGTCATCTCTTCTTCTTTGATCATTTAACCTGTTGTTGTTGCTCCTAGTATTGTAGCATGGTCCATTGTTCTTCTCATGGCAATCTCGACCATAGTGGCCTTTCTTATGACAATTGTAGCATTCGATGTGCATGTATTCCTTTCTTCTATTTGTATTTCGAGGAGGCTTTCTTGAATTTGAAGGACCTCCTTTCCCTTTCTTCTTCTTGTTGTCATGAGTGGTGAATGCAGCGAGCTCTCCCTATTCATGCTTTTGAATTTTTCCTCTTGATATCATCCTTGATTCTTCTTGAATGAGCTTTCCAACAATTTCATCGAATGATGGGAGGACATTGTTGTTGCTTATAGTAGTAATGAAGGTTTCCCAAATAGAAGGGAGACCTCTTAGAGTCACGATCACCAATTCCTTGTCAAGCACAGATTCTCCAACTCTTTTCAATTGATCTCTAGGACAAGATATCCTCATTATGTAGTTTTGCATATATTCTCCTTTGTTTATCATTGTGTCTTTGAGTTGATCTTTCAAGGACATGATTTCATTCAAATTATTGACTTCTTACATGCTAGCTATCTTATCATACATATCCTTAGACCTTCTCAAGTTTCCAACATATGCAAGTAAATTATCTTGTAAACCATCAGCTATAATTTGTTTTGCTTTTAACTCACCTTTCTTGTGCTTGTTCTTGGTAGCAACAAAAGCATTCTCTGGAGGCTCAGGTACTTTTCCTTGAATGTAGTCCAGAACATCATTGTTGTCAGCTATGATTTCCAACCTGACTTTCCATGCAACAAAATTGGATGAGTCACCCAACTTCTCATTTTCCTTGAAGAAGGAAGACATCTTGACTTGGCTAGATCGACTCTTTCAACTTTCCAAAGATGATTGCTTCAATTCTTGTCTCCTTTTGGGCTTGTCCTTCACCTTAGCTCTGATGCCATGTTAAATTTTTAGATTGTTCTATGCTGTATCAATTACTTTAGCCCAATTCAATACTTCAATTAGCAATCTTTTCAATTACAATTAGTATTTCCATTCATATACAGTAATTGAAGATAGAACAATAAATGCAATGACAAAGTAAACAATCAAGACATCAACAAGAGATACTAGGATTGGTCAAAGACCTGGGAAAAACCCAGCTAGGGGGAAACCCTTTGAAATTCTGCTTCTATTAGATTGTCATAAAATGGTCAACGAAGAGTACAATGAGCCCAATACAATATCATCAGCAAAACATCCCAACAACATTCAAAAAGAAGTTTCCAGCATCAGAATATCTCAAAGACGACTTTTCCTTTCTGCGGTCAACTGCGGTCAACTTTGGTCTTTGGTCAAATTTGAGTCAAACTTCTCGGTTGCATGCAGGAAGAGCTGTTCGAGCGACTAGAGGCTTCCAGTCACACCTTTTATGCCTGCAAGCCAGCGACTGTGGTTGAATTTTTCGTGTGACGTGCTTGCAACTTTAATCCAAAAACCCTAAAGCAGATACGAGCTTTAGACCCTCTAATTTCGGACCTTTGCGAACTTCTGTTGTCGTCCCTGCCTCACACTTGTGTGAGCCAATCAATGAAGAAGAGAAGAAGAAGATTCTTGGTGATGTCCAAACGAACTTGAGGTCACTTGTATTTATAGGCTTCCATGGGTGTCCAATTTGCTTTACGGACAATCTTGTCCAAATGTGCATATGTTTGCTTTCCTTCATAAGTACACTTTCCCTTATCCTATTTGAGTGATCTTTAGGTCGATTTTGGTCCTCTCAAAAAGAGGAATTTAATGCAATCATTATCTCCATCAAACGAGCTGTCCAAAGTGAAATTTGACCGTAGTTGCATAAATTAACACCTAAAACTGCCTTTGATGAAGTTGTTATGCATGTCTCTGCCGAGGAAATTGATTCTCCAGCCCTTTGGAAGACTTTCCTGACCTCTGGAAGCTGAATCAATTTTTCCTCTAGCTAAATCGAATTGCATTTCTGAAGCAACTACGTAGTCCTCTGTGCTGCCTCATTGGGAATAACTCGGCCTCTTGCTGCTGCCTCTCCGAATTTGGAAAAATTCCTCCGAATCACTGTTTTTGCCCCTCACTGACTCTGCTTCCTCACTGAAGCTTGAACTCTCTGGAAACTGACTGCTGCTACTCTGGAAAATCGAATTCTCCAAGTGACTCTAGTGTATTCTCCATCACCACATCGATCCCTTCTTATATCTTCTTGTTGGGACTCCAATGACCAAGATTAAATCTTAATCGATGGCTCAGATCATTTCTGGATTGATCTGTGTGAGTTTCTAGAGAATTCTCACCTTGACTTAATTAATTATAATTAATTAATCAGTTTTCCTAAGTTTAGACTTACGAAACATTAAAAAATTGGTTAATAATCTAATTAAGTCATTTCTAGGTGGAATTTCCAGAAATGATTTCTGGGTTTTGGAGCTCTCATGTATTCTAGTCTCTCCACCAAATTTTGTAGCTATAACACATCCTATGCTACAAAAACTAACAACATTGAAGAAACCCAGGACGTGGCAATTAATGCTCTGTTGTGGCGGAGACCCATGGCTCTCAAAGCTCACCCTACAATTGCCATTATGACCCTCTGGAGGGCTTGAACCTCGTATAGGGAGACCAATTCCAAATGAATACCCACCTGCAATCCTGTATAAGATCCAATGCGTCTACCTCACCTTCTAGTACAACAATCCATAAGTGCAATTGAGTAAACAAGCTTGCTAACTAGGGGCAAAAGTGGACACTTCATAGTGGCATGCCCTTCCAAATGGGGTTTGGAATGTACAAGTGTCACCAAGCTCAAAAAGAGAGGTTAATAAAGGACCCTATTAGGTGGTTTCAACCTCTAAGGGAGTGATAGGTCCACAGTACACCCATCAAATGGCAGGGGTCATGTGAAATAGTGATGGAATGGAGTGGGGGTGAAGGGAAGGCTCCAAGACATATGCCATGGTACAAGGGTTGCTATAACTAGGGAAGCCCACACAAGGGGTATATGAATGTAGGAGGGAGAATCGTGGTACATGAGTTACCTCGACTTTTTTTTTCCACCCTTCTTCATATGCTTCTTGCCTTTTAATGATTTTTCTTTCTTTTAACTGCTCGGGGCTCCAGGGGATGAGAGCATGATGTGTATGATAAGGTAGTGATTACCCTCCTTAAGGTTGGGCAGTTCATTGCCCAAAAAGGGTTAGGATAATCATGGGTTCCTTAATGATGCAAGGGGCACTTATAGGGGCCCTAGGAACTAGGGTGATGGCCATAATGATAAGGGGTAGAGCTCATGTTTGGATTTTTCCCACGTGCTAAATTCTTATGTCCTAGCCACCTTTTGCATTTTGTGGTACATTTCCTGTTGTAAGTGGCCAAATTATGCCTTTAACTTTCTTTTTAGTAGAATCAACCTCTAGGGTATCGTTCTAAGCCTGACCCAAAGTGTGGATAAGGGGAGGGGGAGGGTAACTCCATATGGACCCGAATGGGAAAAGTGTGAAAAAGGGGTTATAATGAGCAGAGGGGAGTGAGATATATGGTGTTGGGAAGTAGGACCACACAACCTAAATCAGGGTTTCCCATGTAGTGCCACTCCTAAAGCTAGTAGCCAATAGAGGAGATTGGGGAGATCCCACGGGACTAGGATACAAGATTAACCACCAATTTGGAACAAGGGAACAAGAATACAATCCAAGCCCATTCCTTCCGCCGAATCCCCCCACTAATCCATGTCCAAATGTGTCCAAGAAAAGCAAGCATAAACAACCAATTACATAATGAATAACCATACCTTCAGGGTTGGAAGGCCCACCTTCAAACATACGATCATAACAGATGGCGAAGGCACATAATGGCTGTGTCAGGTGGTGGAGAATGGTGGCACATCGAGCTATCTGGTGGTTGCAAGGGGCTGTTGGTTGCCGGTTGAAGACAAATCTAGGAGAAAAATTCTCCTATAGGGGTCACCCACTTGTGGTGGGTAACAGGACCATCTAATTCCACTAGTTTCGATTACAATGTTGTAGTCTAAAGAGTGGGGGTAAGGCCATTGAAGTGACAATGGGTAGCTTTCTTGAGGGTTGTCTCTCGGCTCTCCTAATGGGGTTAAGACTTTTCTTTGTAGGTAAGTTTGAGTTGCACTAGTGACTTTTATGCATCGAAATGGGTAACCCCATAGGAGTAAAATTTTCTCCTACATTTAACAACCAACCAAACAACCAACCCTTAATATTCACTATTCAATGATGATATGCCATGTGCCTCGACCATCTGCTTCAGTTGCATAACTTTCACCATTTGACATTTCCACTTGGATAAAAGTGGGATTCTATTCAAAAGGTGCTTTGATCATTTTACAATTGGGTGCTTATACTTCTTTTCTTGGGCATCTAGTATGGATAAAGGGGTGATCTCAAAGATTGACTGATATTGATTATAAATCTATTCTCTCACCTTACTAGGGGGGTTAATATTTAGTCCTATTCCAGTGGAACTCCTGTAAGGTCTTAGGGTTATAACAGGGGCGCTACTTGGAAAACCCAGCTTGTGATAGCGTGTTCATTTTCCCCTGCATCATACTTGTTGAAAAATGTAACTAGGTTCAGTCTTCATAATGACATGTGTAATCATGATTTTATGTAATTGATGTAAATAAGAAAATAAAATTATTTTGTAATGCCTGAGTCATGGGTTTCATACTCAAGGAATTTTATTGTTAGTTGAAGCTCCCATTATGAGCTATTAGGTTTGGTCATCAAGTCATAAAAATCTAGTGAGTCAATGTCAAGGATTGAAGACCCATTTGGGCATATTATACATTGTAAAAAGAGAATTTGTTTGAGTCATTAACCCTCCAAGACCATGTCACAAGCTCTACTTGAAGTTGGCATACAAAAAGGTATAAGGATGATTCTAGAAAGGCATGTCAGCCTAGGCACAAGGTCAGGTTGGCCTATATCACATGGGCAGTCCACTATATATAGAGAAACTCGCCATCACTTGAGGCAAAATTTGGTCAAGCATCTGAAATAAGAGAAAAGGCACGAAAATCACAAGGAGAGCAGCCAGATAACTAGCGAGAAGGAAGGGAAGGAGAGCGAAATAATTTGAGACTATTTTGGGTCATCTTCCTCACACGTGACAGAAATTAGGGTTTTGTAGTAGGGTTACACCAGCTGTTATAGAAGCGAAGTAAAAGGTCACCAAACCTTCAATCTTGCTAGCCAAAGCTACAAGAAGAAGCTCTCAAGCCAAGAGAAGGAGGAAAACATTATCAAGGTCCATAATCCAGCCCACACGTGTGATTTTGCAGAGATTTCAGGCAGCGGAAAGTTTCAGATCTATGGAGGAAGGCCGAAACGAAGTGAGCAATGCTAGAAGTCAATTTGACTAGTGTTGACTTTGACAAGAAGGAGAAGCATTGAGAAAGGGTCTTGTGACTTGGTCTTGGAGAAGTTGTTGTGTTAAGGGTCTTGGTCTGGGTTTTCATCACTTGAAGTTTCTATAAGAATAAGAATTCGTTTGGGTTTTCTTCTCAAGTTGGAGAGATTTTGGCCTTGGTTTATCGCCTACATTCTGTGTCTCTTGTCTCCTTATTGTTTATGATTTGGTAACTATTTGATAAGAAGAACACTATAATAATCTAAAGAAGAATGTAATCTAAAGAAGTAAAAGCATTCACAAGTAGTTATCATTACAAGAGAAATCACCTAATCCTAATGCCCTAGATTTCTCAACATGGTATCAGAGCTAAGGTAACAAATCAAGGAAGGGTAGCTCATCAAGAGACACTCAAGCATTCAAGGATTGAATCTCTAGAAAGGCATCAAAGCATATGTAAAATATCATCTCATTCTAAAAGCATCTTAAGTCAAGATCTACAAGGAAGTGTCAAAACCCTAGATCGAAGAAGAAGTCTTCACCATAAGAATTCTTGGGATCCTCGCTCAAGTCATCATCAAATAAAAGGACTTCAAAGACCCTATCTCTACTCAAGAAAGGAAGGACTTGGATTTGAAGCATCTTGAAGACTACTCATCCAAGGGTAGCTAGATCAAGGGCGTTGTCATCATCGAAGATATCAAGGCAATCACCCTCTCTTTGAAGCAAAGGATTTCATCTCAAAGGAAAATCTGTATCCTTGAAGAAGATCATCCAAGAAGTATGAAGACATCATCAAGAAGCGATCAATAATCATCAACAAAGGGATCAAGTTTAAGAGTTCATCTTCACTTGACAAGTAAGTATCTTTATTTCTATAATTAAATCTAGTAAAATGACTTCATTTTGCAAGGAGAACAACAAGTTGGTTGGGTCATCGAACTTCCTTGCATGGAAAAGGAGGATAGACTTAGTCCTCAAGGAAAATGAAGTTATTGATCATGTCAATGGAAAAGTCTCCAAACCATCTAAAGGGAAAGCACTATCTAAATATATGAAAAAGGATCTAAGGGCTCAAAGGATTCTTATAGAGTCCATCAAGGATTCCCTCATCCCATATATAGCAGAGTTGGAGACATCAAAAGGGATATATGATAAGCTAGTAGAACTATTCTCTGAAAGCACGACAGGAAAAATCATATCACTAAGATCTGATCTATGCAAATTGAAAGCATCAAAGGATGAAGGGATATCTACATGTCTCACAAAAGCATCTCTAATAAGGAATCAACTTCAAGATCTAGGAGAGATGATATCCGATAAAGAAATGATTACCATTGTTCTAAATTCTCTAACTGATGAACAAGGAAACCTTGTATCAAAGGCCTATGAAGAGGAGAAAGCTATCCCATTCAATAATTTGTGGTCACTATGCAAGATTGAAGAAAACAATTTGAAGGCAAAAAGTGATATAGGATCAGATGAGCAAGGTCAAACATTTGTTTTCATGTCAAGAAGAAAAGGGATATTTGGCAAGGTTGGTCCTCAAAAAAAGAAGAAGATCAATATGTCACAGATCCAATGCTATGGATGTCAAGGATATGAGCACTTCAAGAGAAACTGTCCTAAGCTCAAGAAGGAAAGCGATGAACGGAGAAGGGAAGAAGCCCACATCACTGAAGAAGTGGAAGAAGCTGAAAAGAAGAAATTCAAGATGGGGGAAGTAAAATATCTTTACTATTGTTAAGATAGGTCTTCCTCACCTAATTTCTTTTCAAGCTTATGTTGTAAAATATAACTATCATGGTAGGAATCATTAGAAGCATGATAGGATGCATCATGTTAGGAGATGGCATCATAGAAGCATAGGATTGAAAGTAAAAGTTCGTGACATTATCATAAAGAAGCATGAAATATAGCTGAAATAGAAGTCTATGGCTGTCATCTATAGAAAGATGTAGCTCTTGGTAACCTCATTAGAAGCATAAGTAGTACTTATGGGAAAAGGAAATTCATCTAGCTTAGAGCTCATCATACATCATTCAAAAGGAGCATTTGGAGGATGAAGATGATCAAGATCCTCCTTTGGAATCTTCATTACAAGGTTCACCTACTGGAAGAAGCAAGTGTCTCGTCAAGAATTCCAACTTGTATGGGATTCATGGAATGATAGTATGATCAAGGAATTGAAGTTCTTTCAATCAAGGACGCTGTTGAAGGAAGTCTAGATGGCCTGAAAGGATAATGAGGTATGTATGCTTGTATTTGATGCAATAGAGTCATGTCATATAGTTGTAGGTAACATGGATAAATGCTCTATCTCGAGAGCATGATCAAAAGGAAGGATCTCTTCCTTTGAAAGGATGCAGGAAGGCATGGGTCACACATTTCCTAGATGAAATCAACATAATATGTCCTCATATGAAATATGAGGTGGTTGACAATATTTGTAGGAACTCTAATTGAAATTTCCTGGAAAGGAAATGTGTGAAGAAAGAAAGAGATCATGAAATATGCAACTATGGAGAAAGAAATCAACATCCAAGGACTAAAAGATTTGATTATGATATCTCAAAGATACGAAGACCTTGATGAAGTCTGAAAAACAAAGAGACCCTTGACAATATATATCTTTTGGAGATATGTCAATATGTATGCAGGATGTTGATGCTCACAGGAAGATGTCATGATGAAAGACCATCACAAAGGTAATTTTGATTTAATGTTCATTTCTTATTTTTGAATAATATCTGGATGGGCTTATGCAGGGCTGCCAAGGGAAGAGTTGTGGATGTCTTCCACAACTGATGCCCATGTAGCAGGATGAAAGATCCTTAAGGAAACATGGCATGAAGAAGGCAACATGGCATGAAGGAAGACCAAATATGGACTAATGGATCACTTTCTAATGAAAGGAATGATGACATGACTGACTCATGAATGAAAGTAATGGATGGTCTATGCCCTATGAATAAGCCCCAAAAGATGTAGACTCTATAGCAAAGAAGAAATTCATGACATCAAAGGAAGGAGTTCTACAAGCAGCTGGTTGTCCCATGATCTCCACCTAAAGAGCTGCTGGAATCAAGTCCTTAATTAAGAGGGAGCTTGGGTACATTCATTTTATGGAATGGGTTGGTCATGCCTGGTTAAGAGGGAGTGACAAATATGGTTCTCTACTTCATGTGTCATGCACTATACGGGGACTAACAACCATAAGTCTTAGTGAAGGCCATGAAGAGAGATAGACACATCATTCTTGTCTTCACCTGGGAAGATAGAATGGAGGATTGGGTAAGAATCTGGCATCTGATACTCTTTAAGGATGTGGTAGGGCATCTAAGATAATAGTAGTCATAGAGGACCGATATTCTTTGAGGACTAGGAATCCAGGATAGGAATAGTCCTGGTGGAACATACTTTGAGTGAAATCGGGTGGGGTATGTTCTAAGAGTGACAATGATGAGGGTGTCTATAAATCATTGGTCTCGCCAGAATTGTGCTCTAATATTGTGGAGAGATAGAGTTGTTAGTCAAGGCCTTGCTATGTGACAATGCTGGACGATATGATGCTAAATAGATGGGTTACCAATTTGACTCTTCTTATGAGAATTCTTCAGATTGAGAATGTCCAAGTACCTTGTATGGATTATGAATACCTCCCTAGTTAAGAGGGAGTGTTGAAAAATGTAACTAGGTTTGGTCTTCATAATGACATGTGTAATCATGATTTTATGTAATTGATGTAAAGAAAATAAAATTATTTTGTAATGCTCGAGTCATGGTTTTCATACTCAAGGAATTTTATTGTTAGTTGAAGCTCCCATTGTGAGCTATTAGGTTTGGTCATCAAGTCATAAAAGTCTAGTGAGTCAATGTCAAGGATTGAAGACCCATTTGGGCATATTATACATTGTAAAAAGAGAATTTGTGTGAGTCATTAACCCTCCAAGACCATGTCACAAGCTCTCCTTGAAGTTGGCCTACAAAAAGGTATAATGATGATTCTAAAAAGGCATGTTGGCCTAGGCACAAGGTCAAGTCGGCCTATATCACATGGGCAGTCCACTATATGTAGAGAAACTCGACATCACTTGAGGCAGAATTCGGTCAACCATCTAAAATAAGATAAAAGGCACGAGAATCACAAGGAGAGCATCCCCATAACCAAGAAGAAGGAAGGGAAGGAGAGGGAAGTAATTTGAGATTATTTTTGGGTCATCTTCCTCACATGTGTGACAAAAACTAGGGTTTCCGCAGTAGGGTTACACCAACCCTTATAGAAGCCAAGTAAAAGGTCACCAAACCTTTAGTCTTGCTAGCCAAAGCTACAGGAAGAAGCTCTCAAGCCAAGCGAAGGAGGAACACATCATAAAGGTCCATAATCCATCCCATACGTGTTATTTCAGAGATTTTTCGCAGCCGAAAGTTGTAGATCTATGGAGGAAGGTCGAAACACTAGAATAGCTGAAGTGAGCAGTGCTAGAAGTCAGTTTGACCAGTGTTGACTTTGACAAGAAGGATAAGCATTGAGAAAAGGCCTTATGACTTGGTCTTGGAGAAGTTATTGTGTCAAGGGTCTTGGTCTTGGTATTCGTCACTTGAAGTTTCTATAAGAAGAAGAATTCATTTGGGTTTTCCTCTCAAGTTGGAGAGGTTTTGGCCCTGGTTGATCGCCTACATTCAGTGTCTCTTGTCTCCTTATTGGTTATGCTTTGGTAACTCTTTTATGAAGAAGAACACTATAATAATCTAAAGAATAACCCAATCTAAAGAAGTAAAAATCATTCACAAGCAGTGACCATTACGAGAGAAATCACCTAATCCTAATGTCCTAGATTTCTCAACGATACTCGACACTTTCCATCCCACATTATAAGCCCATTATACCACCTCCATTCTTTGGGTCTACTTGTCATTGGTTCGTTGGGATTTGGCACCCTATTTTCCACACTTCTTGAGAAGGGATGGGAAACATTGCCTTGGAGGTTGATATAACTAAAGGAATGGAAGAACATAATAAGGCCACAATGGAAGAAAAAAGAAGAAAATCAAAATGTAAAAGATGGTTGGTGTTTCCCACCAAAAGTGGGTACTCGTAGGATAGCGTTTCTCCTATTCATATTCTTTTAGATGGTAGCCAACAACCCCTTACAACGACCTTGTAGCCAATGTGAGGTACTAGTTTATCTCCACGACCTACTTTAGTTGTATGTTTCCTTGCCCATTTTTCGAGAGCATATGTTAGAAGGTGGTCAATCCGACTCAAAATGTATGTTTTTTTTGTGCTATTGGGTGCTTATGCATTTTTCATTTAGACATATTGGGAATGGATTATTGGTGTTACAATTGGGCAACTATGGGACAAACTTTCATTCCCATAAGCCCCAAATAGCAAGCCCTTTGGCCTCAATAGAAAGTATTATTTGGGCAAGCAAATTTTATATATTTAAAATTTGAATTTAAATTTGAAATCTCCCTCCTAATACCTAATGTCAACCTGTCCCAAAGGGACCTATTTAGATGAGAAAATATCTATATATACCCTATTGAGTTGATCTCCAAAGGCACCTTGTCTAACTCAACTTTGGTTCTGAGATTTGGATATGTCTCCTCTCTAAAATTATTCACAAAGTTATGATCGATGGCACAGGTCTCACACATGGCAAGTCTCTCGATGGCAGGTCTTTATCATGGCACATTCTCTTGCATGACAGGTCTCTCGCATCTTTGAAATAACACAGGACTCTCGCATATCCTCTCACATGTCTAAGGCACTTCATATCTCTGCATTGTGTTTGATATATCTTATTGAAATGACTTCACATATCAATGATCCCATCGTCTCACTGTAATGGCGTCTTACTGTAATGTATATGATGGATATGGTCTTGATGGATATGAGCTCGCCCCCATGACTTTCGCAATAATACAGGACTCTCGAATGGCTATTGGTATTTTGCCTTGTTACAATGAACTCATTGCTTTGGTATAGTATAACTGTTGTATACAATCTTGCTCTGATGACTATAATTTTGCGTCTATGGTTCTGGTCTCGCATCCTCTGTATTATATGTTTTCTGAATTAAATATGGCGTTGTATGTATGGTTGCTTTGAATTTACATGTATGGTTCTTCTTCGAGTATATGTGCAATTCCTCTACAGTTACAGTTATATATGGCACTTCAGTTCCTCTATTGACATCGCAGTTCTTCACTGCAGATGTATGGCATCATCCTCTGTTGTATATAAATTGGTATCGACTCTTATATATAGATTGGTCTCAACACTATTATGTAGATTGTTTTGACACTATTGTATATATTGATCTTGACACTATTGTATATATTGGTTTTGGCACTGGTGTATATGTTGGTCTCGACACAATGGTTGGCATGCCCTAGGGTGGCCCAAGTAACAACAGTTGGCATGGCCCAGGGTGGCCTAGGTGACAGTGGTTGGCATGGCCCACAGTGGCTTAGGTAACAATAGTTGGCATTGCCCAGGGTGGCCCACGTGACAGCAGTTGGCATGGCCCAAGGTGGCCCAGGTGACAGTTGTTTGCATGGCTCAAGTGACAGCGGTTGGCATGGCCCAATGTGGCCTAGGTGACAATGGTTGGCATGGCCCAGGGTGGCCTAGGTAACAATGGTTGGCATGGCCCAGGTGACAGCAATTGGCATGGCCCAGGTGATAGTAGTTGGAATGGCCCAAGGTGACTTAGTAATGGTGGTTTGTATGGCACATAGTGGAATGCTTAGTGATCTGGTTCATATGGCCTGGTTGATATATCTTATTATGGATGTATTTTGTATCTTAGATTCTTAGTTTAACATTAATGAATATCTAATAGAAAAAGAAGAATTGAATTCTAGTTTTTCCCCCTTGTAGGGTTTTTCCCTGGTCTTTGACCAAATTCTGTTGTCTCTATTTGTGCATGCTTTTCCTCTATTGTTGTTTATTGTTCCGTTGTATTATTTTTCTTTATACATAATTCTATTGATTTTAAGATGTTATGGGATGAATGTGATATGTAAATGAAATGTAATTATCTTAAGCAAAGAACAATAAATCCCTTAGTAAAATTAACATGGTTTCAGAGCTGGGCTGAAGAAAATTTTAGTGATCACTCCTATGAAGACACCTTTGATGGAAGCAAATGAAGATGGCAGAGACCTAAAAGAATGCTAGGGCTTGAAGAAAACCCTAGGCAATCTGGTTATTAAGGGTTTGATGGATAACATGAGGTTAGGGTTTGGAAGAAACCTTTGAAGTGTGCTTGGAAGAAGAACCTGTATATGATAAAGGCTTGAATTCTACAAGTCTCGAAACCCTAGCATGATTAGTAAGAAGTTATTTCAACACCTGAGACAGATTCAATGTAACCCTAGATGAACTAGTCTCAGTTGGGTTGCTGATGAAGACGATTGAAAATATTGAAGGCAACATTGACATATGGATGATGGACAGTAATGACTCTTGAAGGTTGGTTCAAGAGGGAGCTAATCGCCTCTCGTTAAATATAAATACCTTCTAAACTTTATGATATTGCTCTTGTTTAGATTTATTATTTTGATCCTTCTTGCATGAATATTAAAGTATTTGAATACTTATAACTTCCTGATGAAGATGTGATAAGTGGATCACTCTTGAGGATCATTTGGATGCTAGTGTGAGAAGAGAAAAGCTGGAACCGGAACAAGAAACTAGAACAAGAAAAGGAACCCGATGAAAATTTATTCTGGGAACTAGTGAAAAGCATTTTGGACATATGCAAGATAACAAAGTATATAAGTTAACCGAATGCTACAAGTTGCTAAGGTATCCAAATATTATGAGGTATGTACAATATAACATAATTGTTTCGATTTGGCTGCAATATTAAGCCCTAAGGTATGACAAGAATATCACCTTGAGCACATATGTGAGTAAGTTTGATTCCCAGTACATATGATATACTAATGCCCTTTATAGTTCCCTTGATATTTGGTCTTGAATTTGATATATGTTGTCTTGATATTCTTGACAATGCTTATAATGAATATGATAATAGTATATGTATACATGAGAACCTGATATAGTTTGACTTTGTGATATGATATATGATAGTCTTGGTGCATGATATACAAGATTGATGATGATTGTAGAGGATTCCCATTCAGAGGGAGAAATCCTTGATGAGATCTCGACACCTATTATTATTTGGAATAGATGAATAGAATACCCAAGATTGTAGGATGAAACAAGTCTTTTGGACATGAATAGATGATCATCTGATGTTGTTGAAGGCATGTATTTGTTAATTAATTTCATGTGCTAATAGTTTATTGCTGACAGGACTAGTTTACCCCAAGTTATTTCAGGATCCACTTCTTGTAGAAAAGGACATCATTATTAGAGGAAGTGTATTGTCAGAAATAGGCATGCTGGATTGCATTAATGGATTATTGCTAGATCTGATGGATCCTTGCATTGACCTCGAGCTAAATAGAGTCCAGACATATATATAGTTGGGACAAAGATTGAGAGAATGTTGTTGTATGAGATAAGCTTAGGCTTGTGGTTGTTGCCTCCCTGCCTAAGAGGGAGAAAGGATGAATATGATATTCTTTTCTTTATGACATGTATTTGCTGTAACATAATATTTGATTTGATGTCCTGCATAATAAGGAAAACAAAGGACTGCTGCTCAAGGTAGTATTAGTGAACTCTTCAGTGAGTTGTTTGAGCCGGTACCGGATATGAGCACTTTGATATGTTTCCGATCTTCAGAGAACAACTTGGATTGATGGATGTGACCCTCCTAGGTAAGGGTCCAGGCTGATTGAGAACACTGAGCTATGCTCTTACCCCCTGTCTAAGCTTCTAGGGTGAGGAATCAAGCCGAAGAGCTCCTGGGGTTGAGGGAACTCGTGGACATTAGGTGTGTCTGATGATTGGTCCTTACCTCACGGTAAGTGCATATCTCCCCTATTGTCATTCTAGGGCGTGTTTGATCCTTACTCATGGTAAGTGTGTATCTCCCCCTAGCGAGTATACCCCAATATGCATCCTACCCACAAGCTGGGCTTGTTGGGATTGTTCCTCCCCATCTGGCCAATGGGTTGAGATGAAGCTTTGGCGTGTTGGATCCTTGCCTTTGGCAAGTGTGTATCTCCCCCAAGTACCTTAGGTTGTGTCTTATCCTTACCACTCATGGTAGGTGTGTATCTCCTCCCAAGGTGATGGATGCAGGTGTTCTACCATTGAATCTTGAGGGTCGAGTTGGGAAGATCAACAAACAATAGGATAGGCGCGATCCTTACCATTTATGGTAAATTTTATCCCTCCTATTGTCACCAGGCAATAGGATAGGCATGATATTTACCTCACAAGGTAAGTGGCATCCCTCCTATTGTTTGTGGATTCAGGGTGGTAGCAGATGCTCCCCCATGATGATGATTCCAGGTGGTAGCAGAGGCTCCCCGATGTTGATGTTTCTGGGTGGTAGTAGAGGCTCCCCGATGGCGATCCTCCCAGATAGTAGGAGAGGCTCTTCAATGATGATTATTCTGAGTTGTGGTTTCTTAGCCTTATTGGTTGAGCAATTATTTTCATGGCCTTTTGGCTCAGCAGATTCTTGGTATTGGATTCAAGATGGTAGTTGGAGCTCCCCTGCAGTGATTCTTCTTCTTTAGATTTGAGATTGCTCAACAAATGGAAATGGGCAAAGATGAGCCGAGACAAGATATGACTTGATGAAAATGATGATTCTACTTCAGATGATCAAATTGATTATTGCATATAGGGTGGAGGCAAGATGCTCCCTTATGATGATGATTAAGTTGATCTAGGGTGGTAGCCAGAGTGTCATGTCCCTAATAAATAATTTTGCTAAGTAAAATCCTCAATTTTGTAATTTTGGTGATGGATAAATATTTCGGCAAATAAACTTAGGAAAAGTGGGTTGAGGAGTCACTCAATTTTTGGAAAAAGGAGGCCACAAACATTAGAGGAAAGAAAAATTAATTTTGTAGTGGGATGTGGGGGCCACCCAAAAAGGGAATTTGAACCCCTTAGGAAAATCGAACCAAGGGAGGAGGAGGCAAGAAAGGGAGTTCAAACTAGTGGGGGCCACAAGGAGGAAAGAGGAGAAACAATTATAAATAGAGGAGGAGAGCCTCATTTTGACATCTTTTGGCCATTTGATTTCAGAACTAGAGTTTGCTTGAGTTGCTTAGCCAAGTCAACCGGTATTGCTTAGTACAAGGAATTTCCAAGTGGGAATTCCACCTCTTCTTAGGTGAACTTCGAGTTTCACCCTAGGACAAAATTTTAGAGCTGATCCTAGGTGATTTGGGGAGCTATTTTGCAGTGATTTCTCAAGTGGTGTGAGTTTCCTCAAGGACGCAAGAGAGATTTCGTGGTGTTGAAGAGGGCCAACAAATAACAAAGTTATTTTAGGAGAATTTGCAAAGATTCTCCCTCAAGAAGGACGAGAATTTCCTTGGAGGTTTGCAGGCTGGAAGTATTGCTATTTGGGGAGGTCAAATTTGTATTTTCCAGGGCCTGCGTAGGAGTCTCTTGCTTCCTTTTGCGCAGTCCTGTGAGCAGTAGCTTCCGGGAGTTGGGTAAGGAGAAATAAGGAGGATTGGAGTGTCTTTTTGCAGAGGATTTGAAGGGTGAATTTTCCAGCAGTGTTTTTGGTGGCATATTTCATTAGTTCTTCTAGCTTCTCGAGCTAGCCTGTTAGAGCCATACGCACTTCTTGGGGTCACTCGGGCAGTTTAGATTTAGCCCAAACCCTTTTTTGGGTTTTTGTGGGTTTATTGAGAGGAGGCTCTTGTTAATTTGGAAAAAATTCTAAGTACTTCTGAGGGTAGAATTCCTAGTTTCATCCCGTAGTCAGCAGTAGAAAATTATTGGAGGAGGGTGCAATTCACTCTAGGACCACTTCCACCACTTGGGTTCAAGAGATATTTTTGGGATTTCCTAGGTTTCTGGCAAGGAGGCTGCTCACCCAGTTTCATCTCATTCCAGGAACTTTTCAAAGCAGTTTCTCTTGTTCCATTCGATTAGCGACTAGCAGGAATTATGGGAATAGCACAAATCTCTTGGGAGAGTTATTCCTTCACTTGGGCCATTATACTCTCGCCTGGGTTTTGCATAGCTTGCAGTAGCCAACCTAGGTTCCATTGTCCTTACTCATTGTACTCATCATTCTCAAGATTAATAAAATGGCTAAGCCTTTCTTCTTTATTTTCCTATTGTTTTGATATGCATGTGCAGTATTTCTTTGTGGTTGTTGATCCTTGAACATGTTTTTGTTATTTGCTGTAAAGATTCAATTTGGAACATTACATAAGCTCCCCTATGATCATTCCACAAGCAATCCGGGCTTTGATTGCCAACTCCAAGTGAGTCGTCCAAACAACCTTTGCCCAAACTTGCGTCACCCTAACGCGGTCCCTTCCACGCACTACCTGAAACAGCTGATCCTCAAGCTGTCTTGTCTTCCATTGACCGAGAAACTCTCTCTGACCCTATGCAATACTTTCTTGACCTCTGGAATTGAAACCCAGCTTCTGTCCAACAAAATCAAATTGCCTCTAGAGGTTTCTGTGCAACCCTTGCATCAACCTCTCTTTGGCTATTTCTGCCTCTCTATAAGATACTCTCCAGAAATGGAATCTCTTCCTCCAGACTCACTACCCCTACCCCTCTCTATCTCTGCTTCCCTTCTCTGGCTCGAAATCTTCTGGCAATTATTGTTGCTCTTTGGAGGATCGAACTGCCCAAGGAAATCAATCTCTTGTGTGTGTTCTCCATTTACCCATCGATCTCCTTTTATAATATCCAGTTGGAACTCCAATGACCAAGATTAAAACATAATCGATGGATGAGATCGATCTGTGCGAGTTTCTATATGATTCGCACTTTTCTCAATTAATACTGATTAATTAACTCATTTTCCTAAGTTTTAGACTTAGGAAATATTTAAAAATAGGCTAATAATCTAATTGAGACACTTCTAGGTGGAATTTCCAGAAACTATTTTTGGGTTATGGAGAACTCCTGTGTTTTAGCCTCTCCACAAAGTTTCGAAACTAGAACACCTCCGATGCTACAAAAACTAACATAGATTCCTAAGAGAGAGGGTAAATTCCCTTAAATAAATTTTTCCAGTATTTCTCTTGGGTAGATTCGCTTGTTTGGCGATATTTATTGTACTCAGAATTTCTCACTGCTGCATAATAATAAACCCCTCAGTTGTTGCATCGGTTTTCCCAAGTTGGGTTTTTCGGGGACTTTTGTCCAAAAATAATTGTGTCATAATTTTGTGTGTGCCAGAATTTTCTTAGTTTCCAGTTTATCTTCCGCAATATTTTTATTTGTGAAGATTGTAGTGTGAATTATTCGTTGTTTGTCGTAGCAAATAAACTACTAATTAATTTACAGTTAGAAGAATAATTTCCGGTTGTTGCAATAGTTGAAATTTTCACAGATATCACCCATAGGTGGTGGGTAACAGTGTCTATTCAGGCTTCCTTGATCTCTATATAAAGGCCATTCAGCCTCCTCCATTGAGAAGAATTTAGATCACATCAAACATATCTTTTGAGGATATTTAAAGGAGGAATCTAAGGTTCTAGAAGGAAAAATCCGAGGAATGAAAAATTCAGAGGCAGACCTAATTCTTCAATGAAGGCCAAAATCCCTGAGGCACAATAGAATGAGTTTATGAGGCTACTTATTGATAACTAGGTTTGACCTAGTTCTTTTCGTGGTCAGTTTGACCTTTGTTTTGACTTGAAGGATATGATGTCTCTGGTTGAACTATACAATTTCTCTACGAAAAGGTTGTTGGTTTTCTTCCCCAAGTGGGTTTTCCTAGGGTAAAATTCTTGTGTTTCTTGTGTCGCTGTCTCTTTATGATCCTATTAGCATTTTGCTTCTAATATTGAGATATTTTGTGTAATTGATGTATGATAAATGTGAATACAAGAAATATTAATGTAAGAAATCGCAAGAAGTAATTATCAGATTCGAAGACATATGAAAAATCAACACCTCTTTGTATGATGTAATTGTCTTGAAATCTGTTATACTTGGTTGTTTATTGAGGTAATATATGAAGCACTTTCATAAAAGAAAACTCACTTTTGAAGTTTATTGAGAGGTATTCATAGAGAGTATCTCTTTCCACTTATTAGGTGAGAACTTTGTATATTGTGAAAATAGTCTATATTGGTTGTTATTTACTAAAACTAGTCTTAACTAGCTTGTTATTGTTGCAGGATGAGCTAACTAGTAATGAGGTGCTCTTCTTTGGGTTGTCCCAAGTTTTTCAAAAATTTCCTAAAGACATTGGTGAAGATCTATATCTATTGTCTAGTATTTGATATTCGCATTACACATTTGTTCCAAAGTAAACATGTTTTGAGTTATATGATATAATATTTTGGAAAGTTAGCTTCAAGCATTTAAGTTTCATTTTTCCTTTTTGAATTTTAGATAGGGTTCTTTGCCACTTTTGCTTCAAACCAAATAAAGTTTCAGTTGAAACTTCAACCATTTCAAGAGCAAGGGGGAGCCAGATTATTGTGTCAAGTATTATTCTTCTAAAAGAAGCTCTAGAGGCATTACCTTTACTCTCAGAGGTAAGGTAGATAGCGTGTGAATTGTTATACATGTAACTACATTAATAATTATCAAATATTTAGAGTTTTTAAATGATGTGATTGTGCCTAATAAGTATAAATTGCAGGTTTTGAGGAATGCAAAAAGCTTTCTTCTTCGCAAGATCTACAATTCAATTTGTGAAAACAAAAAATATGATCTCATAAAAACAAGGTGTGAAAACACTCATCTGTAATAGAAAACTCATGTCAGGTCAGGAGTTTGCTTTTACTTTTCTGGTCTCTTTCCTTTCATTCTGTGTTGAGGCTATGTTCCGTAAAAATGAGAGTTGTATAAGAAATATTACCGTGCAAGCTAAGTCTATGAGAAGATAATTTGTCATTGATTTCGTGCTGAGAATTTGTAGCTAATTTGATCATATGAATTTATTTTTTAGATTGTGGAATATAATGGTCATATGATTTAATATTAGAATTTTAATAAAGCGATGTTGTATAAAGAGAATTAAGATATTTAAGTCACATCTTAAAGAAAGTAAGCTTAGATTGATAGTAAATGGTTGAAAGGGGATTTTGATTGCGATAGTCTCCCCTATATATATATATTAACGTCCTTCATATCAAGTATATGTTTCAACTATTGTATTGTGGATTTCATTTATTTTCTAGTATTTGTGGAAGATATAACTTTAATTACTTTACATCACTTTATTGGAAGATGAAATATCCTTTTTAATTAATTTATAACTTTCCTACCTATAATTTCTTCAGAAATTTTCCAGAAATAATTTTACCAAAAATTTATATAAATTCCAACAATAAATTCGGAAACCAATAATTCATAATATTCTGTATAAATTGCCAAAGCCAAAAACCTAACCAATTTTATTAGAAAATACTGAGGAAGATTTACATTAATTTATTTTGACAAAACGTGCTAGATTGACCACTGGAAAATAATTCAGTCCACTAGAAGATTTTCTAGCTTGAAAAACCCAGACTACAATTATATTGGCAAACTCGGTTGGCTCCAACTTGGTTTTCCTAGATCAATGCTTTAATTCTTGGGTTCAACTTTTGGCCTTCATAATTTTTGTACTGCTCTAGATTATTATAAAGCAATCCAGACTCTTTTCAGCTACCTCAAACCTAGAACAATTCAGCCTTCTTTTAATGATGCAAATGGCTGTCCAAATGCCATTGTGATCCTTTGGAGGGCTTGGATTCCATATAGGGGGGCCAAGTCCAAGATGAAAACCCACCCGCAATCCTGCATAAGATACAATGTATAAGATACCTCATTAATCAGGGGTAGAAGTGAGCACTTCATAATGGGTTTCCCTTCCAAATTCTGGGCTTTGAACATGTATTAGTGTTACCTTCCTGGGTAGGAGTGGTTAATGAAGGACCCTATTAGGTGGTTTCAACCTCTAAGGGAATGACATGTCCAAGGTACATCCTTCAAATGGCAGGTGTCATGTGAAATAATGATGGAACGGGGCAGGGACAAAGGGAAGGCTCCAAGCCACATGCCATACTACAAGGGTGGCTATGATGAGTGAGTTCCACACCTTGGGTGTATGAATGTAGGAGGGAGAAATTGTGGTACATGAGTTAGCTCGGCCTTTGTTTTTCCACACTTCTTCATATGCCTTTTACCTTTTATTGATTTTTCTTTATTTTACTACTCAAGGCTCCATGGGATGAGAGCATGATGTGTAAGATATAGCAATGATTACACCCTTAAGGTGGGGTAGTCCATTGCCCACTAGGGGTTGGGACATTCATGGGTTCCTTAATGATGCAAGGGGAACTCATAGGGGCCCTAGGAACCAGGGTGATGGGCATAATGATAGGGGGTAGAGCTCATGTTTGGCTTTTGCTCACGTGCTAACTTTTATTGTCCCAACCATCTTTTGTATTTGGTGGTACATTTCCTATTGTATGTGGCCATATTATGCTTTTATCTTTTTTTTTCGCTGCACCAACCTCTAGGACATCATTCTAGGTCTATCCCAAGGTGTGGACAAGGGGATGGGGATGCTAACACCTTGTGGAACCGATGGAGAAATGTGGACTCAGATGGTAAAATGTGAAAAAGGGATTGTAATGAGAAGAGGGGATTGAGATATATGGTGTCGGGAAGCAAGACCACACAACCAAAATCACGGTTTCCCATGTAGTTCCCTTCCTAAAGTTAATAGCCAATAAAGGAGATCCCACAAGACTAGGATTCAAGATTAACCTTCCCAATTGAGGTAAGGGAACAAGAGTATAGTAAAATCCCTTCCCTTCTTCCAAGTCACCCAATAATCCATGCCCAAGTGTGCCAAAGAAAAATAAGCATAAACACCCAATTACCTAATGAAAAATCATACCTTTGGGATTGGATGTCCCACCTTCAAACATACGATCATGATAGATGAGTGAGGGTATATAATGGTTGGCTAAGGTGGCGAATAAAAGAAGCACATCAAATCTATCAGGTGGCTAGCAAGGGGTTGCTGGCTACCTGCTAAAGACAAATATTAGGAGAAAATTTCTTCTATGGGGTCACTCACTAGCGGTGGGTAACAAGCTGATTTTTTTCCTTTTTGTGTAATATCCCCTTTCAGGGATATCCCTCAAACACAAGCAAACTCCAACCAGAGATGGACTGGGAGGGTGTTTACGAGATATATCGCCTCTGAAAAGAGGACGAGATCTGGAGGCTACTTGGCCCTTTCCAGACTCTGTCTAAGAGTATAGGAGAAAAACACACAAGTGGTATAGTAGCCGGGAAGCTCCAAGAGAGAAAAATAACAGTAGTGCAACATACAATAATGCATACATGGAATATAAGCAGATACTCAAGAAATGCAGAGAGAAATGCTAAGCCATTTTATTATACTGAGTAATGGAAAGAGTACAAGAGGTGATCAGAAAGATAGCACCTCGACTTGCACAAGGTAAGTGAAGATTCAAGAGATACACTCAGAATGGTAAGGAAATGGCCTCTCTTTGAACTGCGTCCAAGTTGCCGGAGAACTGCTGTGCTGCTGCTACTGTTGGAATCAAGTGAGGATTTGGGGCTGTTCCCCTCCTCAGAAAATGATGAAACTCTGGAATCAACCTCTGCTCAATAAACCCAGAAAAGCCCAGAAAGATTTCCTAAAATAGCTGACCCCCGAAAGTCACACCCTTGAGGATCTATGCTATCGCTCAAGGCTTTGCGCTGCCACTGAAAAGAATCCTCCAAAACTCTGCCCGAGACTCTGCCAAAATCCTCCAATATGTAAGGGCTGATCCCTTTCTCAATCTCCAGGCTCAAATCCTCCACACAACCCCAATTCGGAGCTCCCACCAAAAGGGACTGCGTCCTCCTCTCTCAAGACTGCGCAGTCATCCAAAATGCTTAGCTCCTCCTCAACTCCAAAGATCAATCCTCCTGCAAACGACTGATGAAACTACCTTGCCCGAGTAGGCACTCGAAGTCCCCCAAGGCTAAGGGTGAGATCTCCGAACGGAGACACTCGATGCACTAAACAGTGATGCAGACAGGCTAAACAGCTAGCGTGCTTTAAGTCGAAGTGACTAGCTCAAATGCAACATAATCGAATGCCAAAATGAGGAGGCTCCTCTCTCCTTTATAGTGTCGGCCTCTCTCAAAACCCTAAGGCCCACCTCCTCCAACGTAGCCTCTTTCTTGCCACGTGCTCCTCTCCCTCTGCGCAGTCCCTCTAAGTGTCTACGTGGGCCCCTTCTCTACGTGGTTCTTTGGACCCCCTTGGCTCACTTTTTAAGTTACAACGTTGTGCTACTAGGGAGTAACTTTATTCAAAGTGCGTTATGCCCCCCTTTTCTCACCTTTTTATTTATAAATAGCTATAGAAGGCAAAATTGAGCAAAATCGAATATTCCAATTAGCCATGGCTAATTAGGAATATTACATTTTGTTAGTGTGTGAGCCTTCCTATGTAGAGAATAAACATGCCTTCGAGTAGAATTGTTGGGGATCCTAGGAGTCAAGGAGTTGGGCCTTTTAAAGGCTAATTTTCTGATTGGGAGGAGTTTCTTGGACCAAGAGTTGATGGGTATTTCCAACAGGACAATTTCTTACAGGAGCATGCCCAGTTAACCAATTGGGTCGTACGCACTTGTTGGAGGGATTCCTCAATACTTGGAGTGGAGCCAAACCCTTTCCGTGTTTTTGTGGATTTGAGGAGAGGAGTCGAGGGTTAAATTTGTAGAGAATTCCATGGAGTATTCAACCTTGAAACCATTCTTCCATCAAGCAGTCAACTGTGAAAATTCCTAGATCTAACAATCTCAGGAATCCTACTGCAACTAGCTAAATCTACTTCACCTAGATCATAAGTTATATTACAAGCTTATTTCATATTTCTTCTTGAAACATTGAAGTAAATTACTGAAGCAACCTACACCAATTAAATATGATTCTGAAACATAGAAACTGAGTAAGGAAATAGAAACACATAGGGCACCTTTATTTTTGGATAAATGTCGCCGTAAAAACCCAATGCAGGAAAATCGGTGCAGCAGATTTGAGGGTTTATTATTATTAAGCAGTAGAAAATTCTGAATACATCATTGAATACCTCACAGGGTTATTCAGTTACAGAGAGAAATACTGGCAGAAGCTTTGTGAGATTACCTCACACAATCACTAAGAAAAAGTCCCGACTGATCCGGCTGCTGGATGAGGTGCCCTTGGCAGGCCCTGTGCTACCTCTACACTGTCCCAGCGTTAACCCTGTTAGGCACAATGTCACCCAACTGGGGAATCGATCAATAGCCCAGAGTCACTGCTCTTAGCCTCCCGGTCTCACATCCCTGATTTTGGCTGCTGAAATTGACTTTGCTCTGATTTACGACTTTTTCTCTCTCCCTCTGCTCTGCCTCTGTGTGGCCCTTTTGGCCCTGCGTCAACCTATGCGTCAAGGCTACTGGATCACTCTCTGCCTCTCTTTGTTGATGGTTGTCCGGCTGAGAATCTCTCTCCGGAAGCTATCCCACCCCTTTGCTGCAAGAGATCTCCTCAATCGAATTTTCCTCTTGAGAACTTCTCACTTCAGAAAATCGATTTCTTGATCTCTCTTGGTGTATTTTCCAATTGACCCTCAAGCTCCCTTCTTATATCTTCCTGTTGGACAACCACCGGCCTAGATTAAAATATAATCAAAGGCTCAGATTGTTTTGGCTTGATCCGTGTCTTTTTCTAGAAGTTTCACCCCTTATTAGATTAATACCCATTAATATTTTAATTTTCCTAAGTTTAGACTTAGGAACCCCATTAAAAATATTAATTATTTTAATAAAATCACTTCTGGGTGGAATTTCCGAATACGCTCTCAGGGTTCTTTCGAATGCATGTGCCCAAGCCTCCTTGCAAAATTTGAGGCCTAGAACACATCCGATGCTACCCCAAATCAACATCAACAACAAATTACTTTTGGGCTCTGATCTATTCCTCATCCAGGTGAGAGATATCTCTTCTGTGTTTTGCATAGCTTGAATAACAAGCCTAGGTTCTATCATTTCAGCTCACTCTATATACCCATACCTAGATTATTAACAAAATGGCTCAGATTACTTTGTTGGTGTCTATCGTGTGCTGATTTATGGCTGTGTTTTTTATTTATCTTTCTATTCCTTATACATTGTTTTGGTATTACTGTTAATTTCCTTTTAGGAATATTACATTTGCACAACGGAAATATAACAACAGTGAATCAAAAAGGTACACAGATGTTTGTAGACCCAAAACTTGTTTATATTACAACTTTAATACAACAAACATAGGGCTCCCGTACCAGGGATCATGCCCCTTACAACTAGCCCTGATGTGAGGAAAACTAGGGCTTGAAGTCAACAACATTTGACTCTCAGTTTTCCCAAGAACAAGAACAAAGTTGACTTACTTGTTTAAGAAGTGCTTGACAATAGCCCTTTCAGTCCATTTGTCTTGAATAACTGGCAGGTCCTTTGACACCTATACACATAGAGAATATTACTACTCCAATACCTTTTCCTTTTGTTGCTCACAAGAGTTCTGCTCCTCCAAAACCTTTGCACACTTCAGCTCTAACAAACTGCTTACTTACATTTGCAATGCTCTTCCAAGGTCATAGTTCATAAGCTCATATAAACTAACAACTCACAAAGATTTGTCCTCATCAAATTCACTGTACATAATCTCTTCCAACCTCTCTGCAAACACAAATTATTGGATAGAGCTTAACACATCACCTCGACATCAAATCTCCAACATATTAGCCCTTCTCTTGCCGTTCTTCCTTCACTGTACCAGCGCTTCTCTTTGTCCCATACCTCGGTCCCTTTCTTTTGCAATCTGAGACTGTTTTCGACCTCCTTTAGGTCAAAACATACATAGAAACAATGCACAAATATACTGAGGCTTTGCAACCCTATCATAGGGACAAAACAAACATTAAAAAAATGTCAACTTCTTAGGGTCTTGACCCTCCCCTTCATGCACAAAATACTAGACTGAATTATATAGACTTTAGGACAAATTTAGATGCTTGTGTATGCATAGAAGGAGCTCGTAGCCCTAAATAGGGTACAAAATAAAACACAACAATGAACTCTAAATATTGCGTAATAGACCTCCTTCAAGGCATGAAAATAACATAGAAGTTTTACTTACTCCTAGACAAAATCAGTCTTTAAACAAACATAAAAGAGACTATGAAATGCTCCAGTTTAATCCTTCATAAGGTTTGCATTGCTTCTTGAGGTAGCTTGCTCTTCTTAGGCAAATACTCTTGAGATGTGATGCTCTCTTGGATGCCAAACAAACTCAAGTTCATTCCTTCTTATAATGTTCTTGGTGGAGTGACTTTGCCACCGAGGGTCACGTCCTTAGTCTAGGCCGACCTCAGACGATAGGCTCAAACACTATCAATATAAGAAATAAAATTCATCTAATTGACTTTAGCCGTCTCCATTGTAGCCTTAGCTTCCCTTTAGCCATCAAAGGTGCCCCTCATGCAACCAATGTGAAAATTCGAGAATCCCACCTGAATCACCTACTACAACAACTCATTAAACTTCTCCTATCTATTAAACACTGAAACAAATTATTTATTGTTTCCTATAGCAAATATCGAAGCTAACACACTGTAGCCTTCACTTAATTAATTAATTTCCCCAAAACAAGAACATAACAAATAGAGAAAGATGCACAAGTGACACAATATGTTTTGGACAAATGTCCTCGAAAAATACCAGTGTGGGAAAACCGGTGCAACAACTCTAAGGGTTTTATATCTTTAAGCAATAGTTTCTGAATACAACTCTGGATGCCCTTCTGACAATCCAGTTATAGAGAAAATAAACTGGAAGGAAAACTGAGTGAGATTACCTCACTCTACCCGGCGATTCCAGTTGTTCCGACAGCTGAACCAATTGTCCCCTCTATCTCTACGCTGGCCCTCATCAGCCTCAATAGGCTCTACGTCAGCCCAACTGGGAAACGTCTGCCCTCTTGAGCAGTTTCCATCCCTCACGGCTCAGAAATCTCAGCTCCCCAACAGATTTTGGATTTCTGCATTGGAAGACTGCGCTGGCTCTGTGTGGGTCCTTTTGGCCCAGTGTCAACCCTCCTGGGTTTGCACTGCCTCCTCCTGGTGTCTCTTTGCCTCTCTGCTACTGACCCTGGATCTTGGAGAAGATACTCCAACCCAACCATCCCTGCCCCTCACTGCAAAAGCTCACTATCGAAAATCTCCCAACAGTTGCTCTGCTTGAGAAAATCGATTCGCTGAACTCTGTCTGTGTGTTTTCCAAGTGACCCTCAAGCCTCCTTAATAATCTCCTCATTGACATTCAACAACCCAGATTAGAAGCTAATCAATGGCTAAGATCATTTCTGCTTGATCCTCGTCTTCTTCTAGAAGTTACACCCACAATTTATATTAATATCCTTTAATTATTCTATTTTCCTAAGTTTAGACTTAGGGTCCCATTAAAAATAATTAATTATTTTAATACAACTATTTCTGGGTGGAATTTCCCAAAACGCTTTTTGGGTTCTTTGGAATACATGTGACCAAGCCTCCCTGCAAAATTTGAGACACATTCGATGCTACCAGAAATCAACACTCCCTCTCAGCGAGGAATGTGCTCTAGTAATGCCTCCAATTGAAGCATCACACTGACTTCATATTATCATCCTTTGTGGTCCTGATGTCTGTCATGCTGTTCACCAACCTCTGCGCAAATGCTGCATTTGTACTATTGCTGAACCTACCACTGTCACCACTGCATCTGTACTGTAACTCCCTTTGAATTTCTGCATCCATGTTGTTGTTGGCATTGCCACTGCCAACTACTACTGCACTGCAAACTGTTGTTGCTACTGCATTAGCAATGGAAAAACATCCCAAATTATTGTACTAATAATGTTCAGTATGATACCACATGAATGTTGGAGCCTGACTGCTGCTAGTCTCTGTGCTGACCCTCTGAATCTACTGTGTTGCTGGCCATCTGTACTTCTTCCAACTATGCTTAGTGCTTCTTAGACTCTGGCGCTCCTAGCCACTGCAACTGTCTCTTCGACACTCCCCGCATCATCCAACACTAGTCCATCTTGCTACCTCTGATCTAGGCTCCCGTAGCAAGGAATTGATCCAAGAAGTGGGCTCCTCAAGGATCCTGACCATCTGTAGCTCTTTCTAACTACAACTCCAAATCAACCCACCTCCCTCCTGAAGGTATCTCGGCTATCATGGCGAACTCCTCCTCTTCGATCTTCGTGGGCGCAGCCTTTAGATCGTGTTTCTCATCTTTGTCCTTCTTCCCGAGAGGACACTGTGTAGCACAATGACCCATCTCACCACACCTGAAACACTTGATCTTTGAGACGTCCTTCTTACGTCTCCGCTGCTCCTGCTGTCCCTTCGATGCAAAGGTTGCATTCTCCTCCTCCTCCTTCGGCTTCAACCCAATGTTGCTGCTTCCATCAAGTTTAACCTTGACTAAGTCTCGCCTCATCTCCTCTTGTTTTAGAGCTGCCCACATCTCATCTCAATTTGACAAAGCTGCTATGCCCAAGATACTTTGGACAAAGACTTGCCACTCATCTGAGACACTATTGAGGACCAGTCTAACCAACTCTAAATCTTGAGGTGTATGCCCCACAACAGACAATTCATCACAAGTCTCCTGACTCTTCTTGGCGAATTGATCCACAAGCTCCCCCTTCTGCATCTGAGTCGATCTCAGCTTCTGCTCTATGTACATCTTCCACTGCTCGGAAGATCCTTGATATAACGTAGACAATGCATCCCACATCTCCTTAGCAGTCCCTTTGTAGCGATGTGAGAGACAACATGATCCTTCACTTCGTCGAGGATCATTCTTTTTGCCTTTGCCATTTAAACTCGGTACTTCTTCAACGGATCTGCATCTGCAGGCACAACCACCACACTGTCGACATATGTTTTGAGGGCATGGTCATATGCCTTCCAGATGACATAGTTGGATGCTCCATCCACCCTATCCTGATCCCTCAATCCACTGGTTGCCATCTCTGCCACAAGAATTGTTCAATGACCTCCTCTCTCCTCTGCGCAACACTAGATTGGCCTAAACACTCCCTGTTGGAGCTTGTAGATCTACCTCTCTCTGTTGCTGCTCAGCAAGTGAGAATTCAAACTCCTTGGCTGGAAGTCCTTTGAGGAAGAAATTCCCTCAAATGTGCTTCTCTCTCTCTTTTGATGTCTTTCATACCAACAATTTGCCTGCTGAAAATCTGCATCCCACCAGCTCTTCCTCACGCTGAGGCTCAGCGCTGCTCCCTTTGCCACGACAAACTTTCGAACTGGGAGTCCTACCTCTCTATTGACTCACTTAGAGAGAGATTGCCTCGAAAATCAGCCCTTCGACTAGGACTGCGCAAACCCTCTGGGGTTTCGAATTGTTGCCTCCTGCAACTATTTCGATCTCCCTCTTCTACTTAGCATTGGCTTCTCTGGCATTGTTCTTCTTTCTTTACCTGCACTAGCTCTGATACCATGTGAAAATTCAAGGATCCCACCTGATTCACCTACTGCAGCAACTGATTAAAATTCTCCTATCTGTTAAATATTGAAACAAATTATTTACTGTTTCCTACAATAGATATCGAAGCTAACACACTGCATCCTTCACTTAATTAATTAATTTGCCCAAAACAAGAACATAACAAATAGAGAAAGATGCATAAGTGACACAATATTTTTTGGACAAATGTCCCCGGAAAAACCCAATGCGGGAAAACCGGTGGAATAGCTTGGTTTTATATTATTAAGTAGTAGTTTATGAATACAACTCTGGATGCCCTTCCGGCAATCCAGTTACAGAAAAAGTAAATTGGTAGAAAAACTTAGTGAGATTACCTCACTTTACCCGGTAATTCCGGCTGTTCCGGCAGCTGAACCAACTGTCCCCGGCTATCTCTGTGCTGGCCTTGCGTAGGCCCTGCGTTAGCCCAACTGGGAAAGGTTTGCGCTCTGAAGCAGTTCCCAGCCCTCCCGGCTCAGAAATCTCAGCTCCCCAACAGATTTCGGATTTCGGCACTGGAGGATTGCACTGGCTCTGTGTCAGTGTTGCGTGGGCTCTTTTGGCCCAATGTCAACCCCTCTTGGGTCTCCTCCTGGTGTCTCTCTGCCTCTTTGCTGCTAATCTTGGGTCCTGGAGAAGATACTCCAACTCAACTATCCCTGCCCCTCATTGCAAAAGCTCACTATCGAAAATATCCCGGCAGCGTTTCTGCTTCAGAAAATCGATTCTCTGAACTCTCTCTATGTGTTTTCCAAGTGACCCTCAAACCTCCTTAAATAATCTCCTCGTTGACATTCAACGGCCCAGATTAGAAGATAATCAATGTGTAAGATCATTTATGCTTGATCCTCGTCTTCTTCTAGAAGTTACACCCATAGTTTATATTAATACCCTTTAATTATTTTATTTTCATAAGTTTAGATTTAGGGTCCCATTAAAAATAATTAATTATTTTAATACAATTGTTTTTGGGTGGAAATTCCCAAAATGCTTTTTGGGTTCTTTGGAATACTTGTACCCAAGCCTCCCTGCAAAATTTGAGACTTAGAGCACATCCGATTCTACCAGAAATAAACAACCAATAGTATAAACAATAATTTTCTTTTGGGTCTTTAACCCATAGCTTGTTGAATTTGTAATAATGGTTAGTCTTCATAATGTACATTTGGTCACTTGATGTAATTGTATTTATCATTGTAAAGCATATTTATAAATGTTTGAGTCAAAGATTTTTTTTTTTGAGTCAAAGTCCCATTAAGACTTCTTAAAGATGAAAATTTGAATTGTTGAAATGTAATTTTTGGCTCCAAAAGTGACTAGTCGGCTTTCCTCCAAGTCAAGTCTGCCTTAGCTCCAAAAGTCACCAATTCAACCTAGATAGATTACCATATAAAGGCAACACCTCCTCCTCCACTTGGGTATTTGATCTCCCACACACAAGACAAGTTCTGGCAAGTAAGTAAAGGACAAGAAGGATAGGATGGGCGAAGAAGGAGGCTGAGATCTCTCTTTTCTCTCTCTCTAGCAACTTGCATCTGTGGATTGATCTCTATCTCTCTTTGTGGTACACATTGAGTTACCACCAAGCACCCTTCGAGATATTTGCATGGGACAATCAATTTTTGATCTGAGATATTCATTCTATAATATGTGACTGCATGGATGTACTGATGATGTTTGGGATCATTGTTGATGAGCACATATGGGTGTTTCCTTAGTATGATATTTTCCATGATATTTTGGACGAGAATTCGATAGCCTTAAGCACAACCAAGATTGAGTACGATGTTGCTAGCATGGCTAGCTATGAGGCAGGATGAAGAATCTGTTTGGAGAGTTGTTCGAGTAGGTTCTGGATATGATAGATATACATTGTGATAACACTAAGTGGGATCTGATTGGCAGAGAATCTTGTATTTTGCTGGGATTGAGATACCTTCATATATTGAGACATTGTTTTTGTACGAGACAAGCTTAGGCTTGTGGTTGTTGCCTCCATGAGAGGGAGGTTGAACAAGGTATCCTTTTTGTGATATATATATAAATTGTTCTAATATAATATTTGATTTGATGTCCAATATGAACAGGAGACTGTTGCTATTGAGACATGATGATTAACAAATATGAGAACGATGATATATTTCTGATCTATAGAGAGCATCACTGATTGAGGACACTGAGACAACTCTTCCCCCCTGTTGTGTGGAATTGAGATGGAGGGATCCTGGGGTTGAGGGATCTTTGGACAATAGGGTATCACCCCTATCTGTCACCCATAAGATGTGTGTGATCCTTGTCATTTTTGACAAGTCGGGTATCTCCCCTATCTTGGTCTTTGTAGAGTATACCTCAGTTGGCATCATACCCACAAGCTGGGCTTGTTGGTGTTGTCCCTCCCCATCTGGCCAACGGTTGAGGAGGCTTGGGTGTGTGTGATCCTTACCTTTTGGTAAGTCAGGTATCTCGCCCAAGCTTGGAATATGATGCAGGTGTTCTACCACATGACTCTTGAGGGTCATTGTTGGGAAGATCAACAGGCAATAGGATGGGTTGAGATGTGCTGCCCTATATCACCTATTGCTCGATATGGGGTTGAAGTTGTTTTTCTCCCCCATGAGGTTCCTAGTTGAGACTAAGCTCCCCGAGGTTGTTTCAGGTTGAGATATGCTCCTTAGTGTTGTTCCAAATTGAGCTAGGCTCTCCCATGTTGATACGGGTCGTAGATTTGGATCCTTGCTGATGTTTCCTGGGTGGTAGCATTGGGCTCCTCGCTGGTAGTGATTTCGGGTGGTAGCATTGGCTTCCTGATGGATAGAGGGTGGTAGCTTAGGCTCCCCTCTGATGTCAAATTCTTCTTCTTTTAGATTTGAGAATGTTCAGCATATGAGTAGGGACAATCAAGAGATAAGAAAAAATAACCAAGAGATGAGCAATGACAGCAATTGATGATGATACTTGAGATTGGATATGATTTGATGACAGGATATTTATGATGATTACATGATGCAGTTGGAAATTCTCCCTAGCTGAGAGGGAGTGTTAATTTGGTAGCTCAGTGACAAATTCCAACCATGGGATGAGATTCCTCTTTTTGAGAGGATCAATTTTGACTATTGAATTGCTCAATTTGGATAAGGGAAAGTGCATTTTTGAATTAAAAGCCCACATGTGCATATTTGATCAAGTCAGCACTAAAGCGAATTGGACACCCTTGGAAGGCTATAAATACAAGTGACCTCAACCTCATTTGGACATCATCACGAGACATTCTTCTATTTTCTTTCTTTGTTTTGGCTTGCATAGGTCTGAGGCATGTCCGCGGAGAATTGGATTGCATGAAGGAGAATTTGTTTCTAGGGTTTTGGATCACAACGTTAGGCTTGCCAAAGTGAAATTTCAACTACAGTCGCTGGCATGAAAACCTATGCATGCGACTAGAGGGTTTCAGTTGCATGCATGACACTCTCTCCATGCGATTGTACTCTAGTATTTGGTTTTTCAGTTGTTCGAAATTTTCACTTGTTGACACCAATGTTCAACAGACAATGACAGTTCATTATAGGCTTTTGAATCAGGGTTTTGAGTATGAGCATTGTTTGGTTCATTTCATGGATGTTGTTTAGCTGATCTTGCTGGATAGTTGTATGGATGAAGATATGGATCATTATACTCTCTTTTGCTAAATCATTCAATGACAATCTAATAAGAAGAAGAATTTGAAAGGGTTTTCCCCATATTGGGTTTTTCCTTGGTCTCCGACCAATCTTGGCGTCTCTATGTGTGAATGCTTTTCTTCTATTGTTCCTTTATGTTTCGCTTCATAGATGATGATATTGTTCTTTCTACATAGTTGCATATGTTTCTAAATAATGGTGTAAATCTGAATAATGTAATGAAGTTATTTGGTGAATTTAATATGGAAACAATGAAATGCAACTATAATAGCAAAGAACAATAAAGCCCTCAGAAAAATTAACACCTCCTCCACCAAGTCAACTCTCAAACTGTTCTTCCAACCTTCAAAGGTTGACTACAACAATACTGCATCAACTCTACTTCAATACTACATCAATATTACATCAAGGATAGATTTTCGACCCTATTGCATCAGAATTTCGGCCCAGCTTCAAGATTGCAATTTCGGTCCTCCTACAACTTCAGTTACTTCCCACATGTGAGACAAAATAGAGAAAATTTCGACTTCCTTAGCTAGATAACGACCTCCTCCTTAGCTAGCTCTTTCCTCCTCCTTCCTAGAATTTCACACTTTTTTACTGCTTCCAACTTTTGCAATTCGAACTTGTGAGAGATGTGCTACCAAATGAGTCGAGTTTTATAATATATAGTATGTCTGTGAGGTCGAATTCCCTTGTTGAGGTCGACTTGGTGGAGGCCTAATTGACCTATTTTACATTAAAATAAATTTT
Source organism: Pinus tabuliformis (assembly GCA_031772625.1). Lineage (NCBI taxonomy): Eukaryota > Viridiplantae > Streptophyta > Pinopsida > Pinales > Pinaceae > Pinus > Pinus tabuliformis. The sequence goes on from CM062816.1 coordinate 370,040,609, forward strand.
TTTCTTGACAAATAAATCCCAAGAAGGGTTTGTTACAATATGATATGGACAAGGGCACGTGACATAAACCCTAGAAGCCTACAATGGAGGCTTTGACCTATAAACAATTGACCGAAGCATGAAACCCATGCTTTAATAAGTCAATTTCTTTAATAATAAAATTTCTTTTTCTTTCCTTTTGATAAATACATTACATCATGACTTAAATACAATAATGAAGACCGACACTAGTTACATTCTTCATCATGGGAAACCTTCATTACCACTATAAGCAATAACAATGTTATCCCATCATTTGATGAGCTCGTTGGAAAGCTCACTCAAGAAGAATCAAGGATGGTTTCTAGAGGCAGGATACAAAAGCATGAAGAAGGAGAACTTGCTGCATTCATCACTCATAACAAGAAAAAGAAGGGAAAATGAGGTCCATCAAATTCAAGGAAGCCTCCTCCTCAAAATTTGAAAGGAAGGAATGAAAGAGAAGCATCACACATTGAATGTTATAATTGTCACAAGAAAGGTCACTATGCTTGAGATTGCCCTGAGAAGAACAATGGTCCATGCTACAACACTAGAAGCAACAATAACAGGTTTAATAATCAAAGAAGAAGAGATGATCGAAGGAATGATCGTAATAGAAGAGATGATAGAAGAAGAAGAGATTCTCCAAGTGATCATGAAGAAGACCATCATCCTCAAAAGAAGTCAAGAAACACCAGGTATGAAAGTAATGCTGCAAATCAATCTGAATATATTCTTATTTCTGCACTTTCTAGTTCCTCTCCTCCGGATACTTGGGATAGTTGGTTGGTTGATAGTGGGGCCTTACATCATTTCTCTGGGTATAAGGGAGTTCTCTCAAATTTGATAGAGAGGGAGTTAAGTTTGAAAATTATTCTTGGAGACAACTCCACTCATCCTGTGAAAGGTTTTGGGTCTGTTAAATTTCATTTGGACTCTGGGGAATCTGTTTTGCTTCATGATGTGATGTATGTGCCGAGGTTGAAGAATAATTTGGTATCTATATTTGCTTTGGAAGACAAAGGGATGAGGGTTTCCTTCATCAAGGGAAAAGTACTTACTTGGCCAGTAGGAACCCCTATGAGAGATGCATTCACATTGGGATCTAGATTTGAAGGACTCTATAGAGTCACTAGAAGACCTCTTCTAGCATTGGTCCATGATACTAATCATCAAAGCGAGCTATGGCACCGAAGATTGGCCCATCTACATTATGATGCCCTTCTGAAGTTAAAGAAATTGGTCTTTGGAATTCCTAATGTTCAAGCCCAACACGATGGAGTATGTCTTGGATGTGCCAGTGGAAAGAAGACAAGGGGACCATTCCCCTCTAGCAAGAACAAGACGAAAGACATCCTCCAACTCATTCATTCCGAAAT